>CM069459.1:49061016-49447446 GCA_035610835.1 Ophiura sarsii | reverse complement strand
TGTGTAATCTAACCTCAGCGCGCTTTACAACAACTGATTAAAAGAGTCAAAAACAATAAAACAAAAGCAAAAGTCTCTTTAATGTTTTTAATTATTTCATCACAGAGGTTGCTTTAATGTAATCCCAGCATTCAGTAGAAACGCACTGTGCAATTGGATAATGGAACTAATTCAATCCGTATTTTAATTGAAATGTACAGAAAATAAATGGTTCATTAGAGGAATCAGACTATCTACGTTTTGTTGATAGCATATATATTTAATTATCTAGACGGGTTTTACAGGGAGGTGTGAAATCGATTTAATACCTCCCTGATTTTTATCAGTGTTGTTGTCAAATCGGGATTACCATAAATCCGTAGTCAAATAATACGCATTGTAAATAGAGTGGCAAATCCAATGTGAGACAGGCAAATCCAATGTGTGAGACTGGCAAATCCAATGTAAAATGGCAAATCCAATGTAAAAGACTGGCAAATCCAATGTGTGAACTGGCAAATCCAATTAATGTATTGTACATTATGTACATTATGATTTATAGATTGGTTTTTATTGCGTGTGAACGTTTCAGATTAGTTATAAAGTTCTCGGTACAGGCAGTGTCTATTATGTTTACGTTAAATATAATAATTTGTTTGTCGAATAGCAATGGTCATTTTTTTTTAAAAAAGATAGAAGGCAGAAGGCATTTTACTACCAAATTGGCACTTAATTTAATCATCGTATAGCATCAGAAATACGGCGTAATCATCAGAGGCCCTTGAAGTGGCTGTCGACTGTCGTTATTTGTTTGTTTGTGTATGAAACTCCAGAATATCTATTTCTTTGAATTTATTTATTCATGCATTTATTTCAATGACCTTATTTTAAGAAAGTGAAATGGTCAATGAAATGAATAACAAAGATATTTTACAATCACTGATTAGGCCTATTAATAAAAATAAAAATGCAAGCTTGTTCATTTTATCGCACAGGATGGTCCTTACCCCAATATAGCTGAATAAAAAAATGTTATGACTCCAATCCTCAATGTTCCTGGGAAGGCCGTTGGCGGGGATCCAGAGGGCCGAGCTGTTTGAGTTTTAACTTTTTTTGCTGTGACTTGGAACTCTCCTTGCTATCAATATTTACATTTGTTATAAAACACTGACATGGTTCAGAGCCTAGAGATAAAGTGAGAGCCACTAATAAAAACTCCCTCTCCCTTTTTCTCCCCTCCTCCTCTTCTCCATCCCCTCACCCTTCAGCCCCGGGAAGTGTCCTCATCTTCTCTTTTTTTCAAGAGTTAGGACGAGAAACTACTTTTTATTTTATTTGGCCTAAAACATGGTAGTAAAAATAATGATTTAATGATATGCCGTAAATATGGCAAGTCCATGTTTTCTCAACGAAACAGTAAACAGAATGTATAATCATGATAATGCCGTGAAATCTTGACGTACACTTAATCACGGGCAGTGGCAGGAGCCGAGGGGGCGGGACACGTCACCACCCCTCCCCCTTCTGTCTGATTAATGTAATAATAAGACTTTTTCATACAGGCCCTATAGATGTTTTATTTACACTGTAAAAGCCGAGGGGCTGTAATAATAACAGTTTTTCATATAGGCCCTATTTTTATTTTATTTTTACATTATTTTTTATTTTTATCTGTGATTTTCTTCCTTTTTTTAAATATTTATTTTGGAAAAATGTAGCGTTCATTTAATTGTGTAATCTATGGTTTGGAACGTATGATTTCGATTTTAAAATAAATACTTGTAGCGTTATTTTTTCATCTGACAATGAATATATTGTGCCTGTTAGTCGTGATTTATTATTTCCCTCTTCGAATAGAAAAACCCACAATTGCCACAACGTTTAACTTTTACCATGAAAGTAACAGTACTTTCATGGTTTTACGAAATCAAGATGTTCAAGAGCGGATCATCGATAGTTCATCCCGAGCGTGATTTTCCGTTGGGACATGCGCAATCTAAGCATTGTTAACGTCGCTTACAATTATGGGCGTGGTTTACTTAAATGGTCGCATTTTTAGTCGGTGATCTGATAGTCTGAGTGATAGGGGTAACGAGATCGTGATCTAAAATGTCACTTGACATGCGTGATGATGTGATCGCAGATCGGTGACCGTACATGCGGTCTGGTTCCCCGGTCTGGATCCAGGCACTGAGGCACGTATGAGGCTACAATCCTGTTTATAAATTACGCTATAATAGCTTCAAACCTCATAAATAAAAATTTCATCAGAAAAACTGTCTACCAAATTATCGATTTAATCCATTATTGTTTCTATTCGTGGAGTTGTTTTTTAAATAATAAAAACGTGACAAAACAAAAATTGAGACTATAATAAAACAAAAGTCACATCATGCTTAGGGAGGGGCAGGGAGATTACCCCATCCCCCGACCCCCGCCACTCATGAAGCACAAATAATTATTTGAAATTAAAAACTTGACAAAATAGAGATTGCGAAAAATAACAAATGAAGACCTTTTAATATAGGTCTATAAAACCTGTCTTTAGTACCATTAATGCACTCCTTTTGTATTATAATACTATATAGGTCAATATTTAAACAATGTCTTGAGAAACGCCGGTTTCACGTACCAAAGACGAACAACACCTCTATAAAATAATACATAAATGGAACGGTTTACAACTCGAAGGTCTACAACACATGCGACACCGGTGCGGACATCGGTTATCATTTATACAATAGAAACCAGTCATTGTGTTTTATTTATTTATATTATCTCAAAATACTACGGTACCAATATCCTTATTAATTGTCCTTGATATTCCTTCAAACGGTAGTTTTAGTCTAAAAACGTGTCAGTATTCACGTCATGAATTATTGTTACTGTCATTACTTTATATTTTATTCTCATTTTATCTGTTGTTCTTTTATTTAGCAATGTCATCATCCTATTTATATAAAAATAAAGTACATCCTAATCTATTTGATTCCGAACACGTTGTTCTGTTTGTGTTGATAACATAGTGACGACTGGTAAAGTAGGTAAAATAACCTAGCCCGATGACATCATGATGTGCGCATGCGTGTTTAAAACACCGTATTACGGACACAATGTTAATGGGAAAACCCCGCTGGAAATCGATGGAACTTTCAAGATTTAACAAAACAATCTTTATCACAAAATGTGGACATCATCATAGGCAGGGGATATTTTAACAATGCATCATTATTAATTCCACGTGTGAAGCAAGCGATAATCCCACCAATGCATGAGTAAACAGAGGTAGGTTTTTACCTCGATGATGGGGCTTGTGGCTTTGTGGAAAACTACACTGCGTGATTTTTTTTTTATATCGCCTTTCCTCGTTTTTATTTGTGTTTTCTAATCTCTGTCTCGCATTTTTATTCCAATCTAATACTTATTTATTTACTAGTCCCTTGAGTAATATAGATATTTTTTAATTTAGTGCCTAGCAATATGAACGCGCGGATTTCACGTGTAATTTCCCACTGTTTGGTTTTTCCTTGAATTTTAAATCACACTGATCACGGAAATCACGGAGTTTTACACAAACTGCTCACAGTTATGCCTTAGAAAATCACGGATTCTGCAGAACCCACCTATACTACTATGTATCTGTCAGCAAAGACGGTAAACAGACAAACCAGTCTAGGTAATTGCCTACGGCATGAAACGGTCACAGACTCAAGTATCAATACAATCGATCGTGTTTCTTGTGTGGAAGCACTGTCTAGTCATCATGCCTCAGTGCATTGTATACGGCGTACCGCGGTATACTTTCACAGACTCAAGTATCAATACAATCGATTGTGTTTCCTGTGTGGAAGCACTGTCTAGTTATCATGCCTCAGTGCATTATTGTATACGGCGTACCGCGGTATACCTTGTCAATACTGTAAACGTCGTGCCGCGGTATACCTTGTCAATTACTGGACTAATTAGGCGACAACAACACTATAGATAAGGAGGCTTATCTTTAAATTGGACGGACGAGGAGCGCCGCAAGTGCGGCGTCCTGCACAAAGCTGCGGCGCGACGCGGCGAGATCTATAAATAATACTGTCAGCTTTCCTTATATATATAATATAAGGTCTGATATGAAATTATTTCAAATTATATATTAAATGAATTAAAAAGCGATCTGGCTTTCGTGTTTAAAACAGCTATTCAAAATGATAACTGCTAGAAGACTCACTTGCCTCCTTCATTTAGAACAAATTGAGGAAGACAACCGGTTGTTTTATTGCTTAAAACAAATAACCTGACATTCAAGATTATGCATTACAGGCAAATCAAACTGTTTGCTAAAAGAAAACCGCTTGCTTTCTAATTAATGATGGCTCGAGGAAATGTTCAATAGTTGATTCGATTCAATACTTTGGAATGACACGGAAACTGAAACGTTCATTCTTAACATTCTAAAATGTCCTATAATAAACAAAGAGTAATTCTGTTCTACTAGATATTCATTCTCGTGACAAGAGAGAGATGAAGAACTAACTACACAAAGAATACAACAAGATCCACTAAACTTGTTAAGTAGAGATTACAAGGCTAAATGATCAGAGGTATCTTACTTAAAATGTTTCTATATGCTTAATATTTCATTATGTTTAGTTTTAATGATGAACATGCTTTTTACCAAATGAGATGAGTAAGAATATTATACTAGCGAGGTAATTGATTGTTTAACTATACCTTTACGATTTTAACCCAGTACGATATGTATGTTGTCATGAACTTGCCTTGTATCAGATGTTAAATATTACACACTTCTGACTGTTTTGTAGAAGTTAAGCGCACATTCTTAATAATTGAAAGTCAAGCAAGAAAGACACTTACAAAATTGGATGATCAGATACGTTAGCATAATAAAACATTTTCTGCCGTAATTATCATGTGTAAATTAATTTAATCAACATTCCTTAACCAAATTAGATGATCAATAATACTAACAGTATAGGCCTAGTGAGTTTATTGATGTTTAGGATGTTTTCTTTTATATCTTAGAAATAGGAACATAGTTTTATATAATTTTAATGTTTATTTGGTTAATCTTGCTTTTTATTCAAATGTTGAATATTACGCAATTCTGATTGTTTTGTAAAAGCAGTGCTGAGCGCACATTCTTATATTATCAACCTTTAACGTCAAGCAAGACAACTTTTTATTTTGCTGTACGACATTCACCCTCACACGCGATTCAGGGCATAAAAACTACGTCGAGTACAATTTTGCCTCTTAAACATATGTAAAATCAAAGAATCCAACCGTTCTTAGTCAACGAAGTTAAAGTTGAGAACAAATGTGTTACCTATGAATACTTTGATTATTGCAATATTAGCTACCGTGCTTTAAGTCTTAACATGTTTTTCTCTTATAGGAATGCTTAAAATTGTTGCCTGATATTTTGTTCTTAATAAACCTATTCAAAATCACAACTGAGAGTTAGATATTGTATATTTTTTCAACATTAAATTAATATTCTAGTATCTATTTAAAGTAAACTATTGGGGAATATGTCCATAATATTAGGATTTAAACATGTTTTAACATTTATTTAAAAACAAATATTGTTAATAACCCTGCATGATCATTTCACCCCCAAAATGCAGCATAAATTAAGTACAAGATTAATTTATTACAGTTTTACTTCTCTTATACCTACGTATACATTAACTGTTACCTACGAATACAAAATGTCCACATTCCTCTATGTACTTAAGTTTCTGGCGCATGCTCAAAATTCTAAATTTTCCAGAAAGGGTCATTCCCCCTCTTTGAGGTACATGAAAACAAATGTTCATTAAAATCATCTTGGTGAAAGTATACAAAGTGACTCAACCTCATGTTTCAAAGTATTGAGAGCTTGAAAATGCTACCTAACTGTGTGAATCTAAAATGTAAAAAAAGATGAGTACCTGTACAAATATGTCCACTTTCTATCAGCATTAGCATCTTCTGAATACAATACAATCACAAATTTGAATGCAATATGTAAATAGGTGGAATAATCATCACTTAATCAAAATATGGTACTTGTATTTGTAGGTAACATTGAGAAGTGTACCTTCAACTTCATCATTCCGCCACGTGGTCAATTGGAGAGATTAGTGATGGCACTTTTTTTCCATACAAGCTTGATATGTTGACTTTGAGTGGGGAAAAGGAAAAAGAGATTGAAGCATTTTGAAACTGGACCCTAAAAATCTAGCCGTGTACACTTTTCGTTGGATTCGACCACCTTGGTTGAAAAAAATAATACAAATACGAAAACAACATTGCAGTTGAGGTGTTATGCCTGGGATATAATAGGGAACATGTTTCCTACTTACTCTGCTAATTTCATAAAATATCTTTATCCGTTCCAATATGGCATGACAGTATAGAAAATCGATGAAAACCATTTCAGCGTATTTCAATTGATAAAGCTAACACTAAACTTCAAAACGGCTATTTAAAAAAAGTATGGTATAAATCACTCAAGCAGAACAATCTCTTCGCCCCATACAAATATTGCTTCTTATATAACGCATGAAAATATTCAAGTCATCTGATTGGTGGATACTACATCAGATAACACAAAATGGTTTGGTCCATTTCATGCTTGACGTCACTTCCTGGTCTTTGTTTGTCTTTCAAAAAGTACTATTGACCGGGCGGTCAAAATTGCCGTGCCTCGTACGATTTTGTCATAATGGCATGGAGGATCGAATCGCCTGTAAGATCTTGTTCATGTTTAATTTGATCAAAATCGCACACAAATATGTTCACGCGTTATATAAAACAAATATCGACTGCTCTTTTTTCGTGAAATGGGCTGAACTATTTGTCCCTCGGTGATCTGGAGACCTAAGCCTACTATTTTCCCAAAGCCGAACCCTTCGGTTTCGGGAAAATAGTAGGCTTACGGTCTCCAGATCACCTTGGGGCAATAGTTCACCCCATTTCCCTCATGAACAGTCCATATTTGTATAATAAAACATCATCAACAGTACTGTTGATATCTATTAATTTTATAGTGGAAATTAAAAGAGGACAAAACTAAATTACCTGTTTATCATTTAAATTGAGCTTTGTGCCAAACATGGTCAATTCTGTCATGAGTTTCAAAAAGATAATTTCGGTCAAACTTGGAATTTACCATTTTACCAAAGAATCCATATTTTCTATCAGGAACATCAGATTTTTTTAAAATTCAAAATTTCTTAGAAAGCTAAATGTGTGTCGATTTTAAAACAATGAATATATTGACTGATAACAATGGTATTCATGGCTACAAGGATGCGTCTTTCCTGGTATAAATCATTCTGGGACTGACACCCTGTATTTCGAGCCTTTTAAAAACAATTCTTATCAACATGCTTATAAGCAATAACAACTACATTATGCGCCCACATGTTAACTCTTGAATACGTCATGCGCAAGAAACATACTGATATGGCCGCACTGCAAACCTAGTCCGTAAAACTCATACGTTGGTCAACTCTCATGAAAATAGTGCAAATGAGATTTCAGAAGTTGGAGAAAAAAAGGGTTTTTTTAAGAGTAGACATGTACTGGATACTAGATTTAAAATTTTGTGAACAACACTCCTTGCATTTTTAAAAAATATAATGTTGAATTCAAATTATTAAATCACTTTTTTGCGTCACACACAACATCTCTCGGGTCGTTTCTATCAGGGTAAATAACAGATCACAATGTATCGATGTGCAATCCTTATTCTGTAGGGAAAAACCCTATTTTTGAGATTTTGTTCCACGTTTATTACGTTATCTACTGCCTATCAGCTCTAAATCAGAACGAGTTTACAAGCTGTGATGCCCAAAACACAAAATTGTATTTACGAAAGCATACTTCTATCAATTACAGCGAAAAAAATGCAATGTAATTTTGTAAATTGCAAGTATTGTGAATCGTTTTTAGGTCTTCACATTACTTCATGAACTTCATCTTTAAATCAAAAAAATGCACGGTTTTCCAAAATGAATATTTTTGTGCAAAGTATAAAATATATCTTTAATTGTATCTTTTTCCAATCGTCATAATGTGTTTTCCAAAGTTAGCCCCGAAACAATGGTATTATGCTGCACTAATAACGCTGGCATTAGAACTCTGACTTTATTGGGTTTGGTAACGTAATAAACATATACAAACACATATAAACACATATATTCAACATCGAGCAAGGCAGTTTATTTTGTATTCAAACACATCTTATCGACATGCATTGAAGCCCATTTGACAATATAAAGCAGTAAAAAACAGTAAACAATTGTAAATTACACCAGAATGCAATTCCAACAACGAGGATGAATAACGTAATGAACATGGTCACGGGTGTTTAGTATATCATTTTCAAACGCTTATTTTTACATCACACCACATTTATTTTATCTTCAATCTTGTAGAAAATGGTGCCCTATTTGTATTGTAATTAATAAAGACAAAATATACTTTTATGCTGCGGACATGGAAATTTCACTAATTTTGGGTATATGAGGGCAATTTTTTTTAGTGAAAACACGATCAGAAGTATATCAAGTATATATCCAAGTAGAAAACATCAAGATCTATCTAGAAAAGAAGTTTTTCAAGCAAGAAAACATTGCATAACACAGAAATGGACCAAGACATCAAAAAGTTCATTTTGCACTGTTTTCATGAGAGTTAACCATATGTGACTTGTACGTAAGACTTATACATAGGCGCCAGGGTAATAGTTTGTATCACCACACGTACAATGAGTAATGAACCGTGAACAACGTAACTTTTTCCATTATACTTTCAAAACAGTTGCATCGGTCTCATTTCAATTCGTATGGTTACTTACACTGTCAGCTCGAAAATGTTAACCTGCCAGTCAGGCGGGGACTTTGGTATTTTCACCCGCCCGACACAAAAGTTACCCGCTATGGGCAAGCGGGTGGGTGCTATTTCCCCGCCTGACAATAGTATTGCAACAAAATCTCATTTAACTACGTACTGATGATCCTTTATAAATCTGGTATAATAACATAACAGGTATTTGTAAGATTAACTAATTTCAATTAACTATATTTTTTACCTCTTCTTGGTATAATTTACATACACCGCTCTGTGTATGTGTCTACAGTATATTCGTTATAGCTTAAATAAGCTGCCGGAGCAGCTATAGCATTTCTTTACCACAGGTTTCAACCTTAAGAACTACCTGCCGATTGGTTCATTACATTCCAGTTGCCTGTAATGTTTAAGCCCAAGTCTGACAGGTTGAACTGGCCATGACGCTAGTATTAGTAAGTACCACCCAAGAATAACATCCATCCAACACCATTGACCGCATGCTGGGGGACCTTGAGTATGGAAACTGGTAGCAAGCCTACATTTGATGCAGTCTTGCCACATGACTTAGCACACGTGGTGACTTTCAGCCAGATTTGGGCTAGATTCAAAACTAAAATCTGCTCTTCGGATAACACAATTTGATTGTTTTTCTTCGAAAGTTGAACTTTTGTTTTTACAAAATATGATATAGCACTATTTTCTATGACAAATTGAAGATAAAAGTTGGAATTTCGTAACAAAACAACATTTTTCAAAAGTAATATATATATATAGGGCTTCTAGTTACAGCCAAACTAAAGAGCCTTGAGCCATGCTTATGACAGCGGTGGAAATGGTAGCAAGCACGCTGGCAAAATATAGGTGGTGTGAAATAGATCAGATAAATGGTGTAAGAGGGGATGATTTATTACCCTGGATAAAGCATGAAAGCCTTGGTCAAGAATGTGGATAACATACGGGGAACGGAACCGTAATGTTAAAATGAAAGATACATCATTCATTGCACCAATCAGAGATATTCCTCGAATAATTGTATCCCTGATAAAGATTAAAGTGAAATATTGTAGAAGCGACATAGAATTGTTTATTTAAATGAGTATATATTGTAATTAAAATATGAACACACTGTTAGGTTTAGGATAGTGCTCACGAGGTTTATGAACGATGCATAAACACAAAGTGCACGTTCCAAATAGAGGGTAGTCGATAGATAAAGCTTAAGCTTCATCATGAGGGAATATTGAAGGCGTCAGTATTGTTACCAATCTATGGCCATCAGACAAAATGCGATAGCTAGCTTGCATCAATATCAGTCCAGGCAAACGCTTCTTCGGGACGCCACTGTGATCCCAATCGAGCTCAATTTACGTCCCGATCGGGCTCGTAAAGGTCACATTTGACCGGAAATAGGCCACAATGGCACGCTGCATAACGGCGACGCTACACGAAAGTCTATGGCGAGACGGGATACTTTACCGGAAGTGACACGATATGCTAGCTAATCCGGAAAAGTGCCCAGTCGACTTTAGTCTACTATGTTCTTTAGTATTTCTAGCATAAACTGACCAAAGGATTTTATTATTCACCTGCAAAAAATGGAAATATTTTAGTTTATAAAGTCATCGGTCGTGTCTACATTTACACTTTAGTCTACTCGTCCAGTCGCCCAATTTATTTTGCATCATCAGACCAGACACAGCCGGTCGCCGTTTTCAATCGTCACCGTTTTTTGTAAATATATTATATTGTCATGTGGCTTTATTTTTCTGTATCATCGATCTCATACGTAACCAAAGAAAATTGAATTAATTCACCAACTAACTAATGCTATTTAGGCTCATTTTCCAAATGTTGACATTTGACAAAAAATCCTATGCTAGAGTCGGGAGGACAGGTTTTAGTATGTTCATAAAAATTTGAAAATAAAAGTATCTCTTTGAAAATGGAATACATGGAAACCAAGTACTTTACAATAAAGAATGAAGGTTCAACCATGTCTACAGGATGAATAATAAAATATTGCCTCATATTGCTGAAAACTGTTCAAGTTATGCAAATTTTAAACCATTTTAGGTATAAAAAGGTTTACTTTCATGATGCCCAATTGTTTGTGTTGAATTATTCAGACATCAGTAAATACATCCCAGCCCACTTCGTACTACATCGCTGGATTTAAGAGGTAAACATGGAGTTTTTCACATATTTTGGCTACCAAATGTTTAAAAAAATGTCGCCCTCTGTAGTCAATGATATGCACATCCCCATCTTTGCGAATGAAATTTTTTCGTCAAATTGATTGGGGCTTGACTTTTTTGTATCATCGATCTTATACGTAACCAAAAAACATTGAATTATTTAACCAAATAATGCTATTTGGGCTCATTTTCCAAATTTTGACATTTGTCGGTCAGGCCCAACTCAGCCCAAGCATTAAAAAAAACCTACGATTTCTTTGCGAACGTCATTTTTGTCGTTAAATTGACTGCGGCTTGACTTTTTTGTATCATCGATCTTATATGTAACCAAAAAGTATTGAATTATTTAAGCAAATAATGCTATTTGGGGTCATTTTCCAAATTTCGACATTTGTCTGTCAGGCCTGAGCATTAAAAAAAAACCTACGATTTCTTTGCGAGCGTCATTTTTGTCGTTAAATTGATTGCGGCTTGACTTTTTTTGTATCATCGATCTTATACGTAACCAAAAAACATTGAATTATTTAACCAAATAATGCTATTTGGGCTCATTTTCAAAATTTTGACATTTGTCGTTCAGGCCCAACTCAGCCCAAGCATTAAAAAAAAACCTACGATTTCTTTGCGAACGTCATTTTTGTCGTTAAATTGACTGCGGCTTGACTTTTTTGTATCATCGATCTTATATGTAACCAAAAAACATTGAATTATTTAAGCAAATAATGCTATTTGGGGTCATTTTCCAAATTTCGACATTTATCGGTCAGGCCTGAGCATTAAAAAAAAAAACCTACGATTTCTTTGCGAACGTCATTTTTGTCGTTAAATTGATTGCGGCTTGACTTTTTTGTATCATCGATCTTATATGTAACGAAAAAACATTGAATTATTTAAGCAAATAATGCTATTTGTGGTCATTTTCCAAATTTCGACATTTGTCAGTCAGGCCTGAGCATTAAAAAAAAAAACTACGATTTTTTTTCTCGAGCGTCATTTTTGTCGTTAAATTGATTGCGGCTTGACTTTCTCGTATCATCTATCTTACACGTAACCAAAAAACATTGAATGATTTAACCAAATAATGCTATTTGGTGTCATTTTCCAAATTTTGATATTTGTCGGTCAGGCCTGAGCATATTACAAAAAAACCTACGATTTCTTTGTGAACGACATTTCTGTCATTCAATGTCATAATATTGATTGTGGCTTGACTTTTTTGTTTCATAAATCTCATAGGTAACTCAAAATATGATAAAACAACGAAATGCAACAATTAATGGACATTTTTGAGCCAAACTACTGGCATGTTAACTGTTACAAGTGTAAGTGAATGGGGTAGCTCATGGAGTCATGCAGTAACATGTAAGACGAATGATCGAATCTTGGACATAAAATGATAAATAAATTATCACACTAGACTGTTATAGTGCACATTTTTTACTACTGGTCTCATCCCGGTGGATTGAATGATTTTTTATATCCATATCTGTTTTGAATCGACTACGAAAACTATCGCCACCAGTCATTCAATGCATCGGGAGACTGCCGAATTATGCGTCAATCGAAAGCAAAAACACATTTTACGCAAATGTGATTTATCCACTAAACTAGCTTTTAATTGACCTCTTTTGTCGGTTTAAAGAGATTTTAAACCAAGTTAGCAAAGGGTTGATAGTCTAAACATGCTTAATAAAGTCGTTCATGACTTTTGCTGTTTCAGTTTAGCTCAGTTTTAACTGGAAAACCGATACGAAGGTTTTTAGTATAAAAAAAAACGGCTGCAAAAAAAGACTATACCAGTTTGACCTCTACGAAATGGCAGCTTACATATGCCAAACTGATCGTTTCTGAGCATGCGCATTGCTAAATATGGGCCCGTTCGGGTTCAGAAATACTTCCCGATTGGGATCATTACTGCATCCCGAATTAGCGTTTGCCTGGACTGAATATATAAATACCATCTTATTGCTATTTGTAATATACAATCTAAAGTCAAGCTGTTGTTGTCTAGGAATTTAACACCTTCCACGCGGCCATTAGTATTAGTTTAATCGTATTCAAAACAGATTTTTTATAAACCTTTCGCAATTTTCAAAGTCTATCGCAAAATAAATGAACCAATACTAGGCATGTTTCTACTTATTTCAATGCATTTCACATGGTGATTCTAAATGATTATGAAATGTAATAATTTTGGCATTTTTGTCACATTTTGTGAAATTTTGGATTGTCGTCTGCAGCTGCCTGCAGCGTGGAAAGTGTTAAAATTGCAAACGACTATCGGTATCACGTCAACATGCTGCTGTTGTTACATTAGGACCACAAAAATGTTAGTTTTCCCTTTCCCGACCGACCGTAAAAATATATAGATAAAACTCGCTGGTTGGGTTTTTTTTAAATTAAAAAAAAAAATGTGTTAACCTTTTTTTATAGAAATGATAAATTTGTCTCATAAATGACCTCAATTTACCCCATGTGACCGCACTCTGAAATATTTATTATCCATGCCACCAGACTGTGTCATTTTTATATCAAAATGTATTTGAATTATAAACCTCAGTGTATTCCAGTGTGATTTTGTCATTCTTTGGAATCTAAAAAATAAAAATAAATCGTCTTTCCGACCCAAACAAAATTTGAGGTGAAAGGGCAATCCACCCTTTGTTAGGCCTTATAGACAGTTGAGCTGAAATACTATATATTTAGACCTACAGAGCGACAAAAGAGTTTGTCTTTTGAGCATTGGTGTCTGATTGGGGCAACCTTCGTAAGACATCATATGGTTGTTTTTTTCCATATTCTACAACTTCAATTTCTTGGTTATATATGGTAAAAGGACGTTGAAAAATCAAGCTCAAAATAGTCATAAACCAGTCTTCCAAACTTTTTACTAAACTCATAAAGTACATTAGCCCTGTCCATGCATCAGGCGTCTGCAGACGACAGTTCTAAAATTTTACAAAATGTTTCAAACATATCAGAATTATTGAATTGCATCCCCGTATTTGTAACCACCATGAGAAATGCATTAAAATAAGACAAACATGCCTAGTATTGGTTCAGTAATTCTTGAGATAGACATATACATTTCGGGAAAGGTCTGAACAATCTGTGTTGTATGGTAAAACTAATAGCCGCGTGGAAATTGTTAATGGTATAAGCTCAATAAGACGAGTATGATGAAATAAGACGAATGACATTTAGCACGACACGATCTCCACCGAAAGATACGTGTGGTGTTTGCACTCACGTTTCTGTTTCCATAGTTACGTCTTCGTAAATATGGGTATTGCGTGGTTCCGCCACCTTTGCTCGAGAAAAAAGGGTTTTTCCCCTACAGAATAAGGATTGCACTTCGAGACATGTGATCTGATATTTACCCTGATAGAAACGACCCGAGAGATGTTGTGACTGGCGTATCCAATTAGATGGAAAAGACGTTTAAATATATAACAATGGGGTTATAAAACGGGGCAAACTCGCTAGTCATAAGGGTCGCTAATCATAAGGGTCACTAGTCATAAGGGTCGCTAGCCATAAACCCTAACCCTAACCTAATCCTACCCTAATCCTAACCCTAAACCTAACCATACTCTACCCTAACCCTAACACTAACCCAAACCCTAAACCTAACCCTAACCCTAAGATACTTTTATGACTTGCGCACTCGTGGTATAGGAAAATACACGTTATGACTAGCGACCCTTATGGCTAGCGGGTAGACCCCATGCAGGAAAACATAATATTTCAACCCGTCGTTTGTTGCGTGGATAATAGGGTCGATTTACCTTTGCCTTTATCTATAAGCTGATCGATTACTCGATAAACTGTTACGAGTTTTAACAGTTTGCGATATACGTGATGAAAATGGGAACAGTTCCTCGTTTTTTGGGGGCGAAAGTGTTGGATTGTTTTGGACTTTAATGCTCATTATTTACTAGCCAGTCGCAGATTGTGGCGATTTGGAGTCGTTCGAGTAGACTATGGAATGAAAATCGTTCTTTCACAGCAACTCGTAACATCGAACGACCAGTCGCGCACGAACTGGTAAGTCGCGCGTGGTCGCCGCTGACTAAATTGGAAACGTTTAACGATTCCCTGGGCATGCTGGGTTAATGTTGATATTAAACTCGTATTTGAAAAATATATAATTGGGGCGATGAGTGTTTATATTTACAGATACCGTCAACCGTAGAGTTAGCACATTACAAGTTGTATATCACCATTATCTTGCATATAAAAGAGAACTCACGTAATCTGCCTGAATCTGTAAGAATCTCTGCTGATTAATCATTATAAAAATATCAAAAAGAAGGGACACGATCCATCCGCCAATCGATATTTATATTTCATTTTTAGGCGGTATATAATATGATATGAAGGTAACATATGCATTAGTGCAATTGTATATGAAATATACATCATACATGTGATACATTCGTACGTGTGTTTCACACACCACTACAAGATGGAGACGTCTTTATGACACCTGCATGCTTTCGCTATCTTGTCACATGATACAGTATGATGCATACTGTCGGACTGTTTATGTCACTTGATAGTTTTATGAAACGGAAGAGAGTGTTGTATCAACTTATAACACTTTCCACGCGGCTATTAAACTGATTATATACCAAACAGATTCGTCAGAAACCTTTCCAAACTGTCAAGGTCTATCTCAAGGATTACTGTACCAATACTAGGCATGTTTGTACTTAGTTCAATGCATTTCTCATGGTGATTCCAAATATGGTAATGAAATTCAATAATGTTGACATTCATGACATTTTTTGTGACATTTTTGAATGTCTTCTGCAGACGCCTGCCGCGTGGAAAGTGTTGCGAGACTATCAAAGTAATTTAAGGTTACACGCAATCAGTTAATGTGGAAAGCGCTCACGTTTTACTAGCGTATTGAAACGTTTTAGTGTTTGTAATGTTTTCAAATATAGCTGCTCACGTCTAGCTGGACATGTATTACTACAACCTACCTGCAGACATGCCAAACCGGTGAAGTTTAGTTACAAAAGGCTGTCCCAAATTTACTATTTTATCCTCAAGAATTCCTCAACAAAAGTCACAATGTAAGAGCACAGAGTTGACGATCTGTGGTAAAATTTGCTATGCTACCATCGCTACGATAAATTTGCTTGTTAACAAATAAGTTCAGTTTTTAAATTATTCTACAAACTGTGTTCTATCGAATGTTTCATGTCTAAATCATAAAATATTACACCTTAGATATAAAGCTTGCAAAATGGTGTATTAAAGGCATATTATGTGATCTTTTCCAAGTAGCGCCCTCTATGATTGATCTTTACTATGAAAGCAGATTTTCTTGAAGATTTGCATTTTTGATCATAAATCATAAAGATCTTCTAAGTTACAGATCGATACGATTCCTAATTACTTCAAAATCATGGTTTGAAAATAGATTGTACCGAGCGGTACGATCTATTTTTTTCCTTCAAATTTTACTCTAAATTCACTCTAAAACTATGATTTTAAGGTTATTAGGAATCGTATCGCTCTATAACTTGGAATATATTTATGATTTATGATCAGAAAAGTAATACTGCAAGAAAATCTGCTTCCAATCTTTTTTCGAGGATTGAGGGCGTCCCTGGAAAAGATCACATAATATACCTTTAACTTCGGACATACGCTTTACATATATTGCGAGATCTGAAAAGAGACAATTAATCCCAATTCCTTGTTTTTATATCTTGCTTTTCTTATCAAATTGCAGTGTCAGCATTTCCAATACAAGCAGCAAATTTCACCATAGACGGTTTCATCGAAAGTAATCAGGCCCGATTGTTATGGTCTGTTTCCGATTTTGACGGAATCGCACGTTTTATCGTCGTTCACAAAGAGGAGGGAAGCAATTCTAGAACTATAACGGAAATCGAACCGGAATACACGATGTACACATTACGAGATCTAAAGGAAATGACGTCATATCTAGTTTACTTGGAAACTGTTTATAAAAATGGAACCACGGTGAGAACGGATGTTTTAATATTCCAAACTCCGAAAACAGGTTAGTATTTGTTCCTGGCTTATTGAGACAATTGTTAATTTGTTATGCCATTTTTATATTTTTGTATTAATATTGTACAGCCCTAATCTTAATGCTGTGTATGCAAGGCATTAAAGCCAAATCCCCACATAATTCGTTAGCGTCATATAACTTTTAAGAATTTTTCATATGTTATGTATAAGGTGCTTTCAATGCATATAGTAAAACCCCGCAGCAAAATATGCTAAATATTGAATGAAAACTATTCGTTTGAATACCATTTAATCAGTCATAAAAGTCAAACCTGGCAGCATTTGTAACGGCCAGTAACTTTCAATTCAAGCATAATAAGCTAACTATTGAATGAAATAATCCTTTTGAATATTGTGCAAGTTGTATAAAAATTTCATCTTATTTGACAATATGTTTTGAATTATGGCCGCTATGTGTTGCGCATCGAATTCAAACCCGAAGCATTTGTGTACGGCGTATATCGTAACTTTAGTAACTATCCAGAGGTTGCTTCAATGTAATCCCAGCATGCAGTATAAAAGCACTATGCACTGAGATAATTCAACACCTGATTTCCATTGAAATGTACAAAAAAATACCATGGTCCATTAGAGGAACTAATAATAGACACTTTTCATATCTGTATCAATTTATGAATTGAAATTCCGAGTCTAATTCTCAATACATGATACTAAACAAGTTGAAAAGTCTCAGTGATCAGTTACTCTAATGGACCATGATATATGTTTCTGTACATTGCAATGCAAATCAGGCGTTGAACTGTCTCCATCATCACAGTGCACAGTGTTTTTCTACTGCATGCTGGGATTTTATTGAAGCAACCTATGGTAACTATCTAGAATACTGTATCATCATCTGATCAAAATGCAATCCTATTTTAAGAAAATATTTGTTTGTATTTATAAATAGTGCACATCCATAAAGTTTATCGCGAATCGAAAAAAAACCATTTATCATCCTTTTCTGTTGCATTGTGGGATCGCAAAAGGGCAAAAACTGCCCCGTTCTTGATCCCACAATGCATCAAAAAAAGGATAATCAATGGATTTTTTTCCCGATTGGCGATAAGGCTTATGACATAAACGCAGAAGCCCAAGGTCGTAAATAGCATATTATTTTCAAGGTAATGGTAACTATTGCAGGAAAACTATCTTTATGAATAGTGTACATATGCCTTATTATTGTAGAAGTTGTATACAAATTGCAATCCGTTCGTTTGTTTGTTTGTTTACACGGTCGGTCCATACGGACACACACTGTGTCACACTGTTGACAATAATTAGGTTTTGAATTTGAAATAATGGTCTCTGTCTGTTGCGCAGCCAATGCATAGAATTCAAAACCCGAAGCATTCGTGAACAGCATATCATTTTCAGGCATATCGTATAACTCTTTGTATGTAAATATACTTTTGAATATTGTAATGTTATTGTATAAGGTGCTTCAAAAATGCAATATAATTTTGAGATAAGAATTGCCCATATTTTATGTTTTATAAAGAAAAAGCTATCTAAATATTACGCAACAATAGAGCAGTAAAATCAAACCCCACGTTGGTAGCAATCGTAAGTGGGTGTATCATAACTATGGATATCATTAAGCGCTCAACAATAAAGAGTCATACGCTTTGGTTATGTTCTATAGTGTAATTTCCAAACCAGACTATGTAGATAGACAGGTAGATGAATCTTTTAGGCACAATTTGGTACCAAACTTGCTACAAAACAACAATGATAAGTCATGATTATCTCCTTTAAAGAAAATCCGTGACGTATCCAAATTCGCATTTTCAACCCTTTACGCGGAGACAAAATGTCGTGTATGCAATGAATGGCCTGGATGACCGATGGGGATATCGATCACACATGCTACACTACCCGTGAATGACAGTTTGAATTTGAATTAGACCGCACAGGGGAAACGTGCAGTGATCAACACGGGATGAATACAGGATACGCGCTTGTAATCTTCGGTCTTTCCTCCCGCGTGTATTGAATATGCGAATTTGGAAACGTCAAGGATTTTCATTTACTGGTAAACTCGTGGCCAATCTGTGTTGTTTTGTGGCAAATCTGATACCAAATTATGCCAAAAAGATTCATCCAAAATTCTATATAGCCTGTTTAGTCAAAATATAATTGGAAGTCACTCTATAGGACCTAAACAAAGGGTACGACTTTCTTATATTTTGAGCACTTTATAATCATTGTACAAAATGTATCGAAAACGAAATCCCATTCAAGAGTGTGATTGTATTTTTTGCAATAAAGGGCACAATATGGTATTGCATTTTATTAACCCTGCATCGAAGACGTTTATATTGACATAATTGTTAAAGGGGGTGTCCCGCAAACACAAAAGTGTCCATTATATGTTAGAAAAATAACTATCGAGCCCAACTTTTGTACTGATATAGAACAAAACACCACACTTATGACAAAAACAAATAAAAACCGCAATCTCTCAACATGCACTTTTTAAAATTCGCGGCGATCGAAAGTCCCAGTGTCGATGATGTCATAGTTATACAATGCACATGCGCAAATTTTAGCACCAATACCCATGACGTCATCGACACCGGGCCTTTCGATCGCCGCGAATTTTAAAAATTGCATGTTGAATGATGGCAGTTTTTATTTAATTTTTGTCACTAGTATGGTGTTTTGATATATATAGTTACATAATTTCGGCTCGATAATTATTTTTCTAACAAATAATGCTTAATGTTGTGCTTGCGGGACCATTCCTTTAACGGAACGTTCGTTGAAAAATCAATGGTCGATCAATCACAATCCTGAGATACATTAAACAGCGCTGTATTAAAAGTTGTATTAGTAGTTAAACAGGGTTGTACTTTAGATGATGAGTAAAAGTAACTGTTACTTAAGATTGCTACGACGACGCCATGTTGGTTGCTGGTTAATAACATGTAATCATGACATCTTGTACCGTTGATGTTTCTTCACATATGGGTTCATTTGCGGGGTCAAACTCGCTAGTCAATAAGGGTCGCTAGTCATAATGCTCATTATTCATAATCTGCTCTTAACCTAACCCTGACCCTAGCCCTAACCCTAACCCTAACCCTTAACCTAACCCTAACCCTAACCTTAACCCTAATCCTAAACCCTAACTCTAACCCTAAACCCTAACTGTAACCCCTAACCCTAACCGTAAACCCAACCCTACCCTAACCCTACCTTATGATTAGCAGTCCTATGACTAGCGGGTAGACCCTATTCACGTTGGTCTCAACGTAAATTTCGTTAGTATCTGTTCGTTGGATGATTGCTATTATAACTACTGTTTTAGAATATGAAAGTCTAGAGCCATTTTAACCCTAAAACCTAGCGCGTTCATTTCACAGTGCAGCCTAATCACATTATTCTACACCACTTCCAATGTTTGTTCTTAACACTTTCCACGCAGCAGGCAACTGCAGACGACATTCCAAAATGTCACAAAATGTTTCAAAAATTGCACAATTATTGAAATCCATCACTATAGTTGGAATCATCATGAGAAATGCATTACAAAATGTATAAACATGCCTATAGTATTGGTTGAGAAATTCTTGAGATAGACTTAGAAAAAGTTGGGTAAGGTTTCTGAAAAATCTGCTGTGTATAATGGTAAAACTAATAGCCGCGTGGAAAGTGTTAAACAGTCATTCCATGGCAACAGACTAATAGTCAAATAATTCATGTATTCAGACTCATTTCAAACCACTCCATGTATAATTCACCGGAAGCAAACGTACATCCCAAGACCATGAAGACGAAATGTCTGTCGCTAAGTCAATAACACAAGTATTTGAGGCGTTCCGTTGCTCAAAAATAAATATGGTTATGGATTGAATCTGTTTACATTGATTTAAACAATGCAATGCGTTTTCGCAAAGAAGACGTCTGGAACAGTTCCAAAATGCTTTGCGAGAAATCTGGAAACACAGAGAGGATCTGTACTTTAAATGATATTCAGGGTATGTAAAAAAGACGCGCGCAAGACGTCTCTATTGCTGTAATTTCATATCAATACCCCGTTATCAGTGATTGATGTATCGTAAGAAGGTCTCATATAAGGTAGCTTAATCCACACGAAGAAAAACACATAGTGCTGAAATCTAACCAGATCATTAACAAGTCATTAATTACAGAATTCAAATATGTTCTCTTTATCCATGAATTTCTCTCTTTTAATGTCAGGTTTTGTCTTGAATTAATCAGGTAATGGATGTGATGCTTTGAAAATCATCGAGTGAAGGTTCATTGTTCTTTGTGACCTTAATGAGTGTCTATAAGATTATAGTCAAACTAATTACTTGTCGACTGATCAATTGATTTTAAAGCACTTCCCTGTACTCAAGTAGGTTTATTAAACATAACTCGGTTGTAAATTGTGTTAAGTGTAAATGCAATTTAGAACATGTAAGCATTAAATGTTATATGTAAATGTATGATGAGTTTGAATGGAAGAAGTGCTTGTTCATTTCGTCACAATGCTCATGAACAAGCATAATGATCGTGAGTTGTCAGACTTATGGTTATAAGGGGTAAACAAAAGTAAGCCCCCCCCCCTAAAATTAGATAACTTTTGTTTACATAGCTTCACACACAATAAAACGTTTCAAAAAGTTGAAACGATTATGAAAAGAGAAAAAAAGGCTTGGCTACCAATAGAAAGTTTTACATTTTCGAGATCATGTTCACTTTTCCCAAAACAGTCACATTTCCCCAAAATGATGTTTTAAGAAAAAGTGGCACTTGGCACATACCAGTAAATTTGAAAACTCTCTCTCGTGATTTTTTTTGTACGAAAATTAGACCAAGTTTGTTTCCATAACTCCGCACAGTATTAATCGTTTTGAGAAATTTAAAAACTTGTGAAAAAGAAAAGTGCTTGGCTTCATTTTACTTTTCCCAAAATTGTCTCATTTTCCCAAAACGATGTTCTCAGAAACAGTGGCTAATTTTCAAAATCCTATACAATTTTGTTTGCGTAACCCCTCCCCCTCCCTCCCCCCCCTCCCTCCCCCCCCCCCCCCACACACAATTAGACGTTTTAAGAAATTGAAACTTTTCTGAGAAGGAAAAACGCTTAGCTATCCGTACAAAGTTTCCCATTTTCAATATCATGTATACTTTTCCCAAAAGGTCAAATATCCCCAAAATGATGTTTCCGTTAACATGAAATTTGCCACAATCCAATACAAGTAAGTGCCACTTTTTCTGAAAACATCATTTTGAGGAAATATGACTGTTTTGGGAAAAGTAAACATGATGTAAAAAATGTAAAACTTCCCATTCGTAGCCAAGCGTTTCCTCTTTTCATAATCGTTTCAAGTTTTCAAAACGTCAAATTTCGTGTGAAGTTATGTTAACAAAAGTAATCTAATTTCAGGGGGGGGCTTACTTTTTTTACCCCTTTATAACAGGTTGTCAACAAAACGAGTTATTGCATCATTATATTGTTGCCGTAATTCAGACACTGCGTACTAGTAATATCAATATAATGATGTATATTTTAGAATACATTGTATACGAAATGAATAACCAAATGCAAATATGCAATTCAAGACTGGAGCGAAATCTGAGATCGGGCACGATGGAGCTGCCCAGACTTCCCATAATTGTAGCGCAAAAATGGGTATATCTTTGGTGTAAGACATTCATAAAGTGGTTTAGTGTCAAGACTCAAGACCCCATTACGGAATAAAGCTGTATAATCCTTTAATCCGTCAATAGAGGATTTTGTGCTAGGTTAATTCCATGCTGCCTTACACCAAGAATCAACCAGCAAATTGATTAACCTGGTGTCTGTATAGCCAACTCATGTTTTCAATTGTACGCCACTAGCTTACGTTATATATATTTGATGATAAAATATGCCAGAATTCAGCTCAAGTTTGATGTAATCATAAAGTTAGAGCAAGCAAGAGTATAGTACACCAATTTCAAAATCAAAATGGCGCCATGCGCTATACTAATACAGAACAAATATATGTTTATCATGACTATTGCCTTTTTTGCTTTGCTTTTTCTCTGCTACTGCTGCTGCTGCTGTCGCTTTTCCATCCTCTAGTCTTTCAAGAAGATGAATATTTTGGCCCAGGTGGGTTTAATCTATCACGTCTGTTAATTGATTGTGTTATTCGACCGAAATACCAAGAGAGATGACTTTATTCTTGAAATTACATACTTTCTTAACCACTATCGGAGAAGGCAAATCAGCTCTAATATATCAGTGTTAAGACATTGCTAAAATTATATTTTTCCGCCATTCAGTATGGTCAGCATACTGTTCCCATTATAACGGATGTCGTAGAAACAATATATTCACGTTAAGCGCGAGAGTTCTGGCCAAAGTCATTCACGACACGTGCAAAGGTGTAGTGTTTGAAACCGAGTTGCGGGATACCACCGAATGTCAACAATCAGCCGATTTCGGTGTGTTTACACCAACAAAAAAGGTAATATCAAAATTCTCTTTCGCTGAAAGTTCACATATTTTATGGCCGTAACTATAACAGCGCATTTTGTTGCTTCTTTAATGAGCTGAATTTGCCTCCTAACATTGTTCACGGGAGCCACTGGCAATGACAAAATGCACGTGTGCCACCTAAAAGATGTGGCACGCACATGAAGCAACCGATGTATTTTTAACACTCCCCGTTTCAAGTTACTTCCGGTGTTCATGTCTGTGGATGTCTCTATAGACGTAAAAAACATTGGCCAATATAATTAAATATCTATCTTTCAGGATGGTACTGTCTACTTCAATTTCAACTGAAGTGTTAGATACAGCCAGCCTTAGGCCTTTTCGGCGGGAAAATAGACAAAAATAGTAGACAACGTGTGACAAATCAAACCGCACTTTAATATCACTGATGGTCACCAATTTTACTCTATGTGCGATTGCTCGTTCGCCGATGGCAATATCGCTTAGATGTTTTTTGATAGTCTGCTCGGCTCGCCTCGTCTTTTCGCGGCAATTACACCAAAGTGAAAATTCATAAGTCAAAACAATGTTGCAATTTTTAGCAATACGTGGCTGTTCAGCCTTAATATTACGTTTGATTGGTAAATCCCTTGGCGCGGGCAATTAAAACCACCAATTTTTGGCTACGTGAAAAATCACTCACCAATATATGATCAGACCCATACAATTTAACATTTATTTGAATTATTCACTCATGAAACCATATTCCCGCGGTTGTTGACTTTGCGAGAACGAAATCAAAATAGCGGATGAAGTGTCACTTCAAGCCACCTGTTTCAACTGGAAATAATTTCATAATTATTCAGAAAATATTTGATTCACAAGTTGACACGTTGCATAATTCCCTGGATGCCGTGGTCGTTTAGCATTTTGGCGGGAATTCAGACCAGAATATACGGGTACTAAGACAACATGACAATGTCTTCTACTTTGTATCTGTTAATTCATTTATATTCCAATGCCTTGTTATACTGATACTGTGATTGATTGATTGATTGATTGATTGATTGATTGATTGATTGATTGATTGATTGATTGATTGATTGATTGATTGATTGATTGATTGATTGATTGATTGATTGATTGATTGATTGATTGATTGATTGATTGATTGATTGATTGATTGATTGATTGATTGATTGATTGATTGATTGATTGATTGATTGATTGATTGATTGACTGACTGACTGACTGACTGACTGATTGATTGATTGATTGATTGATTGATTGATTGATTGAGTGAGTGAGTGAGTGAGTGAGTGAGTGAGTGAGTGAGTGAGTGAGTGAGTGATTGATTGATTGATTGATTGATTGATTGATTGATTGATTGAGTGAGTGAGTGAGTGAGTGAGTGAGTGAGGGAGTGGGGGAGTGAGTGAGTGAGTGAGTGAGTGAGTGAGTGAGTGAGTGAGTGGGGGAGTGAGTGAGTGAGTGAGTGAGTGAGTGAGTGAGTGAGTGATTGATTGATTGATTGAGTGAGTGAGTGAGTGAGTGAGTGAGTGAGTGAGTGAGTGAGTGGGGGAGTGAGTGAGTGAGTGAGTGAGTGAGTGAGTGAGTGAGTGAGTGAGTGGGGGAGTGAGTGAGTGAGTGAGTGAGTGAGTGAGTGAGTGAGTGAGTGAGTGAGTGAGTGAGTGAGTGAGTGAGTGAGTGAGTGAGTGAGTGAGTGAGTGAGTGAGTGAGTGAGTGAGTGAGTGAGTGAGTGAGTGAGTGAGTGAGTGAGTGAGTGAGTGAGTGAGTGAGTGATTGATTGATTGATTGATTGATTGATTGATTGATTGATATAAGTTTTCAATCATTACCCCAAATACCTTATTATTCTCAAAAAGTGACAAATCATTGTTTTCATTCACACTTTGCAATATTTCCTGAATTTATGTCGTCTGCTAGCTGCTACTTCGCTTAGGCCCTAGTTATACGATATAATATTCGCTGGCGCAGTTTATTACAAACTAACGAGGAACCGGTTGGTTTCACCCAGAGGTAGATTCAATGCAATCCCAGGAAACGTGGGGTTTTCATCTTTTTTTCCTTCAATCTACAATGTTTCAAAATATTTAAAAACATGATGAGAATGTTCAACTATTTTGTATTGAGAAATATAATCCAAGTCCATATATTGACACAAATCTTAAGAGTCTCAATGATTAGTTGCTTTAATGAACCATGTTTTCAAAACAGGTGTTGACTTGGCTACATTATCCAATTCATACGGTGCTACTGCATTCTGGGATTACATTGAAGCAACATCTGGGTTTCACCTGATTTAACGGCCATCTGTACACTATGCGGTATTAAACTCTATGTATATAGATCAAATCAAATTTGATCAACGTTACAATATGTCACTATATTTTGTTTGTTTTTTGTTGCCTGCATAGAGGGGGAATTTTCTATTCGTCAAAAACTTCCTACCCGCCCCCTGAAAATCTAATGGTGCGTCCCTTATTAAGAACCTCTTCATTTAACATGAACGGACAAGTAAAACCCAATGTGCAACTCATTAGAACAAAACGTACATGCGGCGTGAAATCACGATTTTAAAAACCACGATATTGCAAAGTAGCCACATTAATGAACCTTTTCTTTACATATATCTATAGCTCCTTTACTATGTAGAATTAAGTCATCTCAAATCGGTCGAACAATACAATTCATTGCTTTAGTTTGCTTTACTTTCTAATGTGACAATTTTTGTAAGCAATAATAAATCATTAATTTTATATCTAAGACGCCAGTCTGTATACATTATACGATTGAGTATTGACTTCATAACATTATAGCATGACGTGTGCTCAATGTCTATGTAATGGTTAATGGGTTAGTCGATGGTTTACTAAGCTATTCCAGTTAAAATCCGTACACCCCCTATGGAAGACATAGCCTTAATCTTCAACACAGGGAGGGTAAATTTCAAATTGATTCACCGATGTAGGTAACCCCATTTGAAATTCATACTCCCTGTGGGGAAGATACAGGTAACGTCTTTAATAGGGGTGTATGGATTCCGAATGGAAAAGCCCATATTTTGTTGTATTACACATTAGCTGATATCACTATGGAGATCACTTATCTCCTACGAATGCCTGATGCATGACAACGTCGCCGTCATTGATATTACACGGTGTACCAGGAGTGATGATAAAAAATATTAAGACTATAAAAACAACAATGTAACTCAACGAGAAACAGGCAATATACTCGTGGACAATATAGAAAAGAGACAATATGGGGAAAAAAACGATCTCGCCCGGGGAACACCTAGTGATCACGTATCCAGATCTCTTTTCAGGTGCTTTACCATGCGAGGCTATGTGGCCCAATGGATAAGGCGCTTGCGCTGATGTAAGCAAGAGGTCCGGGGTTCGATTCCCGGGAGAGATCGTTTTTCCCACATTGTCTATTTTCTTTCTATACGACGGCGAACCTGTTCAAAGAAATATTTATATTTTGTTTAATAACCGTCGTAAATGCCTATTATGTCTATGTATTTTGTAATCCCTCAACTTTTTATTCATGTTAAACCTTCTTTAAACCCTTCATGAATATGTAATTTGGTAAAAAGTTATTGTTGTAATCGAATGTAACTAACATTAAATCATAGGTCCATGAATCCAGGATCTGTGATTAAATAACAATCGAATGACACTTCGGGCCGTATTCTCGTACGTAAACACGTATTTAAACTTTAATTATAACCACATCGTTTCATTAAAATACGTGTATTCACTTAAACACGCGTCTAAACCATAGACCCTGGTCTGATTCGCTGACAACTGTCTAACTTTAAACATGGATATGGGTACTTTAACTCGCGCTTAATTAGACATTTGCACCGAGTGCACGTCGTGAATTTCTTTTCGCAAAACCATGGCGCGTATGTTGGGTGCCTTTCGAGTTGAACAATAGAGAGGTACATTTGATGCATTCCTTTCATGTCTACGGTAACCCATTTGAATCGCTGATTATTGATTAAATACCATTCAATGCAATCTTCTACGACATTTCTGGGGACGATATCCATAGCGTTTAAACACGTGTTTGTTAACCCCCTGAGAACTACCAGCCGATTGGTTAAAAAGATGGCTACATCATTTATTGAACCAATGAGAGACATTGTTAGAATAATTGTTTCCCAAATAAAGATGGGAGTGAAACATTATACAAGCTGCATTTGAATTGGCTATTCATATGAGTACATCTTGTAATAAACCAATCAGAACCACTGTAAGATAGACAGGTAGACCCCAGGGGGTTAAACGCCCCGTCTACGATATCGAGAATACGGTCCATAGTTTCTCTAATTCTCACTGTACACTCAACATGCTCAATGCAACAAGGAGAACCATCAGAATTGTGTCTTTCGATAAAGCGACTGTATTTTGTCCCCGTGCCATTAACCCATGAAACCGCTCTATAGCCTACCTCAAACGATATTCAGAATATTTATTTATTTTCAAACCAAATCAATTACATTTGAAAATTGTAACTTGATAAGTTACTACATGTTGTTATTCGGTGTTTATTGAGTATCCAGAATTGTATGCTCTTCGAGTAAATAGTATATTAGTTCAATCACACTTCAATAGTGAAAGGTATGTCCACCTTTCCCTGTATCGCCCGATTTCTCTCTTTTCTTGAATAATAAGTTTCAATACAATGTGATTCAGAATTCTACCAATATTTAGCTTGCACATGTAAAAGCTGCTTGTTATAATATTCTTAATCAATATTTTCCACACGGCTATAATAGTTTTACCAGTTACAAAACGGATTTTTCAGAAATCTTTCCCAACTTTCAAAGTCTATCTTAGGAATTACTGAACCAATACTAGGCATGTTGATGTTAATGCATTTCTCAAAGTGATTCCAAATATGATGATGAAATTCAATAATGATGCCTTTTTTGAATCATTTGCTGAAATGTTGGAACTGTCGTTTGCACACGCCTGCCGCGTAAAGCGTGAAAATGCCACACGTGCTTATGAAATAGAACCTATATCTTACATGTAATACGTGCGATAACCTAGTGTACTCATCCCGATGTGGTCCTGTTGCAGCTGTACTGTAAAAAACACCAAAGCTGCTGTCTGACATCAGAGTAGGTGCCATTTTGAATCTGTTTGCGCCATTTTGGATGTCTAATATCTTATTCCACATCATACTAATTGGCTTATTAAGAAGGGGACTGTCTTGTTTATATTGCAATAGCTTAACGGTACATTCTGGTTGAGTCAATCATGTTTCAAATATTGTGTTTAACAAATGAAAATGTTTAGGGACTTCAGCATGCGCTATGTTGATTATGTTTAGGCTATCGTGGGTGTCATGTACCGTATGTCACATCTCGGCAGACGAATAATTAGAATACAACACTACTGAAAAAATGCAAACGTTTTTAGACAACAGAATGTTATGTTAACACAAGTTACTTGCCACAACCAAAGTATTTATTAATTTATTTTGACAAACAATACTATAATAGAAATATCCAGTAGCAGAATCAATATTTATTAAAATTAGAAATCACAAGGCTGCTTTCCCAGACAATTTGTTTATATCATCTTCATAAAGTTATTAGATGTCATAGAATACTGTGGATAGATTCAATGTGCTGATGCAGTAACTATACTCGTATGCTTGCTCTCGTATGTTTGATGTGTAACTTGAAATCATCCATTCCATACTAATCCTTCGCTAATCTCAACCTTGAATACACCAATGTAAAGCCACAGAGCTCTGCGTAATTGCTGGGCGTGCTTTTCAATGGGAATGAATTGTGCCGCTTGGATGATGCTACAACGAGGTTAGCGTTTATTCCGTATAGAACAACAATGTTCCAACAATTACCCACATGACCATAAATCGTGAGGCATGAGGAACAGACTGCAGCCCTTTTATGGCAAACGGATGTAACATGGATTGTGTTAACTTTGTTCAATAATCCTCACTTAGGAAAAGGTTGCAGCTTGTAAAGACAATAAAAGTAATATACTGCCTTTTACCACTACATAAATTTTAGAGAAAAAAGCTAACTTTGATCATATTAAAAGGAAGTATATTGTTAGGAAACTTCGTATAAGATACATTCTTTTGCCATAAAAGGGCTGCTGAGTGTCGGCATCAAAAGCACACTTGTAACTAGTCCGCAAAGATTATGTTTACTCCATAAAAGGCATACAGGTTCCTCCAAGTGCATCACCATACATACATACAACAAGTATTTGTGATGCGCTATTCCCCGGAGGCTCAAAGTGCTTACCAAAAAAAACACCACAATAGTATAAGAACCATCCGTAAAAGCATCTATGGAAATTGAATTACACCAAAGAAAATATTTCAATAACATTGAGATATTTGCATTGGTCTAAGTTCTATTTTATAGGTTGCTTGTTGTACGCATGGCGATGCAGATAATTACTTAGGGCTCTTGCCCTAACACAAGTAGAAGAAAGCTCGAGGAAAGAGCGGGGAAAGCGCGATCCTTCTTTTTTCTATATCGTTAAAAGGAGTGACAGATGATCGGTGATTAACATCTCACTGAATGGGTACTTCAACTTGAATGGTTTACTCATTCAGTGAGGTGTTAATCGCCGATCCTTCGTCACTCCTTTTAACAATATAGAAAATATAAGGATCGCGCTTTCCCCGCTCTTTCATCGAGCTTTACTCTACTTGAGTTTGGGCGAGAGCCCTTGGGCGAGAGCCCTTAGGCGACTATCGTATAAGTCGTACGTACAAGTTACATATACGTATGAGCCTCGCGTACTAGTTTTGCCATGCTGCCTTAGTCAATACCATGCCTAACTAATAGTTACACAGATGGGTGTTGGTGCAGGTTGTTTTGATCCCTTGGTTTGGTGTATGTGTCAACAAGGAAGCTTTCAAATGCTCACCCATCATTCTATTATTCCCTGCAGTTTCCTTACCTACCATCCCCATATATCATGCATAATACCGCATGACTTATCGTTTCACATTATAGCCACATCCATCATCAAGTATCCTGTGTCATTATCTGTTTTATCAATCATGTAATATTTTGCTTCAGCTACCGTATCTATCTAAAAACAAATTGTGTAATAATCTATTTGAAATTATATACATGATATTTCTCAGAATCGTTTCAAAGCCGGAACGTCAAAGGAACATCGGGAAAGACAGTGATCCTTCTCATGGTCTTCGCACTCTGGATGTGCGCCACCATGCATTTTATCAGAACATGGAGAAATAAAATGAACTTACGTATGACGTCACAGGGGATAGTGACTGAATCCCCGGTCAGAAAACGAAGTAGTCAGGGAGAGCTTTGGCAAAATAAAGGTCCACGGTACTCCATAACTTGAGGGCGGTCTTCTCGTCGTATAATTGATGCAGATTTTGCTCATCGAAGGTTCGAAGGTTATTTCTATTCATCGTTTTGGACGTGTTCGTTGTGTACCCTGCTTTAGCAATGCATGGCTCTACGCATGCGCACTTATTGAATCATGTTTAATTAATTTACATTTATTTTTATGTTTGCATATGCTTAGCATTTCCAGCTAATTTGCAGTCCGAGGGCTATGCTTCTCTTCGCAATTCATATTAGGATTATAAATTTAGCATCTTTCTTGGATGAATTATTTGAAAGCATGTGATGTTACATAATTACCATTTTAGCTGGTTTGAGTAGTTCCCGATGATCACATTTAACGTAATTATCATACCAATTCAGTCCATGGTTTTCGGCTGCAAGTTGTTGAAAGTTGTTTTCGGAGCAGTAGGCCCCTACAAGCTTCATGGCTCTTAAAACATTCTCAATCGGTATACGTTAAAGGGCCTTTGAGGGATACGTATTGGAGTGCGGCCTCAATTTTCCTGTAAATCGGGTTTTGTGCACGTACGTTATACAATAGGCATATACTATATAACCACCATCTGAAACCGTTCACCTTAATTCACCGTCTATATTGTAAAGTTTCATGATTTGGTAATCACATCGAAATTATCAGCACCACTCGCCACATATTGCATCAACCACATTGTTATCTAGCGCTATAATTCAATCCTTTCGTCATCAATTACTACGTTTTCAATCTCTCAGTGCCCCTTTAACTAGACATTGTTCAAACACGTGAGCGACTGAATCTGAAAGTAGGTGGGAGCAAATCGAGGGTTTTAGTGCTACAAAATCCTATCTGCAATGGCTGCCATTGGTTAGATTGTATCTTCCTTCACAAGGGCGTATCTTCAAACAACCTTAATATATAACATGTGACAGCTATTGTAGATATTGCCTTTCCACATAACTGAGATGCAAGTGATAACATATCCTATCTGCTATAGCTGCCCTGTGTTACTTTTAGTTTATATCAATGGGTCTGGTAATAGACTACCACACATATTAACATCTGGCAGCTATTGCAGATGGACCCTTGTTGCAAACCCTCGAAATGGCATTTCTTTCAATCCATCATAAACACTTATCTGCTAATGTACTGAAAATCACTCCATTCAACAACTGGTTAAGCCATGTTAGCTCTTTTTAGCGACACGATCTCCTAATAATGTTAATTTGCCTATCAAGAGTACTCTCGTCTCCTCTGAGTCTCGACGTCTCTTCAGACACGATTAGCCTCTAGTGATTCAATCCTCTATACGGACGACCTCTTTATTACGTATAACAACACTACTATATATTATGTGTTAATTACAATTCTGCTTTACTCATATCAATCAAAGACACGCTTTGGTGCAGATGTAGGTCAATTATTGCGGTGGTTAATGTTTTGCGCTGTTTTCATTCTCAGGGGACGATAAGCTCGCATGGCCTGATAACCCACAACCGAAATAATTATGTCGGCTAACACTTTCAACGCGGCAGGCATCTGCAGACGACATTCCAAAATATCACAACATGTTTCAAATAATGTCAATATTATTGGATTGCATTGCCATATTTGGAATCACCATAAGAAATACATTGAAACAAGTACACACTTCACTAGTATTGGTGCAGTAATCCTTGAGATAGACCTTGACATTTGGGAACGGTTTCTGACAAATCTCTTTTGTATAATCATGATAATGGTCAAAACAATAACCGCGTGGAAAGTGTAAGTTCCCTAGTTTCCCTATATCTTTCCGGAATTGTTGGTCCAATTTCCTCTGAATTACATTACCATATTTAGAATCACCATGTGAAATGCATTGAAACAACTACAAACATATCTAGTATTGATTCAGTAATCCTTTGAATAGACCTTGAAAGTTGGGAAAGGTTTCTGAAAAGTCTGTTTTGGAGATGGTAAAACCGGGTCAAACTCGCTAGTCATAAATCTCATTATTCATAATCTACCCTCTCCCTAACCCTTAGCCTAACTCTAACTAACTCCCTAACCCTACACCTAACCCTAACCCTTAACCTTACCCCGTAAAACCAATAGCCGCGTGGAAAGTGTTAATGTAATATGGATCGGTCAATACTTATATAAAGTCAGTGTATTGATTTAAGGTTTTGGTTTTGACAACCCACTGTGGACGGTTGTACGAGGCGTTTTCAACGGGGTCAAGAATATTGTTCTGTATGGCTACTATGCTCGTATTGCACCGCGCGCAACTTGTTGTAATCGGGTATGAAATCCCTCCTTTGCCTTCTCCCATTTACAAAATGTCATCCCGATTAATCCCAATTGTGCGTGGTTAGAAAAATGACATACTCGTATAATATGTGCTTCTTTGTTATAGTGGCACGTACTAACCCTCAATAATGTAATAACTCACGGAGAGACATATACCAGCCGTCTGGTCTATGGCAATCAAAGGGACCGTCAGCGATTTGTTCAATCATTGCACAATCAGAAAATGCAAAATAAAATCATCAACAATCTGATTTGTGCATATTTGTATATCCTAAAAAAGATAACACATGGGAACGACCCAATAGGAATACGATTATTTATTTTTCCCCTTTTCGTAGAGATTACACTGTTAGCCCCTTTAATACACCTATAATACGTGACATTATACTCTAATTGTCAAAGAGTGAAAAACCACTCAAAAAAGAGTGAAATTTGACTCTTACAACAAAGAGCCAACTGAGTGACCAATCGTTTTGAGTAAAGTTATCTCTTCCAAAAGTGTAAATTTGCTAGTCTTTTGGGAGAGTGAACTTCATTCTAAACGAGTAGTCATTCCATCTCATGTTTGTAATTGACGACGTATTTGTTTGGTATTGTTTGGAAAACAGTTGCAGTTCTGTCCATCATTTCTTCTTGCTGCCGTTTTTTGTTTGCTGTTTTGATTCCACTATAATTATATAGCTTAACAAATCCTTACATTATGCGACATTACTATGTTATGATAAAAATATATATTCTCATTCTCGCTCTGCAGGGTGAGTCAAAAAGAAGTTGTACGGATTTGAAACTCAAAAAAACTCAAGCTATATTTTGACGAGAATATTCCTCCGATCATCTTAAAAAAAGAATGACTTAAATCGATTATTCCTATCTAGAGTTATATAGCTATATTACTAAAAGAACCCACCGATGTAAAACACAACGAAGCAAAGATTTTTTTTCAAAACTCACCATTATCATTTCAGGAAGTAATTGTTTTATTCCTCATAATGCAAAATCACAGAATCCGTCAAAAAGAGAAGGTTAAAGTCACTGATTATTTATTTTATGCACACCATTCCCACTATGTTTGAAACTCCTGTGCTTTAATCTCATTTGAATATGAATGACCGTGTGAACATGTTGCTGCCCACTTAGAGCGGATTGATATAAAGAGGATTAAGCGTTCCGTGGACAGCTAAAAAAAGGGGTCTTTTATTATATAAAAAAGGCATAGCTCCTGATATAATTGATCGATTTCAGTGATTCCTTTTGAAATTTGCTTGGTCTATTTTTTTTCATTCCCGTACAACTTCTTTTTGACTCACCTGTATAGTGGAGTTACGTGTACAACATGATCTAATTTAGTCAAAATGCCCTTTACTGCCGGAAAAATGTCTTTTGATCCGAGAGACCTTCTTATTACATTGTTTAAATAGGTTTGATAGTATGTCTTCTGTTAATCAAGCACATTTTACCACACTTTGCGACAGAACATTTTTCCTGTGGACTTAAGTTTCTCTCTCTCCGTTTACATTTTTCCGGCTACATTTTCAACCCATAATTCAACTTGAGCATCCCCGGATTTACATGCTAGACATAGACTTAACACTTTCCACGCGGCTACTAGTTTTACCATACACAAAACAGATTTTTCAGAAACCTTTCACAATTTTCAAAGTCTATCTCAAGGATAACTGAACCAATATTAGGCATGTTTGTACTTATGTCAATGCATTTCTCATGGTGATTTCAAATATGGTAATAGAATTTAATAATTTTGACTTTTTTAAAACATTTTGCGAAATTTTGGAATGTCGTCTGCAACTAACTGCCTGCCGCGTGGAAAGTGTTAAATCATACTTGCTTCAATCCATAAACTCCTTGACATCTGCAGGCTGTTTCCCTGGTGATTAGGTTAATTCAAAATGCATTAACTGACGCGTGTTATTCACCATTATCATTTTGGCATTAGGCCATTTTAAAATAATATCTGGTATCTTTTGTTTAAATCCAGTATGTATTTCATAGATTTCGTACATGAAACATTCACATAAATGAATGGTGTTTGAAGGGAATCAAATGTATAGCAACGCGTGGTTCAGACAATATAATAAACTCTAGGAGGCTATAAGAATCCTGTTTTATCTTTGCCTAGGACAATTTTCCGAGATTAAAACCCCCTTAACACTTTCCCCGCGGCAGGCGTCTGCAAACAATATTTCAAAATGTCACAGTTACAAAATGTCATTTGCCATATTCTGAATTATCATGATAAATGCATTTCAATAAGTACTACAAACATGCCTAGTATTGGTTCAGTATTAAATTATTGAGATAGACCTTGAAATTTGGAAAAGGTTTATGATTATCTGTTTTGTTTATTGTCAAACCGATAACCGCGTGGAAAGTGTTAAAAGGGTTAATCTAAAAAGCCTTTGACCATTTTCTGTTCGTGTATCTAAACTCTTTTTAGAGAACCTTTTTATATTCTACAGAGACCAATAGTTCGGTGTGCTGCCTGAATTACCAATATGTGCCTCCTTTCAAAAACTATTGATCGTTGTAAGAACTTTTTTTGAAAACGTTTCGTTGAAGTCCATTAGTTTTGTTGACGAAATCAGTGCAGAGACATATCGTGATTAAAATGTACACTTTAGGTTTATAATAATACATTTTCTATTCAAAATATCCCATCGATGCTTACTAACCAAAATTCTAAAAAATCCAAATACTAATTACAAACGAAAACGCTGAATAGCCTAATAGTTTAAAGACGACAAACTCGACGTTTTAATTTTTATATTGCCAATATCATGTGTCGCAGAGAAGATTAAAAGCAAACATTAACGTGGTTATGCATCTCCTAAAACAAAGCCCAGCGTGGGTTGCACTGACACGTTATTATTAGATAAACACATTAAGTCAGATACTACTAATTCGCTTCTTATTAGGATTGCTTTCAGGGAAAGAGGTAGACTAATTATAGCGTGTCCCAAAAAACTGGATTCAAAGTTTGCGAGCTTATAACAAAATAAGTAGGAAACATGGATAGTTTATATTTAAGGATATCAAACAAAATATACCTGACCTTAATTAGGTAAATTCGGAGACCAATCCAATGTAAACTTTTTGAATTACAACGGTTTGGATAGTGCGTGGTCAAAACCCATTTGTCCCACTTTTCAAGGAACACACCGTGTTGCAATTGCGCATTGTTGTGACTTTGGCAAAATGTTGTCAAAGTTTTGCCTTTGCATTCATCCTTTACAAAGACTTGAGCAGTAAACAAAATGATCTTGGTCAAATTGCAATATTACAAGTTTATTATTTACATAAATATAAAAACAAAATGTTCTTTGTTATAGTCCGAGTCATTGTTAAGTTCTTTCGGAGAAAAAAAACCCATGCCGGGAATACAGTTTTATGCAACGCGCGGATTGTTTATTCCTTAAATCGGGACAAATGGGTTCTGACCACGCTCTATTCAAATCGTTGTATTTCAAAAGAGTTTACATTGGATTAGTCTCCAAATTTACCCAATTGAGGTCAGGTATATTTCGTTGGATATCCTTAAATATAAACTATTCATGTTTCCTACTTATTTTGTTATAAGCTCGCAAACTTTTGAACCCAGATTTTTGGGACACGCTGTATACTAAATGCTGATTAATGTACACTTTCAAATGCTGACGTTCACACTACAGTTTGACAAAACGAGAGTTGTTCTGTACGGTTTTAAGCCTCCGGTAGACGTGCAATTTGCTATTCCAGTTGAAATCCATACACCCCTATGGAAGATTATAATAATAATAATAATGTTGACAATAATCTGGATTTATATAGAGCCTTTCCGAGACTGATCAAAGCGCTGTTGTTTCGCTAACACTGGTGAATCATTAGTTTTAATACTAGCCCAAATCTGGCGGAAAGTCACCATGTGTGGAAAGTCATGTGGCAAAACTGCAGCGCCTCAGGCTTGTTTCTAGTTCCACCGCTGCCACACTCAAGATCCCCCAGCCTAGTGTTGGATGGATGTAATTCTTGGGTGGAACTTACTAATACTAGCGTCATGGCCAGTTCAACCTGTCAAACTTGGGCTCAAACCTTACAGGCAACTGGAATGTATGGTGTCACCCTATGCCGTTAACACCATTTGAAAATCACACTCCCTTTGGGGAAGTTTTAGGTCATGTTTTCAAAAGGGGGTGTATGGATTTCAATAGGAGTAGCCCAATGACCGCCCGAGATGACCTTACAAGTTTGATCGTAAGTTTTGTGTTATGTCCTATAATTTCATTCGCTAGTAAATCGACTTGATTTTTATCATAATTTTGTTTCAAAAATCCATTGGCAACTAACTATTGACATTGCAAAATAAAAACAGTCGACTTAATTCTAGAATTCCTTCCACACCCTATAATGTATTGTAACACATTTTATTCCGTAAAACGTGTAGAGTGTGAAGGGTATTACCTAATTTTTCAACACATCTACTTTTGTTAAAGAGTCGTCCCTAAATTCACTATAATATTTTGAAATTAACGTTTAATTTCTTTCTTTTTTGCATTACTAAAATGACTGTAATAATCATGAGAGCTTTGAATTACATTATCAGAAAAAAACCGAAATATAACTTTCATAATGGGACTGTTTTTGATGTTATGGTCGAATTATCATGATTATTTGAACAGGTTCAAGATTTAGAAGGAAGCAATCATAATAATTGAGAATTACGGAATTTGATTTTTTGGGTTGCCAGACATGTCACACCCCAAATGCCATTTTCCGTTACTTTTTGTTTTTCTGATATCCATTTACTCATATAGAAACACTAAGACTTCGTGTGAAGAGATAGTATAGTAGACATTCTCAAAATGGCGCAAACTCAAAAGATTATACTGGGTTTTTTTCTGCGTATAATATGTTGTGAAAGAATTCCATTCCTTAGATTTAAATGATTTGCCTTTTTTTTATATTTTCAAAGTAAGCATATTTTAATGTGCAGATGCTTTGTTGTTGGTAATAATACGCTAATATTTCCAGGTGTGATTTTAGTTAACAGAGTAGATCAATGGGAAAAATTGTAATTTAGGTCCAATATTCTGTACTGTACTACATGTAGTATCGTCCAATACTGGAACACCCAGTATCGCTCGATACTGGTACAAAGTCAATGTTCCAGTATCGAACGATACTGGCACATATAAAATGTACCAGTATCGAGCGATACTGGAACACAATTATGTACCAGTATCGTTACTAGTACTGTAACGGGACCATACTGGGACAAATCACTACTGGTAGCATGTGTACCAGTATCGACTGATACTGGAACAGTAAATTCGTAACAGTATCGAGCGACACTACTGGCACCTTTTATGTTCCAGTATTAAACGATACTGGTACACCAGTATCTGGGACCTAAAGCTCATTTTTTTTCCCGATCAATGTGCATGGCTGCTTAAACTACTAACACTGTGCTTGCATTTATACAAAGAATGAAATACTGTTTTGCTGTTGATATTTGTAATTGATTGTTTTCTATTAATCCAGATTGCATAACGGTTTTGAGGTCAACAATTACGCAAAAGATTTTTCATTACATCACTTCGAACATTAATGGTCAAAGAAATGTGAGGACCGACCGAAGGCTCAGAAGAATTCGCGTCGTTTTTAGGGAAGCGGCGTATCACTGTGTTATTTCCATCATGAATTACACTTTTGGCATATTGTATTCTATACTTTCAATATATATATATACATTTGATCAATACACTGTTCACTTGCAGAATTTGCCAAGCATAGGCCTATCATGAGTTTCACTAAACAGAAAACACCCGGGGGGGGGGGGGGGGGGGGGGGGGTACTCAAATATAAGTTTTGGTAGGGATGTGTGGTCAGCAAAATGAAAATGGACCCAAACATTTACCAATTTTGGGGGTGGAGGTGGGGGGGGGGGGGGGTGGGGAGGGGGGATCGGCCCATATAATTACCGAAAACTCAATTGTTTCTATATTATTTGATAGATTTTACTAAAATATCGGTAAAAAACAGCAACATTATGGATACATTTTTGAAAAGGGGTCATGCATTTACCAGGGGGTGAAAAATGGGACCCTATTTGGCGGCACATCCCCGTAACCTTATATCCACTAAGTACCCCCCCCCCCCCCCCTCCCATCATGCTGTGACAACTCAATTCGTAATAATGTAAACACATTGATTATTTGACATTCTATCTTTCTTACTTTTCAGATTTCATTGTACCGCCCTCACTCGGCGGCAGGACTCTAAAGCCGTGGCGCGCCAGTAAAGTGTTCATTCTTGCTGTGGTAGGAGTGATTTGGATCAGTCTTCTCGCGATGTTCTTCAAGCAGTGGGGAATCATCCGCATGTTCCTACCGTATGCAGCCAGAGCCGGCTACAGTCGGGCGAGTAACAAGTCAAAGCGGAAGCGAAGATTTGGCGCCATCAGATGGCGGGAAAAGGAAGTGGAAAAAGTTATCCCGCCCGTTGTGATATTGGAAACAGATGTTGAGGGTGGCACACGAGCTGTTATGGATACGAGTGTGTAGGGTCAGTTTTAAAATGACACGGACACTGTTTGACCTTTGTTGCAGCCAAGGGTAGCCTACCAATTATGCATGTATACGTATGTCAACCTTACTTTCGAGTGAGGAAATTACTCCTATAAATTGAGTGAGATTCGAGTATGGTGCCTTGTTGATCATGTTTAAAAAATCGTTAATAATGAATTAAAGTCACTCGAAGTTGGAATCCTATAAACGAGTTTTGAATATTAATCAAACCTACGGGCAGAAATTAATGTATTTTATGGACAAAAACTCGTTTTGGTCCCTTCTAAAGGCAGACAAATTAATTGATATATTTTGAAAGTTCTATATTGGATATTATTACGATACAGGGTATAGATAGGGTGACAGCAATGTTTATCAACAAATGCAACGGTCGAAGGGACTGGACTGTCGATACCTGCTTGGGAGCAGCATATGACCACAACAGTGTCCACTATGCCTTATTCAGTCAGCTGTAGAACGGGGCCCCGTTTCAATTGAGGGCGCTCTATTTAGTGACGCACTGCCGTCATTTTTTACACGGCGATTCATCAAGTGACGGAAGTCCGTCGCCCGCCGGGATACAAACAAAAAAACCCTTTTTAATAGAGGGCGGGCTAGGGAACGGGACTGCGTTTCCAAGGGAACGGCCTCAAGTCACAGTAATTTTCAAAATTCATAAAATGCCGATTTTGCCGATTGTAAACAACGAGAAATAACTCTTTTATCACAGAGATAACCGTTACAAAGGCATCATTTTTGAATAATATAGGGTTTATATTTATAAAAATTAACACACTTAACCTAATTTCTTTTGAAAATGGTGTTATCTCGTCTAGAAAATGGTGGTCTCTTCGCAGCAAACTGGTAAAAAAAGACATCATTTTATCTTGTGCCGTGTGATGTTGGGGTCGAAGGTTAAATAATCGAACTGGATGTCGCAAGGAGTTCTGGTACCTTATGCTGCCCACAACTCGACGGATAGTTACTTTTTATGCAGATAATTGGGGGTAAAGAAGAAAATTCAATCATTGCGCAAATTGACGGGTGTGCGTTACCTTGGTTACGTACACCAGTCGTTTTAGAGCGCCCGCGATTCAAACGGGGGCCCGTTCTACAGCTTACTGTTATTGCCCTTTATAATGCTTTGGCGCGAGTTTTAAAAGCATGGGTCCTAAACAAAACAATGGCAACTGCCGACCAAATGGCCGACATGAGGGCACATGTCACCTGATCTATTACTACAAAGGATATATCAAAGCTTCTTGCACCATTTTTGTTATTGTATTTAATATTGGATATATCGATCACATTCATGAATAGGAGGCTTTTTTGACAAATGTGACGTATACGAGTTCTTGCTTTTTTTCGAAATAAGGCGCTGGTACGCCAAAACAATAAATGTTGTGTTATTTTATTGTACATAAGTATGGTGAGTTTATGGGCAGAAATCCCCGTAGATATGTCCCAACGGATGAAAATCCAAATGGCGCTCACATGTTAAGGCCCTGTCACACCATAGCGTATGGCCTGAACGTGGCCTGAACGTATGCCGACGTATTAAAAAATAGCTCGAAAATTGTCAGAGTCCGAGAACGTCCAAGAACGTCCAACTTCTCAACGAATTGAGTCAACATCGGTGATGGAATGGACGTATCCATAGCGTATTAAACGCATACATAGCGTATGACTAACATATTGATAGCGTATCACTAATTTATAACAAACTTATGACAGCCGCGTATCACAGCGTATGCGATCGGCGAGCGTATGACCAACGTATTCGTAGCGTATGTCTGCCGTGCTCGACGTATCCTCAGCGTATCCTCGGCGTACAACAAACACGTGACTTATGCCGTTGGAGAAATTGAGTTTCGTACACGGCAAGACAAGTGTTGCCAGTTCAAGTAAACGCAGCCTAGATGATAACTATTAAAATATCTAGAAGGGTAAATCTATATGTCCAACCTATAACTTAAGACGATTAACGTACCTCTAACGTATGTCAGCGTATGTCTAACGTATGTCAGCGTTTGTAAACGTATGTTTAACGTACCACGAACCTATCCGGAACTTATGCAGAACGTAAGTTAAGCACACGTTGAGTACGTCGAGAAATTTTGAACATGCTCAATAATTTTTCGCGGGCTCGACGTGTTCCAAATGTTCACAACGTATCACAGCGTGCTGTTAACGTATACGAAGTATCCCAAACTTACCCCTAACTTGTATCAGCGTACACCAACGTACGCCAACGTATTTTTCGATATTTCGCATACGTTGTTATACGTTCAGGCGATACGCTATGGTGTGACAGGGCTATACCGTACAGCTAGCGCGCATTCGGCGTTTTGGGAACTTATGGAGGGTTTGAGTATATAAATGGGTCCCTTGAGTATCTCATCCTCACTTCTTCATGGTCTGTCTTGGCCTTCTTGCTTTTTCCTCCTCCTCGGCCTCGGCCCCTGGTTGCTTGCTTCGTCTTGGGAGGCATGTTAACTGCTTGATGACATCGGCGGGAATGATGTAATGTGAGATCGGCGCGGTATTTATACGTGCTACATAATAAGCCACGTGTTCGTTGTACGTCGAGGATATGCTGACGATACGTCGATCACGGCAGACATACGCTACGAATACGTTAAGTATACGTTAAGCATACGTTAGTCATACGCTCGCATAAGTTAGTGATACGCTATCAATACGTTAGTCATACGCTATGTATACGTTCAATACGCTATGGGTACGTGACAGGTCCTTACACGATCGCCCGGCATAAGGAGAATACGTCGAAACTCGTTGGAAATACGTCAGGCATACGTTAGACATACGGCACATATACGTTATCAACTCGTTATCACTACGTTGGCTGTACGTTTCCCCCAGCCTACGTTCATCAACGTATACCAACTTACGAGTAACGTACCACTAACGTATGTCAGCGTATGTCAACGTATATTTAACGTACCACAAACTTACCGGGAACTTATGCAGAACGTATTAAGCACACGTTGAGTACGTCGAGAAATTTTGAGCATGCTCAATATTTTTCGTGGTCCAAATTGTCACAGCGTATCACAGCGTGCTCTTAACGTAAACGACGTATCCCCAACGTACCCCTAACTTATATTAGCGTACGCCAACGTACACCAACGTATTTTTCGATATTTCGCATACGTTGGCATACGTTGAGGCGATGATGAATGTTATGCGGATGACCTAGACTCGATGTCTTCCCTATTGTACACACGGCCCCTGCGAGGGTGCTCAAATGTGAAGACTGGACAAAATACAGTTCAAAAAGTGTGCGCTGATAAACTGCTTAATAGTCATGAGCTTATTCACGCACCCCCACCCCACAGTGCGCCGGTAATTTCACGCTGCGTTGTACACCTCGTGAAGCGATAGGCCGCGCTAATTGCCTCCCGTTGCGCAGCGTGACGATCGTTCGAAGCACTGTCTTTGAATTGAACCAATCGGGTGGTAATTTTCTTTGTTGCTGTGTACAAATGCGCATGCTCGGTATTAGTTTGCATTATCATATATGCTAAATACTCGTGGAATTCCACGAATAACCGCACACTTTTTCGCTGTGTTCTTTTCCCAGTCCCTCTTTTTGGTCCGCCATTTTTAAAGATGGCGGCCATGTAGAGGGACGCGGGGACCCATTCTGCGGATGACCTAGAAACTAAAGCGTGGCTCGAATATATTGTCTAAATGTAGGTGATTATTAGACCGCAATGCAAAATTAGTACGTATGGCTTATACGTATAAGTGACCTGTTTTGCTCTACGGCCTTATTATAATACGACTCGTGTCCAACAGTTGTGGAAAACAGGGACAAATTGTACCTTAGGTCCAAGATACTGGCATCGATCAATACTGGAGCGTAAAAGTTGCCAGTATCGGTCGACACTGGTACGACTTTACTGTTCCAGTATCGGTCGATATTGGAACACCAAATTATGTTCCAATATCGAGCGATACTGAAACATTGTTATGTTCCAGCTTCGGGCGATACTGGTACACGTGATACCAGTGAGATTTTTCCCAGTATTGAACGATACCGGTACATAATTATGTTCTAGTATCACCCGATACTGGAACATTATATGTGCCAGTATCGGCCGATACTGGAACACTGAAGTTGTACCAGTAACGGACGATTGGGTGTTCCAGTATCGGACGATACTAGTACAGTCCAGAATCTGGGACCTATAAAGTACACTTTTTTCCGAAAACAGTAAAACATGTATTTTGTGCAATAAATTAATTAGCAATTATACCACAAACTATACCAAATACATATTTTGATATAAGTTGTATAACATTGTGTTCCAGGCAGTTATATTTTTCAACTTTTTAAAATGTATTAATTCCAGTATTAAATTATTAAATTGTGTTTATCGTTGGATCAGTTGTTACGTACTTACTTAATATGTATCTAGGCCTACATGTGTGTATATTTTATTTACCAGTTTTTATTCCTCGCTTTTATTTGATCTGTTTTGGTATGCTATGTAGAGCAACTGTTAACTATACAGTTAAATATCTAGTCACGTAATCATTCGTAAGAGGAGTTAAACATTAACTTTACTGACCAATTGTGTATAGTAAAACGACGCATTTGAAACTCTAGCTATCTGAATCTGTATTTGCAAAACGGTGCGTCACCAGCGGTTCCTCAAAATATAAAAGGATATGATCGCTGTGCATCATGGGTGAAGTTGACATCCGGTTTTGAGCCAGAGAACTTGTTTTTATTTTATTTTTAAAAATCCAAAACAAATCCAAAACAAAAACAGCATTTTTTTTTGGCGTAGACCTACGCGCCGAAGTTCATTTCACATACCAATACGCGCGGGCTTTGGAGACAAACCTTAATTTTGTTTGGCCTAACGGGGTTCTTTCTCATCCAAGTATTAGCATATTATATCACAAAGTGCCTACAGAGTTTACAAATATGGCTATTTTTCCAGAAATGTGACTTTTAATATAGTCTGCAAGGAATTTAGATCATTAGAACCAACCGCGAATGCACGGGGGTTACTCACCGGACCAGGTAGCCCTATATGTAGTATTCCCCGTGCGTAATTGATACGCCAATGCCGCTGGGGGCGTATCGCATTGTGAACAGACGATGGCGGACACGAACGGCCATAACTTGTGGACTTCCGTTAGTTTCAATGTATCTATGGATTTCGATTTTACGACCCATAAAATTCATCACACGTTGGAACTAAATGATTTCATCCTAAAACCGCTGGAGTTGGTTATCCTGTGTCACTATCATTTTTTGAATTTAATCCGTTGTTAAGCGTTCGTTCCATTCACTCGATCACATAACCTCGTACGCATATTTTAACCTTGAATATTTGTGAATACACCCGTGTCCGGCATCGTCTGATTGTGAATACAGAACATTGCCATTTCCGTACTTTCTACTATAATACGCTATAGTGCATCCGCAACAGTATTAAATATTGCCAAAGTACTTTAAGTACACCCTGACTTCGTGACGCAAAATATGTCTTAAACCGTCGAGCAATGGGAGCAATTGTCCACCCCAATACAACAAGTTCCTGACCAAGTGCTACTACATTCGGTTATTACGATCAGGTTACGGCTACTTAAAGGTAGATGACACGATCACATTTTCATAACACAGATTTTTCTCAAACATATGGAGATTTTCATATCATATGAAAGATCATATTTTTCTGATTAACATACTGAAATGTGACGGTCCAAATCAGTATGATTACGAAGAAATCGGTGAAATAACATCGAATTACCGCGAAAGGTGGTTAACCACCAATATACAGGGTGGTTCAATAAAACCTTGACAGTTTTTTGAAGCCATTTTTTTTAAAATTCTGTAGATTTAAACAAAAATCTTTTTTCAATATTCATCAACTACATGATCTTGACCATCTATGCTGAAAATATCGTTACAAATAACCTTACGGTTGCAAAATAACAGCTATTTGAACAAAGTCTGTAATCTAAGATTTGAAGATCCCGCCAGGTGAAACCAGGGTAATTGTTAACATCTTAACTATCTATTCAGGTGTGAAATCAATACGTAATAATAATACCACGAGTGACCCTAATTAGAATTATTGATTTTCTTAGATTGGAAGTGTAGTTGTCTATGCTCTATGCCTTAACAGTGACGATGCCATTTAATGTTTATCTTGCTGGGCATTTACGTAGACTTACTCGTGGGCAAAGAGATTTGGAGCGATTCTCTTCAAATAGCTATCATTTTGTCGCCATAGCATCATTAACATTGACATTTTCAGCATAGACGGCCAAGATGATGTTTTTGAGGAATATGTAAAAAAAACACTCAAATCCCACAATTTTTAAAAATATGGCTTTGAAAAACTGTCAACGTTTATTGAACCACACTGGTTATAACGTCGCGAAATCAGTACCCGTAGACAGAGTGAAATGGGACAGACTTTGATCAAATAGCTGTTATTTTGCAATCGTAAGGTTATTTGTAATGATAATTTCAGCATAGATGGTCAAGATCATGTAGTTGATGAATATTGAAAAAAAATTTTTTTTAAATCTACAGAATTTTGAAAAAATGGCTTCAAAAAACTGTCAAGGTTTTATTGAACCACCCTGTAGTTTGTGTACAACTCAATGGGCACATTTCACGGCATCTTGTGCGTCTAAAATAAGAACCATTAAAGTCGCTGAAGTTGAGTAAACTTTTTTTTTGACTCACCCTGTATCAAAGCTTCTTGCACCATTTTTTTTATTGTATTTAAATATTGGATATATCGATCACATTCATGAATAGGAGGCTTTTTTGACAAATGTGACGTATACGAGTTCTTGCTTTTTTTCGAAATAAGGCGCTGGTACGCCAAAACAATAAATGTTGTGTTATTTTATTGTACATAAGTATGGTGAGTTTATGGGCAGAAATCCCCGTAGATATGTCCCAACGGATGAAAATCCAAATGGCGCTCATATGTTACGATGATGAATGTTATGCGGATGACCTAGACTGGATGTCTTCCCTATTGTTCACACGGCCCCTGCGAGGGTGCTCAAATGTGAAGACTGGACAAAATACAGTTCAAAAAGTGTGCGCTGATAAACTGCTTAATAATCATGAGCTTATTCACGCACCCCCGCCCCACAGTGCGCCACACTGCGTTGTACACCTCGTGAAGCGATAGGCCGCGCTATTTGCCTCCCGGTGCGCAGCGTGAAGATCGTTCGAAGCACTGCCTTTGAATTGGACCAATCGAGTGGTAATTTTCTTTGTTGCTGTGTACAAATGCGCATGCTCGGTATTAGTTTGCATTATCATATATGCTAAATACTCGTGGAATTCCACGAGTAACCGCACACTTTTTCGCTGTGTTCTTTTCCCAGTCCCTCTTTTTGGTCCGCCATTTTTAAAGATGGCGGCCATGTAGAGGGACGCGGGGACCCATTCTGCGGATGACCTAGAAACTAAAGCGTGGCTTGAATATATTGTCTAAATGAAGGTGATTATTAGACCGCAATGCAGAATTAGTACGTATGGCTTATACGTATAAGTGACCTGTACGTACGATTTATACGATAGTTACCTAAGTAATATTGTGCATCACCATAAGCACCAAGTACCAATACAAATTGAGCTGGGACCATTGATATGTCCATAATATTATAAATATATTTTCATTGGTCTTAGTGATATATGGATGAGCATAATGTAGAGTGGCGCACGCTATTATATTGGTGGTGACTATCGTATAAGTATTACGTACATGTGCATGCTTCTTATACGTATGAGCCATACGTACTAGTTTTGCTCTACGGCCTTATACGACTCGTGTCCAACAGTTGTGGAAAACAGGGACAAATTGTACTTTAGGTCCAAGATACTGGTATCGATCAATACTGGAGCGTAAAAGTTGCCAGTATCGGTCGACACTGGTACGACTTTACTGTTCCAGTATCGGTCGATATTGGAACACCAAATTATGTTCCAGTATCGAGCGATAATGAAACATTTTTATGTTCCAGTTTCGGGGGATACTGGTACACGTGATATTAGTGATATTTTTTTCAGTATTGAACGAAACTGGTGAATAATTATGTTCTAGTATCACCCGATACTGGAACATTATATGTGCCAGTATCGGCCGATACTGGAACACTGGAGTTGTACCAGTAACGGACGATATTGGGTGTTCCAGTATCGGACGATACTAGTACAGTCCAGAATCTGAGCCCTGAAAAGTAAACTATGTATTTTGTGCAATAAATTAATTAGCAATTGTACCACAAACTATACCAAATACATATTTTGATATAAGTTTTATAACATTGTGTTCCAGGCAGTAATATATTTTTCAACTTTTTAAAATGTATTAATTCCATTATTCTATTATTATATTGTGTTTGTCGTTTGATCAGTTGTTACGTAATCAATTAATATGTATCTACATGTGTGTATATTTTACTTACCATGCAGTTTTTAATCCTTGCTTTTATTTGATCTGTTTTGGTATGCTATGTAGAGCAACTGTTAACTATACAGTTACATATCTAGTCATGTAATCATTCGTAAGAGGAGTTAAAATAAACTTTACTGACCAGTTGTGTATAGTATTACGACGCATTGAAAGTCTAGCTCTCTGAATCTGTATTTGCAAAACGGTGCGCCACCAGCGGGTCTTTAAAATATAAAAGGATATGATCGCAGTGCATCATGGTTGAAGTTAACATCCGGTTTGCTCGTCAACATTGCACTTGACTGGTAATACATCTATTGTTTGTCAATATATCTCACAAATCTGACTAGGCCTTCTTTGAAAAAGTCAACCGGTGGTTAATTGCGTTGCCGTGATTGGAAAGTAAGGCAATGAACAGGGAGTTTTCTAATCAAAAAAGGTAATACTAATTAAGGTCAAACAAAGTTAAAGGTTCGTCTCAGAAACATTTTGCAAAAAAGTAAGTGCTGTGCGAGATTTTTTTGAGATTTTCTTTTTTAGAAAGCAAGCTATGAGGTATGCGATTTCTTTTTGATTTTCAATTTTTTGTTGTTGATCCAAGCTTTACAGAGAACTTGTTTTTATTTTATTTTTGAAAATCCAAAAAATTAAAAACAAATCCAAAACAAATCCAAAACAAAAACAGCATTTTTTTGGCGTAGACCTACGCGCCGAAGTTCATTTCACATACCAATACGCGCGGGCTTTGGAGGCAAACCTTAACTTTGTTTGGCCGAACGGGGGCTTTTTCTCATCCAAATATTAAAATATTCTATCACAAAGTGCCTACAGAGTTTACAAATATGGCTATTTTTTTCCCAGAAATGTGACTTTTAATATAATCTGCAAGGAATTTAGATTATTAGAACCAACCACGAATGCACGGGGGCTACTCCTGGTCTGATGCATCGGACCAGGTAGCCCTATATGTAGTATCCCCCGTGCGTTTTTGGTACGCCAATGCCGCTGGGGGCGTATCGTATTATCGCATTGTGAACAGACGATGGCGGACACGAACGGCTATAAAGTTTGGATTTTTGTTAGTTTCAATGTAACTATGGATTTTGACTATATGACCCCATAAAATTCATCAAACGTTGGAACTAAATGATTTCATCCTTAAACCGCTGGAGTTGGTTATCCTGTGTCAGTATCATTTTTTGGATTTTATCCGTTCGTTCCATTCACTTGATCACGTAACCTCGTACGCATAATTTAACCTTGAATGTTTGTGAATACACCCACGTCCGGCATCGTCTGATTGTGAATACAGAACATTGCCATTTCCGTACTTTCTACTATAATACGCTAATAGTGCATCCGCAATAGTATTAAATATTGCCAAAGTACTTTAAGTACACCCTGACTTCGTGACGCAAAATATGTCTTAAACCGTCGAGCAATGGGAGCAATTGTCCACCCCAATACAACAAGTTCCTGACCAAGTGCTACTACATTCGGTTATTACGATCAGGTTACGGCTACTTAAAGGTAGATGACACGATCACATTTTCATATACACAGATTTTTCTCAAACATATGGAGATTTTCATATCATATGAAAGATCATATTTTTCTGATTAACATACTAAAATGTGACGGTCCAAATCAGTATGATTACGAAGAAATCGGTGAAATAACATCGAATTACCGCGAAACATTTCACGGCATCTTGTGCGTCTAAAAAATAAAAACCATTAGAGTTATGCAACTCACACTTTGGAATAAAACTCTTTTAAGGACGACCTTTCATGTAGAATAGAAAACTTCAAGTTGCAAGTCGGAACATCTACCTTTAACACATCATAGCTGTACAGGTATCCACTCAAAGTTGTACGAATGAATGATCAAATTAAGGGCACGAAATTAGTTAATTAATACCGCATATTCTTTGTGCATATTATCATTGTGCATTAATGAGCAAATAGAACAATAAAGATATCGACCTAGCATTGAATTGCGACATATATAGTAAAGCATTATATTATTGTGTTACTGTATAAGTACAGGGTGGCCCAAAAGTTTCAATATGTTTTCACATTTCCACGCGTCTAATGGTTTTACCAGATACAAAACATTTTTTTTTTTTTAGAAAAATTTCCCAACTTTCAAAGTCTTACGAGTATATCAAGAATTACTGAATAAATGCTAGGCATGTTTGTATGTATTTTAATGCATTTCGCGTGTTGATTCCAAATATGGTGATGACATTAAATTATGTTGACATTTTTAAAACATTCAGTGTTGTCGTCTGCAAACTATTGCCGCATCGAAAGTGTTAATATAATTCGCAGAACCAAACAGAAAACATATTTAAATTTAGAATACTTGCAGAATTATTGTGATTACAATAAGTACCCTTTTCTGAAACCCCTTAATATGATACTACCGCGTACACTGAATGTAATTTCATAAACACATAATATTATTGGTCAGAACACACAAAAATAGCATTACACAGATATGTACAGTTTTCTTTATGTTCTTATACCAATGATATGTTTTTTCTGATAGAATCGTTCAATGTTAACAACAATATGATTTTATCTGAATAGAATAACGTATCACTCTGGTTTTAGTATTTGTTTATCAAACTAAAATAAATTTCGAAACTAATAAATTACAAAAGTTTAAGTACCAGCTTCACATTTATACAGGAGAGTAAACAGTCCGCTCAATGACAAGAATGATAAAGGATAGTTACTAACCCCAAAACCGTTCTTTGACCGATTATTCATCTTGGCCATTTCGCTGGTGGCGCTAAAACGCAAAAGACAGTAACTATGAGCGTCTAGGTAATCTCTTTTACATCCTTTGCGCTCATTTTCACGACAAAGAATTAAGGGTACCACCTTACCCGGGGGCAGTGTAAGCGTAAACCGTCAAAGTATAGGGATAGGAGGAAGTTGTCGCCTTACAATATTTAAAAATCGCAATTTTGATAGTATATTCCTGAATCTTATGTTAGATACATAATTTCCCTCACTTATTATAAGCAACAAATTGTAAAATTGCAATATTTTGAACTCTTTTGGCGGAAATTTCAATATTGGCCCATATTTCACTGTATAGAAGAACGGCATTTTGTTCTAGTCCATGCGTGGGATATTTTTACTAATGTTGGTATTTCTAGCTAGGCCTATATCATGGTACAAAAATAAGCATACTCTGCATTATGCGTTTTTTTAGGAGCCACCCAACCCCTTCTGCTAGAAAACCGTGTTACAAAAATGGCTCAGTAGGACGAGGGATCTGAATACGCGTTATACTGTTTACGAACATTATGCAAACAAAATCGCCTGATTGACCAAACCAACCTGAGAGTGGCCGGAATTCAGTACAGCAGTTATTTGTAATGGTCATTCACAATGGCACTCCATGTAATAGATATGTGAGCACCGTTAATTAAAAGGTACTGGCAATATAAACAAGCTGGGACATCAACAAAGAAACAGTTCAAATAACATGTTGTTACGTTATTAGCTTGAAAGCTTCAGTTTGGACATTATTTTCATATGACCCGATCTTGTTTACGGGCAGAGCGGCAGGTTTAATTAACGGGACAATGACATGGACACCACTGTATCACATCTGGTTAACTAATATAAGTGTATAAAAGAAGTAGGCCGAACAAATGAAGCACGAATGCTCCGGGGTTAGATTTACGGTAAAAATGCCACGTTGACACCACAGAAAGGATATACGCGGATATTGTTGAATTAATTAAATCCGGGGATGGTGTATGGGGGTTTAACACATATTGGATAGCTTAATATACACTTTTTCTAGCATTACAATAACCCTTACAGCCCTGAACACATGCATGACATCCAATTGAAAACTATGCTGGCAGCACGTGTCGCCTCAGTCTATATCGCCGGGCGCTGACGGCGGGTGATAAATGCGCACGGAATTGTTAATTGCTGGCGCATGACCCCCTAGTCGATTGGACTAATACAAGATCATCCATGCTGGAGGACCCAGGATCGAATCCCGTCGTCGGCAAGTCCGGTTTTCCCTGCTAAATTACGCCCATCCCCCCCCCCCCCCCCCCCGGATATTGTTTTCAACATTTCCACCCCTAAAGTGTTAGGGTTAAGAGTGAATGTCTGAGAATACCATGCAGGTAGCCGGGGATAAGGGTTGGGCACATTTGTTGAAACTGTTTCCACAAGACCCACCTTATGAATGATCAATATTGGTATAATAGTTTTGAGATAATTCCTTCCTTTCTATATTGTAAATTGATTTTTTTTTGAAATTTTAACCTAACTTATATTAGATAGCCTACCGGTTTTTAACGCGCAACGGAATAAAGTTAAATTCATACATAGCGCTTTATTATGTAAATCTGGTTAAGGAGCATAAAAGAGGGCCAGCATTTCTTGCGTGCAACAAATGACCGTTTATGGCTGAATGGTTTTAAACGTAACACATTTAATTACGATCTCAGACCTGCTTCCAAGAAACTGTGTTTGGCCATCACTGGCATCCCACATAATTTGTCCGATTTATTCTGAGAACACCGTAACTTGCTGGCCCGGTTCTGGTTTTAACTTATTCAAGTACCTGAATATTATACTGGCCATCTTTTGTAGAAATTTCAGAACATTTGTAGGTGCCATTTCTGAGAAATAGAGCTTTGAATATTATTATTTACTATAATAGCGCCCTCATCGGCCACATTTCCCATAGACTAGTTGCATGTAAAATGTGTGTAAAGTAGAAAATGCCGATAATTTTAAAATGGCTCCTACAATGTTCGTGAAATTTTTCACCGTATACTCGTATTCATTAGCGCTACCTAAATCAGGTCAAACCATAACTGGGCCACTATGTAATCTTTTTTATTCCATCATTTTAATTATAAATCGGACAGTCAAACAGCCGTGTTACCATTATAGTTTTGCTTGTGCCAGTTATGGTTGATTCCCACTTATATTATTAGCCTACATATCTGGTAGCACTGCAAAACCAGTACTTTTACGTATGGTCCATTCCATGCAGACGACGGTTCCAAAATTTAACAAACAGTTTCAAAATTTTCAAAGTTATTGAATAACATCACTATCTTTTGAATCATCATGAGAAATACATCAAATTAAGTACAAAACATGCCTAATATTGGCTCAGTAATTCTATAGATAACACTTTGAAAGCTAGAAATGTTTTCTGACACATTCTGTTTTGTAGATGGTAAAACTAATATCCACGTGGAAAGTGTTTAGACTTGGGCCTATATGGTAGTCGCCAAGGGAATATTTTGTATCACGATACGTACAACAAACCATCAAAATTGAACTGAGATCAATTTTATATTATTATGAAAAAGTTTGCATTTTGCCCGGGTTCAATTTTCATTGGGGCTTGTATGCATGGTGTTCCAGGGTATTACGTAAGCTGCAATGGTAAAAGTCTTACGCACCAGCCATACGTTCTGGTTTTGCTGTGCGGCCTTAGGCCGAAAACAAAGGTGTGTCTCACATACATTTGGGAAAATAGCCATGCGATATGCGATTTGTTACTGTGTTTTTGGCCCCCTTTTTCGGACAACTAAAAAGAAAAGACCAAAATTCGGCTTATCGCGTAATAAAAGTAACAACATAGCAAAGTGTGCATTAAAGGGAATAGCGCATGGCGAGGAAAAGAAAACCGCTGACGACGATTTTGTACCAGCTAAACCTTAGCTCATAACTAATACATCACTTACATCATACGATAGAAAATGCGTTCAATCAAATGAAGGATGGTTGATTGAGCGCGCCGTTCATATTTGGTTAAGAGATTGTTGTAGAGTCGCACACATTACCGCTTGCATGTAAACATACGTAGAACAATTACAGACTGCCCCAATGTCCCAACTTGTTTAGATTCAAATAGTCGCCGCGCGCTGTTCAATTTTCGTTATAATCCTCACCATGACCGCTTTCCTTTAACACCTCATAATAAACATGTAGGTATTAATAAACTGGAGACAAATCTGGACCGGTGGTTAAACTCTTTGGATACATACTCATAAATGTCTTTAAATAAACAGACCTGTGGAAATTCAAGAAATTTAAAGCAATATTATGTGATCTTTTTTCAAACTTGTACACAAACATGTATGTGTCTCTCTTATAATGAGGTTTGACTATCAGGAAAGACTTTCCTAAACTCATAATCTATTTTGACTATATTTTCCGTTAAAAACCCCATCTCAGCACATTACCAAATTATGGAAATCTGTTTCCAATTTATGTAATTGTTCAACATATTTGTTTGATTTTCATCATAAAGCATTCCGTAGGGGGTGTTTACTTGCGTACAGTTTCGGTTGCAACCAGAAACACTCTAAACTTTGATAACACGATGTGAAAACGGAGTCAAACCATGGCATTCTATCTACGAACGAAAAACCACCTAAAAAAAATACTGCCCTGGTACCAGGACAACTTATTTCATAATCTGATCTTGAAGTGAGTAGGAAACATATTGCTCTGTAACTTACAAGATAGTTTAGTTTTATGGTTATACAAATGTAGTTTGACGAAAGAAATTGCATTTCTAGGAACAAATCACTGATAAAGGGTGTCCTACAGAAAAAAATCACATAATATGCCTTTAAGGAAGCACGCTTCATTAGAATGCATTGAAGAGACATTAATATTATTCGGCTATTCTATGAATTGGCTTTGAAATACATGTCTTTACTAAAAGTAGTGTAACATGATCAAGCAATGGTTGATTCTTAAAAGTCCTGAATGAAAGCCAATTAATTGGTCGTTTTATCAGTACCATTAGTTTTAAATATGTATGACTATATAACTGTCGTGACGACTTTGCGAGAACAAAATGGCCGTTCTTTCTGATTCATCCTGAACATCCTTAATACAGTGTCAAGCGGTTTAGCAGTGTATTTGAATACAGACAGTTTTAGCATCTAGAAAGAAAAAAGAGAATACTGAAATCACTGAATATCTTTCTTTCCCGTATTGCAAAATGCCAATATTGTAAGGTATGCGAGTTTCTAGTGACCCTGTTTTGCCTAGTTAACCTTTAACGGATGATTTAACAGTTCTTGCATAATGAATAGACCACGGGTCCACTAGTCTTGACATGCATTATTGAAATCCTCATTTGGTGTTACGCTATGCGCTAAAGGAAGCAACGAGATTTTTTAGTAAAGCTTTTGTAACAGATTTTGCATGTTATACATCAGCGACCTAAAACTGGGCTTAACAAACTGAATAGAAGTCACTTGTAACAGGCTAGGGACCATCGTCATTTGAAAGTGTCTTGCAAATCCCTCGGAACTGTAAGGCATTGTTTCAGCACATAGAATCTCGCTCCACGTCCAAGTATAGGTTTATCACATATGAGCAAATGCGATGATCGGTAGACGAATTTTAAAATGAAATGTACGAACGTTTGTAAGAATTTACACTCTTAAACAGCTAAAGAAAGTTTATGCAATCTCATTGGTTTTCAGAGAAATCGGCAACTTTACATGACACAATATAACCCGGGAAGGTGGGGCTTACGTTTTAACCGAGCGTCCGACCTTCGCAATGCGTGCAATTATTGTGTAGGTAATAGCTGACTCGCTTGGCATACAAATGGAACACATGATAACTCAATTACGTACATTCAAACATTATTTATTAAATAAAACACGCCATTAACATAGACTATAACACGATAAATAACAGGCGTTGCAAGAATAAACAATAGGTGTGTTCTGCTCCGTGGGAACGATAGACTGACCACGAATTGAGTGAACGCATCGATTAAGTACTCGTGCTACTATTCAAGTGATTCTAGAGTTTATACATCAATAAACATTTATAACAAACAGCGTCATAACATACACCCCACCTTTTTGAATTGACCCCTGACAATTAATTTGAACTCATGAACAAGAATTGACAACTCCAAAATAATATTTTATGTGAACTTGCTAAAGACCTATCTGAACCAAATAATAAATTATCATGCCCTTGATAAACATCTCTTGTATTAATATTATGGATAAGACACAAGAAATCTTAATCATCAATAAGGTAATATCAAATCCTTAACTACGCCTTAAATTACACCTTAAATAGACAGTCTATAATGTTGAATCCCTGGCCAGTAGAATCTCCACCGTTGACTGCAACCCTTGGCGCTGTTGAAGACCTCGACGTTGACGTTGAAGAACCCGGCGATACTGCCGCTGAAATGACGATGCCGTCACGGACGATAGTATTATGACGACGTAGAATAACTAGATGAATGGGTGGTTATTATGTTGTCGTATTAGAAAGGTATTATATATTTGATCACATAATTGAAGCGTAGAAATACCCCAGTATTATTGAACATATTTGTTCCCGTAGACCATGTATAATTCTGACGATGACACTTAAACATAACGGCAGATGAAGGATATACAATCTTGGCAATGTTTCTCCAGAAGCAGCTGCACTATTGAACCCAGAATTTATGTCGCCACGACATTAATATAATAATTATATTCAGACCTTTATAACTTGTCTGACATATATAAAATACCTTAACGACAAACCACATCCGGATAACAGTAACACGACGATGAACGACGACTTGTAGACAGAGACTATAGTTGGATGACGCAACAATGATGACGCAACAACGACGACTATACACTCATGGAATGGTTATCAAGCCAAAGTTCAGGTGGAAATCCTAGTCGCGCGATCGAAAGATTCCCTTCTGCACTCCAGCCCTCGACGTACCAATCATGAAGAACACGTACATGTAGAAACCACAAACACCGGCCCACCGCCTCTGGAATATAAACTCAAACAAGGGTTCCGTAGCATCAGTAAACAAATACATAAACATTTTAATTATCATTAAGTATATCATCATCATGATCATAACATACACCTCCACAATGATTAATATCAATATCCTGGCTTAAATGACACGAACAATGAAAATGTTTGCCATCATCATAAGTCTTAACTCTGAAAACTTATATATTACGATTGCAAAATTCTCACGCGTAACCACGCTAAAGTTCGTTAAAATATCCACAAATCTCATATAAATCAAATCTCTTTATCTTGTGCTCTGATCGAGAGTATATAAACTAACGAAATATCCACAGATAAATTATCACTCTACTCCTGCCTAGTATCGAGGGTATATAAACCAACGAAAACGAAGCAATAAGTATATAAAACTTCCTACAACTTGTCTCATGAATCGTAGTTAAACCAAAGGTATCTATTCACCGTTGCAAACTAATCCATGTACAAAACAATAATCATTGCATAATATCTTCGCATATCGTTACAATATAAAATGATGACCAAAATATGTTTTATTATTTAATTAATATTGCACATCCAATAATTTGTATCACGTTGACTTGCAGTAAAAATGACGATGAAGTTCCTTGAAATGTATATAATTAAATTAGATTGCCCACCTTAATTGATGATGTTAGTTGAAATGGCATACTGCATAACTGGTAGATAGAGAGGTTTACATGGTATAAACTGGTAGATACACGTAACATGTCATAGCACTGTGAATTAAATGAACATGCATTGAGTATATAGCAATATAATATATTATACGATGTAATTATTAAAACATTTATGATTTATTGCACAAAATATTGGTTCAAATGAGTACGATGATTTATTTTAGGTCTCTCATGTCTCAATGGCATACATTTTGAATTAATTTCATGGCAAGAACAGCATTTCCAAAATTGAAAATATTAGCATTTACAACAATACATATAAACCAACGATATAATCAGAAATGTTCATTCTCTGGCCTTCTAGTCCGACATTACTAGCATTAACCGCCTCGGCCCGACATATTTCCAGAAATATGACCTTGACTGACATATAAAAACGTAGATATAAAATGGCGTCCTTTTTTAAAATGCCACAAATAAAAAATAATGCGCTGCCACCGCTAATCACACATAAGGATATCTATATTGGTAACAGAAACCCAGGAAATTTATAAACTCTAACGCCTAAACTAAAAATGTAGGAGATCTATAGATGCCACCTCTCCAAGGATTCTCACACCATCCAAAACAGGAATATAATTTTGTTTTATGAACATATATTTAATCAACACTGCTATTTCTTCTGTTGCCGAAGATGTATAATTGCACCAAAGAACAATAAATTGTACATACCTTCAATTGAGTATACATAAAATATATAATACAAACTTGTCCCAGTACGGTAATTCCAAAATCTGCAAAACAAGAATTTTAATGACATCATTAACATTGCCACAGTTTGCAACCTCCAAAAGTACATATTAAAATGACCAATTACAATTAGACAACTGTTGTGTAAGCAGAGGTCATGTCACTAACCTTCTAAAACTTTTAAATTGAACACACTATACAAATTGATGAAACGTCATTTATTTTGAGTGCAAAATATTCGTGCGCATAAAAACCATGAATTTAAATTTTGAAACCAAAAGAGGCAAAATGCACAAATGTTTTTGAGTACCAAAGATGGGCATAATTATTTACAACATTTCACACTAAAACTATCCAAATCTGTCAACGTTGCATACATTTGAATGAACATGAGTTTTAAAATTTATTTTTAAAATATTGAAAATTCTCATTGACATAATTATATTTAATTAATTATTTATATTTACATTTAAACAGCGAGACAAGCTGGGATAAATCACAGGAGATAATGCTCATGAAAGCCTACACGGTATGAAGGTGCCAACGACTACCGCATTTTCCGCCTAGATTTACGTTTTTCGACACAATCATAACAGTTAACGAGCATGAACACAACAATAGATTCGTATCGATCAAATTGGCAACCATTATGGCCATGTGTTTTGAATTCACCACCCAAAAAGGGTGGTGGCGTTGCATTTTTGGTGACGAATCATCCATCTCTCTCTATTAACTCAACAACTAAATGTGGTAGAGCTATGGTTGAGGTGTCATGTGAAAGCCTATTTATCTAGCTACATTGTGTTAATAAATCAGGTATTTCTATAAATGTTTGGCTGAGATATGATTGATTATGTTGTGAAAGTCAGGGGTGGTGGCGGTGGCGGCGGCGGCGGTGGCGGCGGCGCTGTGTGCAATCTCTATGGGGAATATAGAAAATGTTCCCAATTTTACGTTCAATTTACTATAGCTCCTCATCCCTGTATAGTACAAACATGATTTTGCTCTCATTTTATAGATTATTTTATATTCTATAAGATTCTGTTTCAACAAATGTGACAACTATTGTGCAACAATTGTAATCATGAATCGATTGCGTTGTCCTTGGCTTTTTCCCTATTCGCTACACAGTGAACTTGCCCTAATTCATCGGTTTTACATACATGACTATAACAAAACAAAAAATTTAACCGATGATAGCAAAATTATACATTTTTGGAAAGCTCTCAAATAGGGGAATTCAAAAATGCCGTTTAAATCAGGATAGGGTGCATACCAAAAAATATATACTTGTAAACTCTAATAAATATGAAATTTAAACGTTTGTGCTCATTTACTTCTCGATATAGTATATTTCAACATGTTTACCATTAACAACTATTATGTTCTGATGGGTAATTGCATGAGGAACTTAAATATGCACAGTAAAATTATGATTGGGATAGGTATAAAATTATTATTGAGCTTAAATCAAAATATGAAAAAAATCGATAATTTTTTAACATTCTTAATCACAACATGTTACCATCAGGTCTTATCTAAATTCCAATAGCATATTTGGATTCCTTGTGAGATTACCGTTCAGAAAATACATACTTTTTATGGGGTAGAACAAATAGTTATTGCGATATGCTAATTCGAATCTCAGATGGTGTAAAATGTAAAAATCTGGACATGCAACGGTAAGGGTGGCGAGTTCAAAACACACGGCCTTATATGCTTCAAAAATATATTACATCATACATTATAAAGATTTACCCACGTACAACTTTATTGCACACGATATCGTAAACAATTCTATAGTATAATACTCCTATTCAAAACATTTAGCTCGTAGCCACCAGCTGTCTTCCAATATGGCAGTAATCCGTGAACACAAAAGCTTTTATGTACACAAAAGAATTGGCGCGAACATATAACGGGTTTTAAATTCTGACAAACATCGCGTGGTTATTATTTGTAAAGAATTTTTAATCTAAATAACATGACACTACCATACTACAAACAAAATGACCGACGGTGGGCTTCTACACATGATATTACAGCACTATAAATGCATTTACAATAAACACGGCGTTTCGTGATAACCATTTAAATTGAAGAAAAACCTTGCGCACGTAATATACATACAGACCGCATTTACATTTACACATTTTTAACAAGGTTTTCAACAACCATTATGACAATGACACATTTTATTTGCTCTAGAATCACTAAATTATTATACAATATTTATTACAAACATACCTGTTTAATGGCGAAAACAGGGTCCAGTCCATCGCCCACACGGAAATTCGAGGCCCGAGACCAAGCGTTTCTCCACCATATATTGTGTAGGTAATAGCTGACTCGCTTGGCATACAAATGGAACACATGATAACTCAATTACGTACATTCAAACATTATTTATTAAATAAAACACGCCATTAACATAGACTATAACACGATAAATAACAGGCGTTGCAAGAATAAACAATAGGTGTGTTCTGCTCCGTGGGAACGATAGACTGACCACGAATTGAGTGAACGCATCGATTAAGTACTCGTGCTACTATTCAAGTGATTCTAGAGTTTATACATCAATACACGTCTAGCCACCTTTCCTTTCATTATTATCTATTGTCTTTCTATTGTTGCATCAGCCCTTTATTTTGTAGGAAGAGGTCACCATTCTGGTTACGGTGTATGAACAGCCCGTTATCAAGCCAAGAGCCCATTATTAGACAAAGGATTTTGATAACGTCCTCTAGCTCACATAACGTCTTCTGCCCTGTAGTGACCTCTTCCAAAAATATTGAGCAGATGATCAACAAGAAGACAATAGTAACAAAGAAAAGATAAGTGGATTACCTACGAAGAAGGTTTTTTAAACTATCACCTATTGGATAAGATTAACACTTTTGAGTAAACATCTCATAAAAGATTTTAAGTAGGCCTAGCAACAGTGAACATGATCAATAGATTTTTAAACTATCACCTATCGGATAAGATTAACACTTCTGAGTAAACATCTCATAACATTATTTTAAGTAGGCCTAGCAACAGTGAACATGATCAATAGTTTTTCAATAGTTTTAAATCCTGATCCTGATCAAGTATGCATCAATGATTGAAATATAGAGACAATTATGAGTTTAAAACGGATAAATATCACACATAGTTGGCAATGGTATTTTATTGAATTTATATCGACATGCTTGCAATGAAATTTATTTATTTTAATGATAAGGTAGGCCTTATAATAATGCAATTATTACAATTTAGATCGGGATATACAATCAAGCCTTATTATTAATAGGATGTGCATAAATAGCACCAGAAACAAACTTTATAGTAGTGGATTTTTCATTACCAATTCTTCAATTTAGGGGGAAAATTGAAAATGGTGTATCCAAGGAGGGCACACATTCGGGGACATTAAATGGGGACTCAAGGAAGGGTTTTTTATTTGATTTTTGGAATTTTTTTAGTGTGCTTTGAAAATGTCCAAATTTGAAAAAATCACAAACAAAAAAATACTTTTTGCAAATGTTTAAACTTTACATCATAAATCAAGCGATTTGGGCATTTTTGGAAAGGAAATGGATAAGAGAATCCAAATTTGGCATCATTTTTTACCAAAAATTACAACAACAAAACCTTTTTGACCCAACATTTTTTAACAAAGCTAACAAAAAAAAAATTGTTGTAGAAAATGTGTGTGATTTTCTCAAAAAATCAAAATGTTTGGTTAAAATTGATGCCAAATTTGGATTTTCTTATCCATTTCCTTTCCAAAAATGCCCAAATCGCTTGATTATGATGTTAAGTTTAAAAAATTTGGAAAAATCACTTTTGTGGCAATTTTTGGTCAAAAATATTGGATTAGGTTAAAAAATGAGAACATTTTGGATTCTCTGATTCATTCCTTTCCAAAACTACTTTTATATATATACATTTGAGTCAGCATTCACAAAATTCAAAAAAGTGACTTTCTTGAGTCACCCCACCCTTTAAATGGGGTGTGGACCCTCAGCATAGCCTCCGTAATACTGCTGTAACTCCTCCATTATTCATTTAAAAAGGGTCCATTATGAACATGAAATTCACAATTTTGAAAAAAAAATATAAAAACACGGTTTTTGACCCATTTTAGGTTTTGTCAAGATAAGTGCCAACAATTTGATTTTCATGATTTTGGAGGTAAACAAATCACATTTTCAAGACGTCAATTGGGGAACCGAACAGCAAATTAGTATATATAGGCCTAATATAAAATATATAAAAACACGGTTTTGACCCATTTTAGGTTTGGTCAAGATAAGTGCCAACAATTTGATTTTCATGATTTTGGAGGTAAACAAATCACATTTTCAAGACGTCAATTGGGGAACCGAACAGCAAATTAGTATATATAGGCCTAATATAAAATATATAAAAACACGGTTTTGACCCATTTTAGGTTTTGTCAAGATAAGTGCCAACAATTTGATTTTCATGATTTTGGAGGTAAACAAATCACATTTTCAAGACGTCAATTGGGGAACCGAACAGCAAATTAGTATAAAAACAGTGGCGGCGCCAGTAACACTGTTGGTGTTGTTGGGGGAGGGTCAATCAGGGGGTGGGGGTCAAACTGAAACGGGGGGCGAGAGGTTGGGCAAGAAAAAATGTTGGGGCAAAATACATTTTTGAGTTCGCGCCCGTGAAATATCATTCATTAATGCAACAAGGCCTAAATTAACTGAATTTGAACTATTTCAAATAAATGTATGTAATTTTAATATAAAAAGTAAACATTTTTGATTGGTTGGGATCCAAAATGCGTAGGGCTTGTTGGTGAGCTGACTGGGAGGGCAAAGAGGTTTTCCGTATAAATCTATACGCAACTGAGAAGACGCTGAAATCTAAAATATGTGTAATATAATAATGTAGTAGAATATGATACAAAATCATAGATAACTCACATTCTCTTATAGTTTTCTTGTCAAGTCCCATGAACATGTACTGTAAAAATAGGCATTTTCCAAGTATATCCAAACATTCAAATGCGTAGTCCTTATTATCGGCGATAGTTTACAAGACTTCATTTGATCTTGGTAATGAAGACACTCTCGGTTGCATGGATTTCGAAGATGGTATAACATTAGAATCATCAGACGAAGAACCAATGTGATGTTATCCTGATGAAAGTTGATGGCCTACTGATGCACCTGACCGCTCAGTTAAAAGAACTGCAGATTATGCTAATTCCTTTATATCGACTATTAAGTTTGTGTTGTACCACATTATATAACTAAAGTAGCTCATGGGTCAAATAATCTACTTGCTTAAGCCAGAGGACAAATCGTTTTATTGAACCAATTCTAATGTTTCTATAATACCTTCTGCTGATAGTTTGTGTTCATCCTTGGAAGGTTCATCAGATATAGTCAACCATTGTAGATATTTAAAACGCTCACTCGTGCATTCAAGTATAACTCTTGATCAGACAAGCTTTTTTATTCCTCAACACGCTCCCTTGCACTCAGTAATATTGAATTAGTTATTGCAGTGTTTGTAACTAGTTCATGGATAGTTAACTTTAAGCTGGCTCTGAAGGTGATTGTATTATGTATAGTGCGTCATGGGGGCCTAAGCACCAGGCCAACTTTATTTGATAGCCTCTTGCAAAATTTAGCGATGTCAACATTATAACAAACGATTCCAAGATCCATTGCCCAATTTGTATTAGGTAAATTACGAATTATGATTTATCATCTTTATTTGTACAGATACGGTGTTTCGCCGTGTATGAAAGATAAACCCCTCATAGCAGACCATCAGCAATAATAATGGTCGCCGGCGCGCCCCTTTTGCAGTCTCGGCCTGCGGCCTCGCCTGCAAAAGAGGCTAGCCGGGCGCCCATTATTATTGCTGATGGTCTGCTATTCGTCCTTTATCTAATACATAAACATTTATAACAAACAGCGTCATAACACAATGCTCCATAACGCGCACTTCTGCAGTGCGTCATTGGCGCCTTTCCTGCGCTTATGCAGGCGCCGCAACGCTTACGCAGGTGTACTCATCGCATGGGAATGAATGAAATGTTTGTGGGTTATTTTATCCTAGCAGGTGTAAAAGTTGTCAAATGTGGACAATAAAATGTACTTATTTTTTTGATAAATGTCTTAAGTATTATGATTGTTTATGAATGAGAATAAATGTATTGTTTTTAGACCGTACCCGTGTTATATTGCCTGACATAAATGCGTTCGTCCGCATTTATGTCACACAATATAACTCGGGTACGATGTACCTTTATTCTCTAAGTACAAAAACAATAAACTACGCTTACGTACGCACAATAATGACTTGATTAATAATTTCAACATTCCTGGCGATATCTTTTTAGATCAATAGTTTGTTTGCCGATTTATTTATACCAACAAAATGTACACGTGAGCTTAGATTAAGTACAAATGTTGAGGGCATTCTCACAAAGTAGCATGTCAAAGTAATGACTGTTCAGGTTCCATACCCAATACTCCGAGAGGCATTACATCAATAAACGTCACGATCAAATTGATTTGCAGCCAAACAACAGACTTTTTTTCTGTTGCATTTATAAACGAGTTGCCAATATGATTAAAACACAATAATAACGCACTTTGTAAGCACATTGAATTATATTATTCAAAACAATTTACATTGTAGATGCTTAAATGTTGATAATAAACCATGGATACAGGATTCTGATAGCTCATGAGTATGTGTGTCTCTTTGTTACATTGGCCTCTTACTCACGCTCACAGCTTCATGAACGGTTACATTATATCCCATATAGATCTGACTATAGATCCTCTGACTCCCCCAAATCCAGTGTCCAGCGAGGATCTAACAGGATATATGGAATAGGTTTTTAGCCAATTGGAATAAAGAAATGTGGAGAGTTACTAAATTACATGATATCTATCTTTCTCTGAACTCAGGGCCCAGGCGAAGGGAATATTAATTGTTAATTGTTATATTGTTTGTAATAAAAGGTGTTTAACGCGTGTTCTTACTACAGTGTAGTTACGAATAAGCATCGTAATGGAATAAGAAATAGGTTTAAAAGGATCAAATACTAAACTCGCACTGGCCCCCAAATCCAAATTCCGACGCGATTTTCCGATCACCTGTTTTTTGGCTATGATTTTGTTCTCTTCACATCATAATATGTTGATTATGTCTGTAAAATCTAAGTGGCCACAAAATTTCCATTTAGAACTTAGGCTAAAAAGTGGTGAATTACTGCCAATGGTGGTTAACCATCAGCAAGTGTGTGTACTACTCAATGGGCAAAATGCTTGCAACCCTGTGCTTCTAAAATAAGAACCGTTGAAGTTATGCAACTCAAACTTTGGGATGTGACCATTTTAAGGATGACCTTACATGTAAAATAGAAAACATCAAGTTGAAAATCGGTCTAGCAATCAGAAGATCTACCTTTAATAATAGGTAATTGTTAAAACATTTGTCCAGACAGACACACAATAGCCCTCGGTTAAGATCGACCCACTTTCAACATAATGCGGGACTTAACCTTTTTCGTGTTTTCCCACGACGAGAAGTAATTAGATGCTTGTTCACGAAAGCTCTTTTATTTTATAAGGTTGATCGTTAGGGAGATCGTGATTTGAAATTAGTTTACATTCCGTGGCAATCAATGCTGCATAGCATTTGTTCCTAAAAAAGATTGTTCCGACACTTTTCATGGCGAACACTTCTCAGTATTTGTAGGATCGGTCGAGTTGCGTCACGTAATAATTATGTAGTACTTGAGACGAAGCCGCGAAATTCATTTTCTATTTTTCTGAGCTTCAGAATTCTCAATGATGCCGTTAACACTTTCCACACGGCAGTCGTTTGCAGACGACAGTTCCAAAAGGGCAACAAAATGTTTCACAAATGTCAAAAGTATTGAATTTCATCAGCATATTTGGAATCACCATGAGAAATGTATTCAGATAAGTACAAACATTCCTAGTATATGTTAAGCAATTATTGAGATAAGACTTTGAAATTAGGGAAAGATATCAGAAACATCTGTAAAACTAATAGCCGCTTGGAAAGTGTTATGTATTCGTTGCATCATCTGCCATGCACATACACATCGTCGTGGTAATATAAAAAGTGATATTTTTGTCATTTTGCAGTATAGAAGCATGTTTGTGTTCAGTTTTGTTGACATAACTATTGTTCTAACAAGCTTAATAATTGGATTACAAATGTATCCAATCCAATTTCAAGAGTGTTAAAATGGCTTAAAGTGTGTTGATTGTTCATAATTAATACATGTACACTAGAACTTAATCAGTCCAGGCAAATGACCAAATCTGGAAATGTACTTATCTGGAAATCGATTGCCTGATCTGGAAACCAATGCTGTACACTTTGTGATTAGATTCAAAAACTACAAAATTGATTAAAACATAGATTTCAGCAATTATTTTTACTTTTTAAATTTAAAAGTTAATTAGACATACCTACCAATTAATGAAAAGCAAAAAATTATTACCCGATGACCATTTCTCCACTAATTAATGCTTAATTAAATTAGTTAATCAATCAATTAATTCCTTTATTTTTAAAATGCCCCGATCAAAATTAAAACGCCACGGTGATAATTAAGGTTATTATCGTAACATGATTTACCAAAAAAATAGTTTGTCGCCACCAAACTTAAAATAAGGTCGTTCCCGTGCAGAAAACTGTCAATTTCGTGAACAATTTAATTTCGCAAAAATAGCTCTTGCTCAAATTCGCGAAAATAATAACCTTAAAAAATGGCAGTGTATTTATAATTGTATTTTTGTTTGGTTTCGACTCGCAAAATTAAGTATCCACAAAATTAAAGCATTTTGGTAGTTCACAAAAATATCTACCTGCAAAATAAGTTGATTACTACATTTCCAGATTTGGAAATCAATCCCGATTTCCAGATTTGGTCATTTGCCTGGACTGTTAATGTATAGAACACTTTGTTGTGGTGTAAAAATCGTCACATATATTCAATTTGGAGTGTAATATTTCAGTACGAGTTGTACAAATGTGTTGCTGAATAGCTTCTCCTTTATAAATTCATGTTTCCTACAACATCTGCTTATTCAATTCCATGGAATCGAAGAAAATATATGCCTTCTTCAAATCCCCATTGGAAATAGCTCATGAATAATTAACCAGTCTCATTATTGCCATGTACTCCTATGGTGGGTAGTTTGACAATTTTGATTTCCTTTCAAATTATAACCTTCTCAATTGACAGTCAATGGATTCACTCGAGTAAATCTAATCCTAATATTGTCACTACGTCTTTAATCACTCACAGACATTGACACTTGATCTCTTAATTCATCTTAAAAATAAGATATTTGGGAGGGAAATTTAGTTTCATTTTGACACCTTTACTTTCATATTTCATATGGAAACCATCCAAATTCGCTGTACTTTCTCATAGCACGGGCCACACTACACAGTCCTTTCATCATAACTTCGAATTTTTGTCAAGCCAATTCGACACTTAACTAAATCTACCAATGCTAAAAACTAAAAACACTTAAATCAGTGTAATATTAGTATGAATGTTGCCTTTTAAATAATAATGTCTCAGGAATATCAAAATTTACTTAAATAAACTTTTAAGAACTTTCCATTAACTTTATAACCCCAGATATTCAAAAAACTAACACAGTAGTTCAAAATGGACTCCCAGTGTTTTCTCTCAATTTGCAGCTTGGAAGTTGTCCTAATACTTTTGGTTGGTAGTCTAACTCAATTTGGACGAAAATACCACATGCGTCGTTCTTGCATTCCTAGGAGTCCACGAAAATATGAAGTTATGAACAATACACGGACACCACATAAAGTGATACAATGCCCCTAACTGATCTCCCTTCATCAATGTGTTGGGGGTGTGATAACAGTCAGCTCCGGTGTGAAAGCCCGTTTCACTTGAGGGCGCTACAAATTGACGGGTGTGTATCACCGGGTAACGTATACCCGTCAATGTTGTGCAATCATTGCATTTTCGCTTTTCAACCCTAAATATTTGAATACAAATTAACATCTTAACACATTGAGGGCAGCCTAGGTACCAGAATGCCTCACGGCAGCTAGTCCGATGATTTTATCTCACCTTTGAACCCAACATCTGGCAACACAGGTCGAAATTACACCTTTTTGAGCCTATATACCGCGATGAGACTACCATCTTTTAGGCGATTTAACACCAATGTAATACATTTTAAAGGTAAGTGTGATAATATTTACGTAAAATATACGCCTTATAATACAGGGTGAATCAAAAAAAGATGTGCAATTGTTGTTGTTTATATAAAGCGTTGTTAATCTAGTTTATCCTCCCGAAGTATGAAAGTAATTGACTTAAAAATAAGCTTACTGTGGCAAGTTTCGTAAATTTACCGCGTTTTTCGCCATTCCAATGGGATTTACACACAGTGAAATTTGTTTTGCTAAAATGGTCATTATTATCACATTAATTGTCAAAATGTTCCTGTAAAATCATTCTCTCACTCTGGGATAAGTAATTAATAGTCTGATACTGAGTTGTCAAATGAAAAGGCAACTCTGAATACAAGCACCACCTGTTACAGACCAAGAAGGAAAGAAGTCTTCAAGAAGTGTAGGCACGTGCCAGAGCCGAAGTGACAGCCTACATACCGCAATGGTTAGACGAGCTGTTCGCAACATGTTGGACAGGGCACACACATATCTTCAGCAAAATGGTGGCCATGTCGAAGGAAGGCTTCATTAACAAAACTCAATATCAGCAAACAACTAAATATTTTCTATATAGAAGCATGTAGACTGATATTGGGTTCGATCATGATTTTAGGAATAATTTAGATACCTTTTTCGAACCATTGTGTTTGAGCTCCGTAGCTTTCGAGGTCATCACGACCCCTTCATTCAGCGTAGTGTTTACTTCAAGCACACTATCAAGCTTGATGACGTCCAAGTGATCGCCAGAGAAGACCAATTTTGGAAACGTAAGATCAGAGAGGCAATTGAAATCAGGACACGCAAACCGACCCTCAACCGAGACACCGGCTACGACCTACCCGCCATCTACGATGACCTGCTGTCATGTGATCGCCCAAAAGGTGGTCAGGTGACAAACGGAGGGAAGTAAACACTACGCTGAATGAAGGGGTCGTGATGACCTCGAAAGCTACGGAGCTCAAACACAATGGTTCGAAAAAGGTATCTAAATTATTCCTAATTTCTATATAGTTTGAATTGCAAGGAAGCTAACATTTTATTGTATGCCTTAACAAAACACCTTTAGCAGATTAAGACCATAACTCATACCGTGTGAACCTAAAGGCAAATGTGAATGACTTTTCAGTGCAATTATCAAGAAACAAAGTGTCTTCAGAACATTTCATTTGTGCAATGTTTTTAGTTTGTGAAGTATTATTTCTTTCTACAATGTTTTACCACATTTGGCTCACTTAATATACCAGTAACCTGTAATAAATTACGGCACAACAATGCCTTTCTTGTAGACTCTCAATCCATATCATCATGCTGCTGCAATATTCATGTCTTAACTGTGTTTTTCGCCATTGGAATGGCGAAAAACGCTGTCAGTTTACAAAACATGGTACAGCTTGCTTATATTTTAGTCGATTACTTTACTTTGTGGGGAGGATAAACTAGAATAACAACGCTTTATACAAACAACAAGAATGTTATGGTTCAATGCACGCATCAAGGTCAAATGGCCGTTTCAAATCGTGCACATTTTTTTGATTCACCCTATATAGGGATGCATTTTTAACATCAACTCATTGATAAAGCACTTATATTATTGTTGAAAATCGGTAAAAAAGGATTTCTTTATCAAATCCTTACAGGAGGTCGTTCCCTTGAAAACGCAGTCCCGTTCCCAAGCCCGCCCTCTATAAAAATACCAAACGTATTCGTCGTCCAACGGCCAGCAGGAAGACGGATTCCCATCACTTGCTGCATCGCCGTGTACAAAAGACGGCAGGAGGCCAATAAATAGCACGCCCTCAAGCCAAACACGCCCCTGTTCCGAAGCAGACTGCGCTTGGTGATGCAAAATATAACACTGACGTCATCGTCAAAGATTCAGGATAGGCCACACGTATTGAATTGGCAGTTTCGAAAAACGACGGGTGGGCCCGACCGACCATTTTTTGTTCATTTTACAAAATGTAGAGATTTGCTCGTTTGCTGTATAGTCTATCTTAGATTTGTATACTGATAACTGATCTAGAATTGGCTAATATTAAGCACCTGCATGGTCAGGTATATATTGCTTGTGTACTTTTTTCCTTACGTTTAACCGTTGATAGCATCAAGTGTATCTTAACACTTTCCACGCGGCTATTGGTTTTACCATATAAAAAAAAGATTTTCAGAAACCTTTCCCAATTTTCAAAGTCTATCTCAAGGATTACTGAACCAATACGAGGCATGTTTGTACTTATTTCAATGCATTTCACATGGTGATTCCAAATATGGTTATGAAATTTAACAATTTTGACATTTTTGAAACAGAAACATTATGGAATGTCGTCTGCAGATGCCTGCCGCGTGGATATTGTTAATACTCATTGGCGATTTCTGATTGACAGGTTTCATGTAGTTGCCGCATGTATTCTCTATTTCACTTTATAATTTACGATTTTCCTACTCCTAGTAAAGTGCATCCTAAAAGAAATTTGAGATGAGGCGACTACAAAAAAGAAACTATGTTTTACGGAGCCGAACGACCCATTTTGTTTAGAAAAATGTTTCACGTGCGAATGAATACCGACCCAAATATGTGATTGTGCTTGTCAAAACATTACGAACGCAGCATGTACTGTTTTGCTCGCTTTACCGGACCAGAATATAGTGCGCTGATCTCAGACCATCACACAGGTTGCTACGAGATCACCTGGGGTGCACACAGATATGTATGCACATTTAACACTTCCCTGCACCAACACAATACCAAGTTATTGACCCTAGTTTATGGTCCTAGAAACAGTGGACATAGTCGCTACAGCCTGTTTTGATCAAATTAGTGCGTGCCACATTTGTCATGAAATACGACAACATTTTTACAGACATTGTTGATTTGCTAGAGTCATTTTGACGGGGAAACATGAAAGTTCTGTTTGCCGTTGAACAGTGTTTCTTGTATTTGAAATATTTGTTAACAGAATATCAAGGCAACCAATGCTTGAATCAATAGCTGCATTTATTTAATGTTATCAGCAAAATAATCACAACATTTCATGGTACCATTATCCAGTTGTGACTATTTTGGTAAAGTTATTGCATCTTTGTTACCGAACAAATTATTAAGTATTGTACTCAATGACGCATGATATTGATGAATAAGTGGATACATGCATGAGACACAATAGCTAATTGATAAGACAAAACACACTTGTTCAGATATCATTTCCATACATTAAATGCAAAATAATGACACAAAAATGTCATTATTTCGCGTGAATTCAGCAGAGCAAAGATAAAATCAGGCTTCTGTGATTAAAGAGTGTACCGTTATTCAATAGTGAAATTCAAAAGAGCTTAATTAAGGTATATCACCGTCTTGTTCGGCTTTAGAAATTTGCATTTTTTTCTAAATGTGCATAAAACATGTATTTCTCCACCAATTTTAACCCACTGAAATTCTTTTGAAAAACCAATGAGACAGCCTCTCTACCAAAATAATAATCTGTACAATTATTTCATAGATTTTTAAGATAAAATTCCGAAAATTAAGTACAGGGGTTTTTTTACTCACCCTGTATGTGTGGAAAACTAGATAAGTTTTTAACATTTGAGGACAGTATGCTTTTTAACTGATGAAAATGATACCACTAAAGTGACACGATAAAATGTAAGCGTACACACATCAATAAAACGAGATTTCACTGAAGTTGGTATTGTTAATAATCATTCTATATTTTTCTAAATTAGGATTTTTATAATGACGCCAGAGCATTATTTTGCAATAGCTCCACTCAGTCGATTCTTTACCATGTTTACGGGTAAGGCAACAGAAAAGAACCTGTGCAACGACCGGGGGTCGACCGACCCATTTGTTTAGAAATTGGTCATGTTGGTGATTTGTTTAGAAATTGGATAACAAAAATTGCACGTGCAAATTATTACCGACCCATTTTTGGCTTGTCAAAAAAATAGCAAGTTAAACAAGACGCACGTGTTGGTCATAACATTCATTCATTCATATTTATTCATCACTCACATGTAAACTATTTCAATTGCACAAGTTTGATAAAACAAGAAATATATCATATGAAATGAAATAAAGACATTAAAACACATACGAGTGATCATCACCCAGTAAAATCGAAAGTTATGAAGAACATGTTATTAAAACCAAAGAGTACCAAGAAGCTGCTGCAAAAGAAGCTTATTCACGTTTTATACTTGGCTATTATAGTTTTACCATAATGTATACATGTATAAAACTGATTTTTCAGAAACTTTCAAAGTCTATCTCAAGGATTAATGAACCAATACTAGGCATGTTTGTACTTATTTTAATGCATTTCTCATGGTGATTCCAAAATGTGGTGATGACATTCGATAAATTGGAATTTGTTCAAACATTTTGTGAAAATGTGGAACTGTCGTCTGCAGACGACTGCCGCGTTGAAAGTATTAGGGTTTCTTCAATCGACATTTTGTGCTCACTTGAACCTTTTTGGGATATAGAAATAGGCATAAAAATGCTATAAACAGTTACCGTGTATAAAAAGTACATACGTATCCAGGTAGGCTACTTGAAGAGAAATTAATGGTGCGTGCATCGCATTTTCAGCGGCAAAGTCGAAAACAACATCTCGCTCTAGCCATTAGCAGACGATAATTCAAACCCAGTGTGTCACTTGAGTATCAGGTGCAAATGAAGTCCCTCGTGGTTTTGTGGTCAATGACGTAATTGGTTCAGTTAAACATACCGGGCCGTATTCTCGTACTAAACACCGTGTCTAAACTAAACTCGTGTCTGAATTAAACGCGAGTGTAACTTTGAAACGACGTATTTAACAAAACCTGATTTTAAACTCCGCTATTCTCGTCCACAGAGTGGTCGTGCGTTCACTGTATTCATTTTTTTGTTTTGGTTACAATTAAAGTATTCGACCGAAGTCCTCAAATGAACGTGTATTTTTAAAACTACACGATCTGCACATTAGCTTGCACCGGACACGGTTGAGTAATCATTCAAGGCGTAGTGGTACATAAGTTTAGTTAAACGCGTGTTAAAACTACCTCATATCCATGTTTAAAGTTAGAAACTTTTCAGTGAGTTAGACGCGTGTTTAAGTTAAACCAAATGTTCGAGAATTGCGTTTAGTTAAGCGATGTGATTAAAGTTAAACGCGTGTTTAGCTTGCATATGTACGAAAACACGGCCCACGGGCCCACCGTCTTTGTTATAACAATAGTATCAACCAGTTATTTTTAATAGATGTCACTGTATAATAAATAGTGTACGACAATCTCCTGTGATAATATGGTAAATCGTGTCACATTTTTCACATGGTATTTCGGTGCCAATAATGCTTATTCTTAAACAGCTAAGGGCCAACTCTCAAGTGATTTTATAGCGTTTTTCTACCGATTTTACCCCGGTATTACAACGGTATTTTTTTCTATTGTTAAAAGCATCGGAAAAAGATCGGTGATTAACTAGAGCCTCTCTACTTATCTGGCGTTAACAATAGAACTATTGTAGTACTCTCGATGGCTCAATTAGTGAAGCAGACAGATGAAAGCGCGAGGAAGGTTGTGTTATTAAGCTGACCAGTGTTCACCCGACCCCGTTGTGACGTAAAGAGCGACACATTTGCCAGATTGTACACCTATCGGGTTTCTAGTACAAGTGCCAGGTTTTATCATGGCAGGTGATAGAGGCTAATCGCGACACTCCTCAAACCCCGACTTAAACGAGATATGTTTGTAGCCGCCTATTCAGTGCTAGGCTTATCGTAATCCACTCGTTAACGTCATAAGAATAATCCTCCTTGAAGTGGCCTTTAAAGACTACTGTTCAGCGCTTTATACCCAATTGTCATTCAACTATTCCCTAAATACACACGGATTTTTCAACACGGTGTTGTTGTCTGTAAAATGAGTCTATGATTTTTGTTAGATTTAACGAATAACAAATCCCGTACTTTGTGAAACGATTCTTAAGTTATTTTCGTTCGGCCTATATCTAATTTTTGAACATTAAAAGCTATTCGCGGTCTGATAAATGTACAATTTAACAAAACCCCTAGTATACCCCCCTCCCCCCCCCCCCCCCCCCCCCTCCACCTCTTAACTCAAAGGTTGGCATTCATGAATCAACGATTTTTACGAAACTTATGTAAATCCCTATCGATTGCACAGTCAGACATCAAGGAATTACCTCAATAGAATCCACTTCACTCATTAGTGTCCGTAACAAAAGGTTCTTGTTCCCGTAGTATTCGTTGTTCAGATCAATTTCATGCAAGTCTTACTGTTCAAAGAATGAACTATACATTTGGCGGGTTATTTAAACGAGTATCCGTCAACATGCGTGTTGATCTGTAGTATTAGTCTTTTCAAATTTGGGAACAGACTTTAGTTCCTACAAATATGACCGACTCATGGATGGCTTCTATTGCTAGTATTCATATCACATTATCTAAATCAATATTCAATACATAAAGCATTGAATATAATTTTAGATTACAAAAAGGATTTGGTTTTTCTGTCACGAGGAGGACAAGGAAAACATTCAATTGTACCTGTCCAATTACTGTATCCGATTTCGTATCGAATAATGTTAAAATCCATGTTCTGTTTCTTATAATTGTATTGCTACTACGTATGTAGCTCCTTATAATAAAACAACAATCAAAAACCACACACACAAAAAGCCCCCAACAAACAAAAACAAAAACAACAAAAAACAAATTCAACCGCCCCCCCCCCAAAAAAAAAAAGTAAGAAAAAACATAAGACATAAATATAAAGGGATAACATAAGTAAATATAATCATAAATATGGGTAAAAACCGTGGGACGTACAAAATAAAGGTACTACTGAGATCGAACTTACGATTCAATGGTATCTATATCAATATGAGTGTTCATTGTAAATCCGCTGCCCTACCAACTGAGCTAACCGGTACACAGCCATTTCTTGTCATGCGCATTCAAATATATGGATAGGTTCACATGATTTAAAAAAAAATGATAACACAATAATAGGTCTTATGAATAACAAAGCCCCTCCCCCAAGAAAAATAAATAAAAAATATTAAAAAATAACAAAACGAAAACGTTAACAAAACAAAACAAACAAAACAGAGAAATTGGAGACACAGAGAGAAAAATAAGAAGAAAAGGAAAAAAAAACAGACAGAGAAGAAATAATGATTAGTTGAGGAATTGAACCCGGGATTCCTGCGTGTGAGCGCTAGAGCGTGGCCACTATGCTACACTACACTATTACAATTTTGGCAAAGTCGTTGATCACTCGGGCTATGAGAATTGAGCGTCAAATGTCGCAAGTTGTATGGTGGTTTCATGTTCCAAAGGGTTACAGGCCAAATGCAATGCGATGTGACAGTTGACAACCAGCAAAGACCATTATATTCTATTGATAGGGAACATTGTATCGAAAATTGAAGAAAGGACAAAAGTCGGAAACAATATCCTCTCTAAACTAATGACTTGGATTGTATATTGTATAATACATAAGTATTATATTGTACAATACTTCCAAACACGATGGTAAATATATTACGCCCCCTCCGTCATCACCCATCCATTATATATACAAATATGTTACGTGACCTATCGCCAAAATGTTTTCAGCATTGATTTCAATGGAATAAAGGGGGAAATGGGCTACTTTCACAAGATCATGGCAATACTGCGCCGAACAATAGATGAATAGAGTGAGAGTAAACAACATGCCACACTCGTGATGGAGCGGTAGCTTAATTCATATGTCTAGACGACCAGATACATTGATCGGCGGTGAACGTAAACATTTTACGATCGGATTTAAAAAGCTTATAGTATTTCTTAAAGAATATAACACAACCTTCCTCGCGCTTTCATCTGTCTGCTTCACTAATTGAGCCATCGAGAGTACTACAATAGTTCTATTGTTAACGCCAGATAAGTAGAGAGGCTTTAGTTAATCACCGATCTTTTTCCGATGCTTTTAACAATAGAAAAAAATTCCGTTGTAATACCGGGGTAAAATCGGTAGAAAAACGCTATAAAATCACTTGAGAGTTTGGATATGGCCCCTAAGAAAGTTTAAGCAATCCTATTGGTTCTCAGAGAAATCGGTGACATTTGAACACGGGTAGGTGGAGTTTACGTTTAGCAGTGCGTCCGACTGCGGCGCTCGCGTCAGTCCATATAGTAGGCCTCGTTTACCGTAATATAAACTATGCTTGGTAATATCATAGCCTATGCTGCTGACAAGCTGCCCGGCCCCGTGTATGTGAGCATAATTAACCGGGACATTAACAATTTAACATGTATAGCATAACAACTACAGCAATAGCGAGTTAACCGGCGGTAATTCAAAAGTTATAAACCACGGAACGTCTTTTATTTGATTTGGTTTCACTTCAATTCAAATAAAGGCTGAAGCCTATGAAGATTATGTTATCGCTGATGTATGCTTGTAGACACAAAAAGTAAGAGTTGGTATCGCCCAATACCATATTTGTCTTGTCCTGTTAATGATTGAAAACAGAAAGACTTGTATTCTTTAATTTGTAGACTTACCTTTTAATATAAACGAGCATGCTCAGCACTTCAAAGCCTAGCTATTCCATGTTGCCTAAGCCAGGGCCTAAGCATTGTCCCGCAGAAAACGAACCGCTAAATTTATGGCACGTCCCGATTAAATGATTTAAAATTACATTAATTCATCATCGAAATCGATATTCCAAGTATAAATTTGTTTCATAGAAAGAAGGTAGAAATAGAATCTCCAACATGTTTTTTAAGTCTCCAACAAATAGCTGTTTCCGAACTGAAATGTATATTAAATCAATCAGCTGTTTTGATAAAATATCAATACGCCAATAACTCAAGGCATTCTTACGCTGATGAACAATTAGGCCGCTTAGGCCTAAAAAAAAAAAGGTTTGATTGGCATAACCCGACCGACCCTAAATACTACGCCGACCCTGAATATTTTTTATTATTTTGAGGGGAAAAAACAAATATATATATATATATTTATAAAAATTGAACAAAGTATTAAAGTTGTTGACTGTTTGCTTTCAATTTCGGCTATTTTAAGTCCCCATCGAAATGATATATTGTTGAACACAACGATACAATTTTGCCCGGCAATTAAATACGCTAGAGCTATGATTTGTGTGTACTGCTGTCTTTCAAGTGTTCAAAAGTAGGTGATTTGAAAGAAGAAGAAAAAAGAAAAAAAATCCCGACCGACCTACCCTATTTGTTTTGGTCATGTTACGCCAATCAAACTTCTTCTTTTTTTAGGCCTAATATTGATGGATGTAAATTAAACAAATAATTCGTATTTCATGTGTTTATATCGAACATGTTTGTTTATTAAAGAATGGCAACTGTTATTGTTTACGCTAACATCCGTCGGTATGTTGTGCCTTTTAAACTCAAAATATGCGTAAAAACAAGAAACGGAGCCGTTCGAATGTGACGATTTTTTAGCCAATTTACATTAAGCTCCGCCCAGCCCTTTGATAAAATACCGCCTCATTATTTATGTCGATTTCTGATTGGTTGAACCATGAAGAGAGGGCTATGGATTAACCGATTTTTCGACAGGTAGGTCAATAACATTGTTATTGATAAAAACAATGTTTATATTAAAATAAATCGTCTCTAAAGTGCTTGAAACATTGAACACGTTGTTAAATTGAGCAGTTAAATAATGAGAATAATCGGCGGCTTAGTTGTTCTACTTAAAGTAATACTAGCGCCCGCATTTACACCACACAATATAACGCGGCTATGGTTTAAACACAATACCTTTATTCTCTAATTATACAGCTTGTAAATAATATTGGAAATCGTGTATCTCTCCTGGCATAATGTACATGTATATCAAGTCTTTGACAAAAGAGAGTGAAAAGTGAAATTCGACCGTCGTCGCATTGATGGAAACCTAGTACATCTCATAATGTACACATTGTCCTCCATTTAATTTACCACAAAACTCACAAGTACAGAAACTATGAAATTAAACCAGGGCTACGAAATTAGATACATGTGTAAGTTGATTGTAAGGGTTAAGTTGAGGCCAGTATATTGATATGACCTTTTTGAAGACGTTCACCATGCATGGCGCCAGGAAATAATTTGCATCATGCATCGTACAAATATGTATGTAAAATGAATTGAGAGCTACAATGTACTAGACAAATGTTGACCATTGAAACAGATCCGGCTTAACTAAGGCCGCAGTGCAAAAGTATTACGTCAGGCTCGTACATATAGGTGACTTGTACGTAATACTTATACGATAGTCGCCGACGTAATATTTTGCATCCCCATACATACAAGCACCCATAAAATGCAACTGCGATCAATGAAATCGATTTATTCATGTTATGGAAATAGTTAGTCCTGTCGGTTCCCCTTGACATCCAACAGGTTTCAGCCAGGACCCCGAATACCACAAAATCGCTTTAATTTGACTGGCATTGATCTTTGGACACTGACATTTAGATCCGAACCATCGTAGAACGCTTTTTTAGTAATTACCTCATTGATCAAACATAATTTTTTTCAGGGAGTTTTTTAAGAAGGATCATGTATTCCATTAGCACTTACCATATGAGAACAATGTTCTTCCTATTAGCATACAAAAAAAGATAAATAGACCGGTCATATTCGAAATTACGTAAAACACTTCGCCATCTCGCAATCGCCCAATGCTAGACAGCTACTTGGGAGTGTACATAATGGAGGTTTGAATTGTTACCACACCTCAATTAGGGTACTTTGGTCATAAATCACGCGTATTATTATCAACAGTGATAAGATTAAAATTGCTGGTGAAATCGCGAGGTTGTAGTGCGCCATCCACGTATTATAGAGCCATAAAGATGTAATACGTGTCGTTGAGGGCAAAGTAAATCACTACTCAATACCAAGAGGAACCATACAAAAGAGTGCTTCTATTATTGGCTTTAGAGTAACCACATTCTTCATCATCATGTGATGACATAGTAGAATCGTACAAATAAAAACGATTTTATTTTATTATCGCAGAGTAAAAACAGGTTTGTCTCAGAAGACCGCGCACCTAGCTTTTAAAATTCGCATTTTACCGCAAAACCTTTGTTTTACTTTTTTTCTTGAACTTTTGAAAATGATGGTATGAACCAAGTTGTAACTGTATGGAATGGGCTGTTTTTTCTCAATATCAAAACACCATTTAAACTATAAAAAAACTGATCTGACTCAAGTTATTAATTGAACTATGCTTCTTCAAATTTTAATTTTACATTGTGAAATACCATATCAGCTTCATTTTCTCGCTTCAAAAAGCCCGTGTCATGTTTGTTTTTTAATAGCGCATTTCACATATCATTTTTGTTACGTAAACAAATCGCGTTTCGCATAGCCTTTTTTCAGCTTTCTTCAGAGACAAACGTGTTTTTGTATTTGACCTAAAGTAAGTCCGGTAGTATGCCTTTAATCTAAATTAATCTCACCCGGCTGTGGTATAATAGCGTTGTGATAAAAAAAAAAAATTAGGAAATCCCTTTTCGACTGTCAATCAAAGTTGTTATTATGTTTTGCACTGACAAAAAATAAGTTTGTTTCCAGTATTTTTTTTTTAGGTAGCTTATTATTATTTAATATTTTGTCAATCATTTATTTTTGGATTTCAGGATTATGAGTTGTGGACACTACATGTAGGCCTACATGCACTGTTCGCAAAGATAGTCAGGGGAGAATGCATTTCGGGTGATGAGTTTTTGGATCCAAGTTTTATTGCAACAAACCAGTGAGGTACGATGACATTTCGTTTGAGCTAACGTATACATGTAGTCATATTTTGTCATATTTTGAAGATGCATACATCAAATAGGTTGAAAGGAGTATCATGTTACGCTTGAGCATCTCAAGAGACCCACTGATGCAGCAAGACGAATCTTGCCTAGTTTAAAAAGTTGATAGATTTGCGTAGATTGATGCGTTTTACTCCGTAAAGTAGTTCCGGTTGTAAATCAGGCAATATTCTTCTTCCTGCCCCACTGATACCCCATTCACTAAGCGGGACATGACACATATGTTTCCCAATTTCAATTCAAGACAAGAAAAAGACTACGCATTTCGAATTTGAATTTTCAGGCTTGCAACTGGAAACATACTTTTTTATTGACCAATATTAAAAGAAGGAACTGACTCTTGTTAAATACTTCGAGTTTCGATTCGATTTTAGTGGAAAGCACCGATCGGATACTCGACTCATTGTTAACTTATTGTTTATAGGTTAAGGATTTCCTCACTAGGAAACATTATTTCATTGCGGTGTTTGGTTGTTTGTTTTATTATAGTCATTACGAGTACGTATCAATTCCCAAAAAACAAATCTCATCAAAAGTGACAATTTCAGAAATGTAAACCATTTAAAGCGTTGAGCGTTCTGGAACCGAACTTCGCAAATTTCAAACGCGCACTTTCGGTACTAAAACCGAGTTAAGCTTCCGCGGAATCTGAACTGTCATTTTCAAGAGTGATCATGAGGACAAATTAAAGTCTTTTTTTTAGATTAATGTCATAAAATATTCCTAATAATAGGATCTGTCTTTTCAATTCACTACGCGGGAAGAAAAGACCACATGTTACCTGTTCATAATCAAATAGCCCGCTCGCTCAGGCAGGACCCAACGCAGTTGCACTGTGTGATCAATATCCATTTCATTACCGGCCATTCAAGCGCCACGCACAGCATTTTTTCGCGGCTTGCGTGCGTTGAAAATGTGACTTTTGAAAAGTGACTAATTTTCTTTAAATGGTGCTAATCATGGTTTATCTTTGTTGTTAGGTGGCAACTTTGTTCAAATTGTGCCGGAAAGATTCATCCAAATGTATATTTAGTCTGTTTGGTCAACAATTAATCGAAAGTTACTCTAAAGGACCTAAACAAAGTGTATGACTTTCTTTTGTTGAGCACTTTAGTACAAATATACATGCAATCCGGTTTCTCCTGTTGTTATAACGTATATATGTCAAACCCGCGCCTAAAACGCACAGACGACGACAGACACTGTATTTCAGTCAGATAGGCTACATACATGTATGCATGCATAAAGGGTTGTTTCCATAAATTATACTCTAACACAGCTTTCCCCAGCTTTCCGCAGCTTTTATTGGGGAAAGACCCAGTATTCCCGGCGTTTTCATTTATACACACAGCTTCCCCAGTAAATATAGACGAAAGTTTTACTGGGGAAGCTGTGTGTATAAATGAAAACTTATTGTGGTGGGTTTTTTTTGTTGGATTTTATTAAGTTTGTTTGTCACACCTACAATCTTGGAAAAAAGTCCTTGGAACGCGAACGCTGAGCTGAGCACACGTGCTGGGTATTGTGTGCATGTATTGATACTTAGTGTCTTCTGTTATAAACGGAAATTGTTCAAATGAGATTTTTTACTTCCCCACCCCCCATCGATCAATGTTGGGACACTCTGGCAAGCTGCAGGAGCCACTGGCCTTGGTCAACATTGTACGGGGGAGTGGGGGTGACACTTGTCCGTTAATCACACACAAGTGTTCCAAGACTTTTTTCCAGGATTGTATAAGAGGAATGCAAAATATTTGATCTAAATTTGGTTTTTCTGTCATAAATCAAAAACCGAATGTCGTATGAATCTCATATTACACACGATTTGAGTAAACAATAGGGGCATCACAAATATAATAAAAATGATGACAGGGAATTAATTTTATTTAGGGAGTGGTCACTGAAAACAATTATGTATGTCATATTTAACTACAATTTGACCCGTTTCTTGATCCCGCGCGTAATAATCTGATGTTTATAAATCAATAAATCAAAAGTATAAAGTTCTTGCTGAGAAATTAACATGTTTATACTTTTAATAATGTTATCACATTGCCTATTTGTTTGTTATTTGAAATATGAAACTATACATTTACACTTTCCACGCGACAGGTGTCTGCAGACGACAATCCAAAATTGCACAAAATGTTTCAAAAACGTCAAAATTATTGAATGTCATTTTACCAATATTTGGAATCACCTTATGAAATACATTCAAATAAGTACAAACGTGCCTATTATTAGTTCAGTTATCCTTGAGATAGACATAAAAGTTAGACAAATCTGTTTTGTACCGTGGTTAAACCAATAGCCGCGTTGAAAGTGTTAACATTTGCCGAGCAGTAAACGTTTATTTGCAATACTATTCCTATCTATTGAAGATAGCTCATAACAGAAAAAAGGAAAAAAAGCCACGCCATGAAAGCGACTCGAACCAACGCCAAGCAGGCTATGAACAGATAAAGGTGCCAACGAACGCTCCTATCCACTCGGCCAAGCGGTCAGTGCTTACACAAGCGTGGATTTGTTTTATTATACATGTTATAGTAATGCATTATTGCAAAGTGTCACACACTTTACAACAGTTTACCATCAGTTTACCATTGGGACATTTTGCTTAAAATAGGCAATTAAACGTTTTTTTCATACTGCCTTTGAGTTATCAAGATATGCATATGTGTTAGCTATACCAATCATGCATGTTGTAACTCCGAAATATAAGCCGCATTGGTCACATCTACGCATTTTAATAACAGTTTACCATTTAAAATGAAAACAAAATATGTATAATAATATTATACTATAAAAACGACGGTAAAGTGGTCAATGAACACGCGTTCCAAGGCAACACTTTACCGTACACTTTACCATACACTTTACCATTACGGTGCCAACTCGTCTGATGATTTCTTTGTGAATAAAGCTAAATTCATTTATCGCAGCGCTATTTTAATCAATAAATACAATAAAATATACTACTTAAATGGTTTATTTATGTATTCACGTATATTATATATTACTTAAATGGTTTATGTATTCACTTATTTAGTTGTTTGGGTTGTTTTTGAGGATGAGATTGAACTGAAGGCCTATAGATAATATTATCGTCGTGCTTACTCATCTGACTCATTAGCTCAGTTGACTAGAGCGCTGGTCTATAACCATCCAGAGGTCCCAGGTTCAAATCCTGGATGTGCAATTTCTTTTACTGACTATCATTTATAATTTGTGGAGTAAGAAGAAACATTTACTCATCATCCAACCATGTCCAACTATTGTTTTTCCAATTATTTTCAAATATTTCCAAAAAATAAATGCCGACAGTTTTGAAAAAAAATGTGTAAGAAAAAAGAGTAATATTTGAAAAATCCATAAAATAAGGGTTTGTGAATAACGTGTCGGGAAAAAATACCAGCAATTTCAAAATGTTCAAAATAAATTCCAAAAACTGTAGGCAAAAACACCCTTTGACAATTTGAGCCAAAAAATGTTGGTTAATATTAATATGTGGAAATGTAGAACTAAATCCAAATGTAGTTTTTCAAAAATTCTTTTGAATAAAAACAGCCCAAAAGTGTACGTATAGGCCTATGAACATTCGAGCAGAAAAAAAAGTGTTTTGAAAAAAGGTGTTTTTCTTGCATTTTTTCTTGGTGATTATTGGGCCGGGGGATTCATCGTCCCTTTGCAACACAAGTGATGCAAAACAACGACCGCAAATAAAAAAAATACATAATAACAGATGGGCATATGAATAATGAGCATCTATTATTATATTACAACCCGTTAATGCAATACGAAAGATAGCTGTCGAATCTGTCAAACAGAAGTTACTGCTATCTACTGAAGATAGTTATTTACAAGTAGGCCTAAGTTGTTTTACAATTATTTGTGTTACTTTCAACCCTATATATAGATTCCGTTACTTTTAGATACTCTTTTGCATATCTAACAATACATGAATAACTCTCGTAGGAGTATCTGAAAACGCCACATTATGCATTGCAATAATGGCCAATTATTATACATCTTCGAAATGCATTAGTTAGTATAGGGAATTGGTTTCACTGAACGTTCCCGTATTAAATGAATGTCTTTATTAAAAAAAATACTGGGGATGCCAAGCCTATGGTCCCCTGCCAAATACTGTGCAATTTGAGATACATGTGACATTTAGTTTTTGAGATGTGATAGAAAAACCAAATTTAGATGATTTTTTTTGCAATCTGCGTATACAATCTTGGAAAAAAGTCCTTGGAACGCGAACGCTGAGCTGAGCACACGTGCTGGGTATTGTGTGCATGTATTGATACTTAGTGTCTTCTGTTATAAACGGAAATTGTTCAAATGAGATTTTTTACTTCCCCACCCCCCATCGATCAATGTTGGGACACTCTGGCAAGCTGCAGGAGCCACTGGCCTTGGTCAACATTGTACGGGGGAGTGGGGTGACACTTGTCCGTTAATCACACACAAGTGTTCCAAGACTTTTTTCCAGGATTGTAGGATGATTGTGTTAATCGGCATCACACCGGACTAAACCGTTGTGGATGGAAGGAGTCATAGTCCCATGGAGCCATAGTCCGCCCTGTATAGTAGTATAAATTGGAATAGGTCATTCAATTCTACACGCAACACTAGAATCACGCTTCGTTTCGCGTATGTCTTAGGAGGCCGGACTATGGCTCCAGGGGTCCATGGCTCCTTTTCACACCGGTATGAATGAATAGTTCACTCCGCGTTCGGGGGTCCAAAAATTTACCGACAAATTACATTCTTGTTGTGTTCAGAACATTATTACTGGCACAATCCGGAATATGATGTCGTCAGGTGTTCAGTTCGAGGTGTACATTTTTTGAAACCGCAGTAGTGGTGATGCACTCTTTTTATATATAATTTACTTCAGATTTCAAGATGAACATTCGATATTGTCATTATTGTTGTTTCTACTCACAAAAACACAGCAAAACTTGATTAATATATCATCGCTTTTATTAAAACTTTTCTTAAAACACCCTCTATCGTTTAATTATTTGTCATGCATGATGCAGTTTAAAACGGCTTTCGATGCTTTTAAAGAAAGACAATTCTATTGCCCCAAACTACTTATAAGGAATAAATGCCTTGATTGTTTCTTTTTTTCTTCAAATAAAAGCATATTATTAAATGCTGTAACGTAATGTTGGCTTAAACCGCCAATAACAACAACAATCTGATTTGTATTAGTAAACATATAAATCGAAACCCTGTTGAACTCTGATAAGTCATCTTCGTACACTGCAAAAACACCGGTGTTAAAAATAACACTGTTCGGTGTTCTGAGAGGTCCACACCAATTAGTGTTATTTCAACACTATCCTGGTGTTACATTAACACTTACAGTGTTATTCGTCACACTTGCAGTGTTAAAATGACACTACATGGTGTTGATATAACACCAAGAATTTAACACCGGTACACCGGTGTTGGTGTGGACCTCTCACAACACCATTGGTGTTATTTTTAACACCGGTGTTTTGCAGTGTAGCATGAATATTGAAATACGTTGAAAATTATAACCACATGGTTTTACGTATAATTGCCTATTGTACTTAATGGATTGATTTGCGTATGTATACACTTATACTACCTACACTATTTACACTACTTGTTTGCGGATGAGATTGACGGGAGTGAATGAAACATCAGATTTACGGATACATATATTATAGGTGCATATGTTCAGTTTTCGGTATTTATAATGACATTTTCAGTCTTCACAAATGATGTCGGCTGTTTAAAAGCACTGATTATAGCAGTGGTTATACTCGTAATAACCTACGGGTCAAGTTTATAAATCCGTGCGTTTGTAAAACGTTCGTCCATTAATGGGCAAACAAAATGGGATTCACGTCATGACGTCCAGTGTTCGCATTAAGCATGTTATGGTACAGTGTAAAACCCGAGTAAAGTGCTTCCCGTAAGACATTCCGTTACCCCTATCGTGTTGGAGCATGCGATTGGTATAGACATGTGGGGTATTGTCTCCTCGATTAGAATATCGCTGTTGGTAAATTGAAATCGTGTGCTAATTAGCTTTTCAATATCCTTAGGGTACCGATGATGTTGACAAATTAGGTGTCATTGTAATGATTGCAGGTATTAAATCGATTTCGCTAAAATCAAGTTCCGCTAATACCCGTGATTCCAAAGCTATAAAAGGGCAACCCATCCGTCCATTTCAATAGCGTCTTTCCACTCAATAGACAAGAGATAAAGCAATCGATTCACAAATGACGGTCATTTGAATGGAAAGTGATGGCGGCACATTAGCATACACTATAACTAATTGTAGGGACTGCGGTTACCGTTTTGTTTTGCTTAATTAGGGTACTTAGCACATGTTTATAATTTACCAACAGCGGTATTCATATCGGGGAGAACAAATACTACACGACTACATGAATCGCATGCTCCAACACGATAGGGGTAACGGAAATTATGTTAATGAGCTACCTTTCCCTCTACCATTAAGTGGTAGTCCGCTTGCCCGGGACAACCGAAATTAGCACCGGGCAACCAACATTTACTTTGCAGTTGCCCGGCGGGCAACCAAAAATCCAGCTCATGTGGGCCTTATTTGTACATGTATCCTATTTATACCAACAACAGAAACTTCTGAAACTGAAAGAATAAAAGTTTAAAAATAACAAGATGATGATGGTGTGAGTGACTGTGATTTCAAGTTATTAGTAACATGTTTTAAATTACTGTCATAATTGTGTATACTGTACAGTATCACAACTGTGACATCTAGCGCGGCGCATAATCGCATTGGGTGTAGATTACTAAGTTAAACCAAATAAACACATAAAATACGGACAACCAAATATTCTGCCGGGCAACCATCATTTCCTGCTAGGTTGCCCGGCGGACAACCAGATTTGTTTCCTTAATTCGGACACCGATGACGTCATATGTGTTCCCTAGGCCATTGGCCTACGAAAACAATTGGCGGCCATCTTGGATTTAGATGGGTTAACAAAGCAAAATTTATGGAAATGAGTGTCTAATTGCCTAATACATACATCCCACTAAAACTATACTTTCACCATACAATTTAATTGCTATGTGTCATTTTATGAGATTTGACCAGTTATGGCGGCCATTTTGGACGCCATTTTGTATAACCCCTTAGCTTTCTGAAAATATTTTTGGTAACATCCTGATTATGTCTTAGGATCATGATAGGAAGTAAAAAAAGTTGGTTTGGGGAGTCCTCGGGGGTGCACACTAACCCTCTGTAGATACCCGACTATAACTTATTACGGCATGTCTGGTGATGTGCGCGCGCTATCATATAGATGAGGTGACCGTTGTTTACATCCAATGTTTATCAACAAACGCAACGGTCGAATGGACTGGACTGTCGATACACGCTTGAGGGAACAGCATATGACCACACCAGCACGGGTCCTAAACAAAACAGAATGCGTGCGCAAACTGCCGGGCAAAGAACAATGGCAACTAGCCACGTTTTGCCCGGTGTGACGTCACCTGTCACCCCATCTATAACCACATTGTTTTGTGCAAACTTTTGCATTTGTTTATAAAACAAGTTAGTGCTGTTCAACCTAACAATTGCGAAGGTCAGTCAATATAACGGTTAGTTACAACACACATAGTGTATAATATCTTCATTAAACTTCTTTGGAAAATTATACAAATACTTGTAAAACGGATAAAACAAGTCACAAGAAAGCAGAAAAACACGGAAAGTGACATATTGACAAAACGAAATATCAAAAGTAAAACACTAAAAATGTATGGCTTTAATGTAACCAAACTTTATCTTGGAAATATCATACCCATCATTTGTCTCTGAGTGCAGTTATCGGTTAGTTTACTGTCTAGACATTTTTAGGCGACGAAAAAAACCCACCTGTCGTTCAGGCCCGACCGACCCTTCTTTATCAATTTCAAATTATATAGAATGTTAAAAAAAAATTAACCCACAAATATTTGACCAACAAAATGTAAAAAAAGAAATTGAACTTTTGAAATATTGGTGTTTTGGGGTGTGTTTTATTTTGGGTTTTTTATTTATTTTTTATTTGATCGGTCGGACCCGTACACAGGACTTCTTTTTTAGTCAAGACATATCGTCTTACTCCGCAATATGCATTTCTCTATATAGTATGATAAATGAGTTATTAACGCTATATATTTTAATTCGCTATGTACACTATTGACATTTTTGTACCTTCATTATATATTTCTTTTTATGTCTTTTAAAAATGTTGTCGAGCGCCCAGATGCTTTTGTTTTTGCATTCGGAGCTATATATAGAAATTTCTTCTTATTATTATTATCACTCTTGTTGGTTTCGCCAACTCGGCAATGATAACTATTATTTATAACGCTAGGTAATCTCTTAAATACACATTGAATTGAAACTGTAGTCTACGGATTCGTTCTAAGTCAATTTCTAAGTTTTTTGACGTTACATACGCTTGCGTCCACAAAATGGATATACAGTCATCAAAAGATGTAACTATACAGGGAATAAATGGGCTTCTAACTCTAAAAATATATATCCTACCTAAAAATATTAAATAATAAAGTTGTTACTAAATTTATCTTCTTTAATATAAGATATTGCACGCTTGGATCAAGTGATTATTAAGGAAATGACACTACTAAACGTAAGGTAAAGTCCTATTTTAATTTTCACATTTTTATTTTCTACACGCGGACCCATCTACTGGTGGTACCTTATCAATTACCGGTAGTGCAATTGGGGTATGCATGCGCAGGTTGGACAGTCGGCCGTATTGTTCCGATGGATCAATACGCGACGCACACGCTATATACCTGTCAAACTCTTCCCCGTGTTGAAATGTAAAATGTGAAAATGAAATTGTGACTTTACCTTTCATTTTGAATTGTCACTTCTTCAATATTCAACGGATCCTAGCGTGCAATATCTCATATTAAAGAAGATAAATTTTACAACAACTTTATGATTTAATAATTTGAAGTAGGATATAATTTTTTAGAGTTAAAAGTCCATGTATTACCTGTATAGTTATTTCTTTTGATGACTGTAATGCTGTGCTGTAAGAAAAGATATCCCCGATTTCTATTGGACTGAGACGATATAATAGATGTAATCACTCTTGCATAAATAAATGATGTAAATTAAATATTCCATTGTCTGATGATATAGTATTCTATCATTTAGTAGCCATGAATTGTGATTGGTTAATGCCCAATGAGTAATTTCCCGTATTGCTGTAAGAGTAATTTATGTAATTTATCACTGAACTGTAACACTATATGACTTGCATTCATTGAATAATATAGGCAAAAGAGTGTCATAATCAGTATCTGTGTAAGAGACTGATCATTGCTTCAAATTCAAGATGGCAGATTTTCTAAACTGGCTGTTCTGTGTGAGTGCTGCAGCCACCAGTTTTCTTAAGACAGTTTAGAATAAAAATGAATGAACGCATTGCCTTAATGTTTTGCTTGTCTAAATGGTAGGTTCAGGTCCTCAGAATGTCATTAAGGCCTAATAAGGAACTCTTAGCTATACTAGACAGTTATTTCGGTCGATCCAAAGCTTCTGTCTAGGTACGCTTACTTTGTTTTGCACACATACTAAAAAAGCCCGTTTTAGGCAGACATTTTGCTTTAGTGTTTCTATTTCATTTTGGCTTGGATGTTATACTAAAAATAGTAAATTACCTGGATAAAAGTTGACACTGGTTGTTGACGTCAAAGCATTTCATGGATACTAACCTTAAATCAATGGAGGTATCTCAAGCTAGTGAGTCTTCTAAAATCAGCTTGAACTTAAAAAGAGGCCCTTTTAACTTGCATTCATGTCTACTAAATGATACAGTCATCGTCTCATGTGATATTGGAAACAAGCCACAGATATGTGTCGGCATTCCAAAGTTTGAGTTGCATTACTCCAATGGTTCTATTTTTAGAAGCACCATTGGGTTGTACACAAACTGGTTGGTAGTTAACCACCTTTGGCAGTAATTCACCATATTTTAGCCTATAATTTCTAAATGGAATATTTCTGGCCCCTAATATTTTACAGACTTAATGAGAAAAATATGGGGATTCTTCTGATATCAAAATATCTTGATGTGAAAAAAAAAATCATAGGCCTAGCCCAAAAAAAGTGATCGGAACATACACCTTTACGTTATCCGTTTCTTATTTCATGTTGACGTACGGGCCATTTAAGTAGTCGATCCCACTGACTTTCGGAGGAACAGGGACAGTAGATTGGCTTCGACCAGATACTATATTGGGATCCATATACTCATGGTATATTACATCCTCGTCACTGTGTACCTCCATTTTCACGTCATGGTATATACCCTGGTATTCGGATGTACTTAGTCGTGACGCAGCATCGAGGCTCATGTAGTTTTCTGCTGCTTTCAAGCGGTCCGGGTCCCGAGTCTTGACTCCTTGGTACACCGATTCTGGTTGTCTGGTCGATGTATCTAACCCGGTGTAGACATCGTTATCACGAGCTGGGTTGGATACGTTTTCATTTTCAGGAGTTCGGTTTGATAGCGTAGGGGGAATCTCGTACATGCCGATGGCGTCAAGATCCTGTATTACAGATGGACCGGTTTTACGGCTGAAAAATACAGAATATAAATCACATTGGTTCCAATTATCCGCAGTATAAGCTTATTTCATGACTTGTGGACATGGTCCTTGTTACAATGTACCTGTACTTTAAACACCAGCAGTAATATACTCTCTTAATGTAAACGAGTGAAAATGTCACTCGTTGTTCAGAGTGAAGTCACTCGTTAAGAGTGATTTTTCACTCGGTGTCGAATGACTTTTCACTTTGTGCGGTTGATGAGTTCAGACTGAAATTATTGTCACTCGAAAAGAGTGATTTTCACTCTGTGTCGAGTGACTTTTCACTCTGTGTGGTTGATGAGTTCAGAGTGAAATTATTGTCACTCGAAAAGAGTGATTTTCACTCTGTGTCGAGTGACTTTTCACTCTGTGCGAGTGATTAGTTGTACCAGATTTAAATAATTTGAGAGCCGGAACACAATCAAATAGAAAAATATTCAAAAACTCAAAATATTCTTTATTTTATTAAATTTAAACATTATTGAAGTGATAATTAATGACGATATCAATGTTAATTGTTTCTGCAATAATTTTAAAGTCCAAATAATGATTAAATATAAATTACATTAATGAAACGCGTAAAAACATCATCGATAAAAAACAATATAGAAAGTAGATTTAGATACTTTTACATAGAGAAAAATCATGCTGATATATGATATCGTTTCATTACCGAAAGGAAGTGATAATGTAACATAGGCAAATGACAGCAGTTGTTTTGTCGAGAAAAGGTAAGTCTAGTTTGGATAATGACTCTTTGTTTGTTATTGTTTTCTATTAAATTGCAAGTTATTCACGTGAATGTGATTAAGTAATTAAAATGATCCATTATTGTTTACTCTCAATGAGGGTGAAGTTCACTCTAAATGAGTGAAATTCACTCCTTATATATTCACTTTTTTCTCACTCCAATGGAGTGATCACTGTAGGCACTCTTCGAAGAGTGAAAATTCACTCGTTCCTGGAGTGAACAAAATTCACTCTTTTTTGGAGTGAAAATGGTTCCACTCTTTCAAGGAGTGACTTTCACTCTATTAGAGTGATCACTGTAGGCACTCCTTTGAAGAGTGAATATTCACTCCATTAGAGTGGAATTTCACTCTTTTACATTTAGAGAGTAAATCTCCTGTACAAATATATCAACTTCCGAGGGCGCACAATTTATTTGTCATGCGACATACGATCTTATGGTTTAACACATTCCACGCGGCTAGTAGTTTTGCCATTATAATATACAAAACAGATTTTTAAGAAATCTTTCCCAACTTTCAAAGATTTTGAACCACTAGGCATGTTTGTACTTATTTTAATGCATTTTGCATGGTGAATTCATTTATGGTGATGATATTCAACAACTTGAGAAACATTTTGTGCAATTTTGGAACCGTGTCGTCTGCAGACTGTCGCATGGAAAGTTTTAACTGTTATCTTGTCGTGTAACCATACGGGTTTTTTCTCCATTGGGTAGTAGTTGTTATGGGTGATTACCTACAAATCTTCATAACAGAACGTGTCACACGCAGGTTTGGAAAGCTTACAATATCTGGTAAATTCTGGTAAGGCATTTTTAGATTTGGAAAAGGTCTAACCAACAATGCATGTGTACGCGTATTAAAAAAACTAGGACACATCTTACCGTTTGAATAATAGCATAACTGCAACCAACACTAGTCCAACAAACAGCACACATCCCACAGAAATACCGATTACAATATGATCTCCTTTAAATTACATAAAAGTTATGATAAATATGTTAAGATAAGCTTCTTGGATTAGAACATGTAAGAGGATAGGATTGAACTGAAAGGTCTGTAGATAATATAATCGCCATCTTAGATGGTCAGTGATAATGTTCCACTGACTATCGAAGAAGTGATTTAATAATATCGATCTACCCACATGATGAATGTTTACGCTTATGGAAGCATAAGTGTGTCATTTCCGCCTTAACCCCAGATAAGGGACCTAAACCCCAGATAAGGCGGGCCTTATCTGGGGGTTAACGATCCTTATCCCCAGATAAGGAACGTTAACTAGGGATAAGGCGCCTTATCTGGGGTTAACGATCCTTATCTAGGGATAAGGATCGTAAACCCCAGATAAGGCGGCCTTATCTGGGGTTAACGATCCTTATCCCCAGATAAGGAGCGTAAACTAGGGATAAGGCGCCTTATCTGGGGTTAACGATCCTTATCTAGGGATAAGGATCGTAAACCCCAGATAAGGCGGCCTTATCTGGGGTTAACGATGCTTATCCCCAGATAAGGAGCGTTAACTAGGGATAAGGCACCTTATCTGGGGTTAACGATCCTTATCCCTAGATAAGGATCGTTAACCCCAGATAAGGCGGCCTTATCTGGGGTTAACGATCCTTATCCCCAGATAAGGATCGTTAACTAGGGATAAGGCGCCTTATCTGGGGTTAACGATCCTATGACACACAAATGTAGCACAAGTGTGTCATTTCCCGCCTTAACCCCAGATAAGGCGGGCCTTATCTGGGGTTAACGATCCTTATCCCCAGATAAGGAGCGTTAACTAGGGATAAGGCGCCTTATCTGGGGTTAACGATCCTTATCCCTAGATAAGGATCGTTAACCCCCAGATAAGGCCCGCCTTATCTGGGGGTTAACGCGGAATTGGCACACTTATGCTGCATGTGTGTACCATAGGAGCGTAAACCCCAGATAAGGCCCTTAGGTTTTCGTTATCCCCCAGTTAACGGAACCATGGCAACGCCTGTTTGTACGTAATAAATGGACGCCGATGTGTTCTCATGTCCATTAATTGTTTCATATTATTGTTTCAATTAGCTAATTTTGATGTGAAACGTTACAATTATTGTATTTACTAAAGTATTTAAATTGTATTATACATAAAGGAATAAGTACAGCGTGTCCCAAAAAACTGGGTCCAAAATCTGCAGAGCTTGTAACTTAAAAAGTTGAAAATGTAGCTGCTTCATATTTGGGGATATTAGGGTACATATACGGTATATGTACCCTAATATCCCCAAATATGAAGCAGCTACATTTTTATATACCTGACCTTAACTGGTTAAAATGTGAGACTAATCAAATGGCAACTTTTTGAAATACAAAGCTTTCAACAGAGCGTGGTAAGAACCCGTTTTTTCCAATTTAGCAATAAACCACCTTATGCCTTGCGCATATGCGTTACTTCATGTGCATGGTGTTTATTCTCCGAAATATCTTATGTTTGGTAGAAAAGGGTTAAATTATAGGTATTTTGGATGAATATTCAGCATTATGAATACCCATTGCAGTAACCTTGTCGTTGAATATATACAAAAACAGAGCAACTGTTACCCTGATACCATGCCTGGAAATAGCACCCGCCACCCATAGCGGGTACATTTTGTGTCGGGAAAAGTACCCCGGCAACCGACTGGCGGGTAAACAATTTCAAACTCACGGTGCAAGTGTGAGAGTTACACTGGCTGGTGGCATATCTGTCGGGCTCCAGCCCTTCCTCTAATTCCTTTGATGAGATGACTGACTTAACGGCTGGTTTCCAATTTCAAAGAAATGGTTCTTGAACTGCTTCAAAGATGTCAGTGTCTCAGAAGGTAATTTATTGATTTTTCTAACAAAAATCATACGTATTTATACTTTTTATCCCCCTTATGACGAAGATTTCCCTGAGTAATCATTGTTATCAAGTCAAATGCAAAACTTTGATGACGTCAGTACGATGCGCAATGCAACGCATGGACGGTTCATGGGCAAAATCGGGAAAAACGGGTTCTGACCACGCTGTATGCAAAGCTTTGTATTTCTAAAACCTTACCTTCGATTAGTCTTATAATTTCACCAAATAAAGTCAGATATATTTACTTTTATATCGCTAAACATGAAGCATCTATATTTCCTATATTTTAAGTTATAAGCTCTGAAAGTTTTGGACCCAGTTTTTTGGGACACGCTGTATTGATAGGAAAACGAATTGTATCTGTGGTTTCAGGCAATTTGAGCTGTTTAATATGAGTCGGCAGTACTGCCAGTAGACTGAGTAGTTTGGTATAAAAAATGTTAAAATAGCGCCAAATTCACATTTTCAGTGCTGCGTAATTAGTATTTTAATAATATTTTATATTATATGTGTCTATTACCGTAAATAAAATGGTGTTTTATGAACAATGTGTTTAATTATAACATTTTAATTTTCGATTAGCAGTCCTGAGACAATATCCACAAATTTATATTGTTGGAAAAACGTGTGGTATCAAGACTAGCCTGGTGGTGTAGTGGTTATGTTTGATACCTCTCACGCACGTAATCTGAGTTCGACTCCGCTGAGGAGCACTTTTTTCAATGTCATTTTTACGGTCAATATAGGGCTTATTAATTATTTATTATAAATGTATTAACATATTTATTAATTTCTTTATTTATTTAAATTTCTTTATTCATTTATTAAGTTTAATTAATTAATTAATTAATTTTGATTAATTAATTAAGTTTAATTAATTAATTAATTTATTTATTTATTATCTACAAATTAAATGTTAATAAGGGCTTATTAATTAATTATGAAAATTGAAATAAAACGTCAATATGACTTATTAACCATTTCTTGAAAATTGTAATTAAACGTTAATAAGAGCTTATTAACTAATTATGAAAATTGAAATAGAATATCAATATAGGGCTTATCAATTAATTAATTGCGATTTATTTATTCATTTATTCACCTTTTTATTATTTTTTTCTATTTATTATTTTCTTACTCTTATTCACTTGTGTCCTCTCTCCATTTCTTTCTGCGAGTTTGACCTTCTTTTTTTAAAATTTACTTGGGTCTTTCAATTCTTTTTTTTCTTCCATAACTTCACCACATATAGCTCACATGTAACGTCTCGGTGATTTCCTTCCGAAAACAACACACTAGTGATCCTCGTGCCAACTTCCACGGTCCACCAAAATCAACCGATCCATTCCAAGTCTTCTCATCCTTTTGCCACCTTAAACACTAGCCAACCCCCCCACCCCAACCCCCATTTTTTTTTTGGAAGACTTTGTTTGGTAAATTCCCACCCACGTGATAAATCCAGGCAAATAACTAGGATCTTTGCCATGGGCACATTTTGTTGTATAAGTTGGATCTTTTTACCAGGGGAGATAATTGGTGGGCCCAGGAGGAGGGTTGGGCGGTTGGCCAAAGTGGACCTTTTTACAGAGATGTTGTGACGTGGTTTTAGGGGAAATACTCGCATGGCGGAGAGGGGACCAAAACACACAGAATGAATATAACGGATATAGCTTCCAAGTTATTTATATATACATTTTATTAATTCATCATAAATAGTTCACTTACTCATATTATAAACGAACACAGCATCCAGCATCTAGACTATCCTAAAGAAATGACATGACACGCATCAATCGTGAGCTTCTGTAATTCAGAGCTCACCAGTCCTGTTGTGTGAATAGAAAACTATATGGCCTAAACTTATGAGGTGTTGTCAGCGTGGCACGAAGACTTGAATTGGTCAGAGATATTGTCGCGTAGACTGAATGAGATTCAGAATACGGAAGTACGGTGTTGCCATTTCAAGTCAATCATGGCCTGAATTCTAGATATGAAAATACCTAATAGAATTAATAATATCAATATAATAATATCAATATAAATATAAATTTAGCGTCACAACATACGCCCTTCCTAACAAAATTGACACCTGACAATTTAACTTAAAGAATGCTGGGTGAAATATTTATAAAAGAAACTGATATCTTTATCATATATAGAAACGAATTATTTATTTCGTCACAAAATTTAACATGTGCTTTATCCATGTTTCCGTCTGCCAAATTGACGGCATCTATAATCAGGTTGTATAATTTTAACTATCAGAGAATGTTATTTTATTTTTAAACGAGTGGCCTTAAATACAAATTTATTATTAATCTTCTGCGACGCCAAACCTGTGGAAACCTGCGACCGTATTAACCCGGAATTCACATGAAAAATTCCAAGTGATTACGCTCACACGGTAAAGAGGGATTTTTTCTGAACAAACACGCATACGGGATATCCCTTAAATGGCCTAACACAAACACACACTCTCATACATAATCCTCGGATTAACGTGTGCGTCTAAAGGTTTCATCAAAAGTTGAAGCGCAAAAGAATTGGAAAATTTCCTTCCAATTTCGATGTTTCATACGGAAACATATTTTTCTTATTTCAAAGAAATCACGTTTTTGTGACCCTTTAAAATTAAATAGTCATCAATGGTGACTATATATTATGTGTACACAACAAGACAATACAGGACAGACAAAACAAGACAAAGGTAGCACTACTGAAATATTTAGTAATTTACATTAAACTTTCTTTTGTTTGCGTCTATTCATGTGAGACTAATGTTGCCAGAAAACCTCACAACATATGCCTCTTCCGAAAAGATACAAATAAATATAACACTTATTTGATCATACTGCATTTCCGCATTTTTGCTCAACTATATAAATTCAAACTTTCTACATGAAGAATATCATTGTGTGCAATTCTTTGCAACAATCATTTCTATATACAAATTAACGAAAGTGAACACACACTTTCAGGCAATGTTGCCCAAATTACAAATTGCTCTCATTCAACAATTTTATCAAAATAACACATTTTGTGTCATAAGAATTGTAATACTCATATCATGACATATCTCAGCCTACGGACTATAAATTTTATTCATATACTTCCTCTGTGTTCTCTATACTTGTACACTTTTCTCAATACTACTTATTTATTTGCTGTTTCAGACTCTGTTCCTGCAATGATTCTTGCCCGCTGGCTTTACATCTTGCCAGTAATTTTGACTGGGTTAGCTTTCAGAGATTCTAAAGCGGCCGCGTTTAGGTTAGTCTCTGGTTCCCAAGTATTTCTTGAATTTGGGAAGCCCTGCCATTTTATCAAATACTCGAGACGTTTATTTTTAAAACGTCCCCTGAGAATACGCTCTATCACATATTCTGGAGTTTCATCTTGAATAGGAGGCAAACCTGGAATAATTGGAATCTGATTCTTGTCAGACTCGTGGGTAGCCAAAAGTTGTTCAAATATATCATCAGGACAATCGTCTAGAACTAATCCTGGAATTGGATCTCTATTTTCAGGATCCACAGGGGGAGTATCATTGCTTGGACGGACAAATCTATTATATGCAAATTTCATACGGTTAACATGTACAGTAGATGTTACCAATTTGTTGTTTTCAAGATTTCGCACCTTGAAATTTACAGGACCAGTCTGTTCGACTAGTAGAAAGGGTCCCGCCCAGAACTTTGAGAGTTTACGTGACAATCCTTGTTGCAATGCAGGTATATAAATCCAAACTGAATCACCAACTTGATATGGAACATCTTGCGCACGATCATCAAAACGCTCTTTCATTTTGGCTTGATTACGTTCAGCATGACGTTTTGAAATGTCCCTAAATACTTCGAGTTGTGATACCAGATTGTGAATGTGCTCACGAAGTGTCTTATCTGGATATTTGCATTGTGCTAGGAGTGTAACATCTATCGGAAGTCTTGCCTCCCTACCATACAACAAGAAGAAGGGACTAAATCCGACTGAATTTTCAGCGGGAGTTGTTCTATAGGCAAATTGTATAGCTGTTATGTACTTATCCCAATCGCTTTGGTATTCATTGACATAATGTGAAATGGTATCCAGAATTACTGCATTAAAACGTTCCTGAATTGCATTGCATTGTGGATGATATGAACTTGTATTCAGTTTGTGAGTGCGCATAATACGACAAACTTCCAATACAATCTTGGAGAGGAAATTTTGACCTCTGTCGCTCAACAAGGTTTGAGGACAACCATGTTCACAAATTACATAATCAAAGAATGCGCGAGCAATGGTTGACGCATCAGTAACTTTCAATGGTACCAAAATTGGCCATCTAGTACAATGATCTGAAAAACAGAGTACATAGCGATTACCTGAAGTGGTAATAGGTAAAGGACCTAAAATGTCAACACTTACTCGTTCGAAAGCGCCTGGCACTTTCATAGTTACCATTGGGGCTAGTACTTTATGTCTATGAGTTTTTCGTTGAGAGCAAGAAATACATGAACGGACCCAGTTGTCTACGTCACGATACATGCATTTCCAAAAGTAACGTTGACGGATTCTATTGTAGGTTCGCTGAAATCCAAAATGTGCGGCTAACACGTGATCATGACAGTTATTTAGAACTGTATCAATTAATTGCACGGGTATATACAAACGATGGACATTTCTTTCAGGCATGTGCCCTTTAGCAGGAGTATGCCAAATGTGATACAACAACCCTTCGTGTGCATAGTACTGATCAGCCTGTAAAACTACATTCCTAGCCTTAACAGCATTATCTGGCAATTCATCGTTTTCCAGATATTGCAACATTGATCCCGCAAATATGTCCGTCAACAAAACTTGTTTGAATTTGTCTAAGTTGAGCTCATTTGGAAAGTTTGGAATATTTGGCTTGACTGAATCTTTGTCATTCTCAACACGTTTCCCTTTTTGAAATCGAAGATTTCTAACCACGTTTACTGTAGGACGAGAGTTCACATCATTACTAGGATTTTGTATGATGTCGCTCACCATCTCGTCTAATCCCGACTTTACCCAGGCTACCTTATTAACTTCTACAGCATCAGTGACTTTGGAATGAGAATGATTGCAATCAGTACAAATATCCATTCTGTCATAATCTATTCTACTTAATGCATCAGCGTTACCATTATGGCGTCCACGAATGTGAATTACATCAAACTTATATGACTGCAGTTTAAGTGCCCATCGCGCTAATCGACTTCCGGTATTTTTGTTTATACCAAAGAGCCATTTCAAAGCGCAATGATCAGTTACAACAGTGAATTTGATACTATGTTGCAAATATGGAGCATATTTCTTGATTCCCTCGACAACTGCCAAAGCTTCAATTTCTGTAACAGTGTAATTTCTTTCCGCATCATGTAATGCTCTTCCACCATAGGATATCACACGTTCTTTGCCATCCTGCTTTTGGGCCAAGATAAAACCTAAACCAGTACGACTAGCATCGGTTTGCAATATGAATTCTGTGCCATCGAAATTTGGATATGCTAGAATTGGTGGCTCTAACAATTTTCGTTTGAGCGTTTTGAATGCTTCTTGACAACTCTGATCCCAAACAAAAGATACATCTTTTCTAGTTAAATTGGTTAGTGGTTCAGCAATTTTGCAAAAGTCCTTTATGAACTTTCGATAATATCCCACAAATCCAAGAAAAGATTTGACTTCGGTTACTTTGGCAGGAGTTGGATAATCTTGGACAATTTTCAATTTTGCTGGATCTGTTGCTACACCATCTTTGTTCACTACGTGACCTAAATATTTGACCTCAGTTTGACCAAAAGTACATTTCTTAGGTTGTAATTTTAGACCAGCTGCGCGCAACCTATCGAAAACTTGCCTTAAATGGTCCATGTGTTCGGAGAAAGAACTACTGAATATAATTATGTCATCTAAGTAACAGAGAACGAATTTCCAATTCAAACCTCTCAAAACTTCTTGCATAGCTCGTTGGAAAGTGGCTGGAGCGTTATGTAAACCAAATGGCATTCTTTGGAATTCATATAGGCCATCTTGAGTGATGAATGCAGTTTTAGATTTGGAACTTTCTTCCAAGCCTATTTGCCAATATCCAGCCGCAAGATCAAGAGTTGTAATGAAATTTGGTTTAGCTGCACCTAAACTATCTAAAGCATCGTTTATGTTAGGTAATGGAAAGTTATCGCGTGCGCAAATCTTATTCAAGGCTCTAAAATCAATTGCAAATCTATAAGTATTTGGGTCACCAGCTTTAGGTGTCATGCATACTGGAAAGGACCAAGGACTTGCTGACTCCTTTATAATGTCTTGTTCTAACATTTCGTGGACTTGTCTACGTACTTCGGCTTGAATGTGAGGAGCTTGCCTATACGGTCTAGATCTAATAGGAGGGTGATCACCAGTGTTAATAGCATGTTTAACACGGGAGTAATTACCAGTAAGACCCCCTTTTACTTGAAATATATCAATATATTCAGTGAGTAAACCATTGATTTCAGATGCTTCAGTACCTGACATGTGATCAGTATTTAAATTCACTTTTGAAAGGACTTCCTTTACTGAATCTTGTTTACTGTTTACATCGCTAGCTACCGCGGATGCTTGCCTTATATTAACATTGTTAACATTGTTTTTCTCAAGATCGGGGAAGGAGTGAATCCTATGCGGGTCAACGAGAGAAAAAATGCCCAATTTAGTACGAGGGTACAAAGTTATTGGTTCATCAGTAGTATTCATAACTAATAAATGAATACAGTTATTCTGTACACTAGAAGCAGTATTCGCGATCAATACACCTAATGCAGAGACACGCCTGCCTCCATGAGAGAGACCAATTGTATTGAATGGCAATTTATTTGACAGTCTTGCGCACACAACAGACTGAGTGTGAGCAGGAATTTCCTGTTTCTCAATGACAAGTATTTTACTCTCCTTAGCAAGTCTTAGTGTACGAGATTCACAATCTATTCTTGCGCAGTGCCTGTTTAAAAACTGAGACCCAAGTATGATACGTGTACTTAAGTTACGAGCAATATTCATAGGTACAGGAAATTGTGTGCCATTGACAGATATGGACAAAACTATGAATCCAGTAATTTCCAAACTACTACCATTTGCTGCGCGTGCTTCAGCTACACGTGATTTTTCTATAGAAAAACGCAAATTGGAAAGATTAGCATGAAACCAATCGTGATCAATAATGTTGACAGAAGCACCTGTATCAATCAAACATTGAACAGGGTTACCATTAACAAATGCTGCTATGGTATTCAACGTAGACAAATTAATCTCAATATGCGCTTGTGAAAAACTGGAATTCGATTTTTGTCCAAATGTCTGTCTGTTCAAATCAAGAGGTACACGGTTTGCATTGCCATTTCGGTATACACCTCTTACATGTTCAAATCTTTGAAACCTTAACCCATCTACATGTCGTGGAACATGTTTCTTTTTCTGTCTAGCAGATGGGTTTATTAGTTTAAAGGATTCCTATTTACGTCAAATTTGGCATAGCATTTTCTCCACCCATGTCCCACACGACCACACCTATTGCATACTAATTTTCTGTACGATCTATAGGGGCCTGTGACTGCCTTGGTTGATTCCAAGTTTGACTAGGTTGATGCCTAGGTTGAGAGGAACTACTTATACGATCTGAATTGTAAGTACGATCTAGCGGGGAAGAAAAAGAGACATGTTTGTCGTGTTCTAATTTCTCCATTCTGGTGGCTATATTAGACACAACTCCCGTCAGTGTGTCCAGAACAGAATTAATGCTATTTACTTGGGGCTCAGTATTTTGTGATTGTGCGGGTGCGAATAGCGAGTCATTTGCCGTTTGCTGTACTGAAATTCCCAATCTCGCGGCGTCTAGTGCTTGTTTAAATGATTCAGGTTCTTTTGAAAACACAAACGCTCTGACAGAAGGCAAAAGACCGCGAACAAAAATAGATAACTTTTCTGCTTCAGATTTACCAACCTGCTTGCACCATCTTATTATTTCACAAGCATAGTCGTCAAGTGTTTCTGATGTCAATTGCTTACGCGACAACAGCTTAGATTCGACGCTCCATTTCCAAGATGAACCTTCGAAATTACTTTTAAGTAAATCTTTAATCTTGGCTATGGTATTCTTATCTGTATCAGGAATTGAATCCAAATAGACGCGAGCATTTCCATACACTTTTGTTTGTAAGGCAAGTATAGATTTTGGCGCGGTATAATCTCTCAGCTCAGCATACGTCTCAAATCTACTAATGAAGTTATCTACGTCATCATCTGGATTACCAGAATATTTAATATCGCAATTATGCATATCATATTTAGCCATATTTGCTACGTCAAGTTCAACCTCCTCTATACTATTAAGTGATATAACAGACTTACTATCACTATCGCTATCGCTATCGCTCATTGCCTTTTTAACAATCTATGTCAAAATCACCAGCTAATTCCAAAGAGAATTCGGAATTTAATCAACAAAAATTTTTAAGTCAATCTCAAGTTCAAGATCAAAATTCAAGTTCAAATTCAATCAAAATTTGAAAAATCTGAACATGAACCAAGTTTATTAATTATTAAACTTGATTAAGATTATCAATTAAAATTTATTGATTATGATTGATGATTAAATTTAATTAATAGACTAACAATGAACTTAATTGATGAAGTTTAAATTCACCAATGAGAAAAAAAAATTAAAAGCTCAATGAAATCCAAGTCAACAATTTAAAGTTGACATCAAATTAAATGAATAAAGTCCCAAGTTACAGCTGAATTTATAAAATATTTATTCAATTGCAGTGCAGTGTATCAATATTATGTATCTTGATTTAGAAATCAGTCCATTCAAAATAAACAAGATTTATTTCATCCGAAGAAATTGTCTGTCTGAAACGCACCTGTCCAGTAGAAGAGCTTATAAAATCTTCACAATAGAATTTTACCGCGCTCGAGAATTTCAATCTCGGATTAAAAAATTTTATCAATGGATATCAGACCGTGGTCATGCACTTTTGAACCAGATTATCAGAGACTTGCAAATCGGAACAATTACATGTATATAAAAGACTTTATCGACTTGCCACGTTGAACATGTAGAATGCGCCCATTATTGCCAGCGTAAATAAGACCTAAATATTGATAGGCCATACTACATGTATTTCGTGTATACTATTTTAAACACAATTTTAATAGACCTTTCTGGGTCTATAAAACAAATTTCAATAGACATATAATTAAATTTCAGCAGTGCATACCAACAAAATGCTACCTGAATTCAAACCCTCTCACCACGCTGAGTTATAGTCGTCGACACTGGATGCGATGAACAACAAAATACATATACAACTTTGTAGCTACAGTCCTAATTATTCAAAATGAAGGGGCTGGTAAATTGACCGGAATAATAAAACATTGATATAGGAATATCAAAAAAGACGGAATTCTCCACCAGATGTTGTGACGTGGTTTTAGGGGAAATACTCGCATGGCGGAGAGGGGACCAAAACACACAGAATGAATATAACGGATATAGCTTCCAAGTTATTTATATATACATTTTATTAATTCATCATAAATAGTTCACTTACTCATATTATAAACGAACACAGCATCCAGCATCTAGACTATCCTAAAGAAATGACATGACACGCATCAATCGTGAGCTTCTGTAATTCAGAGCTCACCAGTCCTGTTGTGTGAATAGAAAACTATATGGCCTAAACTTATGAGGTGTTGTCAGCGTGGCACGAAGACTTGAATTGGTCAGAGATATTGTCGCGTAGACTGAATGAGATTCAGAATACGGAAGTACGGTGTTGCCATTTCAAGTCAATCATGGCCTGAATTCTAGATATGAAAATACCTAATAGAATTAATAATATCAATATAATAATATCAATATAAATATAAATTTAGCGTCACAACAGAGATATGGACCTTCAGTCAACTAAAGCGGGTTTTTTATGTTCATAAGAATCAGTGTTCGGTCCATCTTGGGGAATTTGAATACATCGTAGCCAGGAGGGGTGGGGGCGAGGGCGATTGCCCTCAAAATTAGAGTCATGTCAGTTAAGATTTGCCACTGTCGGTTGATATTGCCACTGTTTTTTGTGATTTTGTCGGTTGAGATTGGACTGTTGGAAATTTGGTTATTGAATGCCCAGGTTTTTCTCACACGGTTGGCAAAAATTACAGTAAAATTGTGGAATATATTATTGCAATACATCAATTTATTCAGTATGTAATTGATGTATGCATAGGACATTCACACACACCTCATATCTACCATACAGATTTTGATTGTTTTGTTTTTTCAGGATCCAGACAAGACCAATTCAAGATCAAGATCCTGTATTGATTTATGACAAACACAAATAAAAAATGAAAACAAAACATTTTAGTAAAATGGGTTATCATTTTTTAATTTGTTTTGTTTCATTTCCATATTTTATCAAATAACATTAAAAACAATGAGACACTTCAAAAGTTCATTCACCATCTAATTTTAATAATACTAGGATTATAGTACATCTGTTAAATATTCAATTATTTACATTATCCCATATTCTCGACCTCTTTTTAATAGTGTGTTAAATTCTACTTGCAAGAATGGATTTTCAGATTCTATTTTAATGTCCACTCCTGTTGTTGATGATCGTGAGCCACTTATCTTAAGGCTATTGATATTTGGTGGTACAGGGTACCTCGCCGATTGAGTCATGATTTCTGTAACTTATCAAAAACAAAAACAAAATGACTATCTTCAATAATATGTTATAATTATGCTATGTTATTTTGTGTACATGATTAAGAAAATAAAAGCACAAGTGCTCCATGCACTGTGGAAAGGTAAACAAAGCAATAAAATAACACCCTGTTGTGCAATTGTTTAAAACAGTTTGACACTGTAATTCTCATGGCTGTGAATCGGTTTAAGCCCTGATGCATATCGGTGGTATGATCAACAGGTCTAGGAATGGCCCAGTGATGGCATGGCAACATCTTCCGCATTCAGCAATTATTCATTAAAAACCTCTTTTCTTTAAAATCTGGTGCTCAGGATAACACAAAGCGGCTTTCAAGAATCGTGGGAAAAAAGAAACAAACAATACATGCACGGTCAAGGTTTTACATGAATTATAATATAAACATGCATTACATTTGAAGAATCCAGCCTATGAGATGATGACATCATTTACGTCATGCATTTATGTGGATAAGTATTAGAGGTCGTCCATAATTTTTGCCATTTACAGATACGTACTAAGGGACCGTTCATAATTTCTACCGGAGGGGGGGGGGGGGGGGGGGGGGGGGGGGGGGGGGGCCGGCACCAAACAGGGGTGGGTCATAACTTTTCAAGAAATCAAAAGGGGGGTTACAACTTTTTTTAGGAAATTAAAGGGGGGGTCATAACTTTTTTGTACTAATATTTCAAACCATAATTTGTTAGTACAAATATGGCTATATTTCTCGTGATATGCGCGCATGTGCCCACAAAATAGATTTTCGGTGTTTTAGAGCAGGTTTAAAGCAAAAATAGACCTCAATCATGGGAAATATGGCTATTTTTCACGCGCTATGCGCGCATGTACCCACAAAATAGATTTTCAGTGTTTTAACGCATTTTTAAAGCCAAAATAGACTTTAATCATGGGAAATATGGCTATTTCTCTAGCGCTAGGCGCGCATGTGCCCACAAAATAGATTTTCTGTGTTTTAGAGCATGTTCAAAGCCAGAATAGACCTCATTCATGGGAAATATGCATATTTCTCTTGTGCTATGCGGGCATGTGCCCACAAAATAGATTTTCGGTGTTTTAAAGCACGTTTAAAGCTAAAATAGACCTCAATCATGTGAAATATGGCTCTTTTTATGTGCCCACAAAATATAATTTAGGAGGGGACTTAAGGAAGTTTTTTTGGAATTTTGTGAGTGCTGTAATTATTGAACTATTAATCAAATGCATTGGATGGGATTTGGGTCAGAGAATCCATTGTTGGCATCATTTTTGACCAAAAATGTTGTTTTTTGAGAAAATCACAAACAATCACTTTTTAACCATTTTTTTTTGGGACAAGCTAACAAAAATTATTTTTGAGTAAAAAAATGCCAAAATTTGCTTGATTATACTATTAAGACACTATTCTAGGGATGATTTTCTATTTTTTTCTTAAGGCATATTTTTTCAATTTTTTGGCACTTTCTGGTCAAAATTTCAAAAAAATACAAGTTTAGGTGAAAAAATTAGAGAATCATCCCTAGATTAGTGACATAACATTATAATCAAGCAATTTTGGGCATTTTGTGATTTTCTCAAAAAACACACAATATTTATGGTCAAAATTGACACCAAATTTGGATTCTCTGATCCATTTCCTTTCCAAAAATGTATACTTTTGTTTGCATTTGATTAATAGTTCAATAATAACAGCACTCACAAAAATCAAAAATTCCCCCCTTAAAGCCAAAATAGACCTCAATCATGCGCATGTGGCCACAAATTGCATGTTTAAATAAAAGTTACCTGCACAACAGCAATATTTCCTTGAATTTTTTTTTTTCCCCTTAAAATGGTAAAAATGGCTGAATATCACAATTTTACATGCACACAGGCAAATGTTTGCATGCACAGAGCCAAAGTTACATACACTGTGCCCATGCTGACAACATGCCCACACATACACTGTCTGAAATTATACACTTTACTCTACAAAAATCACAAGTGTATATAATAATATAATTGTTGTATATATATTTTTTTTTATTTTTTTTGGGTGTATATTTTTAAGAATAGTATTCTCAAATATTCATAATTGAAGGGGTGGGTGCAATAAAGTGCTAATTTATTGCAGCCACCCCTTCAATTGTGTATGCTTATTGTATTTGTAAGCCGGGGTGTGTGTACAAAAAAAAAAGGAGGGGGGGGGGGGGTCATCACTTTTTTCTACATTCCAGAGGGGGGGTCATCACTTTTTTCTACATTCCAGAGGGGGGGGGGGTCATCACTTTTTAGTATCTTGGGAAGGGGGGGGTCATGTGTTTTTTGGTTGTTGCTTTCTTCCAGCTACCGGCCCCCCCTCCGGTAGAAATAATGAACGGTCCCTAAGCGTACGTAGCAGGGGGAGGGGTAAAAAATATCCTGAGCAGGGTCAAAAGTTAGTCAAAGTTTGCGAAAATCCTGTTACATTCTCGCAAAAAGATTTTGCAAGAATTTATGGATTCTTTTCCTTTCAAATAATGTGTTTAGACAGATTATCTACGAAAATCAATTTGGATTCTCGCAACTTAACCGGCAGGAATCTTTGAGAGAACGGATTCTCGGATTCTCGTTCAATTTTCGACCCTGCTAAGCGGACATAATTTAAATGGCCATCTTAAGAGGCAGGCATTTTTTTATCAAGCCATGACATTTTCACCATTTATTGTGTAGGTAACTCGAGGGAGGGGGGGGGGGGGGGGGTAACAGTTACGTACGCTCTGTATGTATGTGAAAATGGCGATTATTCTGGACGACGTAAGGTTTTTTCAAGAGTTCACATTTCTCATTTTTATTTGTCAAGAGACAATTATCCGGGAATCAAGTTCCCTACGATTCTTGATCAATCTTGGAGTTGTCTTTCCAAGCCTGCCTGTTAGATTGGTAGTTATTGTCTTTTGGACTGGATATATCCGCCATTGTCAGATACCTGTAAGCCAAAAAAATGAAGGTAAAGAAAAGGGAAACAAAAACTGGGTTAATATTTTATTCAAGTCACACATATTACTAGTCATCAATTTAATTTGACTGTTGAGCGTTTAGTGTTGTCTAATGGGAGTACCTTTAGTATACCCTACCACTGCATGTCTTCAATGGGGACTTTAAAAGAACAACCCATACACTTACACAGTGAGGATTAAAATGGTTAGGTATTCCAAAGCTTACCCGTGTGGGGAGTGTGTGGCGTGTGATGTACCATTCATCTTTCATGCAAATTTTGCGTAAATAGTGTTGTTCCGCTTTATTCTGTCATGGATTTCATTACAGTCTAGCAATGTTCCTAATCCATCAATGTACATGAATGTTGGATTCAAAAGTTGTCTCCAGACCTGATTGATAATCATTGATGGGGTTCATGCAAATCTTAAAAATTCCCACGAACATGAATACATTTAGAGACCTATAGGCTATACATATACATGTATTTTAATTTGAATATTGACAAATCAACATAATCACCGTTGAAGCTTGTCTTACCATGGTCTTACTTGCCAAGCTACATGTATGTAGCATAATAGACTGGTTGTTTAAACTGTCTTCTGTAACGGGCCGGGCAATCGGGCATCTACCAGTTTTCGGTACCTGTAAGCATAAGAAATGAAGGTGAATAAAATATTTAGGCTATCAATTCCTTTGGCTAAGACAAAAAATAACATGAATCACACTGAGAGCTAGGAAATAAAAGCATCTGAACTGAGTCGGCGAGGGATGATATTTTCATAAAAGTGTTGTGAATAAAAACTGTTTATTAAATTTAAATGTTCAAATGTGCATGCTGCCCTTAGTTAAATATCTCAACCTCTTTTTTTATTTCCAACCCTATGCTTTTATTCTTAGCGCTCCCACAGAGAGCTAGGATTCAGAGCTCCATTCAATCCTACATGTTCAGGACAATAAAAAAAAAATTAACAGACCCCTTTTTGGCCTGGCAGTCGCCTTTCATTTGTTGGCCTTCTAAATAAGCTTACCTTTACGTTATTGATCCTTCTAAAATGTCATTTAGAATACTGATGAGATACAGGGACTTCTCCGAGTTCTAGTATGAGTGACATACGATAAAATCGTTCATGGAATGAAACTCAGTCACATTGTAAATGCTTCGACGTGCGTTTCGTATCGTGTTTACATCATATCATCATGTGTTATCAGACTCGATTGTTGGCGTTGAATTATAGAGGTGATTTTCTCATTTTAGAAATCAATCCTAGCCAAAAGTTCGTATCCTTAGATGTACAATTATCCAAGTCATTCAAAAATAATATTCGCCGGATGTTTAGCGCGATAGTTCGCGTAGTCTTGTTTTTCTACGAAAAGTTCTTCTGAGCTGATTGTCGATGTTTCGTGTGTAGGCTGCCATATTGTTTGTGCAACTGCAATCTTGCAATCTCGATCCCTAGAGAACAAATGTCGTATTTAATATCACGCGTCGGTGAAACCATGTAGCGTTCACAAATTGAGGATCGCCTGGAAAATGTCCATTAATTACGTGCGAGGTTCCCTTAACCCTGGGTTAACGGCCTGTCGGCCTTATCTGGGGGTTAACGATCCTTATCCCCAGATAAGGAACGTTAACTAGGGATAAGGCGCCTTATCTGGGGTTAACGATCCTTATCCCTAGATAAGGATCGTAAACCTAGGATAAGGCAGGCCTTATCTGGGGTTAACGCTCCTATGATACACAAATGCAGCATAAGTGTGTCATTTTCGCCTTAACCCCAGATAAGGCCCGCCTTATCTGGGGTTAACGCTCCTATGATACACAAATGCAGCATAAGTGTGTCATTTTCGCCTTAACCCCAGATAAGGCCCGCCTTATCTGGGTTTTACGATCCTTATCTAGGGATAAGGATCGTTAACCCCAGATAAGGCGCCTTATCCCTAGTTAACGCTCCTTATCTAGGGATAAGGGTCGTTAACCCCAGATAAGGCGCCTTATCCCTAGTTAACGCTCCTTATCTGGGGATAAGCATCGTTAACCCCAGATAAGGCCGCCTTATCTGGGGTTTACGATCCTTATCCCTAGATAAGGATCGTTAACCCCAGATAAGGCGCCTTATCCCTAGTTTACGCTCCTTATCTGGGGATAAGGATCGTTAACCCCAGATAAGGCCGCCTTATCTGGGGTTTACGATCCTTATCTAGGGATAAGGATCGTTAACCCCAGATAAGGCGCCTTATCCCTAGTTAACGCTCCTTATCTGGAGATAAGGATCGTTAACCCCAGATAAGGCCCGCCTTATCTGGGGTTAAAGCGGGAAATGACACACTTGTGCTGCATGTGTGTATCACAGGAGCGTTAACCCCAGATAAGGCGGCCTTATCTGGGGTTTACGATCCTTATCTGGGGATAAGGATCGTTAACCCCAGATAAGGTGCCTTATCCCTAGTTAACGTTCCTTATCTGGGGATAAGGATCGTTAACCCCATAAGGATCGTTAACCCCAGATAAGGCCCGCCTTATCTGGGGTTTAGGTCCCTTATCTGGGGTTAAGGCGGAAATGACACACTTATGCTTCCATAAGCGTTAACCCCAGATAAGGCGGCCTTATCTGGGGTTTACGATCCTTATCTGGGGATAAGGATCGTTAACCCCAGATAAGGCGCCTTATCCCTAGTTAACGATCCTTATCTGGGGATAAGGATCGTTAACCCCAGATAAGGCCGCCTTATCTGGGGTTAAGGCGGGAAATGACACACTTGTGCTGCATTTGTGTATCATAGGAGCGTTAACCCCAGATAAGGCGGCCTTATCTGGGGTTTACGATCCTTATCTGGGGATAAGGATCGTTAACCCCAGATAAGGCGCCTTATCCCTAGTTAACGATCCTTATCCCCAGATAAGGATCGTTAACCCCAGATAAGGCCGCCTTATCTGGGGTTAACGCTCCTTATCTAGGGATAAGGATCGTTAACCCCAGATAAGGTGCCTTATCCCTAGTTAACGCTCCTTAACTGGGGATAAGCATCGTTAACCCCAGATAAGGCCGCCTTATCTGGGGTTTACGATCCTTATCCCTAGATAAGGATCGTTAACCCCAGATAAGGCACCTTATCCCTAGTTTACGCTCCTTATCTGGGGATAAGGATCGGTAACCCCAGATAAGGCTGCCTTATCTGGGGTTTACGATCCTTATCTAGGGATAAGGATCGTTAACCCCAGATAAGGCGCCTTATCCCTAGTTAACGCTCCTTATCTGGGGATAAGGATCGTTAACCCCAGATAAGGCCCGCCTTATCTGGGGTTAAGGCGGGAAATTACACACTTGTGCTGCATTTGTGTGTCATAGGAGCGTTAACCCCAGATAAGGCGCCTTATCCCTAGTTAACGATCCTTATCTGGGGATAAGGATCGTTAACCCCAGATAAGGCGCCTTATCCCTAGTTTACGCTCCTTATCTGGGGATAAGGATCGTTAACCCCAGATAAGGCTGTCTTATCTGGGGTTTACGATCCTTATCCAGGGATAAGGATCGTTAACCCCAGATAAGGCACCTTATCCCTAGTTAACGTTCCTTATCTGGGGATAAGGATCGTTAACCCCAGATAAGGCCCGCCTTATCTGGGGTTTAGGTCCCTTATCTGGGGTTAAGGCGGAAATGACACACTTATGCTTCCATATACGCTAATGATAAGATAATGTTATAATACCAGGAAAGTGTCCTGATAATACGATACATCTACTTAAAAGTATATTGAATAATCTGTTGTTCAGCCCAAATATATTTATAGTTGTTTTTAGCATGGTATCACCGACTTTAAATTGGCAAGTGTTTGGTTTTCCGAAAGACATGGGTTTGCACTTGGATGGCTTGAGCGTCATTCTCATCGATTGGGTTATTTCATGAATTTCGAGTTTATGAATCAGGCAGACCGCAGTCGCTGCGTTAATGAGCTCACATTCAGATTTTACAAGCTCACGTTTTGGGCGAGATTTCAGTTTTGCCGGACGAGATTTGGGCGACTTTGACTTTTCTGACTAGCCCTACCCGAACAGAATTATTGATTATCAGTCATTGACAAGTCCCACCGATATCACATGATAAAATGGCCAATGTAAAGGGTTCAGAGAACATAATTTACTAAGTTTCTATCCACATTAATCCTTCGTTTTCTTAAATTCATCATGGTTATTAGCGCAAAATTATCAACCGGAAGTAGATAATCGTTCGTAAAATGACTCCAAAAGTTGCTAGTTCCAGGTACAGGTCGTCTTAACGCATTTCGAGGAATTTCACGGCGATATTCATGTAGAGGAGAAAATTTCCTATCGGATTGTCGATGTCTGCCTTTGGATTAACTTTAAAATTGTCAACAATGTCTGCTAAACTGAGCCGCTTATAAATAATTTGCTTGAATCACGATTTCCATCGAAAATACGTGATTTCAGTACGGGACTGACGTGCTGCGACTATACGCATACATGTATAGCGAATGGCATATCGAATACTACACACGGTCTACACCTTCAGGTGACTATTATAGGTCTATGCAGACAAAAGACGCAGGCGTACAAAATAGCCGCAGGCGTACAAAATAGCCACAGGCGAACAAAATAGCCGCAGGCGTACAAAATAGCCGCAGGCGTACAAAATATCCGCAGGCGTACAAAATAGCCGCAGGCGTACAAAATAGCCGCAGGCGTACGTGGTGGTTTTAAACTTCAAAGTCAGTGAGAATAGACCTGATATCATGGTTCCTGGTTCTGCGTTGTGTTATGTCACAACGGCAAATTCACCATAGTTCAACATTCAACTCGGTATGCGGATCCACAACCTCGCCATGCACAAGCAACTGATAATGATATTCCAGAGGAAAGTGTCCCACATTAATTAATAATATAACATGATCCCATGAAACAGCAGAAAAAAATGAAAATACATTTTTAAAGAAGGAAAAAAAGAAGGAAGAAAGACAAATTCCAGATCTAGTTCCCAGCCCAGTCCCGATAACAAATTGTTGCCCCCCCCCCCAAAAAAAAAAAGTAGAAACTACCTCTTTAAATTTCTGTCTCTTTTCTGTCTCGTTTCACCTTTCACTTCTCTATTTCTTTCTGTGTGTAATTTAAATCAATGAGTCAGATTTCTCAGTTCATTCATACAAAGGATGTTCATTCAGAAATAGGATTCGCCCTATTTTATAAATAAAATAAATAAAATACTCTTTATTTTTTTTGAAATAAGTATTATTAACAGTTTTACGTTGTAAATTGTTTATTCCAAGGCAAATAACTTATTAAACAAACAGTATTGTTAATGGATCGAAAATATATGTAATATATTGAAAGGAAATATTTTAAAGGCCATTCTTGTTTGAGTTTATATATCCCTGACGTAATTTGCTCTAAATCATGATAATTTGACCTCCGACCCAAGATCGACCAATCGGAGGCCAGATATTTCGTGAACAAACCAGAATAAAAAATAGATGATTACCTCGTCAATAAAACGTTACAAAGTTCTAGCCTGTCTTAACGGACATGAAAAATAATGACCATAAGTTTCATAATGTTTGATAACACGCTGTCAATGGACAACCACATCAAAAATGTGTGCAAATCTACATATTTCCAAATAAGGAACATAAATGAAATTCGCAAAGTGCTTGATGATGATACTGCTGCTACACTTGTTCACGCCTTAGTCACATCGCGTCTTGACAATGGTAATTCTTTATTATATGGGATCACTGAACGACAACTCAATAAACTTCAACGAGCTCAGAATGCTGCTGCACGAATGCTCACAAGGACTAGAAAGTTTGATCACATTTCACCTGTTTTACAGCGTCTCCATTGGTTACCTATTCGGTACCGCATCCATTTCAAACTCCTTCTCCTCACCTGGAAAGCCCTACATGACATGGCACCTTCTTATATCAGCGATCTTCTCAATCCACACATTCCATGGTCGCCTCAGATCTTCGGATAAACAGTTTCTCTCAGTTCCTCGGACATATTCTTCATATGGCGACCGGGCTTTCTATGCTTGTGCACCTAAACTGTGGAACTCACTTCCTTCAGATCTTCGATTCTGTGATTCACTTGATGGTTTCAAAAAGACTTTAAAAACTCATCTGTTTAAGATTGCTTATGATTTGACTGGTTGATTTCTATGTAACTGTTTTTATATTTTAACTGTTTGTTTTATTTGTTTTGATGTTTGCGCCTCGGAATAGGTTGTCTAGATAGATGGCGCATTATAAATGCATTATTATTATTATTATTTATTATTAAAGAGAAAACCTATTTTTACACCAAGTGTTAGCTTTGGCTTCTTGGATTAAAGTCAAAAAGGTATGTTTTGAAGCAAAATTACGACGGGTTAAATTATGGAAGCTTACTTTTACGGTCGTGATTTTAATTAAAATTGAATCCTTTTTCAAACGAAAATTTGCTTCTTTGGATTAAAAAAGGTGACAGAAACGTCTTAGCTTTCATATTGGGAGCATAATTTGTATTAAATACTATCTTAATGGGTGACTGATAAAAAATAGAAATGAAGCTCATGTCGAAACTCATTAATATTCCTGAGTTGTGAAACTCTTCGAAATGCTATGCATACGAGTCTAGTAAATGGAAGCAGTTAGCGACGGACTGCGGTCTGCCTGTGAATGACCTTCCGTGTTTGGGATAAGCGACCATCTTGGAGGTAACACGTAACACTAAACGATATTCAAGCAACTTTTAGCTAGAATGTACATTATTTTCAAGTCATCGTTTGTTGGTTATACCAATTTTTCGAGGTAAATCACCAGATTATTTATTGAATAAGGAGGGAAGTGGGTCCAAACCATGTTGCAAACACTTTTGTGCTGGAAGCTAATCCAAAACAACCACAGTCTCTAATGTCGTCTTTCTGCTGTTTATGAGGTAAAACCGATATCGCGTAATACCCAGGGTACCCCAGTCACACCAACAGCGATCAAGCCTGCGCTTGCATTGCGCTGAAAAAAATTCTCAAAGCGCCATGTCAAACGCATTTAATGTCTCTAAGAACCGATTAGTGACGCAGTGGCATGGCTAGGACGGGAAATGGTCCCCATGGTCGCCCTTGAGCGACAGAAAAGTATCACAATATGGATAACATACAGGTAGAGCGCGGCAAACATTGTATTAGATCCACAGAGACATTAGCCATTGAGCTACAGAGTTAACTGACAGAGGCGAGCAAGATTGACTTCACATATCCCCTCATCTTTATAGTAATGTATGTCTTTTACCTGTGGTTCCTGAGACTGGCTTATTAGGTTGATCCCCAACTGGGTCTCCTGAGACTGGTTCGTTAGGTTGATCCCCAGTTAAGCCTCCCGTGATTGGTTTGTTAGTTTGATCCCCAGTTTGTCTTCCCGTGATTGGCTCGATAGTTTGATCCCCAGTTGGGCCTCCCGTGATTGGCTCGTTAGTTTGATCCCCAGTTGGGCCTCCTGAGACCGGATCGTTAAGTTGATCCCTATGTAGGCCTCCTGAGAAGTAAAAAGCATAGGAACAAGTAGATTGAAGCTAAGAAGTTACAACCAAACAAAATCCAATTGATGTTTCCCTATAAAGACACAACCACAAACATAACATACCTACTTTACGCCTTATATCTCAGGCACAGGCTTCCCTGTACTATGGCCCAAACTATAGTACATTCATAGATATTGACCGATTGTTGTTGATTTAGATGTATTCCATCCAACGTTAGAGGAACCATGATGGACCAATAACGACGAAATCTGCATCGTTTAGATGTTATTGGTTTTGTTGCAATATATTGGATCAAAGCGTTGAATCAACAAATCCCCAAATATCACGTGTCCATGCATACATTTAAACTACCCAATCAAACAGCGTGCTTCTAATACGTGCCATCATAACAAATGACACATTTTGATTATCATTTTTTCGTAATACCGTATATAAAAGAAAGCGTGTATAAATGAGGATAAAATCAGAACAGAATCCATTAGGACAACATCATGAGAGAACTTGTCCAGACCCCGAGGCAGGTTCGTCCATAGGCCGGAACAAGTTCGACATAGTCTCATAATTAGGCTTCATAATGTATATAATAAATATACACATTTGTTATGCAATGTAATTTTCTTTCAAAATAACATTAAGAGAGTCCACAATTTAAGGGTGGGGTCATTTTTACGGAATATACTCGTTTAGAATTTCAAAAATTATAATAAATACCACCATTCAATACATTATCTTCTAATTTTAGTGCTACTCCATTCCAGATATCTATTTTATAATTACAAATAGGCTACAGGAGGTGAATTACAATTTTGAAATTATACAAAATGTTAATCATGTAAATCCCCATTGGCGAACATGCCCTCATAAAAAAGCAAATTTGCCCCATAGCACAATAACTACATTTAACCGATAACCACGCATGTTCCCCATACAATGACGGGTTAATAACTGCAACAAATCCTACCTAACGATGATTTACATTACAATCTTCTATACGAATATCTTTAGAAACAAACATTATACGAAGATCAGCCATGTTACCATGGGAAGATCGCAACCAACAGCGGAACATATTGTGCGTTCATCAAATTCAATCAGTGGCCGTAATGATGAGAATCATGTGGTGGGCGAGCCTGCCCCTAGGGTGTACACTCCCCGCTCTCCCCTACTGTGAGCCGTAAGCGACCGATTCCAGTTCCAAGTCTAATAAATACGATGATCACGATATTGCAAGATCTATCATTATATTATGTCAATCATGAAAAGGCCACAACCGTGCTCTACGTATTCTTTGACCTCTTAGGCTGGGTCGCTCGGTCTGTCGATTTTTTAAATCAAGTTTACAAAGATAATTTCGAAAAGTGTTTTCCCCCCTAAATATTCGAAAACAAATACCATACCTGATTGTTTCGGTCTACATTCTGGAAAAGAATCGTTCCATCTGGATTCATCAGGTGAATTGCCTAGCACACACTGGATGAATGTAGCACCAACAAGCTCCATACCAAACTCGCAACTGAATCCATCAAAATCGTACGTGTCTCCAAACCAGTAAATGTGTGTTCCATTCATTGGATCGTCGCATAAACCAATAGTAACTTGAGTAAAAATATTTGATATCAAATAAAAGTTATTTATATTATTTTGACCTCTTGACTCACGCTGTCTTCGGGGAATTGACACGGTCCAACATGAGCGATGACGTAATCTTCCATATACCGCGAACCTCGGTGGTTGGGTTTAAAAGAGTAGTCAAGGTATCATCTATATATTAATGTCTGAACATTCCGTACCCACGATGGTCTAGGCACGGAGTAATTGTTTTCCACGCCGCCTAACAACTCAAGCGGAAGTAATAGCCATCGAGGTCAATTATTACCTCGTTAAAGGTCACGGTTTCGCAACACTGGTTGATCACAGATGTGGGTTGATGTGGGTACGTCCCTGATTGCGATTTTAATTTGTTTTAACTACAGGGTGGCCCACTTATTTTGACAAAGCTCTAGTTTGACTTTGAAGCCATGGAATTTTAATCATGTGTATATATTCTGCATTTACGTGGTAAAAAGATAATTAAGATTAGTTAATCTGTTTTCAAATTAGGCGCGTGTAAAGAAAGGTATGTCGAAAACATGTTCAACCGATTTGATGGCAAATGGCGGTTCTACTGTTCAGTCCAGTTCCCCATCCACTATACAGCTTTCAACTTGACGGCGTGCTAGTTTCAAGTTCATAGCCTTAAAAGTCTCCGAAATTCAATTGTGAATAAATAATCAACATTGTGAAATTGGTTTTGAAATCACGCGTAATCAAGGAGATACATGTTACATGTATATCGAAAACCAGTTCAACCGACTTGACAGAATATTATACCGCTACATTGTTAAGCAGCATTATGGCTCAATATGAACCGTTAAAGGTCTGCTCATCCGAATATTTATTGTCAATATTGTAACATAAACAAATAGTATTTATTTAAATTTTCGAGTGCTTGGAGCGCAGATGCCGTAAGTGCATTTTTGATGAATTTGAGATTTTGCATAATATGAAAACACTTTGACATTCTCGAGTTAGTGCACACATAAGCTAAAGTGCAAACGTTGTGTTAAAGTAAAATAGAGCTCCTTCAAAATCAATTGCACCTTTTCTGGGACACCCTGAATATGGAGTAATATACTCGTGTCACTTTTAAATATTGGTGAATCCTCATAAGGTGAATGGAGGGATTAAGTGATCGTATGTAATGTTTAAAATATTTTTACCACCATGAATCTTTAATTCGGGAATGCCAAAATCATTAACGCTGTACTTTAGTGTAAGTGAGCATACACTCCAAACTTCAACGAAGCCAGAGTTATATTTTGCATTGCCCATTGTGTAAACTGAACTGAAACAAACACAATAAAGGCAAACGTAGCCATTGCCACGTCCAACATGATTTATTGTATAACTATTGTCATGATTTGTTTTAAACGCTGGATGGACAGTTGCAAATCTCGCCAGACGATGCCGGACACGGGCGTATTCACGAATATTCAAGGTTAAATTATGCGTACGGGGTTACGTGATCAAGTGAATTGGACGAACACTTAACAACGGATTAAATTCAAAAAATAATACTGACACTGGAGTTGGTTATCTAACTCCAACGGTTATAGAATGAAATAATGTAGTTCCAACGTGTGATAAACTTTATGGGGTCATAATAATCAAAATCCATTGTTACATTGAAACCAACGGAAATTCAAAATGTACGGCCGTTCGTATCCGCCATCGTCTGCATCTCGCGATTCACTATGCAATGCGCCGCTATCGGTTGCTCTTGAAAGTTTTGTTTTACTTTTAAGGTTATACACCACCAATGTGCTCCCCATAGACGCTACATGCACAGTAGGGGTCAAACCATCGGCTCCAATTTGAGTTTAGTTATCTGACAATTTGTTATTCATAAGATATTCAAATCAATATTCGGTAATAAAATGATCAATATTTAAAAATATAGGGTCGGGAGAACACAGAGAAAACCTGGATTGAGTATCGAGAAACCTAATTCACATAATGAAGTCGAGAACGGGCCCCTACCGGGAATCGAACCCGAGGCCTCATTGGTGAAATTATTTATAATTAGGCAAAATTGTATATTCATGATGTAGACTTAAACTAAGAAATACTAAATGTGATCTCACAGAGTTATGAGGCAGTTTACGATCGCCAGATTTGCTGTGTACTGTGTACCTGTTTGATAAAGATCTTTCATTTTTCTTCTTTTTTTCTTCTTTTTTTCTTATGCAAAAAAAAAACAAATCAAAAAATCAGGGTCGGGCGTGTTACGCCAATACAACATTTGTTTTGGCCTTATACAGATACGGTACCCCGCCAGAACCCCTAAAATATATATTACGCTACTTAGTTTAGGTCCGCTTAAACCTTCATTATCATATTATATAGGCCTATAATGTATTATAGGTCACAATATGCGTGGCGAAGTATCGTATTTACCATCATAAATCGAAAAATAAGAACTGCTCCCACAGGTTTGGTCTGCGTTGCCTGAGCACGGCATCTGGCAAAAACGATCTCCAATCATATCTCCATGAGGGATTGTTCCGTTGCCACAATGGCATTCGTCTCCATCGTAAAGGCTAGCGTATCGAAAACTCTGTTGTCTACAATGTTGGCGGCAGGTGTTGATAGTCATATTCACTAAGCTCATGTTAATGGTTGATACCAAGTTGAACTTATGGTCATAGCGTATATAGTAACAGCCTAAATAACCGGGCACTGAATGAAGAAAACATTAGAGACGTTATGGTTAGAATGGCTACTAACTAACTTCCTATACTTGGTTTTCCTGTGCTCGATATCCTCCAACATACCTGCAAAGATGATTAACTCTCGGTAATCGGTATCAAAGCTGACTGAGACAGGGACCCGCTACGGTGACTAACACGATTCCCGCCACGAATATGAATTCTGGTATAAATATAAATGGGGTTAAGAAACTATCTTCTGTCTACTCGTGGAAGGTGAGGCATTGGCTTGTTAGCGCTTGTTCTTTAGCGTGAAACGTTAATCAGCGCTAACCGATATTCCTCACGCTAATTAATTGTAACTATATCTTCACAAATTGAGAGACTATTTTCATTAAAATCAGAGCATTTCAGAATTTTTAAAAGCCCTCCCTTTACAAAGAAAAAAATGCTGGCGTTTGACTTATTTTGCCTGTTATCTCGGATAATAAAACAATGGGTCGGTGGATATCCAACCATTGTCCTTTTGCTCCTTATGTCCTAAGAAACAGTTTAATATACATTACAACATAATCTGAGCATTTTTAAAATTTGACTTTGATAGCGGCCTTAAACTGCACATTTCAGAGAGTCTAGCAAGCGAAAATATTTAAGTAGAAGTTATGGAACAATTTGGTACCAAGTTCTTTTTAAGGAACAAGTTGGTCCCCAAGTTGGTAATATGCTATTTGCTCCTAAACAAATCGTACCAAAAGGTCACTTGACCAAATAACTAACTACGCATGAGCTACCTTGGTGGTTTCTAGCCACTTCCAGTTCTCTTGGGAATTTGACATTATTGCAATTTCTCCATGTTTAACTCTGAACAATCTGTTTCTGTGGTGAACTCCCAATTATGGTAGGCCAGTTTGAACGTACGCTCTGCTGAGTAGGTATTGCTAATGCAATAACTTGATTGCCTAAAACTTAACCTTCCTGGATCTTACAAAACCCGACAGTGCTACAATTTTGTACCGCGCGGCGGCCCATCGATCTCGTGCCACTCTCAGCGCGGGATTCAAATTGTGAAAAAAATTGTGAACAGTTTGTTCAACCCCGTGTAGCTCAGTCGGTAGAGCATCAGACTTGCACGCACGCGGCCTGGATTTGATCCGCTGCGCGTGCGGAGACTGTTTATTTCACACAAACTTGACCACTTTTCTCCCGAGATATTTTAATTCACAAAAACACGCCCGGGAATAAGGGTTAAGCAGCACCTTTTTCATATGATGTTGGATCCACACCACTAAATTAGTCCCCTATACCTACTGTGTAAAATGGGCCATAATTAAAAGCCATGTTATCACTTATAAAGCAACTGGTTGCTACAACTTTATATTTTTGATGAAGATCATGGTCTCGGCTTTCCTTCTAAAAAAACAACAATAAATAAGGTCAAGGCAACATTTTCGAGATATGCGCCCTCGAAGATACTAATGTTTTAGAACTCCCGGGCCTAGCATAGGTCTAAGCGATTCTAATAAATTATTGACGCCTCTAAAATGACTATAAAATCATACAAAATTGGTCAAAAGAAGAACATTTGCACTGATATTGTTTGATAATCTTCATTGAAATGCAACCCAATCAAAATTTTAGCCGACAACACTACCTTTTGCAGCATTTTCATATATTTCAATTTAGAGGAATGTCAACCCACCCAATTCAACAGGCCTTTCGTGTACTGTTCCATTATTAATTTAGTGGTGTGGTGTGTATCCTGTTAACCCTAACCTTCCTTGACCTTACAAAACCCATCCTGTACCGCGTGGCGGCCTCATTAATATCGTGCCACGCTCAGCGCGTGGTTCAACTTGTGAAAAACACATTTTTAACCTCCCAGTGTAGCTCTGTCGGTAGAACATCGGATTTGCACGCACGCGGCCCCGGCTGCGGTGGGTGCGGGGACTGACTTTCCCTTCAAATTTGACCCGTTTTTCTCCCCTGATTTAATTCACAAAAACACGCCCTGTGAGTTATGGTTAATTAAGAAGCACTTTGTTCATATGCTGTTGGATCCACACCACTAAATAAACCCCCTATACCTACTGAGTACAATGGGCCATAATTAAAAGCCATTTTCTCGCTTATAACGCATGTGACGCACTTAACAAGTTACTTAATGTAAGGACTGTTTAAAGAGATGAGATCTGTTCTTCTATCAAATCAAGTTCGTTTAATTTCCAAATATTTTGGAGTCAACATTTTGTTAACGCTTATCTTAATAATGCTTGTTACGTCTTTTATTGCTCGAAACGATTGAAATACACAATTTAACGTAGTATTGCACATATCTCAATGAGACTCGTTACGTCTCTTATGGCTCGAAAACGATTGAAATACACAATGTAACATAGCATTGCGCATAGAACCGCTATATAATTCATAGCAATCAAGCAATGTGTGTACACGCACTCTACTTTTGACATCGACTTTTGAAACTAAAAGGACCAGATTATCCTATACCGCACCATGCAGTCTTTCCTACCTGCACATATAGCTACCGCTTCTTTCATATATCCACATGTAGGACCTTCCCCTTGTGTTGGATTAGGAGTTTCTGCTACACACTCTTCAAATCTGTCTGAAATAACAAAGAAGAATACTCGCATTTATATTGCGTAATCTGGGAGGGGTAGATGGAGCTTGTTAAGCACCATACCGGCCCAACGTTGCTTTAATAAACACGATAGAATACATATAATCATGATAATAGCAACTATAATTCAGGTCCCTTGATACTGATATTGATTTTGAAGGCGAAAGTGTAGGTGATAAGACGTGTTTTCAACATTGTGCAGTTGTTTTACTACTGGGAGTGTACATCGCGCAGTACCCTCCTTCACATCCGTGTCTAGACACGAGACTACGATGAATCTTACACTTTCATGGTGTCATATCATGTTTTACCCGATTACGGGCACTTTTCTACACTTCCAGAGTGTAAAACTCGGAATTCAATAGTAAACTATTGCATGTGTAAAAAGTTATTTTACGAAATCGATATTTAGCACAATATTGGGTTAAAAACTACACATTTCTTTTGTACCCAGCAAAATTTAGCACCCATTTCTAAGCATATACAGTACCGTGTCAATAAGATACTTAGTTTTAAAATATACAAACCAAAGCAAACCAAAAAAATAACAACAACCAACATTATTCTACTTAAATTGTGAGATAGGCTTTTACGACGGGTATTCATAATATAAGTTAAAAGTTTAACGGGTTCGCCGTCGGACGAGTTTGAATCTGTCAAGCTTTCGTCAGGATTAGCTCTGACCTCTTCAGGACCAACTTATTATAATATTGAACAAAACATAGAGATTGCCACTTTTCTTGTTATCATCATTTGGGCTGCCCCTTGCCCGATGATTGAGAGTAGGTGCCCTTTCCTACTTGTGAAAGAATTGGTGGCTCTGAAAAGAGCCGTTCAGATGGATTGCCGCTTCCACTGAACACGTAGGTTGCCCTTTCCTACTTGTGAAAGAATTGGTGGCTCTGAAAAGAGCCGTTCAGATGGAGTGCCGCTTCCACTGAACACGTAGGTTGCCACTGGCCTACTATATATAAAGTTGGTTCTAATAGAACCTCCAAAGGACTGCCCCTTGACCAATGGAAATAACGTAGAGACTGCCCCTTGTCTACTACAGACTACAAAAGTCTAATGCACAGTAGTGCGGTCACTGATCTGTAAAGATCGTTTGACGCTGTAACGAACTTGAGCAGGGTATAATGGTTCATTGCGGACCTGGCTGAAAAAATTACAAGACTGTTATCGATTGGCGGGATTGATTGATACTGTAGGAAATAGAGAGCGCCACATGCGGCTGATATCTTTGCCGTCATTTCTATTGATTGTAGATGATTCATTGATTCTGATCTCTAGAGCTTCACGAACAAGCCGCATACTAAGATTGGAAACCTGTGCAATGCTTTTGGATTGGTTCCAGAGTGGTTCATAACCTTCTTCACACGCATGTTCAGCTAGTGCCGAGCTGTCTTTCTTGCCTTGTAATGTAGCTCTTTTGTGTTCAGACAATCTGACCTTTAAAGGCCTTTTGGTTTGACCAATATATTGTTCACCACAACTACATGGTATGCTATACACGCAAGGTGAACGACCCTTGGGCATAGGATCTTTAGAAAAAATTGCATGTTGCTGCTCCCACTTGGGATATCATGAATATCCATTGCTCGTCTACCTTTTCGTATCTGTTGTCTTTTATGTTAACTTATATTTCAGTAATGTTATTATGTCTATTCAACTGTACTAGTGGTAGTGTTTGTAAACAGTTTGGTATAAGGGGATTCAACAACGCCATGCTTTTGCTTTTATTTTGTCCTCCTCCAACGAATGACTTGTTAAATTGTCATTGTATTTGGACTATGCTGATATGGTGAAACTAAATATTGAATTTAATTGTAAATGAAAGAGCCTTCATCATGTGCATAGGCTCTTAACATACACTTACAACCAAAAGTATTAGGACACTTGGTATGTTGTTGAATCTCTTCTCATTGATAAATTCATGTTTCCTACAACATCTGCTAATTCAATTCCATGGAATTGAAGAAAACAAGTGCCTTCTTGAAATCCCCTATACAAATTTCCCATTGGAAATAGCTCATGAATAATTCATCAACCTCATTATAGCCAATGTAATCCTATGGTGGGTAGTCTGACAATGTTGACTTCCTTTAAAAAATACCTTCTGAATTGTTTGTCAATGGATTCACTCAAGTAAAACTAATCCTAATATTGTCACTAGTCTTTAATCTCTCACATATATTGACACCTTATCTCTTCATTCATCTTCGGAATAAGATATTTGGGAGGGAAATTTAGTTTCATTTTGACACCTTTACTTTCATATTTTAAATGGAAACCAACCAAATTGTTTGAACTTTCTAATAGCATCCGCATGACCTGGGCACACTTTACAGTGCTATCCTTCATCATGACTTAGAGTTTTTGTCAAGCTATTTGACTCAAAATAACTAAATATACATGTATCAATGCAAAAAACATTAATCACTGAAATATTGTGACAAATATTTTCCTTTTAGATAATAATGTCTTAAGTAGAAATATCATCCCAAATTTATTGTAACAAACTTTTAAGAACTATTAATGTTAAGAACTTTCTATAATACCAAAAATCTAACACAGTAGTTCAATAGATTCCCAGTGTTTTCTCTCAATTTGCAGCTTGCAAGGTGTCCTAATACTTTTGGTTGCTATTGTGTTATGATTACTTACCTAGGGACTTGCACCAAACATTAGCGATGTATGGCCGGGTGCCATTCCCACAGCCTCCTTGCCTTGCTATCATAACACCTGGGAATCCTAGATCGTTGCATACAATGTTTACATAACGTCTACTATCCCATGTTTCCAGCCAATCACTGCAAACATTAGCCCACAGACCATCGTCGTTTTTTACTTCAATTCGTCCTGCGTTCGGTGCACTACCGCCAAATAATTGAACCTCAGACCAATCTGGGATGACAATTTTGTAAATATAAAAGTACTTCGCGCAGTGATGATAATCTAGAAATTTCATCTATGAACAAACTATTGATTTGTTTCATTTAGTACAGTATCGATGTTGCATGTGTGAAATATATTACAAATTCATGTTTGGTGCATGTAATGATCATCCGATTTCATACAAAACCGAGACATTGACTCATTATATATTCATGAGCTCATTATCGCCGTTATAGCGCTTTATGGGATACTTAGTATCCTTACTTGCAAAATTCATCTTCAACAATTCAAGTACGAATAAATATTATACACGCCTCACAGAGGCTTTCTTAAAGTGTCCTATCGGACACTTGATTTTTTTTTGGGCAATCAAAATACAAAAGTTGTATTACGGTGACTGGTTTGCAGGAATGCAAATCATTGTAGCGGTAATGTTAAAACCTGCTAGGGCTGTGTGCTGCCTCGTGTAACATACGGATAATCTGCGTGGTACTCTGTCGTTTTTTGGAACACTGTTTTTTAAACCAAAATATTTCAATTGTCTTTTAAATTTCAGTTTTTTCTTCAAAATTCAAATTACTTCAGTCTTCAGAAAATTACCTTATTTTAGACATTTATAAGTACTGCACATCCTTATAAAGTGCTCAACAAAAGAAAGTCGTACACTTTATTTAGGTCATTTAAAGTAACTTCCGATTATTTGTTTATCAAACAGGCTAGATAGGTATTTGGATGAATCTTTTAGGCACATTTTGATACCAAACATAACACCTAACAACAAAGATAAACCATAATTAGCACCATTTATAGAAAATAAGTCACTTTTCAAAAGTCACATCTTCAATTCACTACGCGGAAGAAAACACCAATTGTTAACAAGCACATACTGCCAGGGATACTATTAATTTTGGGATAGGAAAGTCGTATACTAACGTAAGTAGCGAAAACGGACCCTTTTGCATATTTGAATAAATTATGGTAATCTCCGGAATGCGTCCGTGACCGGCGTTTAACGCGTTTAACAATGTTTAACCAGGTTTAACGGAATTGTTAGTCAGCATAGGTTTGGGGGCGCTGTAGATTTACACAGACGACGGTGGCCACGCGAAACCTACATTTTGAATTCGTAGTGAATAACACGTAATCGCGAATATTAAACTTATCATTTTGACAAATTCATCATAATTAGAAGAATTTTTATCGTTAACCGGGCGATGACTGTTAAAAATAATTCAAAATGGTGCACTCCCGTTGCCATATTGGGTCGTCTGAGAGACGCGTGGCCAGCGTCGCGTCGTCTGCTACAATTACGCCTTATCGGTAGAACAGCGCCACCAATTCTATGCTGACTAAGTTCAATTTAAAAGTGGACCCGATCGGCAAGCTCAGTGGCACACCCCTGATACTGCCCTTTATGTTCGGAATCAAATATCCCGCTCACCAAGTGTACGCCCATCGAAGGGTATTGTACACGGCTGCACAGTGTGATCGATTGCCCGCCGGTGAATCATGGTTAGTAACAGTGTCACACACGGGGTGAACCTCGCACACACTCAATTTTCCTCCCGTGTAGTAATTGAAAATGTGACTTTTGAAAAGTGACTAATTTTTTTAAATGGCGCTAATCATGGTTTATCTTTGTTGCTAGGTGTTATGTTTGGTATCAAAATGTGCCTAAAAGATCCATCCAAATGTCTATCTAGCCTGTTTGGTAAAGAAACAATCCAAAGTTACGTTAATTGATCTAAACAAAGTGTACGACTTTCTTTTGTTGAGCACTTTATAGGACATTATAGGAGCTATATGGATTTGAATGGGAATCAGCCCAAGGGCTCCCAAAATGACACATGATTTTAAATTTAGTAATAATAAGTCATAAAAGTAAAGAGAGGTTAATCTGATAATACAAAGAATCAATATACCCCCCCCCCCCCCCCCGCAAGAACCAACTTGTGACTATGATAAAAACGTGATGTTTTACCTCCATAATCGTGAAAGTCACAATTTTTGGTAAAAAAATCATTTTTTTTTTGCACTGTTTGGTCGATAATTCAAAAAATGATAAAGATTTTCAAAAACAAAAATGAATATACCTAGGGAATTGTATGAGGAATATAATAAAACTAGTATGACAAAATTTGACAAAATATATTTTGAGTTATCTTTGCAGAACCTAAAATGGGTGTTTTTTATAATTTTCTCCCAAAATAGTCAATTTCAGGATCATGGTTGGATTCATTGAACCCTTATATACTTTTATATATATTAAATGAATAATGAAGAAGTTACGGCAGTTTTACAGAGGCTGTACCTGAAGGTGCACAACCCCCTTAAGGGCTTTCGGCCATTTGTCCCTTGACCTCGTATTTAAGTATAATTAGGTCAGATATCAGCTGTTTTTGAATTTTATTGCAGACAAATAATTATTGTAAACAAGGATTTATCAGTTAGCAGAAGTTAGCAGAACTTAAATTCAAAATCTGTTAAAACGATTATTTCAGTAAATTCCACGCGGCGGCGAACGGGGAGGGTGCGGGCGGGCATGCTGAAGTATGCAGAACTTGAATTCAAAATCTTTTGAAAATATTATTTCTGTCAATTCTACGCGGCGGCGGCGGCGGCGGCGAATAGACCGGGAAGGGGGAGGGGGGGGGGGGGGCATGGGTGTCAACTCCACGTGTCTTAGAATTAAAAATGTCTTTTTAAATAGATTTAGATCATGTTAGGCCCGCGCTGTTCGGAGAGGGGGTTTACGGAAGTATGCAAAACTTACATTCAAAATCTTTTTTTGTTCTCATGTGAGCGTAATACGTTTAAAATTATATTTTTGATATTTAAAAAAAAAAGATTTTCTCCGAATTTTGTTCCTACTAGCGAAAATTAGACCCTCATATTTTGGTCATTTCGATAAATATACATGTTAAACTTTAAATCGTTTAAAGCAATCATTTATGTCTATGGCACGTGTCCGAGAAGCGCCAATGTCGCACAATCTTGTATTAAAAGACAGTGGGGTTGAGAAGATGTGCTTTTATACAGAGCTCTATGGAATAAAATTTACATAATCGTCGATATCTCGAAAAGAAAATCATTGATCAAACATAATATGTTTTCAAATTAACTTTTTTGGGCAGGGAATATACGGTTCTTTTCTTTAAAAAAATGAATAGATAATGACTTCAATTAGTCCTTCTTTGCTGAATGAAAGTCAAATTGACTGGAATTTAATTATATTTGCCAATATTGGTGATGGCGTGTGTTCCCGTCGGAACACACGCCATCACCCCGCCCACCCCTACATACAAGGGGTGTGTGTGGTTTCATAGACCAGCTCCCTGTGTGCTTCTTGACATCCCTTTAGGTCTTTATAAATTGAAGATGTGTACTCAGCTGTGAAATCAAAGTCGGTTAAAAGCTACAATCAAGGAAAATAATAGTTGGCACACTTGATACAATTTAATACAACTATCACTGTGCTCACAATAGAGAACCGACTTGGGACATAGCACTCTTTAACAGCACGCAGAGGTCTCCCCCTCTCTCTCATCCTTCCCCACCCCCCATCAATCAATGTTGAGAGAGCTGCCAAAGCTTCTGATGACATGTGGCTCGGATCAACATTGCCTCGGGGGAGAGGGGCACTTTTCCCCCTTAATTGGGACAAAGTGTGCCAACCTTTTTTTCCTTGATTGTCTGAGCGAAATGCTAAATTCACCATCTGAAATCAGTCTTATGGCTATATCTTTCAAACAAAATGTCGGATTGTGATCAGATTTCGCCCAATTATTCACAGGAATATTGTTAATATTTCCTGAAATTGACACATATGCATCAAGTCATTTAGGGATTGGTCACTCAATACTAACGTAGCATATACGTAAAACATGTCATTTCAGAGTTGACAAAATGTATAAAAAATTGAACCTAATAAAGTGCCAAAATATATGTGTCTAATTCAGTCTTTTTGTACTTATAAAGGTATCACAAAAGTGTTGCATGTTTTGTTTTGACAACAAACCAAAGTTGTCAAGCCATGCGTACACCGTAATAATACGCCTATATCTTTTTAAAAAACGAGTAAATCAGCAATGATTGTTGAATAACATGATTAATATACTTTCCACGCGGCAGGCAGCTGCAGACGACATTCCAAAATGTCACCAATTGTTTCAAAAATGTCAAGATTATTGAATTTCATCACCATATTTGGAATCACCTTGACAAATGCATTAAAATGAGTACAAACATTCCTAGTATTGGTTCAGTAACCCTTGTGATAGACTTCAAAACATTAACAAAATCAAGACTACGTTTTTATCATTCAACATAGATGACATAATGATAGTGGCGATCAAAAACAATAATGGATATTACGATCGTTAGACATATTAAGAAAATGAAATAAATGAAGATCGTTTATCAAACAGAAGTTTGAACATGGAATCGAACCCAGGACCAAATGCGTGGAAGTCTCACGGCAGAACCATTACACCAAACGGTTTGTATGCATGCTGTAACTGACTTTTACTTGTTCAATGCACGTGTATTGTCATTGCGTAATGGTGATTCATTGCCAACGGTTCACCATGAAAAATGATCAAATGTGTCATTATTACGACATGCCGAACTGTTTTTTCCATGGATAGTTGATTAGCGGACCAACATCCGTCTTATAGACCGTTTTAAAGAAAATAGGAATCACTGCATACCTACTTCCGAACGGTTCACCACCGATGAAATAAAATAAATCTATAGTGTCATATATTTATTATTTCAACACGGTGAACCGTTGAAACATACATATGATGCGACTCATTTCTTCCCATAAATAGCCTTTAAGTTTTAAATAAGTTCAATATATACTAATCCATTGAAAAAACAATTCTGCATTTCATAATAATGACAAAATCAGATGATTTGTGACGGTGATCCGTTGAGAATGAATCATCATTCCTATACATGAATTTTATAAGTAGTATATAATCGACACGCAATAACAGATCAAGCCCGTCTAGTGTAGCGGTTAGCTATTGGGCTTTGAGTTTTGGTGGCCCGGGTTCGAATCTCCGGAAGGTATTTCATTTTGTTTAATTTGCTTTTAATGGTTGATTGATTGATTTTTTTATTTAATTGATTGATAATTTAGACCCACATTTTACGCTGTTTCTTAAATCATGGTCACGGTATCTTACATAATTATAAGCCTACATTATTATGGTACTAAAAGGATGCACACGATGTTCACAGTTTTCCAAGAATTTATGTAAATGAATTAATTATTTTTCATATGTGACTAACAGGGATTAGTTTGTTGATTTGTTATACTGATGTTTTTATAAAATGCATTGAATTCAGGACGTACTTATATCTTAATAATAATGTTAACCGAATAAAAAACTTTTAAAATAAAAACATGACTTTTCTAATCCTTATACACATGTAGTAAAATGCGTGTGAACAGTAATTTCAAAATGATTTTTCGTTCTTCTATATTATATAGATAGGGCTTCTTCTTCATGTTGCATTCTTTTGTATGTGACTTTATTTATTTCCCATAATGGCATTTTGCAATGCCACGAAAACATAACATGTCATTGTCTCCTTAATTGCTATCTTCTGAAGAAAGTAATATTTACACGACCCATACTAATTCAAGTAATTGCCTATTATTATAGACCTATAGCCCCACACAGTTATCATACATAGGGCTTAGTATTTAATGAGCAGTCCTTAATACACTGTTGTGTGAACTTATATGCCGTTTGTCAAATGTTGATTATAAATCAATCATTGAATACACCAAATATAATTGTGCTTCAACATTTTGTTTTAAATCCATTAGGATAAATTGTAAACAAATAACATGTTTTTACGTATTGCAACCATAGTACTGAGTGACCAATCCTTAAATGACTTGACTCATACGCGTCAATTTCAGGAAATATTAACACTACTCCTGTGAATAATTTGGCGAAATCTGATCAAAATCCGACATTCCGTTTGGAAGTTATAGGCAAAACACTGATATCAGATGGTGAATTTAGAATTTCGCTCAGACAATCAAGGAAAATAATAGTTGGCACACTTGATACAATTTAATACAACTATCACTGTGCTCACAATAGAGAACCGACTTGGGACATAGCACTCTTTAACAGCACGCAGAGGTCTCCCCCTCTCTCTCATCCTTCCCCACCCCCCCCCCCCCCCCCCCCCATCAATCAATGTTGAGAGAGCTGCCAAAGCTTCTGATGACATGTGGCTCGGATCAACATTGCCTCGGGGGAGAGGGGCACTTTTTTCCCTTAATTGGGACAAAGTGTGCCAACCTTTTTTTCCTTGATTGTAGCTTCTAGTTGGCTGGGCCCTATACAGTTGTGAATGGTGGTTACTGAAGCAAAGACCAATTACAAAGGAGGTTTAATAGAAATGTATAACAACATTAAAACTCACATACTGAGAGTAAATTATTTATTTGAACTTAAGTCATTTAAAAGTATTTGGATCACATACTGAATTGGTTTAATTTTAATTTGTCATGGACCAACAGGAGGTGGTGTATAACCAATTGAAATAAAGGGCGGTTATGGTAAGTTGCTCTGTACTAGCGAAAGTTACACCCTCATATTTCAGTCATTTCGATAAATATACACGTTAGACTTTAAATCGTTTAAAGCAATCATTTCCGAGAAGTCTTAATGTCGCAGGGTCTTGCATTAAAAGACAGTGGGGTGGAGAAAATGAGCTTTTATACAGAGCTCTATGGAGAAAAAAATACATAATCGTCGATATCTCGAAAAGAAAATCATTAATTAAGCATTTTTTTAAACTTCAGATTAACTTTTTGGGGTAGCCTATATAGGAATCTTTTCTTATAAAAAATAAAATTAAAAAACGAAGACAAATTATATAATTATATAATAATTATAACCCCCGCCCTTTCAGTAAAAACAAACAAACTACCTAGACATTCAATTCAACAAGAATTTCTTTAAAAAGGATGACTGCTGTCCTGACAAGTATTATGATTAATGGGACATCACCTACATGCACCCTGACTAAAAAACTGTGAATATCATCTAGGTAAATGTTGAGAGATCTTTCAAATGTGTGCTTTTTACTGGAAACATTGGTGATTACGGCTACATTTCCAAGCCCGTCAGGATATTGTTTTAACCTGAATGTTATACAACCATGGGATATTAATTTAACTCAAAAGTGGATAGAATTTAATTATAGCGTGTTTTATGGAATTGGAATTATGACTTTTTAATTAATTTTTCATTCACACACTTATACCCCTCAGACGACCAGGTATTATAAACCTCGTTTACCCTTTTGTAATTAGTTTGGTAAATACACAATGTCGTCTAAACCACAGTGACGAAATATCTTTGAATATTATGATGGAAAATGTTAATTTGCGGAGTTGGTAACTTTACCCGTCAAGCCCCTTGTATGGTTAATATAGTAAAATGAGCGAACCAAATTGAATTTAAATAATTTTCAGTTGAGGAGTCAACAAAAGTATTAATGATATCCTTCACCTTTAACCGTGTAAAGTTGAATTACCCTCATTTATTTTGGCATAGAACATGTAGAATGAGGGAGTCAAATATTAATACTTATATTATTATGTTGGTAAAAGTTCCAAAATTAGGGCATTTTCATGATCTATTTATCTGCAGTCCTAACAATTCCGAGTCCGACACAGAGTGACGTTTCCAATAAGGATTCCGTTTAATTTCTACATGTACTACCATTCTGTGCAACAACTGTGACAGTGGAAGGTCGTGCAATGGATGTATGTATGATTAACTATTATTGTGTCAGAACAAGAACACTGGGCGAGTGTCGCCGTTGGACATTGGTCGTCTTGATCATTGATGTGTATGGGAGCAGCACAACTGCCGACACGCGATATTTCGTTTGAGGTGCCAATGAACAATTCGCGAGGCTAATGACACCGTTACAAGATTGTGCACAAATCTTTCGTTTTTTTCGCGTTAAGAATAATTATTTATAACTGAACTATTTACCAATATGAAATTTTTTCTCTGCCCTTTTTTTTTTTAGGGGGTGGGGGCGGGGGCCCAAATGGGTTTTTTTCGTCAGGGGGGGGGGGGTATTTTTCCCCCTGCCCCCCCCCCCCCCCCCCCCCCCCCCCTCCTGAGCTACGCCACTGCATCACGTGCTGATTCCCATTCAAATCCATATAGGTCCTTTGTGAATCCATTATTAAAACCATGATATTTCAGAAAAGGGGTAGGTAAAGAGAGAATTTCCCATAGCATAATAATAGTGGTAATGAGCTCATGAATATTAATGAGGCACATTTCTATGTGATTTTTACTGTGTAGATTTTGACTTGTCTCGATTTATTGAGTTTTGTAGGAAATCTGATGACCGTAACATGCAATAAACATAAATGTATGAAGAAAAGCTAAACACCTCACAAAAAGAAAGTATCCACTCTTTTCAAGCGAGGCTGTATTTAAATTCTTGGGACCCTAAATAAATACATCAAAATTGAAAAAACAGGCATTTTCTCCCGCGCATTTTAACACCTCATTTGTCACAATAGCACCAATATTGATGAAGCAGTAGTGGCCATTTGAATAACATATGATGCAGTTTCCATTGTTGCACTTAACCCTATACTCATGAAAAGACCGTAAATCTAAAGAGCACCACTTCTCTCTCTCTCTCCATGAAAAGTTTCTTGAGTTTCTGTAACATAAATGTCTGTTCTTTCTCACTTGTTGAATTTATTTACGGTCCTAATAATTAAATACAGGGTGCCTCGAAAAAAGTGGATACTTTCTTTTTGTGAGGTGTATATAATGCACACATGCAACATCGTTACTAGTGAAAATAATCAATAGTACTTTGTTCATAGAAGATAGATTTTCTCGGGACATCTGGTTGGTAGTGTACATTAGACGGAGCAAAGACAGTGTCAGTGGCATAGCTAGGATTCTCATATTGGGGGCGCGAAAAATGAAAAAATCAACCGACAAGAACTTTTTACCAGAAAATCAAATTTCGAGAATTGCCGCCGAGAGCGGAATAGGTGGACGGGGTAAAGGAGGTGTTCTGACATGGTTTACTTAGGTTTCAGCCATGTACGCAACATATTCTGATTGTCCGTGAAAAAATGGTCTAGAAAAAAACATGAGAATGTGTACCTCTCCAGGTGGCACATACCTCAATTATCAATTATAGCCTGGTCCAATGAATTGTAAAGTAAATTTGATTTGACCTTCATAAAACTGATGTGAAGCACTAACAGTTTAAACAATATTTAATAATGTACCTACCGTAACACTGGACTGCTAATGCAAACTGTGAAGGACACCCGAGGGACTGGTATGTGCAGTCTTTTAACGATATCTCGGCTTTTTAAAGATAATTAAACACAACAACCAACCATCAATGTTTATAGATATATTTCAGCAATTCGCATTTACTACAAAACACATTCGGCCGAGTGCACCAATGACGGGTAGCTGATGAATAGCGCTACCTCGCTAGTAAATAGGCGTAACCCAAAATTTTGAGAGCGCCAATGCGGGGTAAGCTACTAGGCTAGTAACTGGCGGGTAATTTACGCTAAATGTTATACCTGACCGGACCCAAGAGTAAGTTGGGGCATAACGTTTTATGCCACAAGTCAGTCGATTCTAGCAGTAGCGTAAATTTGTTGTGAACATTGGAGGGGATGATTCGCTGATGCTGAAGGACCAATTGCGCTTGCATGCCCAGGTGGTGTCTATTTGAAGTGGAATGTGACCCCTCATAAGCTGAAAGATTTTGTATTTTTTGAAAATCCATTCATGCAATTTGGTGATTTTTTTAGTCAAAATTTAGATCACAACTCCTTTTGCCCATTCAAACACTATTCGCACCGACTTTGGGTCATATTTTAAACAAAATGTACTATTGTCCAAGGATCTTAAATAATGACTAAATAAATGAACTTATTTTTGTTTTTATTAATTAAAAATTGATAAAGCCAAGTTTCAACATTATTTTGAGTGGAAGAAGAAAAAAAGCATATCGTGCCGTGCGTGGTCTGGGGATCTAACCGGGGTTCTGCGGTTAACGAGCGAAGGACAAGGTATCCACGCCACGGAAGTATTTGTGTTAATAGGTGTGTTATAATTGTATATAATTGTTTCCATCGCGTGCTTGTATTTGTCATTAAAATTGTGCTTTTTGGTACAATGTTTGTATGTGCCCCTCGCCCAAAATATGTTTGCAATGTCATGATAGTCCTTATTTTTGAAAAAGCGGTAAACAAACTTCGAAATTTTTGGCCATAAAATGGCATCATTTTTTTCCGGATCGCAGGCCGACTCCACGTGATTCTTGATTTACACTCACCTATGACCTAGCGAGTGACGACACGCTTTTAATACTACGGAGGACTAATCACGTCCGAATTTTACATTAAACTATAGGTTAACACTTGGCATATGCGCCAATTAATTTTGTAAAGGGACGATGCTGATTAATGTGGATATTTACCTCGCTAGTTGCTATTCTGGTGTTATTCGCCAGTTATGCTCTAAGAATTACATCGTTAGTAAGTTATGGTAGAGTTAGAGCATAACTACTAGGGAGGTAGCTTACCTCCCTATTAAGTTACCCGTCATTGGTGCACTCGGCCGATGGTTTTGTTTTCAACATTTTGTATATATCATATACAGGGTGTTCCTACAAAGAGTACGTGTTACACGTCATTGCCATCATTGATTACTCAGTATTTGGCTTTATCTTTATAATCTAAAATATATTTAGTTAGCTTTCAAATGCCGTCTATTTAATTGTGTTTGGTTTTTTTCATTGTGGACGGGGTGGACAAATGTATGATCAACATCAAGCACTGAAAATCGGGTTTATGCAACTTTTAGAATAAAGATGCTTTTTGGGGAATGTGGACGGTCATTTTCATCTTTAAACATTGCGTATATATATGGAGTTGGTATTGGAACGAGATTCAAGATAACTAAATAAGCTTTCGTATGTAGTTTATTTTGTCGAATTTGCGTAAGTCTATCCAGAAATGTGCTTGTTTGACCATGATGAGCAAACAATTTCAAATTGAAGATCAATTACAATCAGACTAACGGCATTAGAAAGACAACTAAATTATATTTAAGATTATATAATTAATATTACAGCCAAATACTGAGTAATCAATGAGGGCAATGATGTGGAACACGTTTTGTTAGTGACACCCTGTATGAATGCATTAGACAGCTTTTGTGGCGAATGCAACATTTGACATTTATGACACCCCTGTTTTTTGTGGGTCACGCTTTTTTGTTGGGGGAATGGGGATGAATGGAAACCATTCTAATTTAAGTTAACCCTTTATTGACTATTGCCAAATGCGATTGTTTGGCCCATGCGTGGTCTTTGTCCGAGGTGTAGTCAACTGGATGTGACATCAGCCAATCACATGCTCTCTATTCATTCGCGGGTTGTTTTCGGTTGCCCCGATGCACGTCACTTTTTTTGGCTGAAATCATCTGGACCAGTCGCTTAAGTTCCCTCCCGCCCACCATTTGTGCGCGCTCCTGGGGATGGTGGAGGTCGCAAGGCGTTCCAGTCGGGTCCTGCTGGAACCTTTGTCCTCTCAGACCCTACTTACTCTAGTTGGGACGTGGTCACTTGTATTGCGTGTGAAGTGGGGTCGGACGGGCTCGGGACGGAGGCATTTTCCGCGTCATGACTGTGACTATATCGAGGGTTGGGCGCCAGACGGCCGGAACTCAATATTTGGGCAAATTGATATTTTGGTACAAATATAATCCATATAACTTAGATTTTCAGAACCATAAAGAGATACATCCTAAACACTTTTAATATGACTAAACTAATAGTTATAAGTTGGGTCCTACAGTGTATAATACACTGTAGCACCCAACTTATAACTCTGTAATGATTCCCAAGTATTTGAAAGCTGATTATCTAAAAAAAAAGCATTTTTGAGTTACGGCCTTCTGGCGCGCAACACCCGATATGAGTCTTGCGATTGCGGGGCTCATGGGAAGTGTTCTCGCCATAACTCCCTCCGGATCTCATTTCTGTCATGTCCAAGTTGTGTTCGTTGCATCTCATAATTCTGTTCTGTCCACGGCGTGTCCGTATATCCTGTATGCCATTCGCTCTTCTTTCATAGTAAATTATATAAATCGATGTATATTTTAATGATACTTGTGATGAAATTGAATGAATTCTGTCGTCGTCGAACACGTCGTCGTAACCATTGTAACCCAAATAACAATTGGGACTGAACATTTTCTAAATAAAACTATTTCATGAGTTTACGCAACATTTAAAAATTGATTTGTTTTGATTTTGTGTTTTTGGATACAAAAGAATCACCAAACTATGTTTACCTTCAATAGTTAAAATTACACGTAGCTGTTGGAGCTATTGTAAACAATTGAGTTTAATCCAATAGATTATGAGGCGATATCTCACGGGAGAGTCTATCATGCCTGGTTCCATATAAAGGGTTCAACAAAAGAAAGTATACCACTTTGTTTATGTCATTTTGAGTAACATTCAATTTTGTTTGACCAAACAGGCTAGATAGGCATTTAGATGAATCCTTTAGGCATAATTTGATACCAAAAATAAAACCATAATTAGCACCATTTAAAGAAAATTGGTCACTTTTCAAAAGTCACATTTTCAACGCACGCAAGCCGCGAGAATATGCTGTGCGTGGCACTTTGAATGGCCGGGAATGAAATGGATATTGATCACACAGTGCAACTGCGTGGGTTGTGCCTGAGCGAGCGGGCTATTTGATTATGAACAGGTAACATGTGGTCTTTTCTTCCCGCGTATGTGTATTGAAAATGTGACTTTTGAAAAGTGACTAATTTTCTTTAAATGGTGCTTATCATGGTTTATCTTTTGTTAGGGGGCAAATTTGGTATCAAATTATGCCTAAAAGATTCATTTAAATGCCTATCTAGCCTGTTTTGTCCAAAAAAATTGGATGTTACTCAAAATGACATAAACAAAGTGGTATACTTTCTTTTGTTGAACCCTTTATAATGGCTATGCTCCTTGCTGGGCTGTAGTCTCGCGTAATCATGTTTTGATTAAGAAAAATCTTTTTGAAACACGACAGTGTAGAACTAAAAGAGATCACTTAATTAGGTTGTTGGTAACTTGCTATACAGGGTGAGTCTGAAAGAACGGACACTTTGTTCACAAAATAATCAGGCATGCATATTCAAAACCAATGGTACCGCTATAAATACCTAATTTGGCTTTCATTCACAAGAAGTAAAGTAAGTAAAGCCCCAAATGTTGAAGCCAATCCACAAATGGTCGAATCAAGCCATTCCTTAATGTAATCTATTTATGTTTGCTTTCTGAATCAGCAGATATGCCTCCTTTTACTTTTACTTCTTGAATTAAGGCTTTTTATTACTCATAATTTCATTCAAAAGAAGAATTTTAGTTTTATTTATCTCCAGTTATTTTATGATTTTGTATCCAAAATCCATGTGCCTTTTCAGGTTTTACACTAGTTGATTAATAGCAGCTCTGAATCAGGCAGCCAATAATATTATGTGTTACTGCCATTCCGTGGATTGGCTTTAAAATATCGGTTTCTGCTAAAATTGTTGCAATGTTCGAATTTACACATTCTTTTTTTCCAATGAAAGCCAAATATGTGGTCTTTGTAACATTTGTAACATATTTGGTTTTGAATATATGGATAACCTATATAACATTTGGGTGGCGCTTTCCCCAAAAAAGTGCCCATTCCTTGTGAATCACCCTGTAGATATCCACAGGCGTGTAGCAGCTTTCCCGGTCAGAGGGCGGGGGGCGTGTGGGGGGGGGGGGGGGGGGGGGGCGGCAGAATAAAATGTTCGTCACGGTTTTGGTAATTGTGGGAACACAATTCGGGCAGTATCAGTATGTATTGTTTTTCTTCATTGTGGAAGAGTAAAATGTATAAATAACCATCAGTGGCGGCAGACCAACATCCTTTTTAATTCGAAATAATGTATGGGTAAGGTAAATTAGCTTGATTTGGTGTGAAATCGGATTAAGACGTGATCTATTTTAAGCTAATTTAGATGTAATTTTGACATGAAAAGTCAACATTGTCGATTGTTTAGGGGGGGGGCTTGATCTGACTGGGGCCCGCGGGCTGGCAAGCTCTATTACCCGGGCAGAAATCGACCAGAATTGCTCAGTGAAACTGATTTCTTTCTGCCCCGTAAACATGCTTCTTTGGCTAAAATAGCCCGGTAAACGCATTGTGTATTTTCCTTTTCCTTTTTCTCCTTTTCCTTTTTCTCTTTTTCCTTTTACTCCTTTTCCTTTTTCCCCTTTTCCTTTTTCTCCTTTTCCTTTTTCTCCTTTTCCTTTTTCTCCTTTTCCTTTTTCTCGTCTATTCTCCTTTTCCTTCCCCCTTTCCCTTTCTTTGCTTCCCCGATTTGTTCGCTTAATTTGTTGTCACCCACCCTGACACCCCTCTGGCTACGCCACTGGATATCAACGTGGCATTGCGCAACGGACTACACATGTGGAATTGCACGTCCACCTGGCCTATTCTACACTCAATAGAATCGGTGCATGACGTCCAATCCATTGCATGATTGGCCAAAATATCATGAAACAGGTGTGTATTCTTTCTGAAAATCTTAAACACAGTTATTATTCTCGACAATATGGCAGCTAATCCGGTATATGGATAACCTCTATTCCTGACAAGATGACAGCTAAGCCGTTACATGGGTAACCTCTATTCCTGAAAAGTTGGCATCTAATCTGTTACATGTATAACCTTTATTCCTGACAAGATGACAGCTTATCCGTTATATGGATAATCTCTATTCCTGGCAAGATGGCAGATAATCCGTGACATGGATAATCTATATAGTCCTGACATGATGGCAGCTAATCCGTTATATGGATAACCTTTATTCCTGACAATATGACAGCTAATCCGTTACATAGGTAACCTTTATTTCTGAAAGTTGGCAGCTAATCCGTTACATATATAACCTCTATTCCTTACAAGATGGCAGATACTCCGTGACATGGATAACCTATATAGTCCTGACATGATGGCAGCTAATCCATTATATAGATAACCTTTATTCCTGACAAGATGACAGCTAATCCGTTATATGGATGATCTCTATTCCTGGCAAGATGGCAGATAATCCGTGACATGGATAACCTATATAGTCCTGACATGATGGCAGCTAATCCATTATGTAGATAACCTTTATTCCTGACAAGATGACAGCTAATCCGTTACATGGGTAAACTTTATTTTTGAATGTTGGCAGCTAATCCGTTACATGGCTAACCTCTATTCCTAATAAGATGGCAGCTAATTGGTTACATGGATAACCTTTATATTGCACTGTTGTCTGAGGAAGTGTCTCAAGCGCAATTACTACTCAACAGAGTGGAGACTTCAGTGGGCAGAGTTGGGCTCAAAATGAACGCTGCAAAGACGAAGTGCATGTCCTTCAACCAGACGCAAGTACCTGTAATCACCACAAGCGAAGGCATGCGCCTTGATAAAGTGGAGGACTTCAAATACCTTGGAGCGTGGATGAACAGCACGGAAAAGAACATCAAAACACGCAAAGCAGCTGCATGGAGAGCTTGTGGCAAACTTATTCAGTTATGGAAGGCTATATCACTATCCAGAAAGCTCAAAGAAAGACTGTTCATAGCTACAGTAGAATCAGTCCTCCTTTATGGATATCACGGATATGAGGCATGGACAATCACCCCAAAGCTTGGTAAACTACTGATGGATGCTACACTAGGATGCTAAGATCTGTGTTCAACATCAACTGGGGTCAGCATGTGACAAATACGGACCTGTATGGGAACATGTCAAAAGTCTCGGACAAGATCAGAGAACGCAGAGATTTGCTGGACACTGCTTCAGGGTCCAAGGAGCTTGTACACAAACTCATACATTGGATTCCAAAGCACGGAGTAAGAAAGCGTGGTAGACAGCCCTGACCTACATTGACATACCAAAACGTGATACAGGACGAAAGGTGGAAGAAATCAAGTCATCTATGTTGGAAGGGAAGATCATCCGCCCTAAGTCAAGTAAGTCAATAACCTATATTCCAGACAAGATGGCAGCTAACCTCTATTCCTGACAAGACGACAGCTAATCCGTTACATGGATAACTTCTATTCCCTTAAACATAATCAAAGACTAGACTCTGTCTATATAGACGGTATTATTAGTTATCCCCTATATGTTCACACAATACGGAAAAATACCATAGGTATTTTCCGTATTGTGTGAACATGCAGGGGATAACGAAGTTATCGTTTAGTCCAAAGGCCCCAATAAAAATGGTATTTAAACACTCGCGGAAAACTAAACTTCAAACAATACATAGGGCATGTAGGGCAAGTGTAAATGTAAGTGTAAATACACTAGCAACCAAAAGTATTAGGACACTTGGTTGTGGTGTTAAAATCACCTCATATATTTAATTTGGAGCGCAATATCTCACTACGATTAGTGTTACTGCATCTCTTCTCATTAATAAATTCATGTTTCCTATAACATCTGCTTATTACACGGAATTGATGAACACATATTGCTTGTTTAAATCCCTATACAAATGTCCCATTGGAAATAGCTCATGACTAATTAATCAACCTCATTTAGCCAATGTACTCCTATGGTGTGTAGTTCTGACAATTTGTACATCCATTCAAAAAAATCTTCTTAGTTGTTTTTCAATGGATTCACTCAAGTCAAACTAATCCCAATAAGGTCACTTGTCTTTGATCTCTCACAGATATTGACACTTGATCTCTTTATTCACCTTAAAAATAAGATATTTGGGATGGAAATTTATTTCAATTTTGACCCCTTCACTTTCATATTGTAAATGGAAACCATCCAAATTATCTGTACTTTCTCATAGCAACAACATGACCTGGGCACACTTCTCAGTTCTAATTCATTTCAGCATAACTTTGGAATTGTTGTTAGGCTAATTTGACTCTCAATTAACTAAAAAACATAATGTGCGAAAAACAGAATCACTGAAATACTGTTATAAATGTTTTCTTTTAATTCAAATTCTATAACCCTTGAATACCAAAAAGTTAACACAGTAATTCAATGGAATCCCAGTGTTTTCTCTCAATTTGCAGCTTGCAAGGTGTCATAATACTTTTGGTTGCTACTGTACAACATTTCACCATACTTACATCCAATACATGTTACAGTATGATCGTACACGCGTCCCGCGTCAGTCATTTCCACTCTGAATGGCCATCCTCCTTTAAAGTGAAGTTGTCTGCATGCAACTGTAGCTTCATCAAGATACGAGTAACCTCCTGCACAAATCAAACTCCAATCTTGACCGGTAGGGTCATCCAGCTTAACTTGCACTGTTCCCATCCGAGGATTATTATCAGTGGCATTCAGTCTGATATCTATGATCTGGACACTTTCTGAAACTAGACAAACATTGTCCCTAAAAATCAAGTTTTTGTTGGCAGACATAAAAATATGAATTTCCATTATACTTTGGTCATTGATAGACCTTTGGTCAATAAACACTAAAATGGAACTTTTTTTTGTTTTTTGCCTTCGTTGCCATGACAACGACACATATTAGAATTTTCATGGTTTTTAACAAAATTTTCAATTTTTCAGAAATTAAAAACTGCTAATTTACACATATCATTTTGAACAAACAATACAACCAGGATTTTATTTTCATTCAAAAATATAACCATACATGTCTCAACTTTCATTCCATGCAACAAAAAAACTTGTGCAAATTGTATTATGGGATATACCATTATTTGAAAAAGGGGTGTATTTCATAATAAATCGTGTGAAAAAAATACACCTTTGTAAATTAATCACAACTAGCAAAGTGGTGTTTTTTTTGCATTCACCTTCTACAAATGAAAGCTTGAGGGATGTCTGAATAATAATATATAAAAATATCCATGGGTAATTCATACCTGTTGGAACAGTGTTGCCAGAAAGTGTTGACTTTTTCCAAAAAAAATCAGTATTACATGGTATGAAAATACACGTTTAATTTCAGCAAACTATTTAATAAATCATCCTGTTATGTCTAAAATAGAGAACAACTATTTTTGGATCAGGGATAATGTTGCTCATGTTTCAAAGTGCATATTAAAAAAAAGTGTTGCCAGGTAGGTTGAGTTTTAACTTTATTCATGGCAGAACAGACTCGTATTAAATAAACAGAATTCTTCTTAAATCTGCTTTTGACAGCTACATCCATTTACTGTATCACTATAAGTGATGTTTATTTACATTCATGTGTGAATAACAAAAGGATTTTGGAAAGGTATTAACCTCTAGTTTCAGAATATGGCTGATAGCAAATTCAAAGCGGTAGCTTTATATGAGTTTTCAGCCATTTTCAAAATGGCCGCCAAAATACCAACATAAAGCAAACTAATAAACTTATGATGAATTTTGGAAACTCTGTTGGATGTAAATAACACAGTCTTGTATGTAAACTGCGCCAATAAAGTATCGATACACTTACAAATGGTCAGATTTACCGGAACCTGAATTAGTATGCAAAAAAAAAATTAAATAATTCGATTCACAGTTATCTTCTGCGCATTTTGACACCTCTTTTGTTGCGCTATGATGTTGTTTGGCGGATTTATGGGCACTTGAGTGGCTTAAAGTCGAATTCTAAAGTTGCAAAAGCTCCTATTCACCCCAATTCCAGAAAGGAACTCGCACAAAGCATCACACACAGACAAAATTAAGACAAAAATACACCAATTTGTTCTGTTTACTTAACCATGACAATTAATGATTGATTAATTATTAATGTATGCCTCCCATCTCTGACCCTTTTGTTTTGTTATTGAAAATTAATGCTGATATTCATTGCAATCGATTTATCCAACACGCGACATACACATCATTTTAAAAAGGCGGGCAAAAATAATGATGATCTTATTCGTTGCTGGAATAGGGGCTTTTGCAACTTTAGAATTCGACTTTAAGCCACTCAAGTGCCCATAAATCCGCCAAACAACATCATAGCGCAACAAAAGAGGTGTCAAAATGCGCAGAAGATAACTGTGAATCGAATTATTTAATTATTTTTTTGCATACTAATTCAGGTTCTGATAAATCTGACCATTTGTAAGTGTTTCGATACTTTATTGGCGCAGTTTATTAGACCACTAGACACTCATATCCAGAACCTTTGCTTTGTTAACACATCAAAATCCAAGATGGCCGCCAAAATGGCCGCCAAAAATGGTAAAATTCCATATATTGGCATATATAAACCAACACGTATGATCAGAGTATAGTTCTAACAATGGGATGTATATGTTAGACCATTAGAAACTAATAACTCGTATTTTTGCATTGTTAACATACTTTAAAACCAAAATGGCCGCCAAATTGATGGCAAAAAATGATCAACAATTGTCAAAATTCCATAAAATAGCATAATATCAACCATAATGCATGATGAAAATATAACTTTAATGATGGGATGTATGTATTGGACTACTAGTAACGCATATACAGTATTCTTGCTTTGTTAACTTAGTACAAAATCCAAAATGGCTGCCAAAATGGCCCCCAAAGTGGTTCCCGAAGTGGCTGCAAAAATTGTCAAATTCCATAAAATGGGATAATATCAACCTAAATATATGATGAAAATATAGTTTTAATGATGGGATGTATGTATTAGACCGCCACTAACTCATATCTAGTATTTTTGCTTTGTTAACATACTTAAAAATCCAAAATGGCCCCCAAAATGGGTCCCAAAATGACTGAACAAATTGTTGGAATTCCATAAAATGGGCTAATATCACCCAAAATGTATGATGAAAGTATAGTTTTAACATTGGGGTGTATGTATTAGACCACTAATAACTCATATCGGACATATCCACTATTATTTGTATTGTAATAACATACTTTAAATCCAAGATGGCCACCAAAATGGCCGCTGTAAATGTAAAAATAGTCTATATACATGAGTGTATGATAATCCAAAATAGATAGTGATAGTAATACAATTGTGAGAGTGTATATTACATCAAATCCACCAAATAGATGTTCTAAACTGGTAAGCTATTGCTTTTAGAAATAAGGCCCACATCTGTGACAATTTTGATTCCAATCACTTTCCAAAATGGCAGCCAGAATGGTTCAGTTGATGTTAAATGACCTAAAACAATTGTTTTGTATTGTAAATGAACAAACAATTGTTTTGTATTGTAAATGACCGGTATTATGTAATACCAATACCCCCAAATTGAATGGGACAGCATTCACTACATGTCTATGATAAAGCCTAGGGGCTGTAGATCTAGTTTTAATATTCTAAAATATCCAAGATGGCTGTAAAAGTTTAAAATAGCTGAAAAACAGTGTTAGTTTATTGTTAGTATTACATTATATATGATCACATTATTATATCTACAGCTTTTAAGCCATCCAGTAAATGTGTTTGTATATGTGACAAGGATGATTGAATTGTATAGACTCCATTTTGACAATGTCATGTTATTAAGATGGGCATTATAATGAACATTTCATTAAAATTATCTCCAAATGGCCAAAATAATTACCACGGGTGGCCACCAATTGATAATAATATATATGACCAGAATAAAAAAAATGGAGTCTATACCATTTAATCATACTTTGTCACCTACAGATACGTATAAAATCTATATATATATAATCTTTTGGTCATATCTAATGTAACACTAGCAATAAAACTAATAGTGTTTTTCAGTTATTTTAACATTTTGCAGACATCTTGGATACTTTAAAATACTCAAACTAGATCTACAGCCCCTAAACTTGATCATAGACATAGGTTAAATGCTGTCTTATTAGATTTGGGGTATTAGTATTACATAAAATGGTCATTTAAACAATTGTTTTAGGTAATTTAACATAAACTTAACCATTCTGGCAGCCATTTTGGAAAGTGATACAGAATCAAAATTGTCAAAGAGATGAGCCTTATATCTAAAAGAAAAAGCTTAGCAGTTTTAGAACATACTATTTGGTGAATGTGATGTAATATACACTCTTACAATGTCTATTGTGGATTATCATTCACTCATGTAGACTATTTTAACATTTACAGCGGCCGTTTTGGTGGCCATCTTGGATTTAGTGTACGTTATTACAATGCAAATATACTGGATCCCAAAATAACTGAACAAATTGTCGAAATTCCATTAAACTATACTTACTTTCTTCATACATTTTGGTTGATATTATACCATTTCATGGAATTTCGACAATTTGTTCAGTTATTTTGGGATCCATTTGGTGGCCATTTTGGATTTTTAAGTATGCTAAAAAAACACAAATACTAGATATGAGTTACTAGTGGTCTAATACATACATCCCATCATTAAAACTGTATTACATCTTACATTTAGGTTGATATTATCCCATTTTATGGAATTTGACAATTTTTGCAGCCACTTCGGGAACCATTTTTGGGCCACTTTGGCAGCCATTTTGGATTTTGAACTATGTTAACAAAGCATGAATACTGGATATGAGTTACTAGTGGTCTAACACATACATCCCATCGTTAAAAATATATTTTCATCATACATTTCGGTTGATATTATGCTATTTCATGGAATTCTGACCACTTTTTACCATTTTTGGCCATTCATTTGGCAGCCATTTTGGTTTTAAAGTATGTTATCAAAGCAAAATTACTAGAGATGAGTTTGTAAGGGTCTAACACATACATCCCATTGTTAAAACTATACTCTGATCATACATGTTGGTTTATATATGCCAATATATGGAATTTTATCATTTTTGGCGGCCATTTTGGCGGCCATTTTGGATTTAGATGTGTTAACAAAGCAAAATATCCGGATATGAGTGTCTAGTGGTCTAATACATACAGTACTGCGTTATTTACATCCAACAGAGTTTCCAATATTCATCATAAGTTTATTAGTGTGCTTTTTGTTTGCATTTTGGCGGCCATTTTGAAAATGTGCTGATAACACACAGAAAGCTACCGCTTTGAATTTGCTATCAATCATATTCTGGTTTCATGGATCCATACCAATACAAAAATCATTATTAGCCTTACTCCCTCGACATGGTACTGACCGACCCTACGGGCTCATGGACTAATATGTTAATACTATACTCAACATGGCATATGTTGCAATATTGCTAATTTGAGGTAAAAAAGAGAACTCTGGCAACTTTAACAAGTACATTTCATATTATTTTATTGCAAACATTCACAAAACAAGTAATATCTTCAATATATCTCCTAATCAACGCTTATATATATGTAATTCACTGTTTAATTGTCCGTTTTTCGATAATAGGCATTTTAAGATTTTTCAAAAATACCTATCTTTCTGGAAACACTGCTGCCATGTTTAAAGATTACCCACACTTTTCTCATTGAAATTCAATTGAGCAACATTGTTACTCTTTACATGCAAAATATCTTTGAAAAAAAAGTGCCACTTTCAGGGTTAACGGTGATTAGATTTGGCTAATAATTGATAGTTTGTAAAAGGGACGAAACACCCCTATTTGGAAACATGGTATAGTCCAATTGCAAATACCAAGATTTCTTTTTAAATATGGATTAGTTTGACTGTGGACTGCCCTTTCATATATAAAAACAAGAATTTGTAAAAAGTATTTTGTATGCTACAAATGTGGGATCCAAGTTGAGCTAAAATTAGCATTTAAAACAGCAAAAAATGAGAAAAATCATCAAATTAATGGAATTGCCCGTAACCATGGTAACATACATGTGACACCAATTTTTTTCCCATATTTGTTGACTTTGACCATAGGTCCATCCATGCACAAGGTATGAAGAAAATTCATATTTTTCAGTCTGCCACATTTTTCAACATTTCCTTGATTCTTACTGAATACAGTTCTTGTTAGCATCAAGAGCCTCTACCGTTAAGGTGACGAAAAGAAATCCTGTTTTAACACTTTCCACGTAGCAGGCGTCAGCAGATGACATTCCATAATTTCACAAAATGTTTCAAAAATGTCCAAAATTATTAAATTTCATTACCATATTTGGATTCACCGTGAGAAATGCATTGAAATATACAAATACGCCTAGAATTGGTTCAGTAATCCTTTAGATAGACTTTGAAAATTGGGAAACAATCTGTTTTGTATAATATGTTAAAACTAATAGCCGCGCGGAAAGTGTTAAGGACTCCACCGATCCAGATTTTTTAAACGGGATTTTTTTCTTCTTCTAAATATGACATAAGGTTTTTTGGGGGGATTTTGGTCACAGTTTGAAGAAAAAAACCTTGGTGGTGCGTCCGCGCGTAATACAGGTTTTTACCGGCGCCTAATGGCCATCAATCATAATTTACTGTGTAATACCACTCATTAATTGTTAAAGTTACTTTCGAGTAGGCCTACTTATCTTACCTGATAATATACTGCATGTGATAACGAACCAACATACAGCTACTGTAACAGAGCACATTATTACCAATGTTTTCCAACTGAAGTCTTTTACTGAATTGTCGCTATTTAAGGCCTTTATATATCATTAACACTTCAGTAATCTATTTTGGGCACACCTCACGATAAATTAGTATTTAAAAACAATGAATTCATAAAAAGGAGGTGAGATAGAGGTCTATACCATAAGGAAGATCCGGTGTGGGTGTAATGGTCTATCAATATACCGTTAGTAATAGCATGTATGGAATTTCATTTGCCAATCTCATGAAACAAATCATGAATCGCTTATCTCATGACGGCAACGCACTACTTGTTTCGGTCGGTGTTCCAACCTATCTCATAGATTTTGCCTAACGTTTGGGAGGTGAAAGACATTTAGTAGTTATGTAAAGATATGGTATCAAATAATTCAGCAACCCTCTGTTGCCAAGGTAACGAGCCTATCTTGTTTTGCTCAAGGACAAATCCACCTATTTATACTAATTTCAGCAACGAAAAAAGTTAAAGATTGGCATAACCCTACACATGTACACAAAGCAGGGATAGCACTGGATCAAAAATGTGAGAGGTCCCCTGACATTTTTCAGGACCCCGTAGGACTTCAAAAAACAAATTTAAGGGGATCCTGAAGTTTGGGTATTTGAAAATTTTACTTTTTTTACGGACAGTTTTAATGAATTGTGAGCAAAGGATGGATATGTAATTTACAGAATTTCTTAAGGTTTCCATTTCCATACATCGTCAAATTTAAGGGGTCCCTTCAATTTTGATCGGGACCCGCAAGTCTTTGAAACCTGACGCGTCACTATAAGAAAGTGAGAGGTGTAGGACGCGCAGGCGCGTCAGAATGCAACCCCTGACACAAATGTGGTAGATATTTTGCCCTAATACCTAGTACCCTTGAATAACCACTAAGCTACCAAAGTTATTTTTGGTAACATCCTGAATAATTATGTTTAATGACCATGAAAGGAAGTCACAAAAGTTGATTTAGGGGAGTCCTGGAGGTGCACGGTAATCCCCCGTATAAACCATGACTATATCATTTCCCTTAAATCGGATCGAGTGACGTAAGCGCCGGATTTCCCCATTTTTTTCTTGAATAAACTCAAACGGTATTAGGTCTTTGTAATAAACACAAAGCACAAAACAAAAACAAAAATCATCTCGAGGGGAACTTTAAAACAACTTCAAGTCGGTTAGGTAATATCTGACTCAACTGTCAACCTAGAAAAGAAAAAAATGCACTCCTAATTTCTCTTATAAGTTCAATACTCAAATCTTAAAGGTATATTATGTAATCTTTTCCAGGAGACGCCCTCAATCCTAGATTTTTGGGAAGCAGATTTTATTGCAGATTTATATTTCTGATCATATTATATCATATTCCTAATTACCTCAAAATCATGGTTTTAGAGTGAAAATAACCGGGGAAAATAAACTGTCGGGTTAACTAGCCGGGGAAATTCACTCTAACACCATGATTTTGAAGTAATTAGGAATCGTATCGCCCAGTTACTTGTAATATATTTACGATTTATGATCAGAAATGTAAATCTGCAAGAAAATCTGCTTCAATTTGTTTTTCGAGGATTGAGGGCGATCCCTGGAAAAAAAATAGCATAATATACCTTTAATGTACGGTAGGCGATGGAGCTTCAGCCAAGCAATTCAATATTCTTAGGTAGGTTATGGGTTCGAGTTTCAGAACGTAACAACCATATAGGATATTTTATGAATTATACTACCAATAGACGTTATTCGTAATTGGCGATGTCAGGCTAAAGAGGGAGACATACTCGATGTGACGTCACTAATCATAACGAAGGCGAGGCCAATTGTAGTAAATTACGTCGCATCTGATCAACTTTGCGAATAAAAAAAGGTTTATAGAAACAATATAGTTAAATACATAAATCACAGGATGTGTGTCATAAAAGTGTATATTTGTGGTTTCATATTGCAACAGGGTCCGGGATTTATGTTCAAATTCCAGAAAATATAACATATTGTTACATAACCCACATTGACTATTTACACAAATAGCTTTTCATGTCAGCCTTGATCAAACGTCTATGACCACGTGTTTTGAACTCGCCACCCTTCCCGTTGCATGTCCAGAATTTTTACATTTTACACCATCTTAGATTCGAATTAGCATTCCACAATAACTACTTGTTCTACCCCATAAAAAGTATACATTTTCTGAAAAGACATCACACAAGGAATCCAATAATGATATTGGAATTTAGATATGACCTAATGCTAACATGTTGTGATTAAGAGTGAAAATAAACTGTAGGATAATCCGACAGTTTATTATTTTCACTCTAAATTCACTCTAAAACAATGATTTTGAGGTAATTAGGAATCGTATCGCTCTGTAACTTGGAATGTATGAATGATTTATGATCAGAAATGTAAATCTGCAAGAAAATCTACTTTCTAAAAAAAAAGATCACATAATATGCCTTTAATATGAGCCATACACATTTGCCTCCATTTTATTTACCACAAAACACACAAGGGGAAAAATGTACTTTAGGTCCCAGATTCTGGTAAACCAGTATCGTACATTATTATGTTTTGAGGTGTCCAAGTGTGAATAATATTTGCCATGAGTTTTAAAATATTGAACTCGCCACCCTTCCCTGTAGCAGATTTTTACATTTTACACCATCTGAGATTCGAATTTCGAATATAGCAATAACTTCTTGTTCTACCCCATAAAAAGTATATATTTTCTGAACGGTAATCTCACAAGGAATCCAAATGGTAATATGTTGTGATTAAGAATGTTAAAAAAAAAAAAAAATCCTCTTCATATTTTGATTAAAGCTCAATAATATTGTTATACCTATCCCAATCATAATGTTACCGTGCATATTATTTCCTCATGCAATTACCCATCAGAACATAATAGTTGTCAATGGTAACTTGTTGAAATATGCTATGGCGGGAAGTAAATGAGCACACACGTTGAAAATTCATATTTATTATTGTTTACAAGTATATTGTTGGGGGTATGCACCCTACCCTGATTTAAACGGCCATATTGAATTCCCCTATTTGAGAGCTTTCCAAAAATGTATAATTTTGCTATCATCGATTGAATACCTTTTTTCTTCTTATATTCATGTATGTAGAACCGATGAATTAGGGCAAGTTCACTGTGTAGCGAATAGGGCGAAAGCCAAGGACAATGCAATCGATTCATGATTACAATTGTTACATAATAGTTTTCACGTTTGTTGAAACAGAATCTTGTAAAATAATCTATAAAATGAGAACAAAATCAGTTTTGTACCGTACAGGGATGAGGAGTTATTGTACATTGAACGTACAATTGGGAACATTTTCTAAATTCCCAATAGAGATTGTACACAGCGCCACCGCTACGCCCCCATCATATCTCAGCCAAACAGTTATAGAAATACCTAATTTATTCACACAATGTAGCTAGATAAATAGGCTTTTAAATGACACCTCAACCATAGCTTTACCACATTTAGTTGTTGAGTTAATAGAGAGAGATGGATGATTCGTCACCAAAAATGCAACGCCGCCACCCTTTTTTGGTGGTGAGTTCAAAGCACATGGCCATATACCAGCACCACCGCTCCAACGTGACTGGCATTGATATGCAGCGTCTGAACCACGCTTCTTTACTCATGCACCTTCTTGATCAAACATAATATTCCACGACGAAAGATCATGTATTCCATTAGCAGTTTCCATATGAAAACAGTGTTCTACTTATTACCATACAAACATAGATACTACGCAAAATTACGTAAAACACTTGGTGTCATCCCGCAATCGCCCAACGCTAGACAGCTACTTGAGATTTTACATAAGGCCGTGTGTTTTGAACTCGCCACCCTTACCGTTGCATGTCCAGATTTTTACATTTTACACCATCTGAGATTCGAATTAGCATATCGCAATAACTATTTGTTCTACCCCATAAAAAGTATATATTTTCTGAACGGTAATCTCACAAGGAATCCAAATATGCTATTGGAATTTAGATAAGACCCGATGGTAACATGTTGTGATTAAGAATGTTAAAAAATTATCGATTTTTTTCATATTTTGATTTAAGCTCAATAATAATTTTATACCTATCCCAATCATAATTTTACTGTGCATATTTAAGTTCCTCATGCAATTACCCATCAGAACATAATAGTTGTTAATGGTAAACATGTTGAAATATACTATATCGAGAAGTAAATGAGCACAAACGTTTAAATTTCATATTTATTAGAGTTTACAAGTATATATTTTTTGGTATGCACCCTATCCTGATTTAAATGGCATTTTTGAGTTCCCCTATTTGAGAGCTTTCCAAAAATGTATAATTTTGCTATCATCGGTTGAATATTTCTTTTGTTATAGTCATGTATGTAAAACCGATGAATTAGGGCAAGTTCACTGTGTAGCGAATAGGGAAAAAGCCAAGGACAACGCAATCGATTCATGATTACAATTGTTGCACAATAGTTGTCACATTTGTTGAAACAGAATCTTATAGAATATAAAATAATCTATAAAATGAGAGCAAAATCATGTTTGTACGATACAGGGATGAGGAGCTATAGTAAATTGAACGTAGAATTGGGAACATTTTCTATATTCCCCATAGAGATTGCACACAGCGCCGCCGCCACCGCCGCCGCCGCCACCGCCACCACCCCTGACTTTCACAACATAATCAATCATATCTCAGCCAAACATTTATAGAAATACCTGATTTATTAACACAATGTAGCTAGATAAATAGGCTTTCACATGACACCTCAACCATAGCTCTACCACATTTAGTTGTTGAGTTAATAGAGAGAGATGGATGATTCGTCACCAAAAATGCAACGCCACCACCCTTTTTGGGTGGTGAGTTCAAAACACATGGCCATAATGGATGTTTGAATTGTTACCATTATACCTTAACTTGGGTACTACGGTCGCAAAATGCGACGGTCGTAAAATCAGAATTGCTGGTGAAATTGCGAAGTTGTAGTGCGCCATCCACGTATTATAGAGCCATAAAGATGTAATACATGTCGTTGAGGGCTAAGTAAATCACTACTTAATGAGAAGGTACCATACAAAATAGTGCATCTACTATTCATGCTATTGGCATGGTTCTTTGTAAATATTATGATTATACGCAAGAAATAGCTATCTCAATTATTGCACTTTCATATGTTTTTAGTGTATGGAAAAAACCGATTATTTTCTGGCTCGTTCATACCCGAGTCCGCGCAATTACCGCTATCAGTAGCTATCACGTACTTGAATTAGGCTTAGGCTTAGGCAATATATGACAACAAAAGACAGCATAGACGCTGCGTTGTCTCCATTCATATACAATGTATATCCTCTGTGAGTTTCTGCTATTCGTACGTATTCGTATCGAAAAATTATTTCAATGTGGAAGAATGTTTTTCAAACTGATTTTGTAAAGAAAAGCCGGAAAATCATTTTGAAATAGAAAGGAATTCGAAATATCATACGTAGCAGTGTTTTGCTAATCTTCGAGTTTCGAGTTTCGAGTTTCGAGTTTCGAGTTTCGAGTTTCGAGTTTCGAGTTTCGAGTTTCGAGTTTCGAGTATCGAGTTTCGAGTTTGGTTTAAATGAAAAAACGTAACTCGATATCGAGTTTCAAAAAAAATCAAACTCGATATATCGAGTTTCAAAAAAAAAATGAAACTCGATATCGAGTTTCAAAAAAAAAATCAAACTCGATATCGAGTTTCAAAAAAAATATCAAACTCGATATCGAGTTTCAAAAAAAAATCAAACTCGATATCGAGTTTCAAAAAAAAAATCAAACTCGATATCGAGTTTCATGAAAAAACCAAACTCTTCATGAAAAAACCAAACTCGATATCGAGTTACGTTTTCACACGTGTTTCTATGGTAAATGGTATATACCAAACCAAACTCGATATCGAGTTACGTTTTCACACGTGTTTCTATGGAAAATGGTATACTAAACGAAACTCGATATCGAGTTACGTTTTCACACGTGTTTCTATGGTAACTGGTATATACCAAACCAAACTCGATATCGAGTTACGTTTTCACACGTGTTTGTATGGAAAATGGTATATACTAAACAAAACTCGATATCGAGTTACGTTTTTCACATGTGTTTCAATGGTAAATGGTATATACTAAACCAAACTCGATATCGAGTTACGTTTTTCTCTTCTAACTACTACCAAGTAGTAATGTCAAGCAACTAGTAGTACGACTAAATTAATCTAAATTTATCAAAACCCAGCTGGGGTCTAATAGCGCTGTGGTATTTTAAATAACGAGGAAATCTCTTTTCGACAGCCAATCCAAGTTGTTACTAGTTTTCAGTATTTTTTTCGGCTTGTTATTATTTTTTTATTTTTTCGGTCATCAACAAAAAATCATGAATATTGACAATATTTGATGGTTAGACTATCTATTGAATAAAGTGGTCAATGCCGAAAACGGCAGAGCGTAATAAAAATGTAGAAATATAGACCTACGTTACTCTGAGTTTCATGCCGATAAGGCAATCGTCAATAAGGTTGGATTGCAAACCCCATGTGATTATATGATATATATAGATCATCTTTATTAAACAACAAAAGAAGATAACATACAATGCCCAGGAACAACTGAGATCCATTCCGATCTCAGGCAGGGATTAGACAAAGACAAACAACTAATAATTAAACACTAGAAAGAAAGCAGAAAAAGAAGAAAATAAATACCATGGCGGGAAGTAAAGCAGACTAGATAAATTCATGAACGTTCCACTGAGGTTCATATCTGGCATTAAAAATGGAGTATGAAGAACTTATCGCGGATTTTGTGATATGTTTCTTCATAACAGTGAATGTGGTAGGAGTTTGAAGTTCTTTGGACAAGCGAGTTATTCTGCCTTTATTGTCGGTATCAATAAGCCCTCTTGATCCTACTTCGACAGCGATTAGGGTGCAAGAGAACCCGGCGTCGACAATGTCGGTAACAAGGGATGCGTACCGTTCGTTTTTGGTACGGTGAGCTTTCTCGATGTTGGGTTCAAATGGCACCGACAGTTCAAACAGAACAACCCGCTTGTCTGTAGGCCAGAATAACACAATGTCAGGTTTTTGGGAGGTGGCGATTATGTTGGGTGGAATTGTTCCACTTCCGACAGTGTTATTTTTGATGTCGGCACAGATAAGTAGATTACCACTCTTGTATAATTCTGAGTCCTTGAACACTGAAAGCAGAATACGGATTATGTTGTTGTGTCTCCAGAGGTATCTATCCAGCATTTTTTGACAATTATTGAGAATGTGCAATAAGGAACCTTTGCTTTTACAGAGAGGGCAAATGTCACTAAGTCGTTTACCCCAGCGTTTTAGGTTTGTAAAAGAAGGGAGAGAATCCATACAGGCATTTATAGCAAATTTCAACACACCTTTTGGCAATGAGTAAATACAATCCATGGTGTTTTTCCGTGTTTTTGGCTATCTCTGAGCTTAGACCGATTCTGTAATATGATGGAAGAAACAGCATGGGTTTGCCATAAGTAAATGTGAAAGTAGTTGTCCCTCACGTATGTAAGGCATACGGGGACGTGCCGCTCCAGTGGATCGTTTTTTCATGAGACATCCTTAGCCATGGGTAGGCTTTTCAACTGAAAAAAAAATCCTTAGACATGGGTCTATTTTCGCGAAAATGTGCAAAAATTAGGTCTTTTTTCCCGATAATTTGCGAAAATGTGTTCTAAAATGAAGCAAACCCCCTAAAAATGGGTACCAATTTTTCCAAAATCACCCTTAGAAATGGGTATGGGTTTTGAATCTCCAGCGGCACACCCCCGACCAAACCAAGTCTGAGTACCCCCCCCCCCCCCCCCCGCGGGAGTATACCCTATTGATTTTATATATTGGATCCGGCAATAATCTGTGTTATAACACATTACAACGTGTTATAATCGCGTTACTGCCAGTGTTTTTCTTCAAGAATTTTCGGACTTTCTCAGCACACTGTTATCTACTACAAAGAACAAACTCCTAATCGTTGGTGATTTTAACTTTCATTTTGAAGATACAAATGATAACGACACTTCACGATTGAAAGAATTGCTTGATATTTGTAATTTGATCAATATGTTGATTCTCCGACCATCATGACCATGGACTTATCAGAATAAGTCCATGCTCCGACTCACATCAAAGGACATATTTTGGATTTAGTCATTGCTCGCGCCTCTGATAATCTCATAAATTCTGTTAATGTCGACTGTTTGATGACTGATCATGTTTCGATTCTCTGCAAGCTGAACCTCAAGAAACCTCACCCTTTAAAAAACGGCAAATTTCTTATAGAAAACTTAAAGAAATTGATGTTGAACGATTTACTCTGGACATTGAAACATCTTGTGCAGATATTGAGTCATCAACAGATCTAAATGAAATTGTTCATAAATACAACTCATCTCTCCGCTACATTTTAGATAATCACGCACCTCTAAAGTCTCGCACGATTACAATTCGACCTTCCAATCCCTGGTATTCCCCAGAGATTGATGAAGCAAAGATACTAAGGAAAATACTTGTACGCAAATGGAGGAAATCAAAGTTGGAAGTGGATAGTGAGATTTTTATGCGGCAACATATTTATAACATGATCTATGATGCCAAGGCAACGTATTATAGAGGCAAGACAATGGTAATGCTTTATTATATGGGATCACTGAACGACAACTCAATAAACTTCAACGAGCTCAGAATGGAAGCAGCAGGATTGAATAGCGCGTGCAAGGGTCCCATTGTCATATCGATTGGCTATTTACAATAGCATCTGAGACTAATATACCTAAAGAGATAAGCACGGTACAGCTATTCATCGCTGTACACATGGTCCGATGCGGATATTGTTTAGTCAATCGCCAATCGATTATCATCATTCAAGTTTAATTTGTAGTCACGACCTCATTATTTGAGTAAGCACGCTATTTGAATCCAGTATTATCCACACGTTCATTACACTTTTTAAATAACCTGAACGCACTTTAGCATGGGATGGCTACCGACATACAGAACGTGATATATTTCTAAAATGAATATACATTTATATCGCTATATTTTTGGCATTTCAGAAGAGATATGATAATTAAAACCTATTGGGTACATTCATGGGCATATACACAAGGTATTATGATAACAAAGTTCATGGTAATGTGTTTATATTTATGAATTGAGAAACATATGCTATACTTTAATTCATAAACAAGTTCTCCAGGCCCGTAACCAGGTGGGGCGGGGCTGGAGGTGGGGGGTGGGGGGGGGGGGGGTACCTTTTTTGTACCAATGTACTTTTTTTGTACTAATGTTCCTTTTTTTGTGAAAACGCCCCACCTCCACCCCCCTATTTTCCGAAAATCCCCCTTTCAAAGCATTTTTCGGACCGTTTTGGACCGCCCCCCACCCCCCCCCCCCCCCCCCCCCCCCCCGCTCTCAAAATAGTGTGAGATGACTAAACAATTGGGGGGAGGGCACCTTTTACGAGTTTTCGGGTACCAATGATACCTTTTCCAAAAAGTACGCCCCCCCCCCCTAAAAAAATCCTGCTTTACAGGCCTGAGTTCTTCAAAACATCACTTTTTTTAGTTTAATTCAAAATGACAGTCAGTCGTTAGCGCGATCACTAATGAGAGAGATGAGCTCTTTCTGTTATGAGGATCCCGTAGATTCTCGTAGTTCGGAGATTCGAATTATATAGGTGTGTTGACGTTAGTGAATGATGATCGAAATGATAGAACCCAGAACGCTTGACTTAAAGAAAGTGTCCAGCACAACATTGTGCATTAGTAAAATAATTATCAAGCCCAAAATCGCGTAGTTATATAGAACAAAACATCGTACTTATCATAAAAATGAATAAAAAAACTGCCATCTCTCAACATGCCATTTTTAAAATTCGCGGTGATCGAAAGTCCCGGGATCAATGACGTCATGGTTATTGGTGCTCAAATGTACGCATGTGCATTGTATAACTATGACTTCATTGATGCCGGGACTTTCGATTGCCGCGAATTTTAAAAATTGCATGTTGAGCGATGTCAGTGTTTATTCGGTTTTTAAGATAAGTATGATGTTTTGTTCTATATTACTACGTTATTTGGGCGCTATAATTCTTTTTCTAACATATAATGCATAATGTTTTGCTTGCCGGAGACCTTCTTTAATAGTTGTCTACCTCTAGCCCATCTTACTGTATATGGGGCAAAGGTTCCAATTAACAGTTTTGACAGGTTTAGACAATATTAATTTGATTGTTAGCTTTCAGTGTATGTGTTATTTTTATTTCAAATAACATATGAGTCCCCAAAATTCCCCCAAATAACTCATTTTTGGTCGACTAAATCGATAGTTCACCACTGGCTCATTATCTATTGAACACGACGGTCGTTTCAATGAGTAGTCATGGCCGAGCGGTTAAGGCTATAGACTATAAATCTATTGGATTCTCCCAGCGCCGGTTCTAATCCTGCCTGACGAAATTTTGTTACAATAAGCGTTGGTCTGTGTATTGGAAAATGGCGTATATTTTTACTCCGCAAATTTTCATTCATGGATGTAATCGTCTACCTCCAGAGTATATTACTGCATTATTTCAAAGATGTTTCACATTTTAATGTCGGGAACCATATAACCTTTGACGAGTTTACATTTTACAAATGTGTTATTTTTTCTTTGGGAGAAATTTGCTATCAAACACGATGATAATATGTGGTAATTGTGCCGGTTTATCGAAAGGCAGGAAATACTGTTATTATATAAGAAATATATTATTATATCCATTATCCTTTTTATTACCTGGAGTTCATGGGTTTTCTAAACCACAGTTCAAATTTTAGCCCATTAGACAATACCATGACGAAATGAGAAGGGTTTGAAATAAGCCGCTCCTAAACTAATTAGTATGCACAGCCAATCGGAGTGCGTGTCTTCCGCAAGAAATCGTGCATATTTCATTTCACAGTGAGCGCTTTTGTGTGTGCTAACGACTGACTGATGAATCTAAATTACAAACTATGATATTTGGTTATCACAATACATTGTTATGTTCAAGAATGTACCCAATAGGTTTTAATTGGCATATCAAGGTCCGTGAGTCGGTCACCATCCCGTACTAAAGGAAATTAAGAATAGTGTAATACACGTGTGGAAAACACTGGATCAAAAATAGCGCGCTGCTACTCAAATGATGAGTTCGTGAATACAGATTAAACTGAATGAAGATTAAATCGATGGGCCATCAACTATAACAATGTCGCATCGGACCATGGATCGCTGCACATGGCAGGTATCAATGGGCGCTTCTTATCTCTTCAGATAGCATAATATGTACACAATCTTACAGACTCAATACCTCCGTGAGCAACCAATTAACCATGGCAGGTATAGATGTTAACCTTTGGTGACACGCTTGTATGTTGTTGGCAAGTGGTTATATAACCTTGGTGTCAATCAAATATGTTGGAGACTTTCAATATCTGTTTAAGGGCGATAGAGGGCAGGGGGCACAATTTATACTTCTAATCTATGTGTGCTGCACGAATGCTCACAAGGACTAGAAAATTTGATCACATTTCACCTGTTTTACAGCGTCTCCATTGGTTACCTATTCGGTATCGCATCCATTTCAAACTTCTTCTCCTCACCTGGAAAGCCCTACATGACATGGCACCTTCTTATATCAGCGATCTTCTCAATCCACACATTCCATCACGTCGTCTCAGATCTTCGGATAAACAGTTTCTCTCAGTTCCTCGGACATATTCTTCATATGGCGACTGGGCTTTCTGTGCTTGTGCACCTAAACTGTGGAACTCACTTCCTTCAGATCTTCGATTCTGTGATTCACTTGATGGTTTCAAAAATACTCATCTGTTTAAGATTGCTTATGATTTGACTGATTGACTTCTATGTAACTGTTTTTATATTTTAATTATTTCTTTTTAATTGTTTTAATGTTTGCGCCTCGGAATAGGTTGTCTAGATAGATGGCGCATTATAAATGCATTATTATTATTATTATTATTATTATTATTATTATAACACAACCCAACACTGTCATTGTGGGCGCCGGACTAAAAATTGCGAACACCTTGCGTGAAATTTGACAAGGTTGCGGTGTGCTTTAATGTGCATTACGCGCGTACGTTGATTTCGCATTCATAGTGCGTCTTATTCTCGTGTGATACGCGGTATAAAATCGCTATGGTGATTTTAATTCTTAAAACATGACACTTTTCGTCAGATTATGAAAATAGTAAGTCGATGACCCAATTTTTTTTTTTTAAATTATGGAAAGGGTATTGTTGCGTATTTTTTTAGTAAAAAAAATCGACATCAAATTTCGGGCTAGATTTTTTGCTACGAAGCCAAATGTTTAAGAAAATCCATATTCTCCTTAGACTTTTGTGCAAATTATCTTTAAAAAACCCTTTTGCAAATGCTTCTCGTGGTTAAACGAGCACCGTGACCCCAGTTTTTTTAATTTTAGAAATGGTTTGTATGTCAATGGAACTTCGGCAAAAAAAAGTAGAAATGCGCGAAACATCTTAACCGGTGTGAAATAACGTGGGCCTTTCTAAATGAATAGCAATTCACTCCACGTCCGAGGTCCAGAATTGTTTTGCCAAAAAATACATTCTTCTTATTGTTGTCAAAACTCTTAAAGGAATACCGTTCTAATCATTAAACCATGCATTATATGGTAGGAAAATAACTATTTAATGTTTATTGACCATTTAAATTGAACACAGAACTAGGTTCCATTAACGAATATAAACTGCACATCCCAACCTGTGATTATTTAAAATTCGCGCCCGGTTGTCTATGTCGAAAGTGCTGATGTGATAGCCATACGCAATAGTGTGATGTCATCGTCACTAAAACCGCCTCATCAGCAACAGGTCGCTGGACAGTATCACATAGGAATTCTATCCATAAATCGATAATATCAATACATGAAACAGAGATGTGGACATCTCTTAACTTTCTCGTCATATCTTTGATCAATATGGCGACGTCCATACATGTGATTGTTTTCCTTTCTAAAGCCGATCGATGTTGCCTTTACGGTTTACGCAGTACTTTTAAAAACTTTAACCTACAGAAGTGGTTTGTATAATATTCATACACTCTATGTGGTGATAAACCAATCAGAAAGCAGGAATTACAAATACACGGAGTGCATTGAAAGTGTCCAGTGCAGTCCGCGTGTACGCCGTTCAATGCGCGAACCGCTCGCTTTGTTTTGATTCGTTGTTCAGGCATCGCGGGCATCGCCGATTTTTCGCCGGGTGTTAGCAAACTTGTTAATCATGTTAACATGGTTTTATTTGTCATTATAAAGATAAAAATCATGCCTTAATTGTAATTTTGAATTGTATAGTGTCGTATATGAATTAGGTCAATACATGCGCGTGTCTTGTTTCTCGAGAAATGAGAAAATTCAATGCACTTGCGCTGGTGTTGATTTGTTCACAATGCCACTCCCCCTGCGGGGGTCGTGGCATTATTCGCATCAACACCAGCGCGCGTGCATTGATTTTTCTAATTTCTCTTAAAACAAGCCGTACGCATTAATTGACATATATATAATGCTACATATCGGAGCGCTAAAGTTCTATGGCACGGATTTCCTTTAACAGGCGCCGAATCCAGAAAACGATGTCTTTCAGGGTGTTCAATCTAGGGTGTTACATAAGCTGAGTCAAGCTACAGAAAAAGGGCAAGAAAGTGTGTCAATGCGATAGGTAATAACGAAGAAGATAGAGCTTTAGAGCCAGGAATCAGATTAGACAAAACCTACCCTTCAAGAGCAACGTGAGTGAAAAATGCCCATAGGTCACGTTTTGCGACAAAACAGAGCTGTTACGCACTTTGATAACAATTTAATTGTGTTGTAATACCCTTACACACAGAAAACACTATGTAAAAAATTATGTAAATATAGAACTCCATAATTATTATGTAAGAGTTTACATAAAACATGTAATATATACCCAAGCTTGTGTAAATTCCTATGCAAAAGCTTAACACAACTGTTTACATAGTATTATGGAGTTCTATTTTTACCCAGATTGTGTATTTTTTACATAATTTGTGTAATTATTTTACATAGTGTTTTCTGTGTGTAGGCCAAAAAAATGTTGTGCTGCCCTCAAGTGCCAAAAATTAATTCGTGTCGGTCGGTCGGAATTTCTTTTTTCACATTTTTTCACATTTTTTTTTTCAATATTTTTTTTCAATTTTTGTTGGGGGGCTGAAAAATATATGGTTTATGTCAAGACAAAATTTGTATATGCCCATATGTCAATTTAACTAATGTTTCTAGTGTGACAATAGTCTAAAAAATATTTATTTAGGCTTATTTATTCATTTCAAGCAAGAAATAGTAACATTTAGACACTTGTAATCAAATTTAAATCTAAAATTTAAAATTTAAAATTTTTAAAAATTAAAAAATAAAAAATAAAAATACGATTTTAGGGTCGGTCGCTGAGGGCAACACAACTTCTTTTTTGCCTTATCATCAGTATTATAAAGTTCTCAGAAGAATTAATACACCAACGACATTCTCTTATCTTTATATTCAAATCTCTACTTTCTACTTTATTTCTCCAGCCATTTCCTTTTGCTGGCATCCATTCATGTTGAAATCCAATGTAAAACTAACTACCCATTTTCTCTCTCTCACACTCCAGCCTATGCGCTTGCTCCATGTGGTCAAGCTTCTTCCAGCATGCACTTCCTTACACCTGTCCTGTCAATCTACAAAGCCCCACTCTCCTCAGACCATCTCACTGACCAATCACATACACGGACATGCATGCAAAGATCATGTTCTTGTCTCCACATTCTTACATAACCACTAAAAATAGAATGTTCCCATATCAACAACGTTATCACAATCAGATACATATCAGAGGAGATTTAGGGCCAGGAATCAGATTAGACAAAACCTACCCTTCAAGAGCAATGGGAGTGAAAAATGCCCGTAGGTCACGTTTTGCGACAAAACAGGGCTGTTACGACATTTGATAATAATTTAATTGTGTTATAAAACCCTTATCATCAGACACATATCAGTATCCTTGTTTATCTAAATGCCGATCACGGTGTGCAAAGTGCAGTGTGAATTTAATAACCATGAAGCAGCGCACATTATCATGGACTTTGAACTCTATAGTTTCGTAACAACCTTGAAGATCGACGACCATTGATATTACTGAAAACCACCCAGAACAGTTGACTTTATCGATTATCCCATATATATAGTACCGTGTGCAAACCGTGTGCAAAATGGCAACTTTATTGGGACCACAGCAGCTGTTTTTGATAGTATTCGTCGTGTTTCTACAGAGTATTTATGGTGATCCAATAGTCAGAAATCCAGTGTACGAATCGGTTGATTATTTAGAAGCGGAGGAAAGAGGCAAACTTGGAGAAATACTCCTTCCGGAACAGACTGAAGTTCTGGTGGAAATTGTGTGGGAGAGAACCGGTCATTGCAATCGTCACCAGGATTTAAGTTTGGGAACTACAGAGCTTCAGTGCGATGTACATGTAAGTATTGTATATTGTTTAGGGGGAATGTGACACGTAAATCGTATTGGAATATTTGTCTCTTTTGTTTCATTCATCAAAAGTAAAATGTTGATTTGCCCGTTTAATTGTTTTATTCAGCGAAACTGTAGTATTACTCATATTTTAAAATATGTTGTGTATAATAATACTGACCTTACAATATACTGAATGTGCGTTATCTAACAAAGATCTATAATACAGTATTGATATTAATACGCTGTCTGTTATTTACTATACACCTAGCACATAAAGTCCCTGACCAGGTGCTTTGAGGTTCGCTAATTCAAAATATATAATCGGTACAAAAAATCTGAGATATACATTAAATGAGCAAAGTTCTTTTCCGCAGTTTGATACCTCATTCAACAAAATCGAATGGATACTTTTAAAGTTATGGCGATTTCAATGACCGCGCATGCAACAGAAAAGTTGCACTAGGTATAGGAATCATTGATTTGTGTGTGATTGCTGTCATAACTGTGTGCTATCTGAACGGGACAGATGAATGGGTCTGGAGTGATAATCGCAATGTGCGGGACAAAGGGTGTATCTGGCTGTGAAGAATACAAGTCTTAGCTGATTAGCTGTGAGTTTTTTCAGTGCGTAATCACACACAAATCAATGATTTCCTATACCTAGTGCAACTTTTCTGTTGCATGCGCGGTCATTGAAATCGCCATAACTTTAAAAGTATCCATCCGATTTTGTTGAATGAGGTATCAAACTGCGGAAAAGAAATTTGCTCATTCAATGTATATCTCAGATTTTTGGTACCGATTATCTATTTTGAATTATCTAACCTCAAAGCACCTGGTCAGGGACTTTATGTGCTAGGTGTATATAACTATTGTTCACAATTACAATACAATAAAGACTCTCGACTTGGCATTCCAAATGGCTCAAACTTGATATGGTCACAGGTCACTAATAGGTATATCAAATAAGGTGGGATCGTTTCAAAAAACCCTTAAAATCGTGATACGTGTCTCTATTTTAAATAGAAGTTGTCAAAAAAACATAACATTTTTGGTATCATATTAAAGACAATTTATCCAGCTACCGAATAAAAAAAGAATTAAAGCCACATGTTTAGCAACAGTAAAGTTATCAATCTAAACGTCGAGTGAGTCAAGGGTGGGAGCGGTGGACGAGGAGCCGGTGGACGAGGAGCCCATAGGTTTGTACACAAAATAGCGGAAAACTAGAACTTTTGAAATTGATGCCATTTTAAAAGTATACATAGGAAAGTTTTCAAACTTCTCATATGTGTTAATAACATGTGCCTGCTACTATGAATACTAATATTGAATTGTTATCTAGACATTCTCTACTAGAATATGATGTTCAATTCAGGGAGTGTTTTAATGTAAAAAATACACAGTTTTATTCATTTTATTGATTAAACAATGGCCAAATCGCAGTCTCTCTATTTCATTTGTGTGACTCTTCAGTCCTTTTCTACCCTGGGTAGTAAAACATTTAACTAAAAAAGCCAGAAGTGTTTCTTCACAGAATTGTTCATAGATTTATGAAAAATTTGCTATTTAGACCTATTTTGGACCACCCTGTATTCAAAATAAAAGGAACTTTAACGATATTCATGTAGTTCATTTTGATAATCATTTTCTTTTAAATTAAATGGTCCATGCTAACTAAATTTCATAGAATATTATATACAAACATTAATTTTATGCATTATTTCATCATAATTTTAGACACCCTGTACTTTTCCTGTGTACATTTTGGGCAAATGATTCTTAGCAAATTTGGTAGCACCTTCTACGGTTGTTCTGATTTTGGTGACTATTTTCAGCTAAACCCTAATTGTACAAACTATCAAACTATTTTGTGAGGAGCAAAAACGATCAAATTTGTTATGTTCCACCCTGTAAAAATTGTACACACCCTGTATAATTTGATTCTTTTTTGCAAAAATAAAAAACCTTGAATCTTAAGCTTTCCAACAATATATAGTTTGTGGGTCATTAAGTATGTAAAACTTAAGTTTTGTCCCGTTTAATCAGAATTGGTGCATTTCTCAACATTATTAGAAGTGAAACTTTTTTTTGGACCAGTTTGTGACTTCTGACCATATGCAGAACTTTTCAATGTAGTGTTCTTGTTTGTAAAGTATTCGAAGTATATATACATGCAGCAATGGAAATACCCACATGACTTTCCACCCGGGGTAGACAGTCCCGGGGTAGACCAACCCTAAGTCGACCAACCCTGGGTGGACTAGGGTTAGGGTTAGGGTAATGGTTAGGTTTAGGGTTAGAAACAGTCCCTGGGTGGACAGTCTCGGGGCTGGACAGTCCCAGGGTTGTTTTAGAATGATCCGTCTTGTTTTTACCTCCCCAACCGCCCAACCCCCTGAGTGTTTTAACATATAATTTAGAATGAATATAGTTTCCAAGGTGTTTTTTAAACAGTATTATGCGGTTTATTCCGTGAGGGCGCTATTGTAGTCCACCCAGGGTTGTTCGACTTAGGGTTGATCAACCCCGGGACTGTCTACCCCGGATGGAAAGTCATGTGGGTATTTCCATCGCTGCTATATAGTAAATACGATTGGTTTAAGACGCAACCTGAAATATTCATTTTATATTTTTAAGATGTAATGTTTGGTTCCTGAACCGTGGATAAGTAAAAGGGTTAGAGTTAAACATCTGGTGATTCATATGTGAGTTTGCTAATTATGCTTAATACTATTTTGTAGTTTTGGTGGCTCTGAAAAGAGCTGTGGATGGGAGTAGGAAGTGTTTGTGGAGGTGTAATTGTGAATTTAGTAAGGTTGGGGATATTTTTTATAGATTGCTGGCTGAATAATTAAAGCTGTGGATAGGTATTTGTATGGGAGGTATATAGGTATATAATGTGATTAAATGTAGGTTCTTATAATCATAAGTTAGGGGTTTGGTGGACAGTGAATAAGGTATATGTTGATAGGGTGCGTTTTAAAAGGGGACAGTTGCATTATTGTTTACAAGGCATAAATTATTACTCTATTTGGAAAGTAGGGTGGCTCTGAAAAGAGCCTTTTACTAGCGGATATATATATATATATATAGATCAATTCTACGGTACTCGTTGTGCTCTTGCCTGCGGTTGCATGGGTTGTGTCTGGATGACTGGGGGTATGGGCACGGGTAGCATGAGTGTAGGCGGTCCTCATTTTTCTGGGAGTTGAATAGCGTTCTGCGTTACGCTTTCTATTCGCTGTCCTGGCTTTCCATAGTTGCTCTGTAGTAGATGCCTTGTGTTATAGCTCTCTCTCTCCAAAGTTCTCTTCGCCAATTCCTCGGTCTCTCGGTCAACATTCTGCGGTGACACGAGAAGAACGAGAATAATGCGTGGTAACAGTCTTGTTTGCAGGCTGATATGACATTTGTTATCAGAACAAACCAACTTATCTCGGCTAGCGTCCCGTCCACATTGCCTATTTTGAGAAATTTCGAGAAGAACGAGAAGAATGCGTGGTAACAGTCTTGTTTGCAGGCTGATATGACATTTGTTATCAGAACAAACCAACTTATCTCGGCTAGCGTCCACATTGCCTATTTTGACTTGGGAAGCTGGAGATGTAATAGTCCCCGGATGGGGGTGCTCATGTATATTGGCCATACGGGTATGTGCGGCTACCAAGACCCCCTTTTCACGGACTGTCAGCCGCTCATAAGCATCTAATTTCACTGATAAGTCGTTCCACAAGCTATACAATCAAACTCTCCCGTTAGATGCCGTCAGTTCCATAATACCACCAATTCAGGTTGTGTCAGTTCGGTAAGCCCTTGTTTACAGATTGCCCAGTCACACACCCTACCCTCTTTCAAATTCGAGTTACCCCCCCCCCCCCCCCCCCCCCCCCCGGGTCTTCCGATTTGCTCGGAGCTCTCGGGGAATTTCAGAATTGCCGTCCAGCATGCTCGTCTGCCTGTATTCTAAACTGGCAATATGTATGTAATTTCTTTCCACCGTTGTAACCAGACCTTTGTCAAGTCAGATTGGGGACCAAACTTCTCTGTGTATAATAAGATCTTGCGCAACAAACTGCAATTCTTGGGACACATTGCTAGACGAGAAGGTAACAACCTAGATAAGGTGATAACTCAAGGAGCTACAACCTAGATAAGGTGATAACTCAAGGAGCTACAACCTAGATAAGGTGATAACTCAAGGAGCTACAACCTAGATAAGGTGATAACTCAAGGAGCTGTCGAAGGAACTCGTAAACGTAGCATGAAGCAACAGGTCTATCTCTTATCGCTGCACATCACATGTCACAAAATAATCAACAATGGCGCTCTGTCATCAATAGGGTCACAAAGAATCAGCCATGATTCATAGTACGACGACGACGAACCAGGCCTTAACTTTAATTTAGTTGTCCGTTTTATATCATGTTTATGGAGACTTAAGAGTCATCTCAGGTAAATATCGAGTATGGGTGGCAAAGCTCGCCGATTTTTTTTAATTTTTTTTCTGGCCAGGTTGAAGTACTTTGGTAGCATATCAGAAAAACGAGATTAGTTTGTTAATCTTTTACTCGTTGCCATGGCAACAGCCCAATTTAGATTTTAGCCATTTTTTGGTCAATATCAGTTAAAAATAGTCGAAATTTACCGTACATTCGTTATCTTATTGCAGCAATATGCAAGATTTTTAGTCAAAAGTAGCTATTACTTGATAAAGACACATCTTTATACTTTAGACACAAATTTAAAAAAAATAAATAAAATAAAGTGTTGATGTATTTTCTGACCTGGCAACACTGCTAGTTTTGACATATTAACAGTGAAAAAAATGGGATCCTCTCCAGATGTCCAAGATGGCGTCCAAAATGGCCGCCAAAAGAGGTCAAATCTCATAAAATGACATATAGCAATCAAATTGTATGGTGAAAGTATAGTTGTAATAGTGGGATGTATGTATTAGACCACTAGACACTCATATCTAGAAGTTTTGCTTTGTTAACACACCTAAATCCAAGATGGCTGCCAAAATGGCCGCCAAAAATGGTAAAATTCCATATATTGGCATATATAAACCAACATGTATGATCAGAGTAAAGTTTTAACAATGGGATGTATGTGTTAGACCACTAGAAACTCATACCTAGTATTTTTAATTTGTTCACATATTTTAAAATCAAAATGGCCGCCAAATGAATGGCCAAAATTGGTCAAAAGTGGTCAAAATTCCATAAAATAGGCTAATATCAACTGAAATGTATGATGAAAATATAATTTTAACAATGGGATGTATGCGTTAGACCACTAGTAGCGTCATTATCTGGCAACACTGCCGTTAAAGTATATAATACCCCAAGCTGTTTTCATCAGATATGAGTAGGGTAAAGTCATCTCTCCCTCCTCCTATGAGGACAATATCCTGAGTGCCCTGGCAAGTAGTTTTTACGAGATGCAAAGATAGGCTAAAATATCAATTTTCTTAATATGTCAAAACTAGCAGTGTTGCCAGGTCAGAAAATACATCAAAACATTTTTTTAAATTTTTTTCTTTTATTTGTGTCTAAAGTATAAAGATGTGTCTTTATCAAGTAATAGCTACTTTTGAAGAAAAAAATCTTGCATATTGCTGCAATAAGATAACGAATGTGCGGTAAATTTCGACTATTTTTAACTGATATTGACCAAAAATTGGCTAAAATCTAAATTGGGCTGTTGCCATGGCAACGAGTAAAAGATTAACAAACTAATCTCGTTTTTCTGATATGCTACCAAAGTACTTCAACCTGGCCAGGAAGAAAAGAAAAGAAATCGGCGAGCTTTGCCACTATACTCGATATTTACCTGAGATGACACTTAAGTGTACATTTTGATGTATTATAAAAGATGGATGGAGATGACGGATAATTAATTAAATTATGTATAGTATAGGCCTAGTCATCCATATCTTGATCTTCTATATTTTGGATTATAATTATGTTTAAGCTTGTTCAAACATCGATTTCTAAGATTTACACAGTTTCTACTTTTCTTTCTTTTTCTTTCTTTTTTCTTCTTTTTTTCTTCTTCTTCTATTTCCCCTTTCTCAAGTCCTAGAGCTCCATAAGCGTTTTACCGATTCGTATATATAAACATTGGATGGACTGAATACGATGCACAAATATATTGGTCCAGCTTTAAAGAAAATATTGTTGCGAGACAACCCGAGCGCAACATTTCTACCCGCTACATACAGAGAGGCATACAGTGTACAATGTATGCCTCAGTTTAGTCAACTGAGTTCAGATGATCATATCAATCAATCACACTCTAGATTAGCTTTATTCCGTTATAGCGCCCTCAACGGAAAATAGTTTTAAAATGTAGGATATCCAATATTTATAGTTTAAGAATGTAGGATATCCAATATTTATAGTTTAAGAATGTAGGATATCATCAATGAATATCGTTTCAGAGGTGTTTTTAATTTTAGTTATCCGGATGATGATCTGAACTCAGTGTACACTGGTGCCGAACTAACTTAGACGTACAGTGTATCCTGTATGCCTCTCCCGGGGGGGGGGGTACTCGGATTTGGTTTGGTCGGGGGTGCCGCTGGAAATTCAAAACCCCTACCCATTTCTAAGGGTGATTTTTAGGGGTTTTGCTTCATTTTAGACCAAATTTTGGCAAATTTTCGCGAAAATAGAAAAACAGGACCCATGTCTAAGGATTTTTCAGTTGAAAAGCCTACCCATGGCTAAGGATGTCTCATGAAAAAACGACCCACTGGAGCGGCACGTCCCCGTATGCCTTACATACGTGAGTACCCCTCCCGGGATGCCTCTGTGTGTCTACGTATTAGGGGTCTAAGAATTAGTCGATTTTACCACTGTTTCTTTCCTGTTTTATCTTATTAGTGTCTACAGATTCCTGAACTGTTCGATATAATCGAGGCTGATATATCTGAAGGTCTACAAGAAGCTGAATTGGAAAGGGCGAGCGTTGTGCTGCTCTATCATCTACATATAGGTGTATGTAAACTACCAGATGACCTCGGTACCAATCTTACATACGTGGATTATTTGGATGGCCTGTATACGGTGCTGCCGCCGGTGGAAGGGAAAGACGAGGCTCCTGCTTTCTCTCACGAGCAGTTACTGTATATTCTGGGGATCATCAATCAGACGTACACGCCAGTTTCTAACAATGAGGTAAATAATTATGGACAAACTGTACTTTAGGTCTCAGATACCGGTATACAGTGTCGTTCAATCCTGGAACATAAAAGTTGCCAGTATCGGTTGATACTGGTACGATTTTACCGTTCCAGTATCGGGCAATACTTGAACACCAAATTGTGTTCCAGTATTGATAGCGTTTTATGTTCCAGTATCAGGCGAACCTATACAGGGTGGTTCAATAAAACGTTGACAGTTTTTTGAAGCCATTTTCTTTTTGAAATTCTGTAAATTTAATTTTATTTTTTTTTCAATATTCATCAACTACGGTATATGATCTTGACCATATATGCTGAAACTATCGTTACAAATAACCTTACGGTTGCAAAATAACAGCTATTTAAACAAAGTCTGTCCCATTTCACTCTGTCCACGGGTACTGATTTCGCGACGTTATAACCAGTGTGGTTCATAAAACGTTGACAGTTTTTCAAAGCCATATTTTTCAAAATTGTGGGATTTGGTTTAATCTTTTTTACATATTCCTCAAAAATATCACCTTGGCCATCTATGCTGAAAATCTTAATGTTGATAATGCTATGGCGGCAAAATGATAGCTATTTGAAGAGAATCTCTCCAAAATATCTTTGTCCACGGGTAAGTCTACGGGAAATGACCAGCAAGATAACATTAAATGGCATCGTCACTTTTAAGGCATAGAGCATATATAGACAATTACACTTCCAATACACTTCTATGAAAATCAATAATTCTAATTAGGGTCACTCGTGGTATTATTATTACGTATTGATTTCACCCTGAATAGATAGTTAACAATTACACTGGTTTCACCTGGCGGGATCTTCAAATCTTAGATTACTTGCATGCAATTCATCATTCAGTATTCAATGTACGTCGCGAAATCAGTACCCGTGGACAGAGTGAAATGGGACAGACTTCGTTCAAATAGCTTTTATTTTGCAACCGTAAGGTTATTTATAACGATATTTTCAGCATAGATGGTCAAGATCATATAGTTGATGAATATTGAAAAAGGGTGTTTTTTTTAAATCTTCAGAATTTAAAAAAAAATGGCTTCAAAAAACTGTCAACGTTTTATTGAACCACCCTGTATAGTACAGTCCAGAATATGGGACCTAACTTATACTTTTCCCCAAATCTTGTACTAAACCCGTAACGGGCTCAAAAATATGCAGATATTTGATAACCCTCAATATAGTCTTAACACTATAGTCTAGGATATTTTAGCCCAAGGTTTTGCATAGCTGTGTTTTGTTTGAAAGTAGATAAGTAGTCTGCAAGATAATTCATATTACTGCCGAAATGAGGTCTAGTTATTATAGATTTCTAGCAAAAATATGTCATGTAATAACATTTTTAAACATAGGCCTAATATTGCTTTAACAAAAACTTTGTCCGGAGGTGAATTGGGCAGCCATTTATTATGCGCGTGTAGCGTGATGGGTGGAAAAGGGAGCACCGTATAACAAAATTGAGACGTTGTGCTAAAGGGATTTATGAGACTCTCTGCCTATAGTTATTAAATTCCCTACACCAATAGCAGTAAAGAAGAGCTAAAACACGCTAAAGGACACATTTGCAAATCAATTACTGGCTAGATGTTTTCGTATTAAATTTTAAGATTAAAGTTGACATCTATTTTACTATACTATTCAAAGTGTTTTACAGCTGAGACAGTATTCCATGACATCGGACTTGAGCATGATGGAATGGCATCCGAAGCAGAGTTGGAGAAGCTTAGCGCTGTGGTCATTACAGATCTATTGCATGGGGAGTGCATCGGTGAGAGCCAGGTCGTTGACCCAGATCTATTCGTGAAAGAGATTTTTGAGGAATATGGCACTGATGGGATTATATCTGAACATGGTAAGTCTAAAGGTACTAAATATACTGCAAAACAAGTATAGAGCTCAACGTTAAGTGAGTTGTACATACGAATTGTACGATAGTCGCCAAAGATATGGTTTGCGTCACCATAAGGGCTAATATCCAAACTCTCAAGCGGTGTTACACCGGTATTACACCGATGTTATATCGGTATTACAACGATATTTTTGCTACTTATCTGGCGTTAACAATAGAACTATTGTAGTACTGTCGATGGCTCAATTAGTGAAGCAGACAGATGAAAGCGCGACGAAGGTTGTGTTATTAAGCTGACCAGTGTTCACCCGACCCCCGTTGTGACGTAAAGAGCGACCCATTTGCCAGATTGTACACCTATCGGGTTTCTAGTACAAGTGCCAGGTTTTATTATGGCAGGTGATGGAGGAGGAGGCTTATCGCGACACCACTCAAACCCCGACTGAAAAGAGATATGTTTGTAGCCGCCTATTCAGTGAACACTGGTCAGCTTAATAACACAACCTTCGTCGCGCTTTCATCTGTCTGCTTCACCAATTGAGTCATCGACAGTACTACAATAGTTATATTGTTAACGCCAGATAAGTAGCGAGGCGGGTGAAGCGGGGTGTTTATCACTGATCTTTTTCCGATGTTTTTAACAATAGAAAAAAATATCGTTTTAATACCGATATAATATCGGTGTAATACCGGTGTAACACCGCTTCAGAGTTTGGATATCAGCCCTAAGTACAAGCACTAATGCCAATTAATCTAATGCAAATGATTATGTCTATAATGATATAGAAATAGTTATATACATTGGTATCTAAACAAGATATGAGAATCTTTTGTTCTGACATTCAAGCGTTAATAGATTCGTTGTTCATCCCATTCAATAGCTGTTGATTGTGGGTTCTGTAATCTTCATGTGCAACAAGCACGCAAAGGTTTGGTTTTTTTGTAAAAAGTAACAGGCGCCCTCTCTCGATTGTAAAAAGCAAATATAGCATATTGATGTGTAGAGCAAATGTCGAACTTTTAAGACAAATATCACAAACTAATTATGCAAAATTATGAGAATTGTCTTATGAATAATTAATGAGCTCTGTTTCAAATTTACAAGCAGACAATATTATTTTGAGAAAAATTGCAATGTTTGCATGTAATCAGTTATAATTGTGTGACTTTTGCTCAAATAATTAATTTTGCTCAAGTTATCAATTTTTCAGAATATAGGATACCTTACTAATTTAGAATATTTTGGATGGTTTTAGATGTTTAAAATGTTTCAGATCTTGTCAATTTTTCGTATGTTAGCAATAATATTACAAAGTGAATGAAAATATGGCAGTTAATTATAATGGATTATGATACTAGTGACATAATGTATGTAAGGCTATCAAAATAGTTTTTTATTCTTGTTGGTTACATTTATTTAAGGCCTATATGACACGACAGACACTCGTAGATTAATAGGTTTTAATATTAGCCATACACTCTCAGAAAAAAGGTTCTAAATCTGTCCTCTATTTAGAACCCTTAATGGTTCTTGAATGGAACCAAAATTGGTTCTTAAGACAACTTGCAGAACCATTTTTAGTCTCTATAGAACCATAAATGGTTCTCCAAAGGTTTCTTAATTTTTGAAGAACCTTTTATGAAGGTTCTATGAGGAACCCTTCTCTTGAACCTTCGACAAAGGTTCTTGAAAATTTGAGAACCATTTTCAGAACCAATAAAGGTTCTAAAGAGACCAAAAAAGGTTCTGTAAGGTGTCTGAAGAACCAATTTTGGTGCTACTCAAGAACCATTAAGGGTTCTAAATAGAGGACAAAAAAAGGTTCTTAAATTTCTGAGAGTGTATGATAGGATATTGCTGTCTCGAATTGAATAAATCAAAAACCGAAAACATGAAGGCTTGCGATGCTCCAGGGACACCAACATGTGTTTGTGTGTATGGGGTTTTCTCAATTAGATTTCTGAGAACTAATTATTACATTTCTCTTTCTGACCACTCAAAGAATTTGAACACATGATGGCCAATCTCGGTTTAGAGGAAGAACATGATCACACTGGAACTCGTGATAAGAGAGCAACATATTCAGCCAACAAGAAACAGTACAACATACTAGCAGACGACCATGACCACGAGTTACAAGTAAGAAAACAAGTCGGCAATATCAACTTTGCTGCATCCATAACGGTGGGGTGCGTGCGCAAATGTATAAATGTGAATGTACTCGCTCCGTTTATTCCATAACGGAGCATAAAACACGATATTGCAAATTAACCCCCTTTTGAAACGTGTCAAAATTCTGTAAAAGGCGTATTCACGGGCATTCAAATCATTCTGCAGATGTCATACCATTTTCCATCCTCTTCCTAACTCTACAAGGAGCGCTAGCGTCGATCCGTGCTCCTCGTACATAAACCAACCCGGGGGCTGGGGTACTTAGTGGATATGAGGTAACAGGGATGTGCCATGCACCAAATAGGGTCCCATTTTTCACCCTCTGATAACTGTATGACAACATTAGCCATTTTTGGGTCTAAAATCCTTAATTTTGCTGTATTTCGCCGAAATGTTAGCAACATCTGTCAAATATCTCGGAAAAGTATGGGTTTCTGGTAAACATCATGGGTCCATTTTCCCCCGAAAGTTTGGGTCATTTTTAAAAATTTTGCTGGGCACATCCCTACCAACAAAATATCCGAGACCCCCCCCCCGGATACAAATAGAAATTTATAATTCCTACTATAAATCAGAGAAAGGTGTTACTTGTCTGATTATCAATGTTATTTTACATTGTTACTTGTTTGGCTACAATAATGTTATCAACAATTGGTTTACATAGTGTTAAATTACCATGATTAACGCGTACGTTTTAGACGACAAAATACAGCAAATACGTGGTTTCGTTATCTCTTGGCATAGACTTTGAACATCGACCTATGTTTACGTAACATTTCACTGTAAGTCCAGATCCGATCATAAGCAATTAATGGTATTGTATAACAACTATTCCAAAAAATAGATGCACACTCCCATAGAGGGGTTTGTATTTTTAAGTGTTAATCGGAAATCTGAACCTTTTTTTCCTCCCGAAGCGTTTGAAATCCAGACTTTTCCCCACGGAAGCATTGGAATTCCAGAATTTTCCCTCCTTCGAAGCGATTTCCGAAGAATTTGCATCCAATATAGACGATCCCCTATTATAGCATGAATCCCCCTCTAGGAAATCCAGATTTATTTGAGATCAATATGAACCGGAAATCCAGATTTTGTTGAAAATTGCTCTTGGAAATCCGGGAATTTTCATAATTGAAAAATTACTCCTCTATAGGGGTGTGCACATTTTCTGGAATAGCCCAATCCTACAGTTAAAGTTAACGTGACAATCTATAATTGTCCTTCCCCAAGTAACTAGCTTACTTTTCCTTACTTTCTTGTTTTTTGTTTTTGTTTTTGTGGTAACTGGAAGGTAACAGTATACTTGTAGTAACAGCAAATGGTCCCTAAGATAGTTAGGATGAAAGGGCACCCTTTCTTCATATTTTCGTCACGCCGGGTCGACAGTGCACATAACAGTTAAAAAACAAAACATGGGCTTCTGACCGGATTCGAATCGGCAGCATTAGCATCAGATCCACAAAAGTCGTAAAACCATTGGTCTACAGATTCTAATACAAAAGTTGCTGGTGCACTGACCTATGCTCTATCTGGGAAAGATAAATAAGTCATTAATTTTAGATTCGATTCTAGTCAATTCCAAGACTTCAAGAACAGTACTCAAATGTTTTATTTCTAACTAACAAAGCTTCAATCAAGTCAATAATGGTGTCCCGGTTTGTCTTCATGCCTCAAAGAGAATTTGCAATAATACATTAATTTAGATTCGACTCTAGTCATTTCCCAAATTTCAAAAATTTTACTCAAATGTGTTATTTCTAACTTACAAAGCTTCAATCAATGCAATAATGTTTTCCCGGTTTGTCTTAATTCCTCAAAGAGAATTCGCAATTGTAACACCAATAACCAATAACGATGTCAATCTATTCCAATAAAAAGAAAACTGATAATATTACACCTCCTGATTATTTTGTTTCAGTGCTACTCAGCCCACGAATTAGTTGAGGTTTTTGGCGCCGAATCTGGGATAACATTTACACATTTCCAAAATATGTGTCCATCGCTGGTGCAGCTGTTAGTTAGCGACGTGTGTCATGAGGAACATGCACCTGTTGACTCTAACCAAGATGCCATCGGTATGTAAGGAATTTGTTACCGTTACCCGTGTTATCTACAATAAACCAGTGTACATGCGGGCGGTAGTGTTATTAAATAAATTAAGGCTGGGAATTTCGGGCGGGCAAACGTGTACCCGCCCGATATAAGGTACCCAGGTACCCGAAATAAGGTATCCGATACCCGAAATGAAAAAAATATATATATTATTATATTGAAGAAAAAAAATGAAAAAGTCCAAAACAGGACATTCTTAAACAGCTAAGAAAGTTTAAGCAATCTCATTGGTTCTCAGAGAAATCGGCGACATCTCTATGAGATAACATAACACGGGGACCCGGTGGGGCCTACGTTTTAACAGTGCGCCCGACCTTCACAATGCGTGGTTTGCTCCATAACGCGCACTTCTGCAGTGCGTCTTTAGCGCTTTTCCTGCGTTTATGCCGGCGCCGCGACGCTTACGCATGGTTTACTCATCGCATGTGATTGGATGGAATGTTTGTGGGTTATTCGATCCTAGCAGGGGTAAAAGTTGTCAAATGTGGACAATAAAATGTACTTATTTCTTTGATAAATGTCTAAAGTATGATTGTTTAAGAATGAGAATAAAGGTATTGTTTTTAGACCGTACCCGTGTTATATTGTCTGACATAAATGCGGACGATAGTATTATTTTAAGTAGAACAACGACGCCGCAGGTCTAAAAACAATACCTTTATTCTATAATTAGATGACCCATATTTGACCCTTAATAACCCACATTTCTACACTGTTTTATATTTAAATTATTTTCAAAGGCAACAACATCTTAATTTAAGTGTACATTACCGTTTTGAAGTCTTAGCTGTACATCCAGGAAACGTAAAATTTACATTAATCAACAAAAACAAAGAGTAAAATTTTTTCCTTGGGTCTATTTTAAATGATGCACATGTTCATGAATACGTTACCGTTCATAATAACGATTTGGTTTGCATCGGGCGGGTGAAGATGCTAAAGTAACAACATCTTAATTTAAAGGACTTTATTGGGGATGCAGGGAAAAAGTGTACATTACATACACTTAGCTGTACATCCAGGAAACAGAAAATTTACATTAATAAAAATATATATATGTGTATATATATATATATATATTGCAGGTGGGTTATTCTACGCAAACATTCCATCCAATCCCGTGTGGTGGGTACGGCATGCGACAACGCATTGCGCAGCTTAAACGCGCACGAAAAACATGATATTGTCGTTATATATGCGGACCGTGAAAGGGTGGGCGCGCAAATAAATGTTATCTCTACGTATTTATATGGTCTCATTTAGATGTCGCCGATACAGTGTAGGCCTACGATTCTAGGGCAAAATGAGGAGCATAATCTGGATCAGATTTAATCTAAACTTTTACAATCGTTTTTGTTTGGTTTTGTTTGTGTTTTTTTTAACAGTGTACCTTTGGGCAACGATAGCAGTTATCTCGGTTACGTTACTATCTATTTCCGGTATTATCATCGTCCCTCTACTTAGTTCAAAGATATATGATGGAATGATGCATTTCTTTATTGCACTTGCTGTCAGCACGCTCTCTGGGGACGCGCTACTTCATCTACTACCAGAGGTAATAACGTCTTTCTAATCATGTGTTGTTATTTAATTTCATGCCATCAAAATGTTTTGTAAACTTCTTCCTAGCTCCAGTTGATCATTGTAATAATCGGTCTTGCTTTATATTGACCAAAAACTACCAATGATACGCGAATATTATGCCTACTCAAAATTTGCATAGTAGCAAATTATCAAAGAGTATGCCTGCGCTAGAATAATACATTCACTAGAAAAATATCATATTTGCCGAACTGATTATAAAATTGCACCCATTCAGTTAAATTCAGGGGAATTTGATTTTACTCCATTTCTATCTAATTTAAAGACGCCATTTGGGGGGCTCGAAACCAAATATGTATCAAAACAGCAAGTTTTCGCACGCTACGCACGCATGTGTCCAAGAATATTACGTTAAAACCCTTTTGAAACCAAAACGTAAAGTACTTTATTATCACCCAATTCATGTAAATAGTACTGTATTAAAACATTCGATGGCTATGTGTGCATGTCTTCAATGAGCAGATAATTGGGCAAAACGATGTGCAGTCATTTGCTGGATTGGTGTTCCTGTTACCCCCCCCCCCCCCCCCCCCCCCCCCCCTACCCCCACCCCACCATCACCCCCAATACACCCATCAGATAAATCCTGGACACATCACTGGTTTGAAAGCACTCTTTAGGGATGGCATCCGTATTCGTACGAATTGAAAACCGTAGATCGGAGAGGGTAAACGCACTGGCTGTCCGTTCACGGGAGTTGTTCAATACGTTCGCTAAGCATGGCTAAACAGGTATTGATTGGTTATTATTTAACCGCGTTTATCTACACAAAACTGTTCGTTTATCCCAGTGCGTTTACCCTCTCCGATCTACGGTTTTCAATCCGCACGAATCTAATTGCCATCCCTTAAACAATGAACCCTCACAAACGTTTGGCAAATATTAATTTGATTTTCTAATTATTTTGTATTTCTATACGTCGTGTAGGCGCTGGGTCTCCACAGTCATGACGATGGTCACGCGCACGAGCCGGCAGAACCAGAAAACGTCCTTGGCAAAGTATTGGTAGTAGTGTCAGCGATCTACGTGTTTTTCTTGTTTGAGAAAATTCTTATGTTGACGCTAGGGGGCGATGGTCATGAACATTGTCACGCTGGTCCTCATGATGATCACGAGGTTAGTATTACCACAATGAAAGCCGAACGCTCTTTTCTGTTAATTTCTTTCTACGTGATATGTGTGGAGCAGACATTGTGATATTGTTAATCAAATTTTAAACATGATTTTTTCCCATATCGTTGCTGTTCTGTCAAAACCATGTATCTCCATCTGTCCCTTCGGCAGGCCTAAACTCTAACCACCAGGCTATGTTTCTGTATGGAAACCGTTGGAGAGGGGGCAAAGTATGAATTTGTTACCCAACAAATCGCCGCGAAACCCCGGGATTCGACTCCGCCGGACCCTCCGATCAACTGTACACTGCCGCGTTATTAATACTCTGCTAACCTGCCAACGCTTGCCCGGGCAGCGATTTCGTACAGCTCGGATGATGACGTCATCAAATCGAATGCTGTAGCATGCGCGTGGGCATTGTTTGTTGCCGTAGTGAATCATAGGTTCTAGGAAGGTTATATAGAGATAAAGTAATACTTCCTATGTATAACCTGTGTGGCAGTCGTCTCCTAACTTGTTCAAGGGCCAAAAAATATCATTAATGCTCTTGACCCTGAACATGTGTAAAGCAACACTTCCAATGTATAACAGTTGGGTAGTTTTACACTGTGCATGTTGAAGGGCCGGAAAAACATACGAGGTTTTGACAGAACAGTGACAATCGTTTAAAACTTATACCTTTGGAAGGAATGTCCCTGACTCCGGTAGGTCTACTTCTTAAAGGAGGTGTCCCGCAAGCATAAAAGTGTGCATTATATGTTAGAAATATAACTATCGAGCCCAACTTTTGTAATTATATAGAACAAAACACCACACTTATGACAAAAACAAATAAAAACCGCAATCTCTCAACATGCACTTTTTAAAATTCGCGGCGATCGAAAGTCCCAGTGTCGATGATGTCATAGTTATACAATGCACATGCGCAAATTTTAGCACCGATACCCATGACGTCATCGACACCGGGACTTTCGATCGCCGCGAATTTTAAAAATTGCATGTTGAGTGATGGCAGTTTTTATTCATTTTTGTAACTAGTATGGTGTTTTGTTCTATATGATTGCGCAATTTCGACTCGATAATTATTTGTCTAGCTAACAAATAATGCTCAGTGTTGTGCTTGCGGGACACTTCCTTTAACTATGAGAGTTCAGATCTGAAACACGGTCCATTTTGACCAATTTGAGATATAAAGTTTGTGAATTAGTGAATAAAGAATTATAGTTCGCGGCTGTGTTGCTAAATATAATATGACGATGCCTATCTCATAATGTAGGCTATGGTATAGGCAGTACTTGGAGTCGTGCATATAGTGCGTGTCGGCCGAAAGGTATGTGATACAGTAACTGTATCATAGCTTCAACAGTATACACATTAAACCTAACAAGTCGAACATTTGAAGCCAATATGATCATATGATAACAAGTATTCAAAATAAGGGGTAACAATTGTGAAAACATCGTGGTTTAGGCCTATATCTGATCAATTTTCCAATTGATTTCACTGTAATGATTATATTATCTCATTGTACTTAGAATTGCAAATCTATTCCATTTAAACGTCGGCTAAAATGTGTTAAAACTATCTCGGTCTAGATTGGCGAGGACAACCAAGGATACGCGGCAGAAGAGGGAAAAAATAAAATTGACAAATATGGTAACTCTCAACCAGCTACGATCGACGTTCACATCAACAACGGACACAAACAATCGGTAAGCTATCTGCCACCTTTTTACGAATATTCCTATAGCTTCGAAAGGTGGTCTGATCTACACTAACCCCTAAATTACCTTTGACCATTGGCCCTTAATAAAACAGAGAATCAGTTACCCGAAAGTTACCAAGTTTGGTCACAATTGGTTAAACTGTTACGGAATTGTGGTGTCCGCTGTCATAAATATGTAATGCACGGTAGAATATTTACATGATTGAAGTAGATTGTTGACTAATTATCATCAATGAAACTTTTGCAATGAGTTCGTTCTGCAAGATATAGATGAATGACCTCGCATTTGGCTGTTGTTTGTATTGAACAATCAATTATATTCAATAATGATACATATATTTGGTTGCAGAATGGTGTAACTGGTAAAAAATCCAAGAAACGGGATAGGACTCCTTCCGAATTAAGTTTCAGTGGAGCCATGGAACATCTAGAAACAGATGAGTCCAAGCAATTGTCGTTCAGCTTAACAAGAGGTAATATCTTATCTAAATCATAAAGCATTGCTGAAAAAAATAATTGTAATTACCATATTTACCCGATATTATTATGCTCATAACTTCAAAACTATAGATCCTATGTAACAATGCTAGATTATATATTCAAATCAAAATTTCTGAAGATTGACCAAATATTAACAAAGATGTGTGTCAAAACCAAAACAAAGTCCGTTGTTCTCAATTTAGCATTTAGTGTTCTATATACATGCAGCCTCGGCGTAGCAATAGGCAGAAGAGTATTTATTAATTGGTAGGATAACTCATCAGTCGTTAGTAAGATGAGGATTGGAGATGCTTCATTTCGTCGCTGTTCTGACATACCGGCACATCTCTTTACTTATTTCTGTTGTGATGTGCCGGTATGTCAGAACAGCGACGATTTGATCGATGCAGCCAATACACATACCTGAGTTGTATTATTAAGATGGAACCAGAGGACTTAAAGTTTGACATGGACCTAAATACCATGAAGATCGTTGAAAACCCTTAAACACTCTTCTTAAGATGAACCTTAAACTGTTACGCAATAGAACCAGACTAATGCTTCAATTGGTATGATGGTCGATGCCAAGGCACACCATGGCACATGCCATTAAGCATTTAACATGCTAAATAGGATCCAAGGATTTGAAGACCTGTTATTTGTTAAGGTCTATGTATTTTAGCACTTTAATTTCAGTGAGCTATCAATCGACTACGCAGTTATTAGTTTTATCATGATACAAAATTGACTGTTCAAAAACCTTTTCCAACTTTCAAAGTGTAGAATTACTGAACCAATACTAGGCATTATTGCACTGGTAATGAAAATCAATAATGTTGACAGTTTTGAAAATTTTGTGAAATTTTGGAAGAATCTTCTGCTTGGAAAGTGTTAAAGTCCGTGTATTTTAGCACTTGAACATCAGCACTCGAACTATCGATCGACTATATTTTATGCATCGTGATAATATGTTAATATTTGGTTACATATCAATGAAAAGCCGATGTGGGGGGGGGGGGGGGAGGGGGGCGGGGTAGGGTCAAAAATATTCCCACGGTCACAAAATTTAGCAGTACAAAAAGCACATCAGTCTTTTGTACTCCGAAATTTTCTTTCTTTCTTTCCCTTTCTTCTTTTCTTTCTTTCCCCTTTTTTCTCCTTATCCTTTTTCTTTTTCCTCCCTTTTTCCTTTCTCTCTCTCTTTTCTTTCCCTTTCCCCCTTCTTTTTCACTTTTCACTTCCCCCCATTTTTCCTGGTGGGTAGGTTTGAATTTCCTGCTGAGCACCTTCAGGGGGGGGGGCACTGTGCCCCCCCCCGGCTGTTACGCCACTGAGGAGTATGATAAACAGTCTGGGCAAATGACCAAATCTGGAAATGTTACCGATCTGGCAACACCATTCCTAATCTGGAAATCACGATATGGTAATTTATTCAGATCACCTCGTCACTTTTACCGTACCTGCGCAGTACGTGTTAAAGCCAATGGGTGAAAAGGGCACTTCTGAAGGGGCTTCGGGACTCTCTATTTCATTAAAGGACGAGACTATCTTGATTTGACCCGGAAGATCAACTTTTTGATAAATGATCACAATTTCTCTATTAACTTTTAATGAAATAGGAATGACGTCGATGTCAATCATGGTTCTAATCGGCGACGCTATGCATAACTTCATGGACGGGATGGCAATCGGTGTCGCCTTCACACTGGACATATTTGTTGGCATATCAACCTGCCTCGGAATATTCTGTCATGAATTCCCACATGAAATAGGTAAGGTGTACCGACAATAACTTTTTAACAAAACAAAAACTAACTCGTAGAGCAAATCCGAGAGCCAACAACAAACCAATTCAGACTTTTGTTGATCTGCTCAATGACGACACGGTTCTCGAAACACTATGTGGATTTAGAACAGTATTAGAGATGAAATCGTGCGAAAGACCACTCAATGAATAAAGAATAAATAAACAATGTTATGATGAAAATAAAACTAATTTTAAAGAAATGAAATTGTGTCTCGATTCTGGATTTCCCAAGCTAGTCTATACTAGCAGCGAAATATAAGACGCAAAGGAAATATTTTGCATCTACTATCGTAAAAAATACTCATGAACATTTAACTCAAACTACATTAAGGCCTTTGTTGTTTCTTCAGGATATATCCACTATAAATATAATAACTATAACTACTCCTCTCATAATTTAGATTGAATGCGAGTTAGTGCTTTTACCATTGATAATGGTTTCATGACATAAATTGCCCGCTAAGGAGTGCTATTAATTCGTACTGGTAAACCTATTGTTATCAATTACTGCGAGATGATTGCCTGGTTGTATATTTAAATTTGGGGCGTGTACGAGCGGTACTACTTGCTTACTGCATGGGTGAGTTTCCATTATGTTGCAAATTATGTTGCAAATTACATCCACGCTCATGCGTTTAAAATACTCAATGGGTGTTGCAATACAGCCGGTTGGTTGCACACGAGAATTATGTCATATAGCAACCAGCTTTGATGGAAGACGAATATTTAAATTTGTTGACGGCTTTTAGGGCACCAATTTATAGCGCTGCTAAGCGGGCCTTATAGCCTAATGTTGTTGGGGTTTTTTCTTCTTCATTTAAGGCGACTTTGCCGTTCTAACCAGAAATGGTTTAAGCAACGGTGCGGCTTTCTTCTGGATTATAGTGAGCAATCTTATCGGTTTTGGAGGCGTATATTTGGGCGTAGGACTGGGCAGTAATGACACGCTTCATCAGTGGATGTTTGCCGTAACAGCCGGATTTTTCCTCTATGTATCGCTAGTGGACCTGGTAAGTGAAGTCGCACTAACGTGTGTAAAATATGAATAGAAATGTAAGATAATATGTTAAATAAAAAATATGTAATAATATATACAAATGTACAAAAACAATGCATTAAGCACAATAATTTGCACAGCAGGTCGGGTGGGTCTGGAACGCCATCTTTGATGCGATTTCTACACTCATCAAAAAAGTTACTATACAGGTAATATGGGCTTTTATCTCTAAAAATATATATCCTACCTAAAATTATTAAATTATAAAGTTGTTGGGAAATTTATCTTCTTTAATATGAGATGTGACACTCCAAAATGTAAGGTGAAGTCCGATTTTAATTTTCACCATTTTTCTTTTCTACACGCCGCCCAGCTACGGGTTTATTATTGGGGATGCATGCGCAGGTTGGATAGTCGGTCGTATTGTTCCGATGGATCAATACGCCACACACACTCTACCTGTCATACTCTCCCCCGTGTTGAAAAGTAAAATGTGAAAATGAAAGTTTGACTTTACCTTACATTTTGGATTGTCACTTCATCAATATCCAACCGATCCTAGCGTGCAATACCTCATAATAAAGAAAATAAATTCAACTTTATAATATAATATGTTTAGATAGGATATAAATTTGTAGCGTTAAAAGCCCATTTATTACCTGTATAGTTACTTTTTTGATGACTGTATATAATTGGTGTTTGGTTTCATGTTGTCACTATTAAAACCATATAATATATGCGATCCCTGTATGCGATTTTTTTTTTTAGTGAAACGCCCTCTATCCTTGATTTCGTCTTGGGATATGAAATAATGATTTCTCGTTCGTAAAATATATTACAGGGTTTTTGAAACATTGTCAACCCCGTTCGTGCCAACGACTACAATCATAACCTGATACAAGCGAACACATTAGTGGGGTGCTATATCAATTAAAAACGGAGACAAATTCGTCTATAATTTTCCGCAATTGGAAGTAGATTTCTTGTAAATTTGTATAATTGATTTACAGAAATACGGTCAAGATGGGTTCAAGGGAGAAAAAATTGAAAAAGATGACTTAATTTAATCTTTAAATCACATCGAAGCGCACTGTGTGGTGGATGAGCAGGGTATTTAAAATACACTTCAATAAGGTGGAATACAGCTGTGAAGAGCAGAAATCCCAACAAATCGGATTAGAAGTCGAATCATCACTTTTTTCAATACACCTTTCATGACTGACTGAACCAAATAATTGCCCTCGTCTGTAAACATGGTAAAGAAAACGTTTTATGTAAACTGCTCACAAAAAGTTAGGAAACTTTTTTTAATCAAGTTTATTTTTATTATTGATTACCCTCTTTGTATATGTAATATATCAATGGAAAGCTGAAGTGTTCCTCTTCAAAATCATACCACATTTGCAATGATTACATGTTGCTGAACTTGGCCACATGAATGAGAATGAGGCAAAGTCACAAATCAAATGTGCCAAAATTACCGTTATCTGTGCTAAACAGTCAATAGGTAATGATCAATAATCAAACCGGTCATACTTGAGAACCATGAATTGTTTGCACAAAGAATTGCACCAGTGAGCACAACACACACAAGTTAACCCTCATCTCTTTAGAAAACCATTGTTTGGGTATTTGCAAGACTGGGTTAACAGGTCATGAAGTGCCAGGTTGTCATCAACACCTTCGGATCATCCACTCGTTACTGAACTCAGTTCTTGTCTCAATAAAGGTCAAATGTAATTGAAAATATTATAACACTTGCGTAAACTAATAAAAGTAGATATCTTTATGACCATGTTAAAAAATAAAAAATAAAAAAGTGGATTAAGATCAGTAAGTTGTCTTGCTTGTTTTCATTACAGTGTCAATTTGTTTGTTCACACAGAAACACAAAACTGCTAATTTTGGCACATTTGATTTGTGACTTTGTCTCATTCTCATTAATGTGGCCAAGTCCAGCAACATGTCATCATTGCACATTTGATATAATTTTAAAGAAGAACACTTCAGCTTTCCATTGATTTGCAACAACATACAAGAGGGTAATAAATACTAAAAATATACTCGATTAAAAAAAGTTTCCTAAATTTTTGTGAGCAGTTTATATAAATGAGTGACTATTTTCAACTTCTCTAACAATTTTCTTAATGTCCATAGATGCCTGAAATCACCCGAGATCCAAACGGCAACAAGTGCTCAGTGTTTGTGATGCACAACGCCGGCTTATTATTAGGATGGTTCATCATGCTTTTGCTGGCTTACTTTGAAGAGGATATCAGTGTCGGATGAAACCAGTCGAAGAAAATAAACCGCGAAGACTTTTTAAAAATTTAAATAAGTGTCAGAGTCTTCTCCTCGATCGATTGAGCTATACCTCCGGACGTGAGAATGTCGTCAACTAGATTATATGATTGATCATGAATACGAATGTGAATTGCATGCAACCACTTGTTATATTCTGTATTCTCTGTATTGCTAACTTTTATATTGAGGTATTCATGTTAAAAATTCCATTAAAAAGGAAAGGTGCGGTCAAATGAAAAAGAACAGTAGTCTACAGGAAAGTATGCCTGGTGTTTTTGTAGCAGATGAGCTGAGAAATGAATTGGAAGGGTGTTGGTTAAACTGCGGGAAGTTATTGGTTGTAGACGTAAGAGACCATATCAATTTAGTAGCAAATAGCATTTCGTCGCTGTTCTGTCATACCAGCACGTGCCATACCAGCACGTGCCATTTTGGGATAAAATAAGTTGGCATTTCATAATCTACGAATGAAACTCTTTATTCTCCATATAAAAAAAAAATCATCGAGACCAAAAGATAATTAATTGATATTAAAGATACAGCGCTAATAATTAGTGTTATATGCCATGGTTTTTAAATACCACCACCATGAAAACCTGAGTTCATGTTCTGACATACCGGCACATCACGATATTCCGCCATAGACCACTGTGTTACCCCTGGCATGTCACTGAAGGAAGAATATAGGACAAACCGGCATATGACTTTATGACATAATTACGCCTAATTTTTAATTTAATTTACAATTTGTTGTTGTAACATGCTCATAACAAATATAAGTATTATATAATGTATTAATGTTCTGAGAGAATGATAGTGACATTTGATGGAAATACTCTCCGATGAGTATTCAAAAATTGGACAATTTTCAAATGCGATTTTCTCAAAAAGCAGTTTCTCGCGATGCGCCGGTATGTCAGAACAGCGACGATTCGTTTGATGTTGGTAGTGGGACACGTGTGAAGCAAAGCAAGGAATAATATAGGCCTACGTAATTATATTTAATTTGATGTGTGCCTTTAACGCTTTCCACGCGGCTATTTTTCCCCATGCACAAAACAGATTTTTCGAAATCCTTTCATAATTGTCAAAGTCTATCTCAAAGATTACTGGCCAAATACTAGGCATGTTTGTACTTATTTCAATGCATTTCTCATGCTGATTCCAAATATGGTAATGAAATTCAATCATTTTGAAATGTTTGAAACATTTTGTGAACTTTTGGAATGTCGTCTGCAGCTGCCTGCCGCGTGGAAAGTGTTAATGTGTTATTTGTGATGAATACACTCGTGTACAAGTCATTCCATCACAATTTAATTAAGCTACGCATTTATGGCACATGTTTTTGAATAATTGAACAAATAAAGAAACTCATGTAGTGCACCATATTATTTTCTTGGTTTCCCAAACCTGCAATCTATTTCAATGCTGTTTCGAGGTTGTAAACTTAGTACATGGGTTATCGGTGAATCTGTCATGTTATAATTGGAACTAGACTCAAAATCAAGCATGCCCATTGTTATAACCCCCTCCCCCCCCCCCCCCCCCCCCCCCATTACAATGTGAAATGTATAAGGGTGGGGTCATTTTTACGAAATAGGGGGGAGAACGGAGAGTGGTCGCCCAATTTTCATTTGAAATGGCCGAGAGACGTCAATTTTAAAGATTGAATGGACCTGTTGATTGACATCAAATGAAATATTGATATCTTAACTATACTACGACCACAGTTTCAGTACCATATAGGCCTTACTGTAAAGGGACGAGTAAAGGATAAAGACAGGTGTCTCAAAATGGTAAACGTTCCCCAGCCCGGGGCAGGTTCGTCCATAGGCCGGGCAAGATCGCCATGGCCATGGGCTCATAATTGGCTTCATAAAGTAGTGTGTATCAAATAAATATACACATTTAAGGATGTGTGGTCATTTTTGCGGAATATACTCGTTTAGAATTTTAAATGATAATAAATACCACATTTCTTAAAACCATTATCTTAAAACGTAAGTGCCCAGATAGCTATTTTTATAATTACAAATAAGCTACAGGAGGTGAATTACAATTGTTAAATTATACAAAATCTTAATCATGTAAATCCCCATTGGCGAACATAACCCCATCATGAAAAGGCGAATGTGCCCCATAGCGCAATAAGTGCATCGACCCGGTAACCACCCGCGACCCGCATACAATGACGGGTTTATAACTGCATCAAATCCGTAACCAATCCTATACCTACCTAATGATGATTTACATTACAATCTTCAGTACGAATACGGTATCTTTAAAAGAAAAAAACATCAAAATTGGAAGAAAATGCATTTTTGTAATGGAAAACAGGTTATTAGATGATCATTTGACAAACATTAAACGGGGATCAGCCATGTTACCATGTGAAGCTCGCAACAAACAGCGGAATATATTGCGTGTTCGTCAAATTCAACAAGTGGCAGCAATGATGAGAAGCACTATGGTGGGCGAACCTGCCCCGAGGGTGTACCATCCCAGCTCTCCCCTAGTTGAAACACTTATGAAATGGGAAACGCTTGGCTACCCACAGAAATTTTCCTCTATTCAATATGGTTTATGTCATTTCTGCTTTCTGTCTTTTACCAGTCTATGTCGCAATTGTAATACAGTGATCACTTATGATCACTGATATCAGTGATAGGCCTATTCTTACAAAAATGATCACCCTCTATCCCAGAAAATGTCTAAATCCTAGTGCACATAAAGTTGCAATAACACAATTGTCCCACAATGCTTTTGCATTGCAAGAAGATATGCATTGTTTATGGAATCAGACATTAAACCACTCAACATGGAATTTTTTTGAGAAAAACAGCAGTATTTCGGGATATTATGGGAGTCCCTTTCAATGATCATTTCGCCCATAGGGCATCTTATGTCAAGTTATTTGATGTTATTTTCATGTAAATTAGGTCCTGCTCTATTGATTACAAGTAAAACGTTTGTGCTAAATGTTTTTTTAACATACAGTTAAAGGTAGATGACCCGATTTTCAACTTGATGTTTTCTATTTTACATGAAAGGTCATCCTTAAAATTGATGCAATCCAAAGTTTGAGTTGCATAACTCCAATGGTTCTATTTTTAGAAGCGCAAGGTCAAAAGACATGTGCCCATTGAGTAGTACACAGACTGGTTGGTGGTTAACCACCTTTGGCAGTAATTCACCACATTTTGGCCTATAATTTCCAAATGAAACATTTCTGGCCCCTAATATTTTACAGACATAATGAGAAAAATATGGGAATTCTTCTGATACCAAAATATCTTGATGTGAACAAAAAATCATAGCCCCAAAAAAGTGATCGGGTCATATACCTTTAAATGTGTTTTTGAATTTTTGGTCTTTTGACATTTTTATTGTACAGAACATTTTCATCAGTGTGAACATAAACACTGATATTAGTGATCAGTACATTTTCAGTATGTGCTTGCTTTTGACCTGAAAATATGATTTGTGTCTCATGTAGTCAACTGCGAGTACACGTAGGTAATCTAACAAGGTTGAGGCATGATTAGGAACAAATTGATGCCACGGTTACCACAAAAATGGTGAAGAAGACCAAACAAAGTTAATTTGTTGATGAGAAACTCAGTTTTTCAACGTTATACGAGCATATCTTTTACAAATAACATAATTTCCATGACATTCTTAATATTATAGAGATGTTCGGCAAAATACAGCTATATTGTACCATGCAGGAATCAAATTAATCACATTTAGCTGTATTTCCATTGTTTTCTATAGGACATGAACTTAGCAGCCTCGTCCCCATACAGTGAGGGCGGTATAACAAAATTACTGATATCAGTGATCATTATAAGTGATCACTGTATTGCGACAGAGACTGTTTTCACCTGTCCTGAAATAAACACTTCCTCGAAATGGATTTAAGCATATTATGGACTGTAGAAATACCCCTATATAGTAGGGTCCAGAATGGAAGTCCCGTTCTCGATGTCTCTACCAGAAGTTTTGAAGGTGTTTTCTTATGGATTTGAGGGTGCTAAATACAATGAGAGGGGTCTGACCCATCGAAATATGTGGGGAACTCTCGCTAGAGGGAGTTTTTCAAAATGGCCGCCAAAATCACTTAAAATCACCATAAAACTTGGTCAGTGAAGCCCCAAGCAGCACGATTCTGATGTCTACATCCATGTTTTTAGGGTCAAGGAATCTAATAGATCCACTTACAAGAGCCTAGTACCTACCATTCCAAGATGGCTGCCAAAATTTCAAAATGGCCGCCAGTGAAAATTAGTTTTGCCTATATCTCGGGTGCAGACAGTCGTAGAAGTATGATTCTGGTATCTATACCCACTTTTACAGGGTCAAGGAATCCACTGGAATAGCTCAGAACAGCACAGGACCTTAATATCCAAGATGGCTGCCAACATTTTAAAATGGCCACCACTAAAAATGCAGAATTTTGCCTATTTCTTGGTTCCAGAAGCTCATAGAAGTATGAATAAAAGTGTTGATGTATTTTTAAACATTATTTGAGGATGCTGAATAAAATGATAAGGGTCTGGGTTTAGGGAAAATGTAGGGAACTCTTATAGGGGGCCTAGCTAGGACCTACCATTCCAATATGGCTGCCAAAATTTCAAAATGGCCGCCGGTGAAAATTAGTTTTGCCTATATCTCGGGTGCAGAAAGTCCTAGAAGTATGATTCTGGTGTCTATACCCATGTTTACAGGGTCAATGAATCCATTTAAATAACCTAGAACAGCACAGGACCGAAAATTACAAGTTGGCTGCCAAAATTATAAAATAGCCACCACTAAAACTGCAGAATTTTGCCCATATCTTGGTTGTTTTTAATAACTAAACAAACACCCAAATCGTCAAAAATAAATTTACTTGCACTGAATACTTAAACAGTCTATAAACCCAGCGGTTATGGCAAATTATCAAACCATATGTATCTGCACCAAATAATCAAGCCCATGGATGTGAGCAAAGGCAGAATATCTAGCCCTGTGGCTTTTCCAAAACGTCAAGTCCAGTAGCTACGATAATCTATCTATCCCCGTGACTACTCCAAAATTAACAACCTCAGTGGATAAAATTCTGACTCAGAATCAAAGTCTAAGTCTCCAGTAAGACATGACATGCACAATTGGAATTAAAGGAGCTATTCTTAGCCAACGTGTATAGTATCAATGGAAAGCTTAGATTATATAGAAAATATTAATTTTTATTTCATCTAAAAATAATAAACTGAGAAAGAGCAATAGGCAATTGAAATTTGTAAACACAGACCTCACTTCTGCTCCGCGAAAAATATTCAAAACAAGCCTCGGGCTAGTGACGTCACATAAGGCACATCGATCCATCCCATTCATCGATGCATCCCATTCATCAACGCAAATAGATATTGATACACTGATAAGATGGCGGAGAATCAACAACAAAGAAACGAAGAGCAAAGTGATCTAGAAATGGATTTTGAGTCACATTATGACAGTGAAGAGGAGTCAGACAGCGAGGAAAGTAACAGTGAAGATGAGGGAGAAGTTGGAGAAATGAGCCTGAACCACGGCCCAGAGAAGAAAATGTGGAAGAAAATATTGGCGATGCTCCCCGAGAAATTGATCCGGAGAGACTAAACAATAACGATTGCCTTTGTTTCTTTCTCTTTTCCCATTCTTTTTCATCCCTTTCTGCTGCTCTGGGCGAAATTGATGACGATCTAAAGTGATCTGTGATCGCGAATCGCCATTGTACTGTCGTCGAATTCAGCAGCAGGTTCCGGTGGATAAAATTCTGACTCAGAAAATATGCAGTGGCTATGGCAAATTATCAAGCCATATGTATCTGCACAAAATAATCAAGCCCATGCGAGCGATAGCAGATTATCTAGCCCTGTGGCTATTCCAAACCGTCAAATCCAGTAGCTACGATATTCTATCTATCCCCGTGACTACTCCAAAATTAACAACCTCAGTGGATAAAATTCTGACTCAGAATCAAAGTCTAATTCTCCAGTAAGACATGACATGCACAATTGGAATGTCGGTATATCTATACAGTAATGAATAACAAGTAAAGGATCTGAAACACATGATAAAACCACACCCTTACTCCGATTGAGACTATGCCTTAATGATCAGTGAACAGTTCACACTTTCTAAATAGTCTGGCAGAAATGCTTTAAAAGCTAGGAACACTCCTTTCAACTCTCTTCATGTAGAGCTTTAACCTCGGTTTCCTGCGACTCTCATGACTGGTTAAATTCAATACAACACATATAACACAGCATAACTCTACTTGCATCTGAATGCATAAGAAATGTGGTAAGAATATACAAATATCATTTCGATTATTCAAAAACACGATCTCAAAAGAATATATTACCAATAATACCACTGTCTGCAGTGATCTTATACCTTATCCCAGTGCCACTATCCTGAGGATCTCATGATGGATAAATATATACTCAATTGGCAAATGAGATAGACCTACAGAAACATTATATTGCATGTAAGCTACACATCTAACCTAGATATGACCATGACTGGAGGTATGCATCCGATCTACATGATCTAGAATAGAAACAATACAAAACAAAACATTTAAAATACTCTCATACTATAACTGCTAAGGAACCTGATATCGCATTCCATGTGATCCCAAACCAATCTATTACCAGTGTTGGTTCCCAAACAGATATTATGTTTGGCACTTCTTCCAGCAGCTATTAGGTCTGCTATAAATTCTGCAGAATCAGATTCACTCCTGGTATGTGTTGCTTCATATCTACCCAATGCATTGTTTGAGTGAGGACCATTCATATACCTATAATACCTTGTATCACCAATGCTGGATGGACTCGTAATCGCATTATACTTAGTAAAAAATATACGGGGTAAAACTATACAAAAATATCAAAAACTATCTTAAAGATCCAACTCAAACTCATCAAGTATGCAGTGTGATATAAGTATGATGATATGCTGATATAAAGGTCGAAGGCACACAACAATCCCTTCGTGGAAAAGCTCTACACCTACACACTAATCGTCAAAGGAAAAACAATTATATTCCATAGGAACTTTTAAAATGACGCAACTAATTCCTGAATCTTAAAAAGGAAACCGACAAAGGGTTGATTATACAAGGCATGCTGTGGATAATTCTGAGAATACACTCAATTATCTCTGAAACGAAATCAGTTATGATTAAAATGAAGATCAAAAGTTCTTCAAACACAGGGGTGGTAGAGTAGGAACAAAAAGGTAAATTGTACCCATTATATAACAGATAGCACCTCCGGGTTTGTGCCTGTGGAAACTCAAAAGTCGTAAGCTGATTACAATCCATAGGAGCTGGATCAGGGATACTATTAACTTTGGGATAGGAAAGTCGTATACTAACGTACGTAGCGAAAACGGTCCTTTTGAATAAATTATGATAATCGTCTGGAATGCGTCGGTGACCGGCGTTTAACGCGTTTAACAATGTTTAACCAGGTTTAACTGCATTAAACGGCATGTTAGTCAGCATAGGTTTGGGGGCGCTGTAGATTTAAACAGACGACGGTGGCCACGCGAAACTTAAATTTTGAATTCGTAGTGAATATTACACGTAATCGCGAATTTTAAACCGATCATTTTGACAAATACATCATAATTAGAAGGATTTTTATCGTTAACCGGGCGATGACTGTTAAAAATAATTCAAAATGGTGCACTCCCGTTGCCAAATTGGGTCGTCTGAGAGACGCGTGGCCAGCGTTGCGTCGTCTGCTACAATCACGTCTGCAATCACGCCTGATCGGTATAGCGCCACCAATTCTATGCTGACTAAGTTCAATTTAAAAGTGGACCCGATCGGCAAGCTCAGTGGCAACCCCTGGCTGGATACCCCTGTTCATTCATAAACAATATACAGATAAAAAGCGTTAACGTAATCGGGTACTGTGTCCTCCGAGTAATCTGGCATTCTTTCCCAGTATTAATCTGCCGTGTCATACACCATTACTATAGAACTAGGCAGGTAGAACCACCTGTGTCATAATACACATTGTAATAGATCAGCAAAGAAAATAACATATAATGCTATATCGATTGTTCCGAAGATAAAATTAACTGCAATATTCAATCCACTCACAATACATATTGATTTGTGATAGCATACGATACTAAAGACATGACACTTATTAAATGTCAAGTGATGTAGTGTACAACTGTTACACTTCACGAAAATAAACACACAGTGGCCCAGTGGCAAGAGAATACAATGACAAAAAACTCATGTCAAAAATATCTATAGCTTGAGAATAGAATCTGTAAAGTATCACATACCTGTATTGACTGGATATGTTATGCCTCCATGGCAAACCCACTTATTTGGTAGTACAAGTAATACAATCTCTTCTCCAATCCCAGATTTACCGCATGGTACCGAAACTGATGTGGCTAAACTGGTACTTATTCTGTGGGATAAAACCTCGAAAAAGGTTGTCAGAAACAAAAACCACTAAATAAGCTTGACGCTTAAACTGAAAACTGTTTACCAGTCATACCTCCCTTTCTATCTCATAGCAGCTCTGGCTTGCTCAATTGTGAATAAGTTCTTATCTTAATGATGTCAACAGACGCAAATTCCTCCGAAAATAAATCTTCTTTCAATGACCATGGACTTATAAGTCCATGCTATAACCTTCTACCCTGAGACGATTATACGTCTCAGGTAAAACTCGGCTCGTATTTATACCGAACACCATTATATTTAAACATAAATGGATATAGGCATTGAATAGAATACTCATAAGTACAGACTACTGATCATTACACTTTTTATAAAAGTAAGCTAGAACACTGCCTATGACTTGTTAAGCCATACTCGAAAAAACAGATATGATACTAAATAGTACTTGCCTGAACCTGAGGCTGTATCGATGAATACTGTTCTTCAGAAGACACCATATTAAACTTAAAGGCCTATAGCCGATTCACAAAACGCGACGTCGTAAAGCATACATGTATACAAAACATACACAATACGCAATACCGATAAAGCATGACCGTCCCGTGTCATGTCTAAAGCCGTCAGTGAAACGTCACGCTCTGTTCACCTTCCTTCGTACTTCCCGCTGACCTCTTCATTAACAAAAGAATACCGCATTATCAGATTACTCCTGCTAACGATAGGAAATTCAAAACTCAATCATAGTGGGCGGTCGCGTCCGGACCGCCCCCCCCCCCCCCAAAAAAAAAAATCTATAAAAAAAAAGGTTCGCAAGAGGGCGCACATACAAAATCCGGCTCTTTCAGACGATGGCGGCCATGTGAAATCATAGTGGCAAGACCCCGAGTATCGTAAGAACACCCCGGCAACACTATAACAATGAGTCCCGGGATCCGCCGTTATTCTTGAAAAAGCCGTATATTCTCTTCTACATTGCAGTTATATTTTAGAGGGTGAAAAAGCATTTCTACAGTATACTATAATTACAATGTTTAACTGATAAAACAACAAAAATGAGTCAATAAAAAACAAGTGACCACGGTGAGCTTCGAACTCTAGTGTCGAAAAATCAAGTCTTGGAATCAGTATTTTGTTAACTAGTAACAGTCAGATGCCGATGACTATTTCCGTGGCAAAGAATTTAAAAAAATACCTAATACTTTAATTTGTCATAATTTCCCAACGATCATAACATTATATCATAAGGCCAAAACATTGTCAAGCATTATATATTATCCCTTTTCTACCATTTCGCCTCAAAAATGAGGTGCATCATATGAAATGTCGAGCTACACACGTTTACTAATTTAAATTTACCGGACATGTTCATTATTTAACTTGAAAAAATATAAAGCAAGGACACTTAGCATGCTTAGACTAAGTTGGTTAGCCAACTCCATTAGTCTGGGATTATTTGATTTAGTTGTACCTATGAATTTGATTATTTTGAATGTTACTGGCCGCGTCAAGTTAATGCAATGTTATGGTATATTACTAGTGCGCAGTGAGTATGAACTTCAGACACGGCTGCACCCATATTAAACTCACAATTTGGATACATAAAGTAAATATTGTTTTATAACTGAGTGCTACTTTCTAAAATTGGACCATGAATCATGCCGACTTAGTCTTCAAGTAGCTTATCATAGAGTGCGAGGTTCCTGACTAACTCAATCGCTACTTCAATAAAGGTATATTACAAGAGGCCGGTCTGGGACAATTTTGTTGTCCCGGAAAAAGGTACATTACGCATGCGTTGTGTGACTTAACAACTTCTCAAAGTCTCTGTAAGTGTATGATGACTAACTACTACTCAGAAGGTACACACATGTGTTGTATTCTGTAAAGTTTATTTTTAAAACTTTTTTTTCTTCTTCTCTGAACTGCAAGAGTTGAACCGTGTAGTGTATAATACACCTGATTTGCTTGTAAATTTAACACGTGTGTTTCTTAATGTGATAATAACATTCAACTTGACCATGTTTAAGGTGTTGTTATTTATATTGGTGCTTTTTGAGTGGAGCAGCTTAACTTGTGGCGATAATGATGATGATGATCAAGAAGGAATAGCCGTTCTTAGAAACCCTCTGCATGAAACGATTGCTTATGTACAAGCGGAAGAGCGAAAGGTTAACGGGGGAATATTAACTCTGGATCAGACGCAGTTTCTTCTTGATTCTTTGTGGAAAAAGGTCGGCTGTAGTGAGGCCTTAGACCCAGTGCTATGCCATGTGGTATGTATAGCTAGAGCGTGATATGTTTAATAGTGGCATGGAATGAATTCGGTGAAGGGTGGTAGGTTGTGGCGGGGCAGGCACAATAGAGCAATTTATATATGAAAGGTAGTTGTGTCGTTTGTAAATCGAGGGTATGGGGCACACATCATTCGGTTTATCCGAATTTAAACAAATGGAATCTAGATTTTGATTTAATTAAGGCAATGGAGACTTAAAGTGTATGGTGTTGTGTTGTTTAGTTGCTATATTTCTGGAAACAATGTGTTTTAACCCAACATTAAGCAACATTTATTGCAGTGTTAACTTGGATGCTTAGTAGGTAACATCTATTACTGGCATTGTGCTATAATTACAGTGGTGGACTTGTCTAGTTCATTATCTTATTTATAGTTCTTAACACTTTTGTTTTTTATATTTTGTCCCTGATGAAGGGTGGTATATCCACTTGAAACGTCGGTCTTTATTGTTACCATATATATCCTGAGTAGTCTCAGATATATCTTTGTTGTTTTATTGCACAGCAATTTTCATTGCTTGTCCCAGTGCATTTCCGTTTGTTTTTGTTTTTTTGTTATTTATCTATTTTATCGCGTTATTCTCCCTTGTTATTACCTGTTTCCCCACACCCTGTTGGTATATCTTGCTTTTACTCTTAACATTTATTGAGTTGTTTCCATTTTGTTAACATTTGGCACGGGGATCTCCCATTCAATCCAAAATGGCTACCCCTATATAGGGGTCAACATTTGAAACTTGCTTCAGTTATTAGCTGGAAAGCATACCAATGTTCATCCAGGCACAAGAATTCCAAAAATGTACAGTTTGCCGTATATCCGATGTTTCGTTACAGAGTTGTAAGGCAAAATATAAAAAGGTCATTTTAAGGTCGTTGACCTTTTGTGTATTTAGTAAAACATTAAAGTTGCTCTGATATGGGCATAAAATATCTCAAATTGTTCGTCTGGTTACAGGGATGCCGTAATTTTTATTTTAGCAGTTGACACTTAGGCCTATCGGTATAAGGGTTATGTCCCATGTTGTGTTATGTCTGTATACATGTAACCGGTTGACCCCTGTATACGGCTTAACAACTACTGTAGGAATTAGAAGGAACCTGTTCTGCAATATCTGTGGTAAGACGAACAATTTGAGATATTGCGTGTTTGTTTGAATCGGAGCAAGTTCATTTTTTGACCATATGCAAATGGTCAACGTCCTTTTTACGTTTTGCTTCACATCTCCATAATTAAACATTGGACCAGACAAACTATACGTTTTTGGAATCCTTGTTAAACAAGTTGGTAAACTCAGCTTAATTGAAACACTTTTTTTGTTTGAATTGTTGTAGGATATCCCCTTGCCATGTGTTTAAAAATGGAAACAACTCATTTATTGTAACTCGGGAAGCTACACAATATTGTTTCCAAGAGAATAGCTTAAAAGCAAACATAAATATTACTACATAACACCATACACTATTGATTGCAACGCAGTGTTTACAATTAAATCATGCATGGGCATTTGCCAGATTTGAAAGCCTATCCCTGTCAAATTGTTCTCATAAACAGAAAGGTCGCAAATTTATCAAAATGTTACTCAGCAACCAACGTTACAAGTGCTCTTAGTGCTCTCCAAGCACTCGTAACCATTAAAATTAAACACAAAATGCATTATAAAAGCTAACCGATTTCCTTATGATGATGATAAACGTCTTTCCGCTGTTTAATTGAAAATGTTGTACACAGCTAAATTGATTACGATATTTTACTACAATAACGCTGTTGAATAAGATGGTTAATAATAAAACGCGTGATTGCGTTGTGTGTAGCATTCATAAGGGAAATTGTTAAGCAAATTACCAACTAGCCTTATACTTATTGTAGTTAAAAATATCGTAATAAAACTATTTAATGTTAACGGAGAAACGATTGTTGCGACCAAGTAACTTTCGGATACTGAGCCTTCAATAAATTCCGTAATATCGACCCTTCGGAAGAAAATCCATTCGGAGCAACAAACCTTTTGGGTTAAAATGCCCTAATTGTTGGAGCTATCAGAAGGTAACTGCCAATACCATACTAATGAAGCACTGCACATGTCACTACTTTCTGTTGGTGTACAGTAACTTATTACCAATTTCTACAAACTATTGCTGTGCATCATGTTTCTTCTATAACGTTTATATCACAATATGGAAAGACACTATAATACGTCACAGGACCAGTACTATAGGAACATGTGCCATTCAATTCCGTAAGCATATCATTAGATTTCCCTCTAGATCAGGTGCACATATAAGAAGACAAGTAAAGGACGTTGTTACAAAGTCGGTCCGTGTATCAGGCTGTATCTTATTTATCGTCCCGTAACGGAATAAAAGTTGCCGAATTCTGCATTTCACTATGCATTTCACGAGTGTTGCCCTTACTACATTAGGCATGTTAGGTAAGGGACGATAAATAATATATTGGCCGTGTATCGATATGAAACAGACGAACTCGTAATATTGTAATTCAGTGTTTTGAAACAAAACACGAGTCATTTTTCTGGAGTACAGTTCTTGTCCGCCTTAGTGCAACTGTTCTAATAGGTAACCCTGAAAGTCATCGTCTAATTATACCTTTTTTTCTCAATCTGCTTGAACATTGTGAATATATTTCAATTGTGAGAAATAGCAAGCCATTTCTGATAAAAGACCCAACATAAAAATCCGTTCGACGGAAATATTACATTAAGTGCGGTTGAACATTTTAAAAACTCGTCTAAGCGTAGGCCTATGTAGCAACTCTGAGGACATGACATTTTGGCTTTTGATGTTTCTGATATTTACCGTCAGATATTGTTTATGCTTATGATATTGAATCTTAAATGTTGTAATAAGGCGACGGGTCGGGGTGGGGGTACCTAAAATCTGCAAAAATCGGACATTTGTTGAAACATTTGTGGAAACAATTTTGCGATTTTTTTTTTGTATATGATTTGAGAAAAATATTCTAAAAAAATTAAAAAAACCCTTTAAAAACGCAAAAAAAGTGGGTCGGTCAGGCCCGTAAAACAGGTTTTTTTTCCTCGCCTAAGCACGCTTCTTTGCCCTCATTATAGCGAAAATACATAGGCATGATAGGGCAGAGGGTTGGGGGCGGGCGATGACAAATGCCCTACCTGAGGCCATTTACCGGGAAGAATATAAAGTGTGAAATAAAGCCCTATTTAAAAATACCCTTCGATTTATCCACTCTTACCAGGGAAAATCAACCCCAAACCCAGTGCCTTCTGTGTTAAAGGGACATGAAGTGGTGTTGAAAATGTTAAATGTTTAAAAAATTACTTCAGAATTCAAGATGAACATTAAAAATTGCCATTATTGTTGTTTCTACTAACAAAAACACAGCAAAACTTGATTAAAACAATATCATCGCTATTTATTGAAAAACGCCCTCTATGCAAATATGGTTCGCGTTATGTATCACGCGTACTGCAGGGGGATACTGCCGGACGTAAAATGCTCGTCCCGCGGGACGAGCATTTTTGAATCGACGTTTTCTTGTACAAAGAGAGCTGATTTTTCTTAATCCTTATAGGTGTAAGTTCATACATGTAATACAATTATAAAAATAAACTAATCTCAGTTTTTATCATAATTGAGGGCGCTGCCTCCAACACATCTCTTAGTGCCCCTTTAAACGCTTAGACGACAGTTCAGTTCTAACATTTCACAAAATGTTTCAAAAATGTCAAAATAATTAAATTTCATCACCATATCGTCAGCCTGCTTCAATAATTGCCTAACTCAATTTTCAGCGAAATTGAGCTTTTTGCATAAATCATGACTTCATTACATTATGCACATGCTGTAATAATACCTAAGTCATTCACCAATTAAAAGTGTTGATAAATGCACAATTTCAATTCGGCCTCAGTCAGCCTTGTGATTTAGGCAGATTGTAAAAATGTTTAAAATGGGTCATATTAACTCGCATTAGGCCTATAATAAGCCAAATTTCACTTAAAGGTATATCTCCAACCTAATTCTACCCAACAGTTACTGCTCCTGTTTGAATTCACCTGCACTATAATTCATGGTGCTATTTAACATATCGTCAGCCTGCTTCGATAATTGCCTAACTCACTTTTCATATTTTTGTTGATTTCTAAAAACAAGACAAAAATGAGTTAGGCAATTATCGAAGCAGGCTGACGATATTTGGAATCGCAATGAGAAATGCATTAAAATAGTACAAACATTCCTAGTATTGGTTCAGTAATCCTTGAGATAGACTTTGAAATTTGGGAAAGGATCCTGACAAATCTGTTTTGTATGGTAAAACTAATAATTATCCGCGTGTAAAGTGTTAACATAAATGTTCAGCTGTAACATCGTTACACATTCCACGCGGCTATTATTTTACCATACACAAAACAGATTTTTCAGAAACCTTTTACAATTTTCAAAGTCTATCTCAAGGATTACTGACCCGATACTAGGCATGTTTTTACTTATGTCAATGCATTTCTCAAGATGATTCCAAATATGGTAATGACATTCCATAATATTGATATTTTTTAAACATTTTGTGAAATTTTGGAATGTCGTCTGCAGACGCCTGCCGCGTGGAAACCGTTAATGGGTACCCCGGTTAAAACAATTCCAAATTGGGGACCCCGAGTGTATAGGTATTAAGGATAATGACTGCGTATCAGTTGTTTAGAGGTAACTTATGTGAAGAATCAGAACAAAACAAAATCACTTTGGGACCGGGGAATTGCACGAGGGGTGTAGCCCCAAGGGAAATTCCAAGGTCCCAAAGTAAAATACTGTCAGTTAACGAAGACGGCTGATAAAAGTCATTATCCTGATTCAAAACCGTCAATTAAAATATATAGTAATTTAATAATACGGACGCTACTTATTTAAAAAGAGACCCTTTGCGGCAATTTAACCATACTTCACCCCCACAGAATGGCTTCACCCCATTACAAATCGATCAATCTGATCGAAAATCGTGCAATGCGAACCACTCACACGTCGCGTAACTACTGCGTTGTGCAAATACGCCATGCGTTCGTGGCATTACGCTAATTGTTTTTGTTGATCGAACTTGATGCGCATTGGGGGATTAATAGTGTTTACGCAGAGGTACTGGTTTACGCGGAGGTGGGTTCTCCGTAATAGTGACCTGCGATTATGTGTGCGTAAACATGTAGGCTAAAGGACGGTGTATATTCATGATGTTTTGAATAATTTGTAGGGGCCTAGGGGGTGTTTGGCTTTTGGGAATAAAATATCCAAATAAAGGGAAATACGGAATCAACCCAGTGAATTCTTATTACTGACTCAGTAATGTACCTTTCATCATATTTAAATTTGGAAACTCTTGGGGGATAAACGATATTAATGCGTTACTTTATCATGAAATTACATGTTATAAACATTATTTATTTGTAAAAATAATTTATAGACTCGGACAAACTGGCGAGAATTAAATTAAAGGTAGATGTTCCGATTTTCAACTTGAAGTTTTCTATTCTACATGAAAGGTCATCCTTAAAAAAGTCGTGTTCCAAAGTTTGAGTTGCATAGCTCTAATGGTTCTTATTTTAGACGCACAAGATGCTGTGAACTGTACCCATTGAGTAGTACACAAACCATATCGGTGGTTACCACCATTCGCGGTAATTCGACGTTATTTCATCGATTTCTCCGTAATTATACCGATTTAGGCCGTCAAATTTCAGTATGATGATGAGAAAAATACGAGCTTTCATATGATATGAAAATCTCCGTATGTTTGAAATAATTCTGTGATACGAAAATGTGATCGGGTCATCTACCTTTAACAAAGACCTTAACAATACACAGCCTCGAACCCGGTCCTTCTCGCTATCGCGGCGATTTGTTACTCCACTAGGCTACAGGGACTGTACTTACATGGATACATTTGTATTTGATTTCAATTTACAACCGTGGAAAAAAGCTTGATTGACATTGTATCTGATATTTAGCATCATAGTCCGCCTAAACATGTTATAAACTGCTCACAAAAAGTATCGAAACACTTAGAAATGATCCAATATACATGTATAACGGCTCGAAAAGGTATGTATTAATCGAAGCAAATAACCAAGTGCATAATTTTGTTCTGCGTATTTTGACACCTCGATCGTTGAGATACGATGTTGCGGAGCGAAGTTATTGTCATTTCGATGATCATGGGTCCAGTTTCAAAAGTGACACTCATCCCTATTGAAAAGCACGAATCTGATCATTCTAAACAGTAATGCACATCTCTTTCTATAGGATGATTGTCACTTTTGAAACCGGACCCACGACCATTGAAATGACAATTACTCCGCTCCGCAACATCGTATCTCATCGATCGAGGTGTCAAAATACGCAGAACAACATTATGCACTTGGATCTTTGCTTCGATTAATGCATACCCTTTCGAGCCGTTATATATTAGATCATTTGTAAGTGTTTCGATACTTTTTGTGAGCAGTTTATAAGATTCATAGCTGGGTATCTTGAGTGATTCCGTGACTATGCGAAGGTCATTTAACAGATTCAGCGGAGTTGGCCCTCGCCAAATTGTGGGTAGAATCCGTGAGAGCCCAACAAAATTGCCGCCATTTAGGGACCGTTCATTATTTATGGTGGAGGGGTGGTTGGGTAAACTATAGGGGGGGTCATGTAACTTTCATATGTTGAAATAGGGGGTTATGTAACTTTTTATTCTTGAACAGGGGGGGTTGTATAAATGTGTTTAAACTATAAAGATGGTGGTGATTGGAGTGATTTTAGAGGCTATTTTAGAGTGTAAATGCCATTTTTTTCTGCGCTTCGCGCATATTTTCTTAAAACCTATAGACTTCAAAAACTTTTACTATGAGACGACTTCTGGACAGCAAATCGACGATATGGTGGAAAAACATCTATATAATCATCAACGGTCGAGACATAAGAAGCCATATGGTGTATAATGTTACAAAATCCAATTTCATGATTTAAAAATGTGATTTATTGCATGCTTTTCACCTCATCTCTGCTTTGCACCAATGCTAACAAAAGTAGAACATTTCACTGGATTATACGTTTCTGCTCAGAATGTTCTAACTTGTTCGGGTTATAAAGACACACAAAACCACCAAAAATGTATACCTATGAAAAAAATGCCAACTCGCTACGCTCGCCATTACTAATTTCACACAACAAAAAGAAGGGGCATCATAAAATTATTGGCCGTTCAGATAAGGGCACGAACAAAATTTGCCAACATATCCATGAACAAAATTCTAAAGGTTAAGACAGCCCCTTAAGTATGTGACGAGTTGATTTTTTTCGGGGAGGGGGTGGGGGTGTAAAAAGCTACTGGTTAGCAGGGGGGTCATATAATTTTTAGTTTCGGTGTAGGGGGGGGGGGGGTAGGTAATTTTAACATACGAGTCTCGAATTTGTCGTCCCCCCCCCCCCCCCCCCCACTCCACCATAAATAATGAACGGTCCCTTAGTTAATATTGCTTCAAATAAGCAAACATACCCAATTGTGTTCATCTGAGCACAAGGATTCCAAAAATGTATAGTTTGCCCCATTTTCAATATTTGGTTACCGAGTAATCGAGCAAAACGTAAAAAAGGGTTTGTTGACCTTTGCACTTGGTATTCGTCCTCAAAACATGGGGACAAAAGTAAAGGGACAATCTCAAAACTTTCTAAAACTTTCTATGACTTTCATAATGTTTGTCAGCGAGTGTTCGTCATTTGAGATCAATACAAAATCCAAATATAAATACTATGAACGGAAATATTGAATCAGTAGTCAACTAGAAATCCCACAAGAGCTTTGCAATAAAAGTGCAACATTTAGAAAACAAATACTAGTAATCGAAATTGTTCGAAATGTTTTACTGTTTACGTTGGTCATGATTATAATATATTTCTCAATTCACTCCTATAGCGTACCTCATCTTATACTTTGCGTATTAAGTTGCAGATAATCAATTCAGATTATTAACACTTTACACGCGGCTATTGGTTTTACCATTATACATTGTTTAGAGACCTTTCCCAACTTACAGAACCAATACTAGGCATGTTTGTACTTATTCCAATGCATTTCTCATGGTGATTCCAAATATGGTCATGAAATTCAATAGTTGTGACATTTTTGAAACATTTTGTGAAGTTTTGGAATGTCGTCTGCAGACGCCTGCCGCGTGGAAAGTGTTAAGATGAGTTCAGATGCAATTATTTACTCATATTGATTTACCAACATGATGAATTTACTTGTTTAGGTTTTATCCCTATACCCCCATAAATAAAATAGGCCTACGACTAACGCGTACGCACTTTACGGTCTGTGCCATTCCGTATTGTAACACCATCATATTCGCCATGTTTTGTGTATACGCGAGCGCGTTTGTCCACACACTGTAATAAATAATTTATAACGCCCCTTATCGCGAGAGTACGCTTGGATGATTTATCGCGCAGAGAAATAAAAACTGAATATGTCTCGCCAATTTGGAACTGATTAAACTATAGATATCTAATCAAAGCGAAACTTAAAACAATTTGTCAAAAGGCGAATGCAATTTGAAAGGTCAAATATGACAAAAATGTATCGGAAACATGCGAAACATTAAAGACCTCTATAATACCTTTATGGTAAGGGACATGGTAATACCGTAGATATTCGATATCTAGACAACTTTCTGCCAACTTTGAAACTCTGAAAGAGATGGCGCCCTCTCGCGATTAAAGCCGGCTTTTAAAAAGATCATTCTAACAAAATAATTTCGGCGGCGCTGAAAATGACGTACGTAGGCCTAATGTTCGTAGTATATAGTCAGTTCAGTCAGTCATTAGCGCGATCACTAACTAGAGAGATAAGCTCTTTCTGTTATGAAGATCCCGTAGATTCTCCTAGTTAATTATGTTGCATTATTAGATGCTCGATCATTCGGAGATCGAAATTTGTAAGTGTGTTAACGTTAATGAATTATGATCGAAATTATAGAACCCAGAACGCTTGACCTAAAAGTTGTCTACCTCTATAATAGTCCATCTTACTGTATATGGGGCAAGAGTTCCAACAGTTCTGACGATATACATTTGATTGTTAGTTTTCAGTGTGTGTGTTATCACGTTATGTATATTTCAAATAAAATATACGCCCCCCCCCCCCCCCAAATTTCCTAAAATTACTGATTTTTGGTCGAATAACTCGATAGACTACCACTAGTTCATTATTCATTGAACACGACGGTTGCTTCAATGAGTAGTATGGCCGAGCGGTTTAGGCTTTAGACTATAAATCTATTGGATTCTCCCCGCGTCGGTTCGAATCCTAGTGAATACCTTTTGTTACAAAAAGCGATTTAGTCTCTGTGTATTGGGAAATGAAATGACGTATATTTTTACTCCACACATTTTCATTCATGGATGTAATTGCCTACCTCCAGACACACACCAGAGTACATGTATCTTAAATGCATTATTACCAAGATTTTTCACATCTTAATGTCGGGAACCTTATAACCTTTAAAAATTTTACATTCCAATAAATGTGTTAATGCAAGATTTTTATTCAAATATGTTTTCTATTTATATTAGACCTACTCCTTTATTTTCATATCAGTTTGAAATATTAAGGTGCTACACTTAAATAAACACTCTTCACGCGGCAGGCGTCTACAGACGACATTCCAAAATTTCACAGAATATTTCAAAAATTGAAACAAGTATACATGCCTATTATTTTTTTCATTTATCCTTTGGATTAATTGGACCAGAGAGTTGTTATAGACCTTGCAAGCTGTTTATATACAATAAAAGCAACAACCGCATGGAAAGTGTTTGTGTTTAGAGCCCATTTACAACCCAAATAGTTCCTATTTTACACGGGGTGTTTATTTTTGTTGTGACACAATCAGTTGCATAGATGTAGGCCCTAATCGTTTCGTTGTCATTATCAATCGTCTTCTAAAAATGACATTAAAGATCGATAATTGCTCAGCAGCAAAATGATCGAATGACAAGCTCAACATTCTTCAATGGGTATTTAAGTGATGTGCAACCAAGCGTGAATCAGTATTCAGCGTGCCATGTAATAAATAATATTGAATTCATTGGTGTCCACTGGAATGAATAAAAGTCAGGAAACTATAAACAGTTTGGGGAAATAAAAAATAACATGAAGACTACCATTAAATATACAGTCTCGAACCCGGGTCCTCTCGTATCTGTGGCCGGAGTTTACCTACTAGACCACACGGAGACTGTGTTCAAGTGAGCACCACAAGACGAGCCCTAATGTATTAGCAGTCGTGTCAGCAGTTGCCACAGTTTAGTGAATCTATGGTCTATTGTAGACGACACGATTTTATTTTCACGTGAAATGAGGATGTCGTCGTGCAATTCATATGACAAAATATCAGCCTTAGGCGTAAAAAAAATTGCCTTTAGAAAGTCATCCCACCGCACTTGTCCCCCCCCCTCAAAAAAACCAAAAAACACACCACTAGTTCATTATTTAGTGCACACGATAGACGCTTCAATGAGTAGGCATGGCCGAGTGGTTTAGGACTATGGACTAGAAATCTGCTGAATTCTCCCCGCCTCGGTTCGAGTCCTGCAGAATACCTTTCGTTAAAAAGCGATTTAGTCTCTGTGTGTTGGAAAAGGGGGCATATTTTTACATATTTTTACTCCGCGCATTTTAATTCATTTATAATCGTCTACCTCCAGAGTATCTTACTGTCAGCCAGTACGCAACAGTCGCTTTTAAAGCGTGACCTTGCCGATTTCTAACCCGCAGAATGATCGATTTCAGGATGTCTCCCTTTAGCTAAATACCCTATGTCAGCCTTACGACAAGTTAGTTTTACCAGCATACACTGAGATAGGATCAGTTTGCAGCCAAATAGCTAGATAGGTATAATCACCGTAATTTTCTTAATAATATGGGACCAAATTGACAATTTTTGGTCCACAAACAGTGATTTTATCGCTTATTTTAGAATCTAACAACTTTTGTGACTTTGCTTCTTGTATCTATTCACTTGACTGGACTAAGAATCGTACGATATTTTAAGAGCAATTTTCATACTAACGGAAGTTCAAGCTTTAATTTCATATCAAAATCATTGATGCCCGAGTTCTTTTTTGATGAGAAAATCGAGTCTTAATTTTCAGCGATTTTCGGTCAGAAAACGAAACTTACGATCCCCCGTTAGGCCTCGCCAACTTGATTTTTAGTTTCCTATAACCCGCCCGCGCTTCATTTCCATGCCCGCGTTTGAATTCATTAGAAATTTTGGGGAAAAATACCGTTTTTGCAATGAAAACGTCCGAATTTATGTATTTTGTGTGATGAAATTGTGAAAAATGATTTTGACGAGAAAAAAAATATCATATGAAATTGTGCAGAGCAGAAGGATCGATATCGAACCCCGGACCTTTTGCTCTTCAGTCTAACGCTCTACCATCTGAGCTATCAAGCGAAACTAATTCCATTTGTGAGATTTAAACACTTCATCAACAACCCAACGACGATACGAAATGAATATAGCTCGAGCCAGATTCGGACACCCATTTTATTAACTATTCACTTGACTGGACTAAATAATTTCATAATATTTTAAGCATGTTTCTAGTTACAAAAGACTATGAATAATATGATACCATCAATACAATTGGTGCCTAATTCTTCAAAAAGGGAATATTTACTGTTAATTTGGCTTTAGTTTCGTCAAGTTTTTCTCGAATTCGGCTGTGTGTGATGACAATAATTTGCACCGAAAATGCAACATGTCATGAAGTCACAGCTAATATTAGATAATATAATTCGCATAATATGCCTTTTTATTTTACAATTTCATGGCAAATGTGTTTGAAATGTGTGATTATAATCATGAAAAGAGCTCATTTACATCGTGCTATTACGAGGTCAACTATGACTGCGAAGCAGTATCGTTACGGGTGAATACTTCCGGGTCGCTTTGCTGGGTTAGAAAAGGAACGACTTTTCGTGTGGTTGCATACTGGCTGCTGTATTCTGTCCAGGATGCTTCACATAATGATATTTTCCCTTGTTGGGAGCATATTAATCATGTTAAAGACGGTAATAATGTATTGCACTGGTTTATCTGATGGGCGTCGTTTTGTGTGTGACCTATACAAATTAACATAATTTCGATCGAGTTTATTAGCTTATGAACATTGGTAAAATTCGATGTTACGATCGCATTGAAAATGCATCTTTGTCGACTCAAAACAATCATGTTTATTTTATTAAAACAGAAATTGCATCCTGGATAAATATGACTTTCCCTTCAAATGAACCTAAGTTGATCAAAATTGATAATCGTGGCGCAGGCCAACCAAAAGACGTAATTTTCCCCGGTTAATTTTCACGTTTGGTGCCTGACTGCCAAGCATCATTGATATAAAACGCATGCAACAAATTAGTGTGAAACATTGTTCATCATTTTTTAACCTTATACATTAAAATATTCATAGTGTTCCTCATTAATTAATTAATTCATTTGTTTATTTATTTATTTATTTATAAGATTTTGCTAACATAATTTTCATTTTTTATATCATCTGATTCCGAGCGCACAATGAGAATTAAACAATATTTGTAACTTTTCTAAATAAAAATTAATAGGTCTCTTGGCATAATTCGCATTCAAACCATAAAATTATACATGTACATTCGATTTATTCCCAACTGCTAGTCTAATCTGATGACCGTGTTAACTATCACGCTACACCAAGGAGTACATGTATGTACATGTATAATGGCTACACGCTTTGGATTCAACGATTGAAATGAATAACATCCCAGAGGAACTATTTACCGTTCCAAAAGATGTGTTACGTAATAACTTCTCTGGTTATTGAATAGAGAATAATTGGAGATAGAATAGAGACTATACTTGCGTCCCCGTAACAAAGGGTTACCCGCTTTCGCTGTTCAGATCAATTCAATGCACGACCTTCAAAGAATGACCTATTATACATTTGGCGGGTTATTTTATTTTGAATCGAGTATCTATCAACATGTGTAATTGGCACTGTGAGAAACATCAAGCTCGATTTACCGCGCTGGTGGGGGAGGGGGGGGGGGGGGTGCTTGTCACAACCCCCTCACACATCCCTCTCAAGTTAGTTGTTGTGACTCGTTGAATTCTCAAAAGTTGCCAGCCTGGTATAGTCACTTTTATTTTGCCCAACCCCCCACCCCACCCCAACTCATTATGAAAAACCTAGCTACGCCACTCGAATAAAAATCAATCATACATGTATAACGATATTTTTTTCTTCTAACAAATATTAACTGGTGACAAAATAAAGTAAATTGATAATTTTGGGATATTTTCTCTATAGTCAGTGTTTTTAAAATAATTTTGAATTTAGCTGCTTAATATATCCTTAAAAATAACGAATAGCAACAAATACTATTAATTTGTAAAAAAGAAAAGATACACTGGTTAAGTCGAATATGACCTGCCAGAGTCTAGACCTTTCCATATTGTACGTCTGCGGTTTTACCCCGTTACCAGACACTCACACTCGTATACATGTAGTCATTGGAGAGGTCCCGGGATAGATTCTTGATTCGAAAATTATATTGAACGGACTATATACTGTGACATTACTTACGTCATTTTCAGCGCCGCCGAAATTATTTTGTTAGAATGATCTTTTTAAAAGCCGGCTTTAATCGCGAGAGGGCGCCATCTCTTTCAGAGTTTCAAAGTTGGCAGAAAGTTGTCTAGATATCGAATATCTACGGTATAGCCTATATTTGAACTTTGTAAATTTTAACTAGATTTCCAATAAGAGTTCCTTGAACTAATAAAGTATGTCTAGTGATTTTGAAGAGAAGTTGTTATGGTTAACTTAAGTGAGTGTATTTATTTACAATCCTTTACTAACACATATCTGTGAATTTGTAACATATATGCGCAACAAATAGGTTAAAAGTAACTCAGTACACCAAAATAGTGATGTGATGTAGTATTATCCCTAATTTTTCGCAATTTGTGTTACTCACCGAAGATTGAATCATGGAGCTCATATCTTTGCTTAGAGTCACAAGTAGTATTTTTAAGTTGTTCAGGCTAGGGACGATGTTAATGAGGTAAAGAGGCCGTTTGATGCGGTGACTTATATGTTTTGTTGTTCTTGTTTCATAGTAATGTGCAGCAATTTAAATATATATGTATCCACATCAACCTAAAACAAACACGATTTGATTTCCATTTCAGGCCAAAATATTAAGATAGGGGAGAGAGGGGCTAGTCCGCCCTTTTACAAGTTAGAAAGCTATCCTACTTCCAAATGAAAGCTACGTTTCTTAGCTAAATACCCCATAGTTTCAGCACTCTAGAATTTTTAGTAAGTGCAGGAGTAAGGAAAAAACAACAGGGCGGACTTACCCCACACTACTCGCGCCGGGCAGGTTCGCCCTCATGATGGGCAAGCTCGTCAGGCTTCATAGGCAAGTTAAATATTGCAGAAACTATCAGTGATTCCATGTAAAGATTGAATAAAAGTCAACTAGACACTACTATGGCAAATTAGGCAATGTGGCCCCAACATATGAAATGGACACATCATGTGTCCATTTATTATGTTGGGGCGAGTCCGCCCCCTTATTAGCATGTACTTGGGCATTGGCGGACTCGGCCCGGCGAAATTGGGCGAACTCGCCCCAGGGCTAATTTTTGTTTGTAAATCTCATGGTATACCTCTAAACACGGAATGGGAAGTTTTTAACTGCATCATATGTTAGACAAAGCCCTTACCTTTTGAATGACTATGAAAGTTAGTACCATCGGTGTGATGCCAATAGATGAATGCAACATTTTTTAATGACAAATATTTTTACTTTAATTATTCAAAACAAAATATTTATGTTAATCCTTATGGGAAACGTATCCGGGTCTGAAGTTTTAATAATTACTTTGCTATGACACCAGTCTGATACTTTTCAACAGTCACGCGATGAGAAACTCGTGGTGAGCGGACTCGCCCCGATGGCGGACTAGCCCCGCTCTCCCCTACACCTCCATGATATGTTCGTGGGAAATCTGCTTCTTAATCCCCCGCTTAATCCAACGCCTCGTCAATAAATAATCTGTTAATCAGTTTGTAATCGCTTGGATTTATAATTCTGTGACACATGAAAATGTACCAATATTAACCTAATAGCTCGCAACATGGGTTTTTGTAGAAGGGAGCATTGGTGTAAAATGAAATCATTACGGCGAAGAAAAAACAAACGAATTGAGTGTAAGGAATACAGTTATTTTGTAGAGTGTGATAATAGCGTAAAGAGTATTAACACGAATATTTGAATTACTGATTAATCTGTTTCATTGTCAAAGAAAAATAAAGGTTAACCCCCCCCCCCCCCCCCCCATGCACCTTGTCAATGTGGGGGGGGGGTGTTGGGGGAGGGGGTAGGGGTGCACGTTCGTGAATGGGTAAGTTCAAGCGATGTGACAATATAGCACGTAAATGGATAGCGTCTTGACGGATGTATCATGCTATAATTGATTGGTCATACCGTCATTACGAGCAGATTGTGCTATCTACATGCAACCGTAGTCATAATTACTCAAATACCCGTTACATCGAGTAATCATATTATTTATGTAGTATTTATAAACTCTTAGTAGTGTCAAACCGATCAGAAAGCAAGAAACTTAATAATAATAATAATAATAATGAAAACTTATAAAGCGCCGGTATCCGCCATAAATGGCGCTCATGGCGCTTTTGCATTTACAAACAAGTTTGCGGGGAGTACATTGAAAGTGTCTAATGCACTCCGCGTGTGCGCCGTTCAATACACGCACCACGCGCTTTGTTTTGATTCGTTGTTCAGGCATCGCGGGTTCGCCGATTTTCACTGCGGGTGTTAGCAAACTTGTTCGTTATTACATTAATCAAATTGTGAATTTTGATTTTTATAGTGTCGTCTATGAGTTAGGTCACTACATGCGTACGGTTGTTTCTCGAAAAATTAGACAAATCAATGCATTTGCGCAGATGTTGATAGGCTAAAAATAGCGGGTTCGTGCCATTATTCACACATCAACATATGCGTGCGTGAATTGACTTGTCTAATATCTCTCGAAACAACACTGCTGTGTCTGTGAACAGTTTCAAACGCCAACTCAAAACTAACCTTTTTAATAATCCCAGCAAATAGTGCAATTTCTTGTCGCTCTAAAATGCTGACAGCTTTTATTGAATCATCGTTTGATTGATGCAATTTTCTACGGTTCTTCATATCTATTTTATCTGTGTATTTATAATTTATGCTTCATATGATGTTTATCGTGTGCTAAATTTATCTTTTTATCCCGTTTTTTTTATAATAATGTAGTTTTTACCACTTTGTAACTTGGTCAATGTTAATCATGTTTTATAGTTGTATGTAATCTTTTATTGTAAAGCGCCTAGAAGTCTTCGGGTATTGGGCGCTATAATAAGTGCTTGTTTTTATTATTATACGCATTTATTGACCTATGGCCAATCACGGGAGTGACTATATACACTTCCGTCTTGTAGCGATTTTCTATAGACTATATACACGACGGCTTTTCCTCATAAATTCTCGCGTGATTCCTGTTCAAATGGTTTGCGACTGCGGGAAGACGGTAAGACCGTCGTGTACAAGATAGACTTGGGACCAGTCCTTATGTGACTTCACTTCTTGTTGTCCGTTTCGGGAAAGCCCAAGGGCCGAGTGGGTGCCATGGGTGGATGTTTGGTAGTGAAGCTACATTGTCCTATAAATAATCTAATTTATAAAAATAAATTAACTATTATTTAAGGTGCACTGTGAAAAACAGAGTGCTGTGGCTTGAGACTAAAATATACGGTACCGTAACAAAGGCCTATACCCCCCCCCCACAAAAAAATACCTAGGCCTATGTGGTATTTTATTCTTAGACTAAGACTCACACAATGTGACATTAGGTCAACATTGGACACATGCAGTAGTGATTGGAGTGATGATATCGAATTCCTTTGTGTAAAACGGAAATGATGTTGAAGTTTATTGAAGTAGGCCTAATTGTTTAACAATCGATTAATTTGCTTAATAGAGCTTTATAAGGCCACATAAAAGTAAACATGTTTAGCGTCCCCGCCACCTCATATTTTTGACTCACTTCAATTATCTTTTGTTTTTTCTCTATTTACGGTCATAACATTTTTGTTCCGAGCGTTTCAGAGTTTAAGATTGTTTGCTTTCACATCCGACCGTTTATAGGCCCGGGCGTTTAGGCTCATGAGTAAATCTCTACGCTATAAAACAAGTTCTAATATTTGTATTTGGCTAATCTTACCCACCCCGGGTTACCCACACACCCGCACACGGCCCTCTTGAGCTTCGATTTCGCTGCACGACTGTCTGTCGTCATGTAGGATCACTCGATTTACATGTAACGTTCAGCTTGAAGACCGTCGTGTACATAGTCTGTGCAATTTCGCCACACGACAGTCTTTTATACTAAATTCGCATCTGCGCATGCGTTAACGACTGTCGTGTATATAGTCTGCTCAATTACGCTACACGACAGTCTTGTATATAGTTTCGGCCAAACATCACACTGAACCAGTGGCGTAGCTCAGGAGGGGGGGGGGGGGCATTTGCCCTCCCCCCTGACAGAATTTGTTGTGCCCCCGCCCCCTTTATGCCCCCGCCACACTCTCCGGATGTAGTGCTTATATACGTTATAACCATTTTAAAATTACCATTTTTCGCCTATTTTGTCTAAATAAAGGGACAAAATTGATTAAAACCCTGAAAATTGACCCTTATGACCGTGCGATTTTTTTTGTGCCTTCAACCCCCCCCCCCCCCCCCCCAACACACACACACACACACACTTACGTGAAAATCACGAGGTGACTGACTTGGAAACAATTTGGGGCAATCTTTACGAACATTTAGAAATCTTGCCCCCCTGAAAAAAATCCTAGCTACGCCACTGTACTGAACTGGTTACGGCAACTGTTCCATCGACCATGTCAACGAAACTTTGTACTGTTCGGTAGTATTCAGCAATTTATTACAATTTCAGCTCCAATATCTTCATGTAACATTACCATTATACCTGTCCCCCCCCCCCCCCCCCCCCCCACACACACACACACACACACACACACCCCCACCCACTTACGTGAAAATCACGAGGTGACTGACTTGGAAACAATTTGGGGCAATCTTTACGAAAATTTAGAAATCTTGCCCCCCTGAAAAAAATCCTAGCTACGCCACTGCACTGAACTGGTTACGGCAACTGTTCCATCGACCATGTCAACGAAACTTTGTACTGTTCGGTAGTAGTATTCAGCAATTTATTACAATTTCAGCTACTATATCTTCATGTAACATTACCATTATACCTGTTCGCATGTAACTGGTTAATAAGCTTGAAGCATCCTGACGGATGTATCATGCTACTGATTGGTCATAATTAGCTATGTGCTAATCTACAACCGTGGTCATACTAATTAATTGGAACACCCTGATAATAATTACACTTTAATTAATGTGTCTCCGTTTCCGCTAAATTTATACTGTTGAAAAAAGCTGTCATTCATGACATAAATTGCCCGCTTATGAGCGCTATTATTTCGGTCTGGTAAACCTATTGTTATCAATTACTACGAGAGGATTGCCCAGTGCGCATGTACAACCAGGCAATCATATTTAAATTCGGGGCGTGTACGGGCGGTACTACTTGCTAACTGCATGGGTGAGTTTCCATTATGTTGCAGCCGGTTGGTTGCACACGAGGATTATGTCATATAGCAACCAGCTTTGATGGAAGGCGAATATTCAAATTTGGTGCCGGTATTTATAGCGCTGCTAAGCGGGCCTTGTAGAAAGCTTGAAGCCTTTGCTCGACCTGACCACCACTCCCCCTCCTCCCCCACTGGGCAATGATGATGTTGCCCCCTTCCAGTAGACTAGCCCGTAACCTTAAGATGAGTTTGATAGGTGTAGGCCTACACGATTGTGGGTGGGATAAAATAGGTACAGGGGTGTGTCCTATTATGTGAAGGTGTCGGGGTGTGGGTGAGGTGGGTTAATTAGCATTATCAATGCGATTCCGTTTGGGGTTTTTTGGGGTGGGGGGAGGGGGAAGGAATTATTTTACTTACAGAATCCGTAAATTTTATATTTTATGGAAATGTCTAACGATGTACATCTTACCCAACTTTGTATTAAGAACCACCGTACCCTAATCCCTCTATCCACCCCCACCACCGACATATAGGTGACCGTGGAATGACGTCACATGCCGTTGACAATAAACACCATGAAGTTAACAAATTTCAGATTGCGCCATCACCAAGACGGACAAAAGATAGCCCCTTTTGTACCTAAGTGATTCCTATGCATACTCATGTTATCTTATTTACACAAAAGTGTTCACATTTTTTTACAGTCGAAAAACCGGAAATCGGGTGAAACATTTTGCGAATTTAGAAAATGTGCTAATGTAAACGAAAGTCGCTTACACGGCATCACGCGGTCCCTAGGAACGATATTGTGTATGGTTGAGTAGAGCGTACAACTGATATGTTAAAACGTTTTGCTTTGGCAAAGGGATATCTCCGGGGTCACCTATTGCTGATGGCTTGTTAACCAGGATTTTGACCTATCTTTGTTGAGTAATAATGTGTTGGCTATGATAGCTAAACCAAAAGGATATAGACAAGTTATACGTGTATGCAATCGTCTGCAACTTTTGCGGGTCACTCTGTATGGTGATTGACCGTTGAGGTAGCGTTTAATTAGACAGACTCACTTTTTGTTACAAACAAAATGGAAGGTACCTGAATTGGGTGTTGCAATTACCCCATCTCCTTTGATTTAAAAGAGGTTACCGTGGTTATAGTAATATGTTAACACATATACAAATGTATTACACTTAATTGCAGTGTCCCAGCTAAAAATATAGCTGTTCACACAATCATACCTCACATGTCGGGCGGGCGGGTTTATTTTTTTAGTGAACGTTTCGATTAAATTTGAACGATTTGCACAATTTTCAAAAACAAATTTCAAAATTTCAAAATGTTTTTTTTTTTACAAATGTCGCCATTGTTGACTGATGTATTATGCCAAATAAACAAATGTAGTAGTTTCTCGTCCTCGCGCACATCCATTTTGGCTGCCGCGTCAGCAACAACAAAACAAAACAAAACATTTGTTTGTTTAAATATTCTCAAGATCACACTGATGTTGTAAATGGAGAACGTGTCAATTTTTAAAAGAAACTGTGTTAAAATCAAAGAACAACACAACAGGCGAAATGGACCCATTTTAAAGTTATAAAGCCAGTCTTAGAAAAGTGGCGGCCATTTTAAAGCAAAAACATGTCCACCATGTTGGAAAAAGCGAAACCAGTTTTGGAAAAAGGGGCATCCGCCATCTTGGATCCGTTTGAAAAGAAGAAAAAAACGAAAAAAACTTGCCTCATCCTCCTTTTTTCAAAAAGTTAGGACGAGAAACTAGTTTTTTTTTTTTTACTTGGCCTAACATTTGTGTTTTTTGTACATCCTTTAATAGTGTCATGCGACTGAGCTCTTCCGCATCGTTAACGCCAACCTATCCGTCGGGCTCCAGGAGAGAGACTTCGAAAGAGCCAGCGTAGTCCTCCTCCATCATCTCGTCTGTCATCTACCGCTAGACACCAGTGCCAACTACTCCTATGTGGACTATCTGTTGGACGTCATCACGACGCAGGTGCCACTCATTATCACAATTGGAGATGAGGGCGGCGTCAGGTCAAAGGTCGCGCCGCAACATATGGACGTTTTACGTCCGGATCTTAGCTTTTCCATAGAGCAGTTTCACTACATATTGGGACTCATCAAGGATATATATAAACCAAATACAGTCAACAAGGTAAGATACACTTTAGAATATCTTAGCACTTTCCATGCGGCTTTTGGTTTTACCATTTACATAATATCTTGTTCAGAAACCTTTCCCAACTTTCAAGGTCTATTTCAAGGATTACTGAATCAATACTAGGGATGTTTGTACTTATTTTAATGCATTTCTCATGGTGATTTGAAATACGGTAATGAAATCTTATTATTTCGACATTTTTGAAACATTTTGTGACATTTTGGAATGTCGTCTGTAGACGATTGCCGCGTGGAAAGTGTTTAAAGGGCACAGCAGACTCCACAACGCTCCAACGCTGAGCGAAAGCGTTGACCACAGTTTACCAATCAGTCTGCGTCATTTTATTGTGGTGGAGCTACTATGCATGTGTAAGAGCGCAAAGAGTTCGAGCGTAGTTGCGTATGCTCAGCGATTTCTAAGCCCGCACTACTGGAAAACATAGTGCGCGTGGCTCTATCGTATAATTGACTTGAACGGTATAGGGCACAGCACACTCCACAACGCTGCACCAACGCTGAGCGCAAGCATTGAGCCCCGTTCACCAATCAGGTTGCGTCATTTTGTTGTGGTGGAGCTACTACGCATGTGTGAGAGCGCAAAGAGTTCTTGCGTTGTGGAGTATGCTCAGCGCCTAAGACTTATGCGATAGTCGTCAAATAATCATTTGCATCACCATATCACCATTTGCACCGATAAAAATTGAAGCACACCTCTTCAAACATTTCCTTAAAAATTAAAAATTAAAATCTACATTGGTCTCAGTTCTCAGGTTTTTTTTGTACGCATGACGATACCAAATATTACTTTGGCCGCTGTCATAGTCTTACATAGGCCTACAGCAAAGGGAGATAGGAGATCTCCGGGGTCACCTTTTGTTGAGTAATAATATGTTGGCTATGATACCTATAAACCATAAGGATATTAACCCGTTAATATACGATTATGCAATCGTCTGCAACTTTGGCAGGTACTCTCTATATATCTGTGATTTATTAGGTTACAAGGCCCGCTTAGCAGCGCTATAAATTGATGCCCTAAAAACCGTCAACAAATTTAAATATTCGATATTCCATCCAAGCTGGTTGCTATATATGACATAATTCTCGTGTGCAACCAACCGGCTGTATTGAGTAGTGTAAACTGGTAAAGGCATGAGCGTAGATGTAATTTGCAACATAATGGAAACTTACCCATGCAGTTAGCCCCGAATTTAAATATATGCACTGGGTAATCCTCTCGTAGTATTGATAACGATAGGTTTACCAGAGCGAATTAATAGCGCTTCTAAGCGGGCAATTTATGTCATGTAATTATTGAGGTAGCGTTATACGTATGAAACGTACACGTTTGGCAGTGCCTCCTTAATGTGAAACAGGGCGATTTTAAGCTTTACAAAGAACTAATGTTGAGGGTTCTTCAAATATTCAGGGAATACATTTGTGTTTTACGAAAAAACGGTTATTTTCAAAACCTTCAAAAGGTTCTCTTTTTATAGAAATTGAAATAGTTTTATATCTTGTTTTAACACTTCCACGCGGCTATTGGTTGTTTTATACCAAATACAAAACAGATTTTGCAGAAACCTTTCCCAAATTTCATGGTCTATCTTGAGGGTTACTGAAACAATAGTAGGCATGTTTGTACTTATTGTAATGAATTTCTCATGGTGATTCCAAATATGGTAATGGAATTCAATAATTTTGAATTTTGTGAAATTTTGGGATGTCGCGTGGAATGTCAATATGCATTTTTGGTTCTTGACAACCTTGGAAGGTATTCGTGAGAGCAATGAGAATCCCTTTAGAACCAGTTTTGATTTCTTACGTTGTAACAATGTGTCTTGAAATTATTAAATTGTTTTCGGGGTAGTAGAGACGGAGATTACTTTGTACATTTCACACAAACCGATTCAGTGGCGTAATTAGGGTCTTCAATTTTTTTTTGGGGGGGAGGTGAGGGGAGAGACAGACATGTTATCAGGGGGGGCATAGCCGACTTGTTTGTATATATATATATATAGAGAGAGAGAGAGTTTCATTTGAGGGGCATCGGGAGGGGGGCAAGCATTCTGGCAGTTGAGGGGAAATTCCTCTTGCCACACCCCCTTCTAGTTCCACTGAACAGATTCAAACAGAAACCGCAAGCAGTCACGTTGACATCTCGAGGAATTGTAATCCTTTTTTATGCTTACGAACTTTCTATTTTACTGTTGCTATTTTTGTTCGCAGACGGAAATGTGGTAATTGTACGCAAACTGACATCTGACACGTTGTTTGATGGATTGTTTTCATAATAAACCCGTCCAAAAAGTTCGGAAGTTTGTTTCAATCGCCTTTATTAGGCCAAACTTTCTTTTTAGATTGGCGTAACCCGCCCGACCCTAATTTTATTAGTCTCGATAAAGGCCACTAGGCTGTGTGCCCCTAATGTTTTAATACTCTCGACACTGCGGCTACTAGGCTGTTTAATTCCAAGTCATCACCTCCATGACCCACAGGATCACACCGGCTTCTGACATTTCCTAAATGCTGAGTCAATCATCTTTCCTCTGGTCACTAAGTAGTATGGAATAACTATAATATTAAATGTCTGAAAGGGGGTAATACATTGCATACCATGCGCCCGCCCCTTCCTATCTGGTACCTCAACTGTGCAATATTACTCAGAGGTATCTATATACTAATTTTCGGTCCCTCGCCTGATTAGATAGTTCAATAATAATTTTGCACTCGCGTCCCTCTTCAACTGAAAAAGCGTGGTAATTGCGCCTCTAATACACGAGCTAATTAGATAGTTCAATACCCGTTTATTCCCGTTTTCAGACATGCGCAGAAAGGATCACATGTGAAAATCCAAAATGTTGAATTTCTTTTACTCGGGTAGCTACTGTTCGGACACAAATTGTGGTTTTCGGAGTGAGTGATGACATATGGTCTTCACCCAAAATATTTTCTTCAGGGATATAGCTACATTTCTGTATATGCGGCTGTTTGTTATTCTTAAAGATCGCATAGTAACAAGCATTTATACGTCCAACAAATAAAAATATTTCACGGCATTTTCTAAATGTAAACAAAAACTCTTACACAGATCTTAAAGTGACACTTTCACATTAGTAACATAGATGAATGCGACGTTTGCTAACGATAAAGAAACTGGCAGTACCATGTCAACCGTTTCTATGTTGTGCTGCGCGACCGCGTTTAACATGGCGAACGCGGTTCGGCGCACACGTAATGACGCAGACAAAAAGTGTACGCGTTTGTGGCGCAAACCGTGCACATTGTAACGGAGCAGAGTGAAAGCAGGCAGTCCGTACACTCTTCATGCTCTTAGAAAAAGGATGCTTCATGCTTCAGGGGTTCTTGGCTGTCCCGTATGGAACCCGGCCTTTATATCACCTTAAAAGGTTCCAAAAATAACCATTTTAAGGTTCAAAATAGGCAAAATATGGGCAAACATTGGTCTTTCGAACCTCTAAAGGTTCTCTACAGAACCTTTTGGGGCCTTTAAAATCAAAGAACCTTTAAACCATTATACGGGACAGCCAAGAACCCCTCTGAAGCACCCTTTTTCTAATAGTGTACCCTAAAGCTACCTCCTCTTCTCCGCACTTCCCTTACTTGATATTAATCTGGATATAATTATAAGGGAACATGGGGCATCTGGATAAACGGAACGTGTGGTACATTATCATGATTATTATAGAGTGTCTGGATTATTCAGGGCATCCGTGGTATCTGGATTACGGGGTTCACTATAAAACGAGTCTCAAATTACCTGGATATACTATGCGCAGGTGGGCCACCTGTGATAACTGGATTTTAAGGGTGTACACTCAGGTAGTATCTCGGGAGGCTTTATAGAACACAGCAAACATGATAAAGGGACTACATATTACGTTAAGGCCCCACATGCCTATTGGAGGAATAATGTATTTAATGTAAATAGGCCAAACAAAACCCGGATGGCACACATTGTGCTCAAGTACAAGCGTGGAATGGTACAAGTGATCTTGATGATAGACTCCGCTGACCATAAAACTAATCGACCGACTATAAAACTATAACGCTCAGAACGTAGGCCTACTGAATTACCTGGATGCAGTATGTGCATATGGGCAGTGGCGACACTTACACCAGCACCATATGTTAAAGGCATATTATGTGATCTTTTCCAGAGAGCTCCCTCTATTCGTGATTTCTTTTAGAAAGTAGATTTTCTTGCAGATTTACATTTCTGATCATAAATCGTACATATATTCCAAGTTACAGAGCGATACGATTCCTAATTACCTCAAAATCATGGTTTTAGAGTGAATTTAGACTAGAATAAAATAAGTTGTCGGATATCCGACAGTTTATTTTCACTCTAAAACCATGATTTTGAAGTAATTAAGAATCGTATCGCCCTGTCATTTGGAATGTATGTACGATTTATGATCAGAAATGTAAATCTGCAAGAAAATCTGCTTTCAATTTTTTTTCGATGTTGAGGGCGTTCCATGGAAAGATCACATAATATACCTTTAAAGGAGGAAAACGGGGTGGCAGGGCCATAAAAGAATCGGGGGAGACATTTAAAAGCTAATTTTAAGTAACTTTCAATTTTGACATTAAAATTCAACTTTTTATTATTTGGGGTACAAAATAGGTAGAGATATGCGCTGACAGGAGTATAGCTGGGGGTATTAAGAACACGTTGATAGAGTAGGCCTACTCGGATTAAGATCTTGGGTATCTGTATTATTTAAGAGCACATTGGGCCTAGGCTCATGGTGTATTAAGGGCACCATGTTACTTACATTATATCAAGGGCACCTTAGTACCTGAATTATTTAAGGACATACTCTTGATTGATATTTATATAAACATTTATAACGCTTTGATATTACTGACCTCTGCCTATTGTGATATGACTTTTACTGTCCGCTATCTTCGGCACCCGCGTTTAATTTACTTGACTATGAAAAAGTAAGGGCACCTGGGTATCTCGAGATAACGGCACACTGCAATGGGCCTACCTTGATTATGTGGTATCCAGTGCATTAGTAAGGGCACCTGGGGTAACTGGATTAGGGGGTAGGGCTTAGGCCTATGGGGTCCCTGGATATGATGGGACAACGGGTACCTGCATTTCAGGTCTCATGGGAGGCCTACATAGGTATCTGGAAACACAAACGTAGGCCTACCTAGATTAAGGCAATGTATAACTTGGATTATCAAAAGCACCTGCGATATTCGGATTATTTAGGGCCCCGTCTGGATTATGTATACATGTATAGGACATGTTCTTGATTTTATTGTATCAATTTTTCTTACGCTTTGTTTACTTATTCCCCGTGAAATCTTCTAGCGGGTCCAGCGCGAAGCGCTGGTGCCCGCTAGTTACTATAATGTACAGACTATAAACCAATATTCTCTCCTATTTAAGTAGTTCTGACTAGCCTTATTCAGCGATCTAAAATGTACGAGATTATCAAGACGCATTTATTATTCAATTGGGCTTCGTTTTTCATTGCGTGATACATAATTATGACCATGATGATTAATAAGAGTATCAAAACTTGACCTTCTCTATAGAGGCTGCAAGTCACCAGAATTATGTAATCCATACAGTCAAAACATCTAGGTTATTTAAATATTCCACACAACACATGTACCTTTGCTTGGAAATGGATGACTGCATATACTTGACCTAAATCTTTGGTCTTCATTTGATAGGCAGCGCTATTTATTTCGTAATCTTAGGATAAAACTTTGTCCAAAAAAATGTTGGCCAAAAGTGGCCAAAAGTGGCCAAAGTGGAATTCGCACTCTTGTTACTGAATCGATCAAAACAAAAACATGGGATGTATTTTTAATTAATTGGTCACCCATATTGGCCCCTGTTTTGACACACCCTCTGTTATCAGACTATGCTTGAGCTGCCGGGTTTTAGCTCAAGACCCATGCACTGTATCCCATCATTTTGTTGACTCCGAGATAAAATCATTTCAGTAACACTTTGATTCAATTTTGGCCACTTAATTTACTAAAATGACACTTCCAACTAACAAAACTGCAATTGAAATTTGAATTGATGATTTAAATAATACAATACTTCAAAGTAATGTTTGACACTTTTAACGCGACAAGCGTCTGCAGAAAATAGTTCCAGAATTTCACAAAATGTTTCAAAAATGTCAAAAATTATTTAATTTCATCACCATATTTGGAATCGCCATGGGAAATGCAATGAGTACAGACATGCCAAATATTGGTTCATTAATCCTTGAGATACACTTTGAAAATTAGGAAAGGTTCCTGAAAATCTGTTTTGTATATAATAGAAATAATACCCGCGTGGAAATTGTTAAAATACTCCTTATATTCACATATTTCGTTTTTATAGATAATATTGATGAACATTTCTTTTTTCTGTTCGAATTAAACCGAACTATCAACATTACTAGTACATAGATCATTATTTTTTTATGCTCACTGAAAGACAATTATAATAACAAAATTCTCTAAACACAAAAAGTGGGCAATGTTGAAACTCATAGGCCCTCAGTCATGTCTGTAGATTTGCCATAATTTGTGAACAAAACTTCCAAAATAGACACACAAATTCGTATGACTCACTATAATATTTCACGTCTAATGTTTATATTTTGCATGGCACAAAAAAACCACCAAGTTTTATATGGGACACTACACTAGTATGTAACTGGCGATATTTATATTTACCGTAAACAACATTTGATACCTTTAATAATTTATTAACCGTAAACAACATTTGATCATACACTGTACATACATGTATTATCAGTCTCATCACTATCTATACGCTTTATTCCGTCAAGGTATCAAATGTTGTCTACGGTAAATAATATTGCAACCGGGACAGTCATGTATATTACCATTTATCGCGCCTTCAATCTCTATTCTCCATACTGACACCGTAGAATATTGTATTATCATGAACTATACCCACTTAGTATAAACAGGTTTTACGGATATCAGAATTTCCGTTTTCTAAATCTGGATATAAGTTCAATGGACAGGTTGCCTCCAGGTTCGTAGTAATAGTCTTCTGCCGTACCGACCGATTTATGGGAAAAAAATGTCAACGAATTTTGATATCTGAGATCTAGACTCTCAATGTGTTAGTTAACGATCGTTTTGGTATCACGGGTCGCCTTAAAGTTGTAGATCGTAAAAGTAAACGAGGTTTTTTATCGAAAATGCTGTGATCGCAGTCCAGTTAAATATTTTGAATTTTGTTGGAAATTTGTTCATAAGAAAACAAAGCACAGTTGTTGAATAATAAATTTGACTACAGAAGAATGACATTCAAATAGAAATTTCAGTGTCAGTATTACATCAGGTTACGTGCAAAACTACATCCTCGGAAATACACATTAGACGATCTCACCACACAATGTATAACAATGAGGGCAATTTGTTTTGATAGAAAGCTATCGATGATGGGCTAATTGGACCGAAACTCTGATTGAACTCAATATTTTGACAGACGAATCTATAGGACAATTCCAGTTGCTGCAAATAGAGTCTACGAATTTCTTTGACGTTCTTGTTCATGTATTCAATAATCAGTAAGCTGTAGCACGTGGCCCCGTTTCAATTGAGGGCGCTCTATTTAGTGACGCACTGCCGTCATTTTTTATACGGCGATTCATCAAGTGACGGAAGTCCGTCGCCCGCCCGGGTATGAACAAAAAACACTTTTCAATAGAGGGCGGGCTTGGAAACGGGACTACGTTTCCAAGGGAACGGCCGCAGGTCACAGTAATTTTCCAAATTCATAAAAAGCCAATATGGGCATTGCAATGTCACTATCAAAATCCAAACAATAATGTGGTGTATGATAATGTAGTACATGTAGAGCTATACGTATATGCTACCTACAATTTTATTTGGGGAGGTTGGATATCAAACTAATATCCTTGAGCGGACATAGGGGAAGATTTATATTCATATTTGAACAAATTGGGGAAGTAGTTCCCTCTATCTCAATTCCGACTAATTATATTAATTGACGAAAGTCGGAATATATTTTGACAACATCGTCACGCATATAAGGGTAGTGTTGAAATATTGAATGGTTTATCAACGCATTGTTATTATGCACGTATTATGATCTTAGCGGTCATATCTGTGATCGTCTGTGAGTTGACCATTATGTTAATAATGTTAACAATAATGGTGTTATGATATTATACTGGTACTAACTTAATAAAATGGAAGGGACATTAATTTGGAGAATTAATCGAAAATTCTGTTCAGGCATTATGCACAATGAAATATAAAATTAGTCATTTAAATAAAATATAAAATCAGTGATTCAATTAGCAAATTACAATTGGTCATTCAAATAACAAATAAAATTTAGTCATTCAAATAAAAATAGTTATCATCAACAACAAAATAGTTAGGCATATGTAAATACAAATCGAAATTAGGCATTCAAATGAAAATAAAATGTGTAATTGAAATAAGATTTAAAAAATAGTGATTCATTTAAAATGTTAAATAATCATTCAAATGAAAATAAAATTAGTAATTCAAATGAAAATAAAATATGTAATTCAAATACAATTTAAAAATTAGTGATTTAATTATTAATCAAATCCGGCATTCAAATGAAAACATAAAATGTGTCATTCATTTTTGGGTCGTTAGCAAAATTTCATTATAAATGGGTAAGGGAGAGCACCAGGGGTAGCACTGGCTCAAAAATGTGAGGAGTCCCATTTGCATTTTTCAGGACCCTTTAAGGACTGCAAAAACTAAATTTAAGGGGTCCCCCAGAAATATAAGGGGTCCTGAAGTTTGAGCCTTTGAAAATGATCAAAACATTTTTTAGAGACAAACAGTCGCTAACACAGATACGCACACTAGCGTAAGATCATGGAACTCATGATCATGATTATGTCGTGTTCATGTTAATCAGTAGAAGATACTTATATATAGAATGTTTTGGAAATCGCTTGAAACTTTTGCGGAAGCAATTCGGAGCGATTTAGTGTGTTTAACAACTTTTAAAAATACAGGATTTATCTTTTACGGACATTAATAAATTTAAAATGTAGGCACAAGATGGAGATTGACAATTTTCAGAATGTCTTAAGGTTTCCACGTCCATACATCGTCAGATTTAAGGGGTCCCTTTATTTTCGATTGGGACCCGTTAGTGAAGTTCAATATGTAAACTTACGCGTCCATTATCGTCCAACAAGAAAATAAGGGGTCCTAGGACGCGAGGACGCGCAAGAACGCGAGCCCTGGAGAGCACCACGTGATTCTCATCATTGCGGCCATTGGTTGAATTTGACGAACACACAACTTATGTTCCGTTATTTTTGTGCGATCTTCCCATGGTAACATGACAGATCTCCGTATAACATTTATCAAATTATCATCTAAAAACCAGTTTTATATCACAAACGTGGATTTTATTAATTATTGTTTTTCTAAAGATATTCGTACAGAAGACTTTATAGTAAATCATCATTAGGTAGGTATGGGATTGGGTGTGGGATTGGGTATGGGATTATTTATGGACTTGATACTGTTGTAAACCCGTCATTATATGTGGGACATACGTGGTTATCGGGTCAATGTACTTATTGTGCTATATGGGGCACGTTCGCTTTTTAATGATGGGCATGTAATGTTCGCCAATGGGGATTTACATGATTCAGATTTTGTATAATTTTCAAAATTATAATTCACCTCCTGGAGTCTATTTTGTAATGATAATGATAAAAATAGCTATCTGGAATGGAGTAGCACTAAAATTAAAAAATAATATATTTATATGTGGTCGGCCAATATTAGGGCCTCAATCCAGTGAAAAATAAATTGCTTTAAGGCCCTATTTGGTGAATGGAGTGTCGAAATAATCACGCAATTGCCCAGAATATCCAAACATTATGAATCGGGAAAAAGGAGAATGACCATCGTAAAAGGTGCAAAAAACGTCTATGATGGAACACTAACTATAGCTTAAGGTTCATTCTAAAGGTCTACAATCCGGCTCCAGAGGGATCAACGATTTCCACGCGGCAGTTAATGTCACGCAATTGTTCAAAAATATCAAACTTATTGAATTTCACCGATTTGGAATAATCAGGAGAAATGCATTAAAATAAGTACAAACATGCCTAATATTGGTTCAGTAATTCTTAAGATAAAACTTTGAAAAATGGGTAAAGGTTTCTGAAAATTTGTTTTGTATATGAAAAAAATAATAGCCGCGTGGAAAGTGTTTTAACACTTTCCACGCTGCTATTATTTTAAAAGGGCTTTTTATATCAAGGTTATTTCAATGTCCCTTCGACATGTTCGTTCCTCTTGCATTTAAAAATGTATTTAAAGTGAAATAATGTTCTGAATATCAATATTTGACATTTGTAGCGCAGTAGTCAGTAATAGTACGCTCCATAACTGCTGCAATGTAAATATTGTCTACAGTGGACCGGCAAAGTCAAACCGTTGTGGTTTATATAAGCCGTACAATGTAAACACTGTGTCCAGCCAAGCTGGCACGGTTCATTTAAACATAGGTAAATTAGATTACCGAAACGGTTACAGATCAGGAACTTTTAACGTCCGGCCATTTCCGGATGTCTTTAAATGGGTCTCCCGATTCGGGATAGCTTGGACCGAGTGCAGCTGGCGATAAGATACTCGCGTACTGCCCTAGAGACTACTTCTTAGCAGACCATGTCTTAATTATTAACAACTTCTTGTTTTAGAGGGGATATTTACGCGGTGAATTGCGTTTGGAATTATTGTTAATATACTTGTACTTACAATTATATTATATAATTTAAAAGGTTAAAGAGGTATTTAGATGCGGTTTTCTCTTTTCAATGTGATTGGATATTGTCTTTCAGATGTACCTATTTTTGGAAATAACGATTGTTAAGTAAAGGTTTTTTGAAAATTGGTCGAAACATTTTTGTTCGAAAAGGCGCTTAATTCGACTCGTTTCCGAAAAAAGAAAGAAAGACATAGGAAATACAGTGATAATCAAATAACAACAATTTTGTTCGTGTGCAATTTTCAAAACAATTATCCTATACATTTTACGTTTTCTTAATTGCATTTCATTAAGGACATTCCTATCAATGTTTTACTATGATAAAAAAAACATATTTCTATCATTTTGGCTTAAAAATTGTGATGTATATTCAAATTTTCGGAAACTTCCGGAAATTACCTGAAATTTCTGGAAATTACCGAGAGCCATAACTTTACTTACACTTACACTTATACTTAGATGTGATTGGTACAATTATTATAGGCATAAAGGTTTGAGGGCCCTATATCCTTTGTGCAGTCAATTTTGGTTAAGTGTTGTTCTTGAACATCATGTACATGAAGAGTTTGTTTCCAAAAGGAGCTAACTCACTAAAAGTGAAATAGGAGAAAAGCAACGGGTTTTTTTTAAATGAGGATGTTGCACTTCTTTGATTATGCTAATGTTTTGTCATTATGAAAGATGCCATACGTGTTAGCTTAAAAACAGGTTTTATTTCATTTTTTGATTATCACTGTATTTCCTATGTCTTTCTTTATTTTTCGGAAACGAATGGAGTTTAGCGCCTTTTCGAACAAAAATGTTTCGACCAATTTTCAAAAAACCCTTTACCAAACAATCTTTATTTCCAAATAAGGTACATCTGAAAGACAATATCCAATCACATTGAAAACAGAAAACCGCGTCCAAATACCTCTTTAACTTTTTAAATTATGAATTTTTGTTTTTTCTTGAGTTGGACAATTTTGCCCCTTTTTGGAAATGACAATAATTTTTGTTCCTGTGCAATTTTCAAAACAATTATCCCATACATTTTACGTTTTCTTCATTGCATTTCATTAAGGACATTCCTCGGTAATTTCCAGAAATTTCAGGTAATTTCCGGAAGTTTCCGAAAATTTGAATATACATCACAATTTTTATTATAATGCAATCACAGATTGGAATAGGCTGCCTGACAATGTTAAATCTATTTCACTGAAATCCATTTTTAAAAAAGATGCAAAAACTCACCTTTTGAATCACATGAATGTCTAGTTTTACATTTCCCGTTTTAAAGTGAGTGTGGTGTTTTTATAGTATATATGTAGGGTCATACCTTTTCTTAATTGTAATATAAGGACCCCTTTGGAAATAAGTTTCTTTTAGCTTAAAGGGTTATCCTTGGCATGTTATCATTTAAATGTTTGATGTATAAATGAATGTATATTTGTAGTTCTAATCGATTTTTTATATTTGTATTCCGTGCAATCCTATTTTTGTATAATGTGATAATATGCCGAATAAAATCAAATCAAATCAAATGATAAAAAAAAACATATTTCTACCATTTTGGCTTAAAAAATTGTGATTTATATTCAAATTTTCGGAAACTTCCGGAAATTACCGGACATTTCCGGAAATTACCGAGAGCCATTACTTTGGACCCGAACATGCTAAAGATGTAAACAAAGTTTAAAAGATATATTTTGTAACTCTCATTTATGTTCTGCACCTAACTCAATTTCGACAAAAAGGTGAGTTAGCTCCTTTTGGAACTAAGCTCTTCACATGTTGAATTATCGATCTGGCATTCACAGCTGCTGTTTAATGTAGCCCATTCCCAATCATTATAGTTTGCGTAGTTAAAGGGGTACTAAGAGATGTGTTGAAGGCTGCGCCCTCAATTCGGATAACAAGGTCTTCTAAAAAACTGGGGGACGAGTGTTTAAAGTGGCAAAAAGGATGAGAAGACTTGGAATGGATCTGTTGAATTTTGTGGGAGTTGGCAAGAGGAAAATATCATTATTTATAATTTAATTTAAATTTGTAATAATATATTTCGATGTAGGCCCTATATAACATGAATATGTACAGCAGTACTTCCAGATCCTCTTGCCAACTTCCATAAAATTCAACAGATCCATTCCAAGTCTTCTCATCCTTTTGCCACCTTAAACACTCGTCCCCCAGTCTTTTTTAGAAGACCTTGTTTAGAAGACCTTGTTTAATCAAGATTGATCATAAATACTACACAATGCGAATCTTTTAGTAGAAAAGCATTCCTTAATATTTTGATTCAATAATACAGGGTGTCTCAGAAAAAAATACAACGCACTTTTAGAGGATTGTAACTTTCTGAATAAGTGTCAGAATAGAACAACTCAAACGACAAAATAAAGGCAAAATAGTTTGCTATACTTTAAAGTAAACCGGATGTGATTCGGTTCAGTAATTCCAGAGAAATGAGCAATTACGTAACATATAGTCTGGGAACACTTCCATCCAAGTTTGCTCATATTGAGTGATTCAGACAGCACATATATGAAATCAATACTTCTCTACACAATGACATGGATTAACGTGTTTTTATGGTTCTAGGTTTTATTTTACACCAAATGATATGCCAAATGAGACCAAAATGTAACACAAAATATAAGATAAAAGTTGTCTAGATTATTTTCATCACATTTTATATTTACGAACAGTAACATTTAAAATGTGTAGGATAAGTTCAACCTTTTTATAACAATTGGAAACAAAATTATAGTAATTTTAGTAAATATGAACATTGTCGTTATTAAACCAAGTTCAAGATCTAATAACATCGCGCATACAACTTATCAAGCTTGAAGGCTGAAATCATGTATATTATAAAATTATCGCCAATTTTGCGCATGATGGTCAAATTATTAGTATCGCAATTGAAAACCAAATAAATGTTGTATTGACATTAAAAGAGTATAGTCATATCTCTCTCCTTACAATGAGTTGTATTGTTTTTGGTTTTCTGGGTGTTATGAGTCTTATGATCGATTATTCAGTATTCTTAGATCACAAATTGAACTTTTTTATCATAGTATTAAACAGTGCTGGCTAATTGAACATTAATGAGAAAGTAACCAGCCTCGCAAGTGAAAATCTGTCAAAATATGCAAACTTGGATGGAAGTGTTCCGTGACTACTCTTACGTAATCACAGATATCTCCATAATTACTTAACAAAATTAGACGCTGTTTTCTTCCAATTGTAGAAAACTATTTTGGCCTCATTTTACCGTTTGAATTGTAAAATTCAGCTACTTAATTAGGAAGTTATGATCGCCTAGTGGTGCGTTGTAATTTTTGTTGAGACACCCTGTACTGCACCAATATAGGCCGTGTTTGTTTTATATTGCATAAATGGTAGGTTTTGATGGATAATTGTAGTCAATCGTTTCGTAAAGATAAACATCACGAACAGCCAGACGAACGAACATAACAACATGAGCCGAATCAAAATAGAAATCGTGATTATTTATAGGCCTATTCATTGAACAAAAATTGTAAATAATATTAATAGATAAAATAGAGTCTCGTTAATAAACAAACTTATGATATGGTAAGTACACAATATAATGGAACATAAAGAAGTACAAATGTAATATTAAAAAAGTGTGCTCGCCAGCGGAATCGAACCCTAGATTCCCGCGTAGTAGTGCAGGTGACTAACCATTACACCACAGTATCATGTTCATAATCGCAGATGTTACAACGGTATAAATCCGTTGAGATTGTCTCGGATACTGCTAAATCGAAAATTAAAATGTGATATTTAAACTACATTGTCTATTAAAGCACCATTTTGTTTATGGTAATAGACAAATTTAATATAAAATACCATTAGAATACTAATTTCGCAATGAAAATCTGAATTTTGCGATATTTTCGCATTTTATAACAAACACTAATGGTACCGCCGACTGTATTAAAAACCTCAAATTGCCTGAAACCACACATAAGGTTCGTTTTCCTATCAATACTTCTTCCTTTATGTATAATACAATTTACATTATTTAGTAAATACAATAATTGTAACGTTTCACGTCACCACTAGCTACACTCTCAGAACAAAGGTTAAAATCTTTAACCATGTTGGTTAACATTTTAACCAACGGGAGGTTACCAGGTGAACCACACAATTGGTTGGTTAAAACTGTAACCAACAGCTGTTGGTTAAACTTTAACCTGTGGTTGGTTACAAATTTTAATCATTTGTTGGTTAATATGTTTTGACCAACAGTGGTTGGTTAAACTTTAAACCTGTGGTTGGTTACAATTTTTAATCATTTGTTGGTTAAAATGTTTTAACCAACAGTAGTTGGTTAAAAAATATTGGTTAAACTTCTCTTTTTTTGTTGCTAAACTTTAACCCATACAACATTACAATATTGATGTTTCATTGGCCCGATATTGGCTTTCAATATTGGCGCCAACCCGTGGCCAGGACCAACAAGGGACAGGACAAGGCACAATATCCTAGCTACGAGGCCGGGAAGCGATAACTTGAAACAGCGGCCGCAATTTTTAGACCACATCAGAATTTGTATATGAAATCAATCGTGTTATTTTCGGCCCCTGGTATAATGTGCCCATTATTGGAACAATATTGGTTGCCAACATAATGCCAATTGAAGAGCGCCAATGTAAAACCAATATTGGTCCAATATTAACTGGCAACATGATGCCAATTGAAGAGCGCCAATGCAAATACCAGGGGCGGGAAATAACACGATTGATTTCATATACAAATTCTGACGTGGTGTAAATAATATGCGCAAAATATTTTCCTCGCCAATGAAATTCTTTGGCGGGAATCTTGTTATGACCTATTGTTGGTTAAAATTATGATGCCTTAACCAACGTTGAATAAACTAAAAATTAATTATATTTTTACTCTTTAACCAACGCAGTATTAAAAGTAATTTTTAACCAACGCTTCATTTTTAACCAATGTTGTATACTTTTTAACCAACATTCTTTTAACCCATGGTTATTTAATACCTGTTCTGAGAGTGTAATTGAAACAATAATAATGACCACGTGACCTTTCATTTGAAAACTAAGGGGTCCGAGTTAACTCGTCCCCCAAAAAACAAGATTTCAACATTTTTACAATTGTATTACATACACAAACTTACAGCTGTAATGATTAAGAAAAATCAGCCGTCTTTGTGCAATAAAACGTCGTTTCAAAATATTCCATCCCCAGCTCGGACAGCATTTTATGGAGAGCAGCGTTACGCTATTTTTCTTTTTGATTCAAATTACAAACGATATTACATAGAGGGCGTTTCAATAAATAGCGATGATATTTCAACATATTTAAACATCGTTTTATTCAAGTTTTGCTGTTTTTTTTGTGAGTAGACAGTAATGGCCAATTATAATGATTGTCTTTAATATTAAGTAAAATTTGTAAACATTTTATCCTAATTACCGGTAACAAACCTGGTTTGTGAAGGTTTTTGCGGTTACAAAACTTGGCTGAACTTGGCTACGATTTTTTTCTCCAATTCATGTAAAAACCTTTTTACGCGGATGTAGTCACATAAAATCCCATATTTCTTGACGTTCGCCAATTAAATAAATTGATTCGCTGTGATAATATAAAGTGGAACAGATATGTGACGCGATCAAGAGGAATGAGTCGGATGTCGACCCTGGTCGAAAATTAGTTTTTAAAACAGTTTTAAAGAAGACACCTAGAGCTTTCAGAAACTGAAAACCCCATGTCGATACGACGTTTTGTTCCAAAGTTATGTCAAATTGTATACATGAATTTTCATCAAAACTTATGTAAGCCGCCATTTTGAATTGGCCATATCTCAATTTGGGATTCCCCGTCATCCGACTCATTCCTCTTGATCGCGTCACATATATACTTCAATGAAGGTCAGTGGATCAACGGTCTCGTTTTGTGTTAATTTGTGAATGAATATATTGCTTATATTACATGTACGTAATCAAATACATTTGAATATTTATGTTTATGTTAGGACCGGAGTTAGGACGCCCTCGTAGTAGATCATTTTGGGGTCAGATGAACTGGCCACTTAGCTATAAGTTAGACTAGTAAACACTTCATACGGAATAAAGCTGTGTAATCCTTAAATCCGTAGGATTTTGTGCTTACAAGGATAAACCCATGTTCGATGGTGATATATTTTTAACAAGCTTCACTATGAGGGAAGTGTTTCTTGTTTCTGATCACTCGACCATGGGTTTTTAGCAAGTTTCGAAAGTCGGATAAACCTGAACATGATTAATATAATTGTTTGGCACTAGTTGGTTTGAACACCACAATGTTGGGGAGAAAACATACAGAACTACAGTATTGTGGCAGTTGATCACATTTCAAACAAAATGTTCCTGTACATGTAAATCACCCATAATTGCTGCGGCCAAAAATATTCCTTAACTTTTTTTTTTTTTTTGATGCCGGCGCACCAACTATTTATTTGTATTTGTCATACAGGAAACAATAATATATATGAACATTTAGTTTTAATATTCTCTAAATAATAAAGTACAGTCGTTAATTAACATATTCCTTAACACATAATTGAGTATGGCTAGCTATCATAACCGAATGTCAATTTTTACCAAGTTTTAAGTGAGTATTATAAAGAGAAACCAAATATATGTCAATTTTTACGAACTGTGAGATACTTAATTTGGTTTTTTGGTTTTTTTCAATTTTTTTTTGATATTTCTTTGATTTTCTTTTATTGATTTTTTTATTTTGAAGATTGATGAAAATTCACCAATATATTCACGAAAATGTTGAACAAAAACCAGGAAACCGCTCTACCAACCGAACCTACCAGAGAGCTCCCTTTGCCCGTATCAGAACATGGTGTGTGTGTTTTTCGTCCCTTACTTTATGTACGCTTTCTGTGTTACTTTTCCTTGAAACAATGGGTGTTGCAATAATGTAAACCACCATGATTAGTCATTTTGCATAACCTGTCAAGTTTAGATTACATTATACCGTACCTTTAAATCAACAAAAGCAGATATCTTTAAGGGATCACGTCAAAACTCGACCGCCCGGCAACGGCCGGTTCCGCCCGGTTCTCACAAAACGTGTCGTCTGTTATAATATACACACATAATGAGGTCAAATAGTAACACTCTGGTGAACACGACCGGTTGATAGTGCCTCGTCCCACGCGTGAGCAATAACATCTTGAAGTAATGGGCTCTTTTAAGACTTAAAAGTCTCAGTTGACAACCAGTACAATACAGCTATTGATTTTCGCTGGGGTTGGCTTTTTCAATCTGTTTATAGCTCAATTAACTTTTTAAAATCAATACCGAAAGTCTATGAATGGTTTTTTTTTATAGAACGATTATAGAGAGAGCTATTATGACCGCAAAGTAACAGATTGATAGTGTAAATTGGTCAGATTACAGCATTAAGTCAACCGGCGGTTGTTCAGTGTTGCATGCGCGAATATTCATATACCAGTAAAACATTTGACCTGAAAGAACCGGGCGGAACCGCCCGTAACCGGCGGTCAACGGGCGGTCGAGTTTTGACGTCTCCCCTAACACTTAACACGCGACAGTTGTCTGCAGACGACCAGGGGCAGACTGTGGCGTTGTGGCGATCGCCACATGGGCCGCTTGGTTCTGGGCCTCTCAGGGCCGGTTACTCACAAAGTTTTCCGAAAACTCCCCCCTTCCCCATTGTGTAAAGCATTTTTCGGGCCGTTTTAGACTAACATTTGTCCTAACCCCAACACATGTATGTAGTTACTCCCATTTCGGAGTATCTGGGCCCGTCGCAAAAACTCCGAATTCGGAGGGTCTGCGTATTATGTGCAGAAACTCCCAATTTGGAGTAGTCTGCGACTGGTGCACAAATCCGAAATCGGAGGTTCCGCGGACTCTAAAGAAAACACATTCAGAATTCAAACTTTTGAATTTCAAAATTGGAGTTTTTGCGACGGGCGCAGACACTCCGAAATGGGAGTAATTTCATACCTCCCCAACACCTCCCCCCCCCCCCCCCCCCCCCAATCGCTACGCTGACATGGTCAAAAAGGGCTGCTTTAATGATTTTGCCACGGCCGATTTCAGGTCCCAGTCCGCCCCTGCAGACGACAGTTCAAAAATGTCACAAAATGTTTCAAAGATGTCAACATTATTGAAATTCATCACTATGTTTAGAATCACAATGAGAGATGCATTAAGGGTGCACTACACTAAATGGGGTATCCCCTACCCTTAAGGGCGGTGTTTAAAGCTAGAATCGGAAAATATGCATGGCAAAATCCTCAATTAAAAAACCTTGACGGTAATACAATTGCGTACATGCCTATGATTTTTGATTAATTATGATTAATGGGACATCACCTACATGCACCATGACTATAAACTGTGAATATCATCTAGATAAATTTTGAGAGATCTTTCAAATTTGTGTTTTTTACTGGAAACATTGACGATTACGGCGGTATTTCCAAGCTCGTCAGAGAGGTAGTCAACTCCATGGGCGTATTTTGAAAAATCGAGCAGGTTCACCTACCTATTTTTTCACTTTTTGGTGAGAAAATGTGATCATCTTTCAGAAAAAATCACTCTACAAGGACCAATTTCGCAATTGAGTGGTCTAACACAGAGTTTTATATCAGTGTTTTTGTACATATCCCTATGGAGCTCTATTTAGTAGTGTGACCCCTTAACATAAGTACACACTATGCCTATTGTATTGGTTCAGTAATTCTTGAGACAGACTTAGAAAGTTAAGAAATGCTTCTGAAAATATGTTTTATTTATTTATGGTAAAACTAATAGATGCGTGGAAAATGTTAATAGAGTGAGCAAGTTGTACAATATTTAAAACTAATTAATCAATCACCATCAATAATAATGTATGTTATGAAATCTTCTAAAATATTTAATTCCCGGGTCTTTTTTAATGTGATATTGATTCTTATGATATGTTCATACCAAGTGTTATTGTATACAGTCATCAAAAAAAGTAACTATACAGGTAATAAATGGGCTTCTAACTCTTAAAATATATACCCTACCTAAAAATATTAAATTATAAAGTTGTTGAAAAATTTGTCTTCTTTAATATGAGATATTGCACGCTAGGATCGTGATTATTAAAGAATTGGCACTCAAAAATATAAGGAGAAGTCCGATTTTCATTTTCACATTTTTATTTTCTACACGCGGGCCAATCTACGGGTACCTTATCGATTACCGGTAGTGCAATTGGGGGTTGCATGCGATCCAACCGATCCTAGCGTGCAATATCTCATATTAAAGATGAAAAATTTCTCAACAACTTTATGATTTGATATTTCTATGTAGGATATATATTTTTAAAGTTAAAAGTACATTTATTACCTGTATAGTTACTTTTTTGATAACTGTATATTAGGCCGAAGTATTACACAGCTGACGTCAGGTTGGACTTGTAAACACCGTAAAAAAAGAAAGTCCACACTCATTATAACATTGAATCTGATCATATTCATAAGACAGCTCGCAGAATGGGTTTATTCTTTTTAAAGTTATAACTCCCTATAAGCAAGTATCTCACCTTAGTAATTCAAACATCATTTGCCACTGACAACAATTTATTCTCGACCTCTCCAACAGTGCTTCACGTCGTTAGGTGTGTTTAAAGAGGTCGGACTTAACCCCGCGGACGAGGCTAATGAGAGCGATGTTGAGAAGATTAGTTCAGTGGTCATAACGAACATACTTCGCGGCGATTGCATCGGCGAAAGTCAAATGATTCATCCGAAACTATTTGCTGAATCCATATTTGAGAATTACGGAACATTTGGAAAAATAATGGAACATGGTAAGTATATCTTGCCTCTCGTCCCGTACGGAATAAATCGTGTATAATAGTTACAACGTATTTTAATTGGTTTGAGCATGCGCACTTGAGTTACGGGACGTCTAGCAAGACATTGCCTATGAACTTCGGTCAGGAACTACACAGAGTGAATCAAAACAAATTGTGCACGATTTGAAACGACCATTCGACCTTGATGCATTGATCCATGAAATACTTGTTGTTTGTATAAGGCGTTGTTAATCTAGTTTATCCTCCCCAAAAAATAATCGACTGAAAAATATGCAAACTGCGGCACGTTTTGTAAGCATAGGAATGAACAGTTTACAAAACGTGCCACAGTTTGCTTATTTTTCAGTCGATTATTTTCTTTTTTGGGGGAGGATAAACAAGATTAACAACGCTTTATACAAACAACAAATATTTAATTATTCAAACACTCGTTGTTACAATATAAACCAATAGTTTGTGTAAAACTTTGATAAAACATCCGGACAGAACAAGCTGATTTGTAATGTCAACACCAAGGCATAAAATGTTTTTTTAATCAGATTAAATTGAATTACCTATGCAATATTCATCAAATAATATTTATTTCAAAAAATCATTATTTAGATATTTTTGTCCAAGTTTAGACTTTGATAGACTATTAGCAGATCTCAAGATTGGTGGCCATGATCATTCCTTCTACGAAGATGAACCAGCATGGCGACATTATCCTAATGATGACCATTATCCTAATGGTGACCACAGACGCAGACGAACTGTGGAGGTCATTCATAGGGAAGGTCATCAGGAAGGTCATCATGAAGAAGGAACAACCGGAACCGGAAATGGCAGTAAAAATCTGACGTCGGTGAGATGTTGTCTTATTACAATGAGCTGGACAGGAACAGAGTATCAAAGATTTAAGATAATACACTGAGCCAAAAAAGAAACTTATAAAAAAAAAGAAACTTATAAAATGTTAACAGATCACCAAATAAAATTCTGTGCATGAAAATGTACCAAATTTGGATACAATATTACTAATATTACAATTAATATTGTATCCAAATTTGGTACATTTTCATGCACAGAATTTTATTTGGTGATCTGTTAAAATTGTATAAGTTTCTTTTTTTTTATAAGTTTCTTTTTTGGCTCAGTGTACATTTTGATTTGAATAGGAGGTAAAGTTTACAGTAGACATGCTAAAAACAACACACACAAAAAGAAAGTACCCACTTTGTAATTTTTTCAAATACAAAATGTTAAATCACGAATCTGTTTAAACAGACATTCAATTTAGTTACGCATTTTTAGATACTTCCAGATTACTAATAAAATAGCTAATAAAATAGCGCCTGCACTATTGAAACAGCTGTAATTTGCTGAATGCAAATAATGGAATAATGGAATAATTGATGTATTTATTCATACCGTAATATTATATTGCTATTTTTTATTTTCACCCAGTGTTACAGCTACAGAGACCTTCTTCAAATACACGATCTTGATGGTAGCATTGGGAATGTTCAGACACTCCAAGACATCTGTCCTTCATTGATCGAACAGATTGTTAGTGGCGATTGCAAGCCCGGTCTTCCTAAAGTCGCAAAACATAACAAATCTTTTGAAGGTTAGTAACAGATTCATAGTCGGATTTATTATATTAACACTTTCCACGCGGTTGTTATTGTTAGTTATACCATATACAAAACAGATCTATACAAACCTTTCTCAACTGTCAAGGTCTATCTTCTGGATTACTGAACCAATACTAGGCATGTTTGTATTTATTATAATGCATTTCTCATGGTGATTCCAAATATGGTGATGAAATTCAATAACGTTAACATTTTTGAAACATTTTGTGCAATTTTGGAATGTCGTCTGCAGACGCCTGCCGCGTGGAAAGTGTTATGATGGGTGCGTATTTAAACTCGAAAATAATCGGATATGGCTGAAAACAAAAAAGGATTCCGCAGCAACACAGTATCTGCGAGTAGAGATACACGTCGTACGTATGATTCCAGGGCTTGAATCCCTCAGTTGTTCATAAATGCGTTGTACTTAAATGCCAACCTTTAAACAATGATGATGCCACACATGTAATGCTGTCTAAGAGCCCAATGCAAAACTAGTACGCATGGCCCATAAGTACAAGTTACATGTACGATAGTCGGCAAAATGATTCTTTGCATCACCATACGTACTAGCCCGTAGCCCCCGTAAAATGGAACTGATACCAATGCAAATAAAGGGTTCAACAAAAGAAAGTATACCACTTTGTTTATGTCATTTTGAGTAACTTTCAATTTGTTTTTGTCCAAACAGGCTAGATAGGCTTTTAGATGAATCTTTTAGGCATAATTAGATACCACATTTGCCCCCTAACAACAAAAATAAACCATGATTAGCACCATTTAAAGGAAAATATCCCATTATCAAAAGTCGCATTTCCAATACACAGCACGAGAAGAAAGGGCCAATTGTTAACACACACATATCACCGCGGTTATCCCTCAATGCGCGGGCTAATTCAAATGTAAACTGATGCATGGGTGAAGGATTTGAATGTAAAGGAATGTTATGGATGGGTAGAACATGGACAGATTAACCAAATCTTCTCGTGCTGTGTATTGGAAATGCGACTTTTGAAAATGGGATATTTTCCTTTAAATGGTGCTAATCATGATTTATCTTTGTTGTTAGGGGCACTTTGGTATCAAATTATGCCTAAAAGATTCATCTAAATGCCTATCTAGCCTGTTTGGTCAACAACAAATTAAAAATTACTCAAAATGACATAAACAAAGTGGTATACTTTCTTTTGTTGAACCCTTTATTATTATGGAACTATTTGCATATAGTCTTGGTTCAATTTTCATAAGTGATTGTAAGTCTGGTTATCCCACATAAACCACCGTACATGTCTGACGTTATATTTAGCTGTGCAGCCTAAACACTGTTTATTTCTAAGCGGATAATCGACGGCCGAATACATTCCAATGTCCAAAGTACCTATAGTTTAATTAGTCCAAATTGGCGAGAAATACTCGGTTTTTATCTCTCCGCGCGCAAAATAATCCAATGATACGCGCGCGATATGGCCACACACGCGCACGGTTTTGGTCGCAAGCACGCGTCACGCATATGATGCACAGTGCGCTTGTTGCCTTCATACGCGCCCGCGTCCTTCTGTATTCATTCGCTGCTGTAAGGAGACTTCGCCAATTTGGAACTGATCTAACTATAGAATAAGATGTAACAATTTGTATCCGATTTATTTCTGTAGTGTATGGATGGGCTACCCTGGCGTGCTTTCTAGTGACGATATGCTCCATGGTAGGAATTGTCATCATCCCCCTGGCAAACGTCAAAGTCTACACAGGCGTAATGCATCTACTTGTGGCCTTAGCCGTTAGCACGCTTTCTGGGGATGCGTTACTACATCTTATACCCGAGGTAAAGGTGCATGATATAAATACTAGTATACTGTATTGGCCCCAACCATTATGTATAGGGTGACCAGGATAAGAATAGCCTACCTATAGCCGACCTGTATTAAAAAATATTTTTAAACATGTTAAATATGATCAAATTAGTTGAAATTTCAGGTAACTTCCCTATTTGTTTATGAACTTTCACCTCCTTGGTTTTCGATTACTATATATATATATACATTATATATATTGTAGTAATTCATGACTTTGAATAACCATGAAGCCAGGCCATATGGGTCATAACAAATTATTAATCCTACCTTAACACTTTCCACGCGGTAGGCGTCTTCAGACGACATTCCAAAATGTCACGAATTTATTAAAAAATGTCAACATTATTGAATTTCATTACCATATTTTTAATCACCGAGAAAGACTGATCTTATTGTTCCCATAACATCCCAAAGAAAATTTATTGATGCACCCCAGCATGCATCATTTTCATCACATGACCTACTGATTTCTGCCACCAGTGTCTACTGGTTCCCATTGATATTACAGTACAATGAAAGGCTTATAATGTGGTCAAACGAGGGTCTTTAAGAAAATCCTTCTGCAAGTAGTACAATCGATGTGACTTCAATTCAGTCCTTTCTTGTTTTTCTTAAAGACCCTTTATTTTTGGAATAACACGTATGTATGTTTTAGTTGGAATTCAACTTCTTTTCATATATTTGACCAGCTTATGCCTATCTCTACCGTGTATTTGAAGGTGGTAGTCCAGACGACCTCCAGCTGTTAATTACTTTAACACATGTTTGGCACTGTTTGTTTTGGTGATAAGCCCTGCTGGTACTGTAGGAGCGCTAAGCATGATGGGGTGCATCAAGAAATCTTCTTTGATAACATCCCTTCTTTGAAATTTACCATTTCCATATCAGTTTATAGTGGCAATATCGTGATTTGTGACCGTTGCAATAAGGATTAAGCTATATTTATATGATTTATTGAAGTACCTACTCCTTTTTATGATGTCATGGATTACCAAACAGAACAGTATATTACTCTACTTACCCAGTACTTTGAACATTTTAGGATCTTTCGTTGTGTCCATTATATTGGCCTTTCATACATATAATATAAGGAGAGGCGGAGAGGTAATTATTGATATGATTACAAACAGATTACAATCTCCCCACCTCCCAAGGGACACCATATGGACACGTCCAATTCAAGAACGACGTCTAGAAATACAGAAATAAACCGATGCAGATATGCATAGCCATCTGACCTTTGCATTACGAGGCAGTGTGCACGAAAACTAGTCTAGCACAGTTTAAAATCGAGATACAATACCAGGGTGCGGCCATTAAATAGAAGTTATCCATGTTGCCATGCACAACGGACTACAAAGGTAGTGGCGTTTCCATTTTATTTTATTTTATTTTAAATAGAGATCGAGTAAAGTTATCGAAGCTAATTGTGAAAAATGACGGTTATAAGTACAGAGGCTTTGCCAGAGAAAAATATATATTCTAAATCGTTGGCAATGACTATATATGCTAATTGGAATGGTTTCCGACAGCGTTACCCCTAGAGTCTCCAGAAAAAGAACAGGGAATCCCCCTTAACTTTATTTCCGGAACATACCGGAAGTCAAGTCACATAATGCATTAAGGTGTATAATGTACATTCTATATGTACAATGTTAAGATAGAAAACATGAATCATACTTCAGAAAACACCATGGCATAGTTATTCTGCTGTACTGCAAAGAAGATGTTAAGGTCTTCCCACAATGCATTGCACGAACGCCAGCCAAAAACTAAACCTTTTTTATGCACGATGCATTTGTCGAGCTCATAAGTTTTAGAAATAACAAAAATGAACACTGACAACCTATGTATTCATTGATGTAAACTAGAACATATGAGCTTCAAGGATACAGGCGCTATAAAGCCATGAGTGTGTGCATGTCTATGGGAACAGAGACAAATTGGAGACTAAAATTAGGGCATTTTGCAAAAACGCAATGCATTGTGGTGGTGTCTGTACAGATGATGTCTTGGTTCGTCAGTCCGGTTCGTTCGACTTTATAACGGATCGTCACGGTTTATAAATAGCCGGATATTATTAAATATTTCGATTATTTATGCCTGCATGAGGGTAATATTAGGAACAGTCTTTAGTAAGGTATTTTTCATTTTTGTCAACATTTTCCCCTGAAAAAGATTTCCAAGACCTCATAATTCATGAATGATGTTTTGATTTGTATTGGGGCGTATTATAGACTATTGGGTTAAAAGGAATGAACACTTATATCGCTCATACATCATACGCTGAATTTTATAATAAAGTTTTATAATAAAGTTGTGGTGACAATGTAAGAACAAAAATTACGAACATCCTAAAACTACCGTACTAAGAAAAAATGTTCTCTATTATCATGGAGAACGTGTGTACCGCCTCAATCTAAACTAATACAATATTTAAAAAAAAGTGTACTTTAGACAAACTAATTCTATAACTTTAGATCCCAGATACTGGTATACTAGTAACGTTCAATAATGGAACATAAAAAGTGCCAGTATTTTTGATTTCCAGTATCGCCCGATACTGGTACATTTTCACATGTGCCAGTATCGGCCGATACTGGAACACTGACTTTGTACCAGTATCGGACGATACTGGGTGTTTCAGTATCGGACGATCCTGGTCCAGAATCTGGGACCTAAAGTACACTTTTTCCAAATTTTCTACAAGTCAATCCATTTGAAGACGGACATAGACCGTTGTAAATAACTATTTTGATTGTTTTCAATTGCTGGAGTTCGTTGATGTGGAATCATGATAGCCATAATCACGTTCATTACGTTTATCCTGCCTTGAAATGAGTAATTTGACCTACGCTTAGAGCCAAATCGATAGTCATTAATTATGAGTCATGGGCCTTTATTTTCTTTCAGGCTGTCTTCATTTAATGTTGCTGGTCGACAAGGAGACAGAATGTGATGAAATTACTCACTGTATATTATACAAATATTGATCGCAATGCATAGGCCCAAGGTGATCTCGAATGCGCCTCGGAGCATAGTCTGATTTCGAGATCACCGCGGGTCTATACTTCGAACCGTGACCGGAATGAAAACAGTCAATATTTGATTTGATCAAAGAACATTTTAATTAAATATAAGGCCTAGGCCTTTACCAGGCTGCTTCCATGGAATGAAGGTACACCACGAATGATTAACAATATCAAATCTCTTTAGCGCTTTACACCACACCTATAATCGCAATGAGCGATTTTACTGTTATACTTTTCAACGTTCTTTTGCTGAGCGAAAAGGTATATAATCGACCTAAAATATCATCGATTACCGAATTCGGAAGGGTTGTCAGTATAATCTTACCTCAAACTCACTAAGGAGAATATTTAACAGCGTAATACACTTTACACTTTGCATTAAGGCTGTCAGCTGTATCAATGATATTTTGATGCCTCGTCAACAAGGGCAAACCGATGTGTTTGGTTTTGAGTCATATCTGGGTCAATTTCTTACACGTCCGGCAACCAAAAACTAATTGTAAAACAAAAACTCAGATGAAAAAGTCGAAGGTCAGCATAAAAATGACCATCACCGCGTAAGGGTGTTCAACGGCGAACCTGTTAAACTCGTAACTTATAACAACAAATTGTGTTCCAGTATCGAACGATACTGGAACGTTTTTATGTTCCAGTATCGGGTGATACCGGTACACATGATACCAGTGAGATTTGTCTGAGTATTGAACGATACTGGTACATAAACTATGTTCCAGTATCGCTCGATACTGGAACATTTAATATATGCTAGTATCAGCCGATACTGGAACATTTTATATGTGCCAGTATCGAACGATACTGGGTGTTCCAGTATCAGACTATACTAGTACAATCCAGAATATGGGACCTAAAGTGCACATTTTCCAACTGTTCTACTGACAGTAAACAAAATATTATTATTTAAAAAATGTCACAACAGTTTAAAAAAAATGTCAACACAGTTTCTAAACAGTTGCTACCGCAAGCATATAACGGACATCAAATGCAGCGCCCACTAGCGACCAGCTGAACAATAGGAATCGAACCACAGCTAAACATCAATGGTCGCTTGCTCTGATGTCAATTGTCTAAAGCTAACGATTGGGAGTCAATATATTAGAAAATTGACATATCAAAATTCAAAAATTCAAAAATTCAACAAAAATTAAAAATGTTTGCAACTTTCATTTCAAGATTTCTCTGTAATTTGTGCATTAAAGTGAATGATTTCCTCCATAATACTTATTTATACATCAAGGAATATTTTGATAACTTACTTATTGAAATTGATTCTATAAATCGTCTAATATCAATGCTCCCGTAAGTCCCAAAATATAAATAATTTAGTTGTCCACGGTCAGTCCTTATATTTGGTCATATCTATAACAGTTTTAGTGAGTTCACACGCTCACCATAGGCCGGTGAACAATGATGTCAATAACGAAACACACTAATACAACAACAAATGAATTTCAACACATTTCCCAATCGACACTCTGCTTTATCAACGGCTAATAATTGGCATTTGAACTCACGTCAACTTAGCATAATCACACGCTACTACACATGAATGCTTTCATTGCACACTGCTCAATCGGTATGTCCAATCCGGCGCCCACTGCACAATACAGGTATATCGTCTCAGGGTATTATGTTCATCGGTTAAGCATGAGCGGGAAATTTGACTATGAATAAGGTTTATACGAGGTTTTAGAACTGACGGAAAATAAGATAGGAATGTCGAGGACTAATATTTTATTATTGGCCTAACTGCTGGTTGGAAAATTCAGTCATGGTGATTAGTTCAATAGTTAAATGCTGTCACTTGGAGGCGCTGTATTTCATGTCCATAGTCTACCACTTGTGATTTTCAAAACATTGTTTTAAAATATTCTCAAATTCGATAAAATGGGGCGGTTGGGTCCGTTGAATCACTTTATTCAATCGTGTATTTTTTATATATCTTTTATTGTTTATTACTATCAATCGTATTTATACATGTTCACATAAGTTTCACATGTCACATAGTTTCATCATGTTTACATTGCATTAACGTTACATGTATAACATTTACGGTTTTTATTAGTCCCATCTAATCAAAAGCGACTTTGTCCTCAAGATGCACTCTCAAAAACCATGGGTTAAAAGAATGTTGGTTAAAAAGTATACAACATTGGTTAAAAATGAAGCGTTGGTTAAAAATTACTTTTAATACTGCGTTGGTTAAAGAGTAAAAATATAATTCATTTTTAGGTTATTCAACGTTGGTTAAGGCATCATAATTTTAACCAACAATAGGTCATAACAAGATTCCCGCCAAAGAATTTAAATGGCGTGACAATATTTTGCGCATATTATTTAGACCACGTCAGAATTTGTATATGAAATGAATCGTGTTATTTTCCGCCCCTGGTATAATGTGCTCGATATTAGCCTTGGTTCAAGGCGACTCTATCCTCCCCAACCTCCATCCTACCCCCTCCCTACATCCCCTTCCCCTCCACCATCCCACCACACCACCCCACCCCCATCCCACCACACCCCATTCCACCTCACCTTACCAACAACAACCACCGCGACCGGTGGGCAATTTTCACGGTCCGGCGACTGATATAGCTCTACACACAGGCAACCGACTGAGAGCTCTACTCTACACACGTCACAGACAGCCGCGGATCAGGGGAGGAAAATAACACGATTGATTTCATATACACATTTTGACGTGGTATAAAAATTGCGGCCGCTTTTATAAGTTATCGCTTCCCGGCCATTTGGCTTGGATCTCGTGCCTTGTCCTTTGCCTTGTTGTCCTGTCCATTGCCGCCAATATTGAAAGCTAATATTGGGCAAATGAAACATGTGTAATGTTGTTGTCTTGGTTAAAGTTTAACATAAAAAAATAAAAGTTTAACCAACCACGGTTGGTTAAAACTTATTAACCAACAAATGATTAAAAATTGTAACCAACCACAGGTTAAAGTTTAACCAACAGCTGCTGGTTACGGTTTAACCAACCAATTGTGTGGTTCACCTGGTAACCTCCCGTTGGTTAAAATTTTTACCAACATGGTTAAAGATTTTAACCTTTGTTCTGAGAGTGTGAGGTGCCCTTGTTTCGGATCTTTGCGTTTTGCATTTGGTTGGTATATTTCAGAGGGGGGATGGCCACTACATTGCCCTGCCTCGGCCCCTTACGGCATATAACCCAAAGGGCCGATATCCAAACTCTCAAGCGGTTACACCGGTATTACACCGATGTTATACCGGTATTAAAACGATATTTTTTCTATTGTTAAAAGCGTCGGAAAAAGATCACCCCGCTTCACCCACCCGCCTCTTCTACTTATCTGGCGTTAACAATATAACTATTGTAGTACTGTCGATGGCTCAATTAGTCGTCTAGACATATCAATTAGGCTACCGATCATCACGAGTCTGGAATGTTGTTTACTCTCATTCTAACATGGAACCACTATACAACTTGCGATATTTTCCCGGGACATTTTACGCTCAATTCTCACAGCCCTAGTGCACGTAATACTGAAGCAATTACAGATTGCACAGCACCCGCAAGAAGCTGGAATCCTAATAAACAATTCGTATTGTTTAAAATGCTAATTGCTTCATTCTTTTTAATTTTGAAAGATGTATGGGGATCAGCAACGCGTAAGAAATGTGATGCTTAAATAACCCCATACTAAATATATGTTTATCAACGACTTTGCCACAACTGTAATAGTCTAGTGCAGCATAGTGGCAACGCTCCCACCCTGGGTTCAATTCCTCAACCAACCATTATTTCTTCTCTTTTTCTTCTTTTTTCTCTCTGTGTCTCCAATGTCTCTGTTTTGTTTTGTTTTGTTTTGTTAACGTTTTCGTTTTGTTATTTTGTAATATTTTTTATTTATTTTTCTTGGGGAGGGGCTTTGTTATTCATTAGACCTATTATTGTTTTATCTTTTTTTTTTAAATCATGTGAACCTATCCATATATTTGAACGCGCATGACAAGAAATTGCTGTGTACCGGCTAGCTCAGTTGGTAGGGCAGCGGATTTACAATAAACACTCATAATGATATAGATACCATTGAATCGTAAGTTCGATCTCAGTAGTACCTTTATTTTGTACGTCCCATGGTTTTTTACCCATATTTATGATTATATTTATTTATGCTATCCCTTTATTTATTTATTCTGTTTTTTGGGTTGAATTTGTTTTTGTTGTTTTTGTTGTTTTTGTTTTTGTTGTTTTTGTTTTTGTTTGTTGGGGGCTTTTTTGTGTGTGTGGTTTTTTTAATATTATTATTATAAGGAGCTACATACGTAGTAGCAATAAAATTATAAGAAACAGAACATGGATTTTAACATTATTCGATACGAAATCGGATACAGTAATTGGACAGGTACAATTCAATGTTTTCATTGTCCTCCTCGTGACAGAAAAACAAAATCCTTTTTGTAATCTAAATTATATTCAATGCTACATGTATGTGATGTGAATACTAGCAATAGAAGCCATCCATGAGTCGGTCGTATTTGTAGGAACTAAAGTCTGTTCCCAAATTTAAAAAAAAATAATACTACAGATCAACACGTTTAAATAACCCGCCAAATGTATAGGTCATTCTTTGAACAGTAAGACTTGCATCAAATTGATCTGAACAACAAATACTACGGGAACAAGACCCTTTTGTTACGGACACGCATGCGTGAAATGGATTCTATTGAGGTAATTCCTTGATGTCTGACTGTGCAATCGATAGGGATTTACATAAGTTTCGGGAAAATCGTCATGAATGCAGCCTTTGAGTTGGTGGGGGAGGGGGGGGGGGTATACTAGGGTTTTTGTTAAAAACTATATTTAGGTATAAAGCGCTGAGGATTTCAGGAAAATCGAAATAGCTCAGTTGGTAAAGATTAGGACTCTCAATCAGCAGGCCGTACGTTCGAATCTTTGTGGCGGTTTATATGGTTTATATTCCTTGTGCTCTATACGTATGAGCGGTCGAGTCTGGGTAGAGGTCGGTTTTCATTTATATTGACATCATTTTAATGTTATTTATTTATTTTGTATTTTCTTTCTTAATTGTTGATGTTTATTTAATTATTTATCAATCAATTAATTATAAATAGGCCTAAATACAGTAGATTTGATTGATAAATAATTTATATATTATTTATTTACATTAATTACTTCATTTCTTAATAATTATTATTTATTAGGTCACGTTCAGAGTGCATGCAACATTCTTAAATAGTCTAAAACGCAGAAAAATGACACTATTTAGGGGAGTAAGATTCATAATGCTACTTGATTACACACATTATGCCTAAACCAGAAAACAATAACACGTTATGTTTAATGGCTCCCATATTGTTTAGTATTCAATGATAACATTATCCATGCATGTACTGCTTACTCAAAAATCATCCACGGCTGAACAATAGTCTTTAAAGGACACTTCAAGGAGGATTATTCTTATGACGTTAACGAGTGGAGTACGATAAGCCTAGCAATGAATAGGCGGCTACAAACATATCTCGTTTCAGTCGGGGTTTGAATGGTGTCGCGATTAGCCTCCTCCTCCATCACCTGCCATGATAAAACCTGGCACTTGTACTAGAAACCCGATAGGTGTACAATCTGGCAAATGGGTCGCTCTTTACGTCACAACGGGGTCGGGTGAACACTGGTCAGCTTAATAACACAACCCTCGCGCTTTCATCTGTCTGCTTCACTAATTGAGCCATCGACAGTACTACAATAGTTCTATTGTTAACGCCAGATAAGTAGAAGAGGCGGGTGAAGCGGGGTGATCTTTTCCCGATGCTTTTAACAATAGAAAAAATATCGTTTTAATACCGGTATAACATCGGTGTAATACCGAGAGTTTGGATATCGGCCCTAAAGTGGTTTTGAGCTGTGCGCAGGAGTGTTCTATCTTAAATTTTGTGATTGGCCATATTAATATTCATGCCCGATATTCGTCCAATTGGGTGGCGCGTTTTATTGGGTTTGGTCAATATCTGGTTTGAAGTAGTCACGTTGCATGGTGAAAATCCCACCCAACCCACCCAGTTATCCATACTGGAGGAGTTGATTGGGTCTTTTTCAGGCATTATAAGTCCTGGTTTGGCTGGCTTGGGTCTGAGCCGGACTCGGCCGATGACTGCCGGGTTTTTTGTGTAAGTGGTGGGGCAGGTGGATAAGGGTCTGGACCATATTTGTTGTGCTCGTTTCATGGTTTTGCCCGTGTATTTGTATAAGGCTAGAGGTGCTCCTTTCGGAGGTCTCGAACCTTTCAAATCGTGGGTCGGATCCAGATCCTCGTCCTACGTACATGTAGGTTTGGCTATTGTTTTCTAAAGCATGGTGTATTGTTTACTAAAGCATGGTGTATTGTATACTAAATCATGGTGCATTGTATACTAAAGCAGGGTGTATTGTTTACTAAAGCATGGTGTATTGCATTATTGTATAATAAAGCATTGTGTATTATTTACTAATATTGTATACTAAATCATGGTGTATTGTATACTAAAGCAGGGTATATTGTTTACTAAAGCATGGTGTAATGTTTACTAACGCATGGTATAATATTGTTACCTATGATAGAAGAAAAAATATTTATTGCATTGTGTGTATCAGGCAGTGATACTTTGACTACTCCAGCTCATCCCACATATCAATAACGTTATTTAAAGTAAATGTGGAAATTGGCTGTGTGTTGTAGTTTCTTGTCCGTCTACAGTACGTAGTTAAACCTTCTGAGGACAAATGCTTTTCAGCATGTTTACCTCGCATATCATTACATGTATAGCACCTTTTCATATGCTTTTCATCATTTTTACATTTTCGACTTGTTTGCATTCATGTTCACATTTCATATCAAATACATGTGCTTTTCATCATGTTTACATTGCATATCATTACATAACACATTTTCATATGCTTTTCAGCATGTTTACATTGCATATCATGTATAGCACATTTTCTTATGCTTTTTCAGCATGTTTACACATTTCCATATGCTTTTCGGCATGTTAACATTCATGTTCACATAATTATCACATTTCATATCAAATACATTTCCATATGCTTTTCATTGCATATCATTACATAACATATGCTTTTCGGCATGTTTACATTCATGTTCACATCATTTTCATTTCATAGTTTCATTATGTTTTCATTTCCTATCAATTACATTTTCATATGCTTTTTATCATGTTTGCATTGCATATCATGTTCACATAATTTTCACATTTCATAGTTTCATTTACATATGCTTTTCATCATGTTTATATTGTATATCATTACATAACACATTTTCATATGCTTTTCAGCATGTTTACATTGCATAACATGTATAGCACATTTTCATATGCTTTTCAGCATGTTTTCACATTTTCATATGCTTTTCGGCATGTTAACATTCATGTTCACATAATTATCACATTTCATATCAAATGTATAACACATTTGCATATGCTTTTCATTGCATATCATTATATAACACATTTTCATATGCTTTTCAGCATGTTTACATTGCATATCATGTATAGCACATTTTCATATGCTTTTCAGCATGTTTTCACATTTTCATATGCTTTTCGGCATGTTTACATTCATGTTCACCATGTTTACATTTCATATCAATTACATTTTCCTATGCTTTTCATCATGTTTGCATTGCATATCATGTTCACATGATTTTCACATAGTTTCATCATATCAATACATGTATAACACATTTACATATGCTTTTCATCATGTTTATATTGCATATCATTACATGACACATTTTCATATGCTTTTCAGCATGTTTACATTGCATACCATGTATAGCACATTTTCATATGCTTTTCAGCATGTTTACACATTTTCATATGCTTTTCGGCATGTTAACATCCATGTTCACATAATTTTCACATTTCTTGTATAACATTGCATATCATTACATAACACGTTTTCATATGCTTTTCAGCATGTTTACATTTTCATATGCTTTTCGGCATGTTTACATTCATGTTCACATAATTTTCATTTCATAGTTTTATCATGTTTACATTTCATATCAAATTACATTGCATATCATGTTCACATCATTGCTTTTCATATGCTTTTCAGCATGTCTATTCATTACACAGTATATCATTAATTACAAGTGGATAGTTATATATTTTCTGTGCATATTGTATATCTTAATACACATACATGTTAAGATTGTTGTATATCTTCTTTCATTTTTTTAAATCAATTCTTCCAGAGTTTTCTAATTTTAAGTTCTAAATAAATATAAGACACTTAGTAAATCAGGATGTTTTCCATATCTGTATTTACTAATAGTTGATTTGGCAACACTATAATACCTACACGTATTAATGATATTAACTTTCTTATTATTATCATCATGGTATCCAAACAATACATATTTTTGCAATATCTTTATGTCTAGATTATACTGTCAGCTGCAAAAGTATTCTTTAAGTCTCTTTCCATATTATTTTGATTTTCTTACAGCTATAAAAGAAATGTTCAATGTAATCTATTTCCTTACAAGTTTCACAGATATTATTTTCTTCCTTCTTTATTTTCTTAAGGAATACTTTTGTTGGATAAATGTTGCTAACGATTTTCCAGTTCAATGTTTTTAGTCGTGGCTCTTTTGTATCTTGAACAAGTGTTTTCCAAATAATGGACCAATCCAAAATTTATATTTTCAAGCTTATTTTCCCAGAATCGTGTAATTGATTCATACCGTGGACTGACAATTCGAAAAATGTATGACAACTAAAGTACAATCTGTTTTGTTACTCTACGTTTCAGGCGTTAGGACTACACACCAATTCGAATCACCAACATCAGCGGGAACGTTTCGCATCGCCGGAGGAGGTCCTCTTCAAAGTGATGACCGTAGTAATTGCCATCTATGCATTTTTCCTCTTTGAGAGGTTCATGGTGGTTTATTTTGGGAAGAGTCCACCTGGCCAAACAAAGTTGGATAAATTAGGAGAGGTACGTCCATTTATAGCTGGCTGCCATGTGTAATATTGCATTTTTACAAGGGCGCACCATATAGTCCTAGAAGTGTATAACATATGGCAGCTATTACAGATAGTGACTATTTACATCACTCAACAAAAAAATACCATATTTGTAATAGCTGCTCTGAGGCACATTTAGTTAATACCAAATTGCTCAATACATAATCAACTCCGTATGTATCAAGTGGCAGCTTTTACAGATAGGGCCGCATGGCACTAACCCGTCAATCGGCCGAGTGCACCAATGACGGGTAACTTAATAGGGAGGTAAGCTACCTCCCTAGTAGTTATGCTGTAACTGTAGCGTAACTTACTAACGATGTAATTCTTAGAGCACAACTGGCGAATAACAACAGAATAGTAACTAGCGAGGTAAATATCCACATTAATCAGCATCGTCCCCTTACCAAATTAATTGGCGCATATGCGAAGTGTTAACCTATAGGTTACTGTAAAATACTGACGTGAGTGGTCCTCCGTAATATTTAAAATGCGTCGTCACTCGCTAGGTCATATAGGTGAGTGTACATAATTAACATAAATAATCACGTTGAGTCTGCCTGCGTTCCGAACAAAAATGACGGTATTTCTTTGGCCAAAAACTTCGAATTTGTTCAACGCTTTTTCAAAAATAAGGACTATCAAGACATTACAAACATATTTTGGGCGAGGGGCACACACAAATATTGCACCAAAAAGCACAATTTTAATGACAAACACAAGCACCCGATACAAACAATTATAACACACCTCTTTACACTCATACTTCCGTGGCATGGATACCTTGTCCTTCGCCTGTTAACCGCAGGACCCCGGTTCGATTCCCAGACCACGCGCGATACTTTTATTTATTTTTTCTAGTTATACCCTTCCACTCACAATAATGTTGAAACTTCAGTTTTAATTAATAAAAACAATAATAAGTTTATTTATTTAGTCATTATTTAAGATCCTTGGACAATTATAGTACATTTTGGTCAAAATATGACCCAAAGTCGGTGCGATTAGTGTTTGAATGGGCAAAAGGAGTTGATCTAAATTTTGACTTAAAAAATCCCCAAATTGCATGAATGGATTTTCAAAATATAAAATATTTCAGCTTATGAGGGGTCACGTTCCACTTCAAATATACATCCCCTGGGTATGCAAGCGAAATTGGTCTTTCAGCATCAGCGAATCATCCCCTCCAATGTTCACAACAAATTTACGCTACTGCTAGAATCGACTGACTTGTGGCATAAAATGTTATGCCCCAACTTACTCTTGGGTCCGGTCAGGTATAACATTTAGCGTAAATCACCCGCCAGTTACTAGCCTAGTAGCTTACCCGGCATTGGCGCTCTCAACATTTTGGGTTACGCCTCAGTTACTAGCGAGGTAGCGCTATTCTTCAGCTACCCGTCATTGGTGCACTCGGCCGATTCGAATATCTATTAATACTGTTTAACCTGTTAACAACCGCTAATAATTTCCTGTCTGGGATAGACACCAGGTTCAAGATCGGTGCATATGTTTGCAAGTGTTTACCACGTTTACAGAATAAGTCAATAAACGTACCAATATACATGTAGATTATTATTGATAAAGATGTATGGCCCCTCTTTGTTCGACCTTCTGTATTTATATCGATAATATCTGGATGAAAAGCAGACACTTTTGCAGTTATTTTCCATTAAATAAACTGTTAATTGTCAGATGGACACAGGTTTACAAATATGAGGATAAAGGTATAGTTTTTAAATCGTACCCGTGTTATATTTTGTTCTTACTCAAGAAGTAATCTTGAATGGCACTGACCTCTATTATAGACGAGCTTTAGGAAGTTATCCTTTCCCTCCGAAGACTACCAATAGGGGGCAGTGCCGTTCCAGATTCCTGTTAGTGATTCTAATTTTGGAGGAAATATTATCTAAAAGTTTGAATTACAATTGTAGTGTATTTTGATAGAAATCACAATACATCAAATAGACAAGTCAAGAAAGTAACACAATTATGAAAGACCATGTATTGTTCTAAGCAAAGGGCGCCTTCTCACAGCACGTATATAAAAGACACACACAAGCTATGGCAGGTATTCGTACTGTATAAACATTTCAATACCGAATACCAACTTCATCACATTTTAGGTACCGTGCCCACAACCTAACTACAGTCCGGCTACCTACGAAGCAGGCAACACTTTTGAAATGGATGGCGTTGGTAATCTACCTCAATTCAGCGACATCGATCATCTTGAGAAGTACTCCACGTCGCCAATGATGCCTACGATACAGATAGACACGCCTGAAGAAGATAGAGGGGACGCACGAAGCGTCGATGCTTTTCTGGTGAGTCAAATAAAAGAGGAAAAAGGAAGCACTAAGGGGCGATATCCAAACTCTACAGTGATTTTAAAGCATTTTCTAGCGATTTTACAACGATATTCCAACGGTATTTCGTTCTATTGTTAAAAGCATCGGAAAAAGATCGGTGATTAACTAGAAACCTCTCTACTTATCTGGCGTTAACAATAGAACTATTGTAGTACTCTCGATGGCTGCATTAGTGAAGCAGACAGATCAAAGGCGCAAGGAAGGTTGTGTTATATTCTTTAAGAAATACTATAATATAGTATTTCTTAAAGAATATAACACAACCTTCCTTGCGCCTTTGATCTGTCTGCTTCACTAAAATGCAGCCATCGAGAGTACTACAATAGTTATATTGTTAACGCCAGATAAGTAGAGAGGTTTCTAGTTAATCACCGATCTTTTTCCGATGCTTTTAACAATAGAACGAAATACCGTTGGAATATCGTTGTAAAATCGCTAGAAAAATGCTTTAAAGTCACTGTAGAGTTTGGATATCGCCCCTAAGAATGTTACCGGGAGTAAAAATATCATAACAACAAAATATGACAACATTGCAATGTTAGATGGTTTGAATTAACACTTTCCACACGGCTCTTAGTTTGACGATATACAACACAGATTGTTTAGAAATCTTTACCAGCTTTTAAAGTCTTGTCTCAGGAAGTACTGAACCAATACTAGGCATATTTGTATTTATATTAATGCATTGATCATGTTAATTCTAAATATGGTGATGAAATTCAGCAATTTTTACATTTTTTGGAAACATTTTGGGAAATTTCGGAACTGTCATCTGTCATCTGTCTTAATGAAAAGAATGCTATTCTATTGGATGATTTCTTCCAGAAAACATGTCGTAGCTCAGTACACAGAGACAACATATTACTACACAAATAAAAAACACAACAGTAAATGATATGCTTTCCTTTGAATTATGAGTCTTGATATGCTTTTCTGAAAGGACGCAGTGCCCTGCAAACTGTAGACGCCTCATTCTCAAAAAGACTGACAGAAAAGAGATGTCACCATAGGCCTACACCAGTCACTCTGTTAGTTTAGTGGTCTCGCCAGCTGATATTTTAACATCAGCTGGCGAGACCAGCTAGCTACACACAACTAATTTGAAGAGTACTTAAAAGTACTCTTGGAAGTAGTTGTGTGTAGAGTCCATAAATTCTATCCTCAAACCTTTGAGTTACCATCCAGGTTTCTGAGCCATAAAGCAACATTCTGTCGTGGGAACAGACTAGCAATCACTGAGTCAAACAGGCGCAAGCGCTGTACGTGGTATAAGCTTTATCAGAAATTACAATATATATGATATTAAATCCACGTATAATAATATCCGTGATGTTAATAGACTGACCACTTAGAATCAGATAATGGTGCACAGTGTAGGCCTACAAGGTTTGTTTTACACGTACTCGTAATTATCCTTCGTCAAATTTTATGTATCAAATGTTACAAGTCATGTTTAAAATCAGTTGTGTTATCCTAACACCGTTTGTAGCAGCTGCCGTCATGGAATCGGACGCCATCTTGTTAAATATACTTGCGCCATCACGCACCAGTGATAAAGTAGTTCCATCACGCACCAGTGATAAAGTAGTTCCATCACGCACCAGTGATAAAGTAGTTCCTGTGGCGCATGATTCGATTGAGGGCGTAGTATAACACGTAAAAGCAATGATTCAGACGACGATAGACACGATGCATCCCATGTACACACTGTATTGACTTATAAATGCTACTTATCCTTAAAGCAATTTAAACTATGTTTCATTGCAGAAAGATCTTCCCGAAAACACTTGCGCTAGAGGAATTAACCAGTACCTAACTCACCAACTAACAGACACATTGTTCGTTGAGCGAACGAAAAAAGAATTATCGGATAGAACTTCATTTAGTTTCACAAGAGGTAAGCATATTCATACCAGCTACTGTGGATGTTACCGCCAAGATGGTGTCTCAACAAGCTTCCGAATTCGGCAATATGAACCCACATCGTAAAGGCTGCCGAATTCGACTTATATCAGCCTGTCACGGAGTGACCCTTAAACACTCTGTATAGGAACAACTTGAACCTCCCTTTGTTTTCTTCTGTCCCTGATGTAATATGAACACGGAGGCTGATACAATTACTACGTAATTCGGTCATATCAATTGCTGTAGTGGAAGCCAGTAATACACACAGAAAACACTATGTAAAAAATTATGTAAATATAGAACTCCATAACTATTATGTAAGAGTTTACATAAAACATGTAATATATACCCAAGCTTGTGTAAATTCCTATGCAAAAGCTTTACACAAATGTTTACATAGTATTATGGAGTTCTATTTTTACACAGATTGTGTAATTTTTACATAATTTGTGTATTTTTATTACATAGTGTTTTCTGTGTGTAGGCCTACCTGTATAACCCTCCACGAAACAGAAGGGCAAAGTAGACCAAAAGTAAATTGTGCATGCCAAAAACAGAATTGTACCAACATGGATCAGTTTTATACAGGACAGAGGGTAGTTCATAATGGAATTGAGATGCAAAGAAATTAATCGATTGAAGGACAATGTCACATTAATCAATTACTATTGATTTTGAACCATAAGCACTGAATCTCAACTATTTTCTTGTTCAAAGGTATTGACTCTGTATCGGTGATGGTGCTTGTAGGTGACACCTTCCATAATATGACAGACGGCATCGCTATCGGTGTGGCGTTCACATTAGACATGTACGTCGGTATATCCACGTGTATTGCTGTATTCTGCCATGAGCTACCACATGAAATAGGTAAAACGTTTACTCAATTAACACTTTCCACGTGGCAGGCGTCTGCAGACGACATTGCAAACAAATTGCAAAATGTTTCAAAAATTGGCAACATTATAAATTACATTAATTACCATATTTGGAATCACCATGTGAAGTGCATTAAAATAAGTACAATCATGCCTTGTATTGGTTCAGTAATCCTTGCGATAGACCTTGAAAGTTGGACGCTTTCTGACAAATCTGTTACGTATTTGGTAAAACCAATACCCGCGTGGAACGTGTTAAGCTTAGTGAGCATGATCATTATTTTAAGGGTTGTTTAAAAGGACAATTATAGTCTTCATACAGATGTGGTACTCCTGAGAACGTACGTGATCAATACATGAGGAAGCTTTTAATATAATGTTTCTTGATTTCTCTATTGTATACTATTGAATTATTGGGTCGAGCAAACCCGGAAAAATGACAGAGGGCGTTTCTCGGACCAAACGAACTGAAAGCTACTAACTTATCCAATTATCTTTTGCCAACATAATGACTGTAAGCTATTTTAATGTTGCTATCAGGAGGCCAGCACTGAAGATAGAACCTTTTAATTGTGATAGTAATTCAGGTCTACCTTTGTCCTCCAACTACAAATAAAAAGTAGATGTTACCCCAAGGTGACACTTTCCATAATATGACAGACGGCCTTGGCTAACGGCGTTGCGTTCACAAAAGAGTAGATACGTCACTCGGTATATCCAAGGGCGGTTATCCCGGGGGGATCCCCCCCCCCCCCCCACACTTTTTGACCTGGGGGTGGTCAATGTAATCATCCACCTGATTTTTCACATCTACCAAAAACAAAAAGGGAAAAAGGGGGAAAAAAGGAAAAAAAGAAAGAAAAAAAAGGAGAAAAAAAGGAAAAAGAGAAAGAAAGGCGGGCAGGGAGGCATCCGAGGGACATAAGAACGTTTGGAGTTTATTGTACGTTGGTCAGGATACATACGCGTACGTACGTTGACTAGAATCCACCTTTTGGAGGTAACTAATTAACTTCTTTCTGGCATAGGTGTATCAGGTACTGCCCTACAATGGTTTAAGTCATACCTCTCTGGTAGACAGAGCCGCGTGTCCATTGGCAACAGCTACTCAGATCCTGTGGATCTAAAATATGGTCTACCGCAAGGATCCATTCTTGGTCCTTTAAAGTTTTTAATCTATACGCTCCCTCTCGGAAACATCATTCGCCGCCATGGCTTAGACTTTCACCTTTATGCAGACGACACGCAGTTATACTGTTCCTTTAACCCCAAAATACCTGGTGCTATGCAATACGCAATCAAGAGGCTACAACTGTGTATTTGTGAAATCCAAAATTGGATGACCATTAACATGTTGAAATTAAATGAGAGCAAAACAGAGTTTATTGTGTTTGGATCACCCCATTTTCTCCAGAGCTTGCCACCTGTGTCCCTGGCAATTGGTGATGCACATATTGAACCAACGCTGTCTGTTCGGAACCTGGGTGTAAAATTTGATGCAAATATGACCATGACCAAACAAATATCTAGCCTCTGTCAATCTACACATTACCAGTTAAGAAACATCCGTAGAATAAAGCGATACCTCGATAAAGACACTCTTCATCATGTCGTTAGAGCTTTAGTTATCTCTCGTCTTGACTATGGTAATCTTCTTCTCTTTGGTGCTACGGAACATGAATTGAACAGAGTTCAAAGATTGCAGAACAATGCCGCTCGGTTGATATGTTCCATATCCATGCGTGACCATATTACTCCCACGCTTAAAGAACTCCACTGGCTGCCCATACGGGAAAGGATTCAATTCAAACTCTGTCTTTTTGTCTTTAAAAGCATAGCATGAACAATACTGCACCTGGATATTTATGCAATTTACTGTCACCATATGTTCCTCGAAGAGCTCTTCGTTCTGCAAATGACATTACTCGCCTAAATGTTCCTAGGACAAATAAGGTCTTGGGTCAGAAATCTTTCAGTGTAGCTGGTCCACGGGCATGGAACAATCTCCCTCGTACCATAAGAGAAACTGACAATATCTCTCATTTTCGTTGTAGTCTAAAGACTCACCTTTTTCCATGCTAAATGTATTTTGTGTACTGATGTGTTACATGCGCTATGATCTAGATGGAATAGCGCTATATAAATATTAATTGTTATGTTATGTTATGTTATAGGCCTATATCTGCCTATATAAAAAGCCAATATTGATCAGAAATAAAGTGATTGCTTTTCAATAAAATATTGGTCAAAAGTACACACCAAATCGCACCAAATGGGTTCGAAAATTTAAAAACAAATCAAATTCGGGGGGGGGGGGGGGGGGCACATCCCCCCCCTCAGAATCCCCCTGTTGGAGCTTTTAAACCATCTATACTAAAATCAAGAATATATCAGTATAAAAAATGCTCAACTTCTTTCGTGCATTGATAAAAAACAAAATATTTAGTGAAAATGAAGCGATGGCTTTTCAATACAATATTGGTCAAAAGTATACACCAGATCGCACCAAATGAGTTTGAAAATTGAAATTTTTTCTACTTCTCAGGGGGCCACATCCCCCCTCAGACACCCCCCTGTCCGAGCATAGCTCGGAGTGCAGTGCTGCGCACCGCATAGATGGTACCAGATCAATTTCATTTTTTTGGGCCCACACTTATCATCCCCCCCCCCCACCTAACAAGAAATGTCCGCCCCTGGGTATATCCACTTGTTTTGTTTGTGTTCCGTCATGAGCTACCACATGAAATAGGTAAAAGATTTACGTCGATCCATTGAGCTTAGCATGAACATATCATTTTAAAGGTTACATTGACAGCAGATTGGTAAATATTGTAGATAGTTAAAGGAACTGTCCAAAAAAACGCTACATTGTGCATTATAATATGTTAGCAAAAATAATTATCGACTATAACAATTGTATAGAAAAAAAACCCACATTATAGTTAGCATGAAATGAATATATACGAACATCTCTCAACAAGCCATATTTAATCATTCGCGTTGATTTACGTGCCGGATTTATTGATGTCATGGTTATTGGGGTTCAAATTTGCGCACTTGCATTGCATAAATATCGGTAAGGCCTTGAGAAAAGAAATAATTTCAATGATCGGTTTAACTGGGACAAAATCGGCATTCCCATGCATTACTTTAATACAACCCACACACAAACCAAAATAATTAACTTTTGTACCGTGTGCAAGGTGTTGTCATCCAGGATGGATACCTTGTCGTATAATACAATACTTCTCACTAATTGTTATCTGTACCTTACCTGTTTAACAAACGTTTGTACACCGACAGGTGATTTTGCAGTACTGCTAAAGAACGGTCTCTCGTTTAAGACGGCTTTCTTTTGGCGTTTATTGAGCAACTTAGGTGGCTTTGCAGGGGTATATATCGGCATTGCGCTAGGGAGTCAAGATGTGTTGCATCAGTGGATATTTGCCGCGACGGCCGGGATGTTTCTGTATATCGCGCTTGTTGATCTGGTAAGTAGAGTAAGGAAGTACTGCAAAACTTGTACGTATGGCTCCTCCGTATAAGTGACATGTACGTAAGAGGTAATGCCATAGTCGCCAAAGTAACATTTTGCATCACAGTACGTACAAGCAACATAAGCCATTTCCACGCGGCTATTATAGTTTTACCATTATACATAACTGATTTTTCAGAAACCTTTCACAATTTTCAAAGTCTATCTCAAGAATTACTGAACCAATACTAGGAATGCTTGTACTTATATTAATGCATTCCTCATGGTGATTCCAATTATGGTAATGAAATTCAATTATTTTGACATTTTTGAAACGTTTTTTGAAATTTTGGAGTGACGTCTGCTAACGCCTGCCGCGTGGCGCCTGTCGCATTGGTTTACTTGGTTTACGTATGTATGATGATGCAAGATATAACTTTGGCGACTATCGCATACTAACGTACACGTAACTTAGGCCTACACGTAGCTATACTTGCCAGTTTTGCATTATTGTATAACGTAAAGGTTACAAGAGGCTGTCCCTAGTAGTGTTCCTACTTGCACCATTCTGATATGAGTTTAAATTCTTTTCCCCACCAATTGCAAAACCGGTGACGTAGCTAAATGGCCCCCTCGCTGAGCCAAGTTACATGTCAGTAACCCACGATCCGTCGGCAAACCAGTGATGTCGTAAAAAGGAGGCAAGATGATATAGGCAGGTTACCATGAAAATCCAAAGCCAAATAAACCAAGTTTGACTCGGAAGACCGCGCGCATTTCAGCGCATAACTTTTTTTCTTGAACTTTTTCAAATTTGAATTTCCCATAATTATCAGCTTCATTTTCATGTTTACAAGAGTAAATTGCCACATACAACATCAGATAGATACAGTTCACTAAAATATGATTTGATTTTACTAAGGCCAAAATAAAAAAAAAGTTGACTTGCCCTTTCAGGGTCAAAGCCAGGGTCGGGCGGTCGGATTTTTTTTTTTTTTTTTTTTTGGAAAATTTTTGAAAACTTAGTGCAGAAGATTTTTTTTTTTTTTTTTTTTGATTTAAAAAAAAAAAAAAAAAATTAAACAAGCAGATGCTACTCAAAAACACGTTTTCATCTTTCTTTATTGTTATGTGCTCCTTTCAAAAAAAATTTTTTTTTTTTTTCAATTTTTTTTTTTTTTTTTTAAAAAATAAAATAAAAATCGCGACCCTAGATTTCCGAAAATTCGGGTCGGTCGGAAAGGGCAAGTCAACTTTCTTTTCTTTTTTGGCCTAATGGTAGTGTTGAAATATAGACCTACACATTTCACAGAGCCCGTCTCATGTTAAGAAAACAACCGCATTTTGAATAACATTTTTTCTAAAAAAAAAGGTGGAGGAAGCGCCATTTCGTATAGTCTTTTTTCATATTTCTTGTGAGGCAAACTTGTTTTTTTGCCTAACCTTCAGGTCTATAATTGTACCGTTGAATGTATGGACGTTTTATTTTAAAGTTTCAAAACTAACTTTTAATTTTGTTGAAAATTGTTCATTTTTGAACACCCGACCCCCCCCCCCCCCCCCCCCCCCCTCTTGTAGCTTGTATTAGCAATTCAAAAATTCTGCTCTGAAATTCTAGGTGAATTTGCAACTTGTTTGTAAACAGACCCAAGTAGATTTGTTATGAAAGTGATGAATTTATGTCGCGCCATATCGTGATTGAAATTGATATACAGAACAATGTTGCGGTCGTGTTTCGCTCTCCCGCCTTACACATAATGCCTTATATTAACTGCTCACAAAAAGTATCTAAACACTTACAAATGATCCAATAACGGCTCGAAAGGGTATGCATTAATCGAAGCAAAAAAAACCAAGTGCATAATTTTGTTCTGCGTATTTTGACATCTCGATCGATGAGATACGATGTTGCGGAGCGGAGTTTGTCATTTCAATGGTCGTGGGTCGAGTTTCAAAATTGACAATCATCCTTTAGAAAGAGGTTTGCATTACTGTTTAGAATGATCAGATTCGTGCTTTTCAATAGAGATGAGTGTCACTTTTGAAACTGGACCCACGATCATTGAAATGACAATAACTCCGCTCCGCAACATCGTATCTCAACGATCGAGGTGTCAAAATACGCAGAACAAAACCATGCACTTGATTATTTGCTTCAATTAATGCATACCCTTTCGTGCCGTTATGTATTGGATCATTTCTAAGTGTTTCGATATTTTTTGTGAGCAGTTAGTTTACTATAACTGCATAGTCTCCTAATTAATCAATCTTCTTATCCTATATTCAGATGCCGCTAATCACTCATCATCCGGGACAGTTTTCCGCCAGCGTTTTCGTCATGCACAACATCGGATTAATTGTCGGCTGGATGATGATGGTCCTCTTAGCATATTTTGAAAATGTTATGAACGGGGTGACAGCCATCGAGAAACCTATACCCGTATAATACATGCACCAATCTTGCCTAGGAATGTAGCGGTTAATAGTCAGCAGTTTTCTATTTGGATAACAACATTTCCGAATTCGTTGACTTTGAAAACAGTTGGAAGCTTTACTATACTCCATGGAGCGTAGCCGGGATGCGCTCGATATTGATGCTTTGGAAAATGGATATTCGCCAATATAATTACATGATTAGTGTGTTTCCATTTAGGAAGCACATTATTGGTGGTGGTGCTACCTCGTAAACCCTTTCCACGAGCATATGCGCGCGTAGCGCGCCAACATATTATACAAATATATACTGCCATGAGAGACTCTGGTTAAAACTATGGACCCGTGGTGACTGCAATAGTGCTATTTTGCTGAGGGGCGCAGCCCCGAAGCAAAATAGCACTATTGCAGTCACCGAGGGACCATAGTTTTAATCCAGAGACTCGAATAAAGGCAGTATATATTTGTTTTATATACGTCATTCATATATTTCTAGTTCCATAAAGTTCAAATTCAAATATCATCCGGTAAGTTCCAATCTTCAACAGTTAAAAGGTTTTAAAAGTTCAATTCAAAGGCAGTGCATCGAACGATCGTTACGCTGCGCCCGGGGATGCAAATCGTGCGCTCTCTCGCGTCACGCGGAGTACAACGCCGCGTGAAACTACCAACGCACTGGTGCGCCGTAAATAGTCTTTTGGGGAGCCGTAAATAGTACTTTTGGGAGCCGTAAATAGTGCTTTTGGCAAAATAGCGTGTTTATTTTTGATCATGTGACCCACTTTTAACCAATCAATGAACAAGGATATATGAATGACGTATATAATATTTAGTTTTTACCACAAGTAGACATTCTTCTCTTTGCTTTTTTTTTTCCGGGCAGGACCCCGGCCTTCCTAGGATCCTTGTTTGAGTGGTATTAACACATATTACATTGTCTACATCACATTTTTATAACATAAATACAAAATATATCTTTTCAAGATTCTTTTTCATAATCTATATAAAAAAAACATGACACCGGCGCTTAAAGTATTTACTCTGTTAGGGTCCATATCCAAACTCTCAGTGATTTTAAAGCATTTTTCTACCGATTTTACAACGATATTCCAACGGTATTTCGTTCTATTGTTAAAAGCATCGGAAAAAGATCGGTGATTAACTAGAGACTCTCTACTTATCTGGCGTTAACAATAGAACTATTGTAGTACTCTCGATGGCTCAATTAGTAAAGCAGACAGATGAAAGCGCGAGGGAGGTTGTGTTATATTCTTTAAGAAATACTATAAGCTTTTTAAATCCGATCGTAAAATGTTTACGTTCACCGCCGATCAATGTATCTGGTCGTCTAGAAATATGAATTAAGCTACCGCTCCATCACGAGTGTAGCATGTTGTTTACTCTCAGTCTATTCATCTATTGTTCGGCGCAGTATTTGCCGCGAATTTTAATCGATCAAACGTAATGGTGAAATTTATTTACGAACGAAATGTCTAGAATCGTTTCAAAAAATAGTGTTATGCATTATAATGAAATCAGAAGTACAATCTCCTTCAGCATATAATCAACTTTTGGGCGATAACCCATATTAAAAATGCACACCAATCGAAATATAAAGCATTTTAGCCTCCGATTTAAGAGATATTTGTATTTTGAACCCTATGTAATGTTTTTCTTCAAAACGTTTATGTATAGCCTTCATTAGCTCAAACGTCAAAGCGCCGGCTTCACAATCATGAGGTCAGTGGTTCGAATCCTGCGGATGGGGATGGTTTTCTTTTCTGTTTTGTTATTACACTGTTTGTTTTTATAAATTGACAGGATTGCTTATCGTTCGCTATATTTATTGAATGTTGAATGATACTTTTTTTCTTTTGCAATTTTTCACTGCGATAAAGAATGTCCTGTAAATATAATTGTGTTTACTACTCCTAGGCCTACATTGAATGGCCCCTAGCTAGTCTATGAACATGATCTGCAAAGGCCAATTGTTATGTAAATAAGAAGCCAGTCGGCTCATGTCCTTGAATCGATTTTCCTATTTCCTACACCACCGAAACATTATTTCAATAATAATAATACAGGCACATTGATTTGTATTACATAACGGCTGGCATTTGTAACAAGTTTAGCTCAATCGATAATAACACACAACGAGTTTCTATTGTATTGGCCTGTTGCATAGGAGTAGGACAGTTCGGTGGTATACCGCGGTTCATTCACATTTCATGATGCCATGCACACTAAACAGTCAGTGGAAAATTAAAATTCAATCGTAAATAATTCCACATTCCAAAAATAAACTATAATTGAACAATAATGAATAATAAATAAAAATGCTTTAAAATCACTGAGAGTTTGGATATGGCCCCTTACAGTTCTTTACGGGTGACTGAAATGCGATTATAAAAAGAATGACGCCTGCACTTCAGGGGTCGCATTCTGACGCGTCTGCGCGTCCTAGACCTCTCACTTTCTAATAGTGACGCGTCAGGTTCAAATTGGAAAAACTTTCGGGTCCCGATCAAAATTGAAGGGACCCCTCAGTTAAATTTGACGATGTGTGGAAATGGAAACCTTAATAAATTCTGTAAATTACATATCCATTATTTGCTCAAAATATAAATTCATTAAAACTGCCCGTAAAAAAGTTAATTTTTTTAAATACCCAAACTTCAGGACCCCTCAATTTCTTGGGGGACCCCTTAATTTTGTTTTTTGAAGTCCTACGGGGCCCTGAAAAATGTCATGGGACCTCTCACATTTTGGATCCAGTGCTATCCCTGCTGCACTTTTAAAATCATGAAATAATTTAGAAACTTAACCATTTAACCATTTTTGGAATAAAAAGACCCACGGTTTAACATCAGCAATTCATCAAAACATATTTTATGATAGCATATTAAATACAATTTATTTTCTACAAATTTGTAACACACATTTTTTATTGTATTGTAAGGTGTTTTCATAATTTTAACCATTTTTTCACTTTCAACTCTTTTCCAAATAAAAATATTAAATTTGGATGTTTCTCATATTTACTCATTCATATAGCTTTGCAATTATGACTAGTCTATATGTTTTTTGTTTTCTTCTTTTAAAAAATCCAGAACAACTTAATGACCTTGATTACTTATTTGAATTCATGGTTGAATATGTCGTGGAGGGTTAAACTTACATTACTTCAATCAAATAACGTATCTAAACACATTCAAAGTGACAGTCATTCCAAAAGTTCACCAAATGTTTCAAAAATGTCAAGGTAACTAAATGTCATTAGCATATTTGGAATTACCATGTCTAGTATTGGTACAGTAATTCTTGAGATAGGCTTTGAAAGTTGAGAAAGGTTTCTGAAAAATCAGTTTTGAAATGGTCAAACTAATAGCCGGGTGAAAAGTGTTAGACACCAGTAATCCTCATTTTCATCACGTTAGGGATGGCATCAAGATTCGTACGGATTGAAAACCGTAGATCGGAGAGGGTAAACGCACTGGGATAAACGGACAGTTTTGTGTAGATAAACGGAACGCGGTTAAATAATGACCAACCAATACACGTGTTCAGCCATGCTTAGCGAACGCATTGAACAACTCCCGTGAACGGACAGCCAGTGCGTATGTGCGTTTACCCCCTCCGATCTACGGTTTTCAATCCGTACGAATCTGGATGCCATCCCTTACCAGTTTCGTCTGGTTCACATTGCCATAGAGGATTTATAAACTAGGATCTTGGAGAGAACCAGATGTAATTCTAAACCTTAACACTTTCCACGCGGCTATTATGTCTACCATACACAAAACAAGATTTTTCAGAAACCTTTCACAATTTTCAAAGTCTATCTCAATGATTCCTGACCCAATACTACGCAAGTTTATACTTATTCTAATGCATTTCTCACAATGAACCTCAAAGATGATAATGAAATTCAATAATCCCGATATGTTTGAAACATTTTCTGAAATTTTGGAAAGTCGTCTGTAGACTCATGCCGCGTGGAAAGCGTTATAGAATGACGCAAATACAGCGTGTCCCAAAAAACTGGGTTCAAAAGTTTGCGAGCTTATAACGAAATAAGTAGGAAACTTGGATAGTTTTATTTAAGGATATCATACAAAATATACCTGAACTTAATTGGGTAAAATTGGAGACTAATCCAATGTAAACTTTTTGAAATACAAAGATTTGAATAGAGCGTGGTCAGAACCCATTTGTCCCGATTTAAGGAATAAACCATCCGTGCGTTGCATGAAACTGTGCGCTATTCCCGGCAGGGTGGTTTATTCTTCGAAAGAACTTAACAATAACTCGGACTATAACAAACAAAGAACATTTTGTTTTAGTGTTTATGTAAATAATGAACTTGTTTTATTGCAATATGACCCAGATAATGTTGTTGACTGCCCAAGTCTTTGTAAAGAATGAATGCAAATGCAACACTTTGATGAAGTCACAACAATGCGCAATTTCAACACATGGGGGTGTTCTTTCAAAGGTGGGACAAATGGGTTTTGACCACGCTTTGTTCAAATATTTGTATTTCAAATAGTTTATATTGGATTGTACACAGAGTTTAACCAATTAAGGTCAAGTATATTTTGTTTGATATCCTTAAATATAAACTCTCTGTTCTTCCTACTTTTTTAGTTATAAACTCGCAAACTTTTGAACCCAGTTTTTTGTGAAATGAAATTAATTAATTACCGAGGTGCATACATTGTTTGCCGGTCTGTGCATATTATGTATATGTTTTATATCATATCCATGGTTAAGCAGCAGTGTTACAAAGGTTTATTTCTAATAATATATTTCCACACAATGTTAGCAACGATTTATGTCGTTACATCAACGTTGTTTTCCATATATACATAATTCTACAATTATATTTTTCTCCAACGTTTTGTAATATATATATAAGCTCATATCGATATTACGTGTAATTTACATTGATGGAGTACAAGAAAGACACAAATACATTTTAATTTTTATAATAAACAACGTGTTTTGTTTGTGTGCTTCATTCATTATTATACAGAGTGAATCGCACACTTTGCGCACGGTTTGAAACGGCCCTTTGACCGTGATGTATGCATTGAACCATAATATCGTGGTGTTTGTAAAAAAGCGCATCTAGTCTTATTCATCTGTTTAAAAAAATTAAAGTAATCGACCGAAAAATAAGTAAAGTGTGACAATTTTGTAAGCTGACCCTTGTTTCACCTTTCCAATGAGATTTACTTAGGTAACTAAATTTAATATGCTGTATAAAATTATGAACAACACATATTCATCGATGCACAACTCAAGGTCAAAGGGCGGTTTTAATCCGTGCATATTTTGTATTCACCCTGTATAGAATTAAATGTACATCAGTCTCAACTTAGAAACATCACTTGAGATATTTAGGATTATTTAAAGGGATATGTCTTCGAAACAAATTGAAAGCCATTTCACACACTGTTTTGATTTCTACTGGAACCTTGATCAGTCTCTATGCTCCGTTGTCTGTATTCATGACGTTGTTGTCTCATTGGACGTCAGCGCGCAAGTTAAGCAGCGTCAATGTGTATCAGTCGACGCTCAACAATTACGCAGAGCTCTCTGTGGTGTTAGTACGCATGATTAACTAATCAAAGCGGTGCGAAGCACCACTATCTGCAATAATGCTGACATGGGGGAGTCTGAGCGGGTGGGGGGATATATGAGTTGGATTTTTTTTCAATTTTCGAACCCATTTGGTGCGATTTGGTGCGTACTTTTGACCAAGATTCTATTGACAAGCCTTCACTTCAGTATACAGAAACCAGTACGTGCTTTTCAATGGGAAAGAACTGTGCCGCTTGGATGATATGCTACAACGAGGTTAGCGTTTATTCCGTATAGAACAACTCTTTAAAACGGTTGCTGATTGGTTCCAACAAATACGTACATCCCCGGTTTCTAAGCCTCCCGGGTAAAAAAATCCTGCGCACCCATATGGATGTGGAGACCCAGTCTATAGGCAGCACCCTGCATAACACGCTGAAACCCTCTGAATTCGGCGTGCTGTTGCTCTTTTTGTTTGTTGTAAGGTTGCAGAATTCAGTGGTCTGTCAATCCTTTATAAGGGTTTCATCATCTAGAAACACCTCTTGAATATTGTGTATACGTTTGGATGCTGTGATTTATCAATATTTCCAACTAAGATTATTATCAACGATAACACTTTCTTCTTCATGATGACATATTTCAACGATATCATATTATTTGCTTTTATCTTGAGTTTTTCATCGAAAATCAAGATATCATCGGCCCTTGTTTTGATACATATTCGTCTGCGTGAGAGGAAGATCACAAATTCTGAATTACTGAATAATAATCATTTAGTTCAAAAATGTAAGAAAAAATATTAAGTAGTCTTATTTAATCAACATTTCCAAATATTGTGTTATCATTGACATTTCAAGCATTCCGTAGCTCTTTCGGTGAACCATCCATAAACCACAAAAAAACTCAAGGTAAACACGTCAGTTAAAATAATATAATACTTTATTTCGGTATTTAGAATAAAGACATCAGACAATTATCATCAGGCAACGTTTTCAGTAGTACAAGCGTACGACTATATTATGCACATACATTATGTTAAAATACAAGTGCAAATTATATTTTGTGCAGTAAATTTTATAATACAGTGACGGCGCAATTGCTTAGAGACCCACTCCTTCTATTCGATTATAAATTGCGATTAGAATAGCATTGTATAATACATTACATTCTGTCGATAATTACTTGTGGTCTGAGGTGTTCGACCCTCATTACAACGTAAGAGACAGGCAGTGATGCTATTATCTTGTAAAATCAGACGTTGTAAGGTAATGTGCTTCACTACGGATCGCCATATGGACATGGGCTTCTAGAAAATATGGATGTGCAATTCAAAACAATATGACTGACAGTGGCACTATAATCTTATACAATCAGACGATTCAGTTGTAATCTGAATAACTGTTACTTATTCTCCCTGTCAGTTGCCCAAATGTTCACTCGTATGGAAGCATATTAAGTGCGACGAAAAAAACACATTGTTTTACGGCCCCAACCGATCCCAAAAAAAATCTTGAATTTTTAAAAGACAAAAACAATATTTTTTATTTATTGATTTTAGGTCACTTTAGTTTAAAATTGATCATATCTCAGGATTGGCAAAACCAAATCAGATGAAATAAACGGCATATGAAAGCTAAGTATTTGGTCTTTCAATATGTATAAGAATGTTACACCAACTTTTAGAACTTCATGGTCAATAAGTTGGGTAAACACGTGCACGGGGTTTTTTTTGGGGGGGGGACACCCTGTACGACAGGATTTATGGATATAAGGGGGCTGTTAACCCAAAACGTTTGAAATTTATCAAATGCTGTAACTTTTGAATTATTAATGTGATGTATATAAAAGTATACATTTTCGGAAAGGAAATGAGTCGGAGTTTGAGGTAAAAAAACCTGTTTGGCACTTTTTGGTCAAACATTTAAAAAGCTAAACATTTTTATGACAAACATTTAAACGGTCCCCAGAGAAGTGTCTTTGATTGAGTGTGGTGCAATTTCAGCATTTTTTACCAAAAACTGATGCTACGTTTGCAGCCAATTTTGAGCCAAAAAACTGGCTCAAAATGTATACTTATATATGGATTAAATGAATATGAAGAAGTTACGGCAGTTTTACGGAGACTATTCCTGAGACTTCACAGCCCCCTTTATCAAATACGGCCATACAAGTATACGATACATTATTAATGCAAGGTAAACCTAACGTTGAATACCGCACTGAGAAACTACCACATATAGTCGCCAAAATAGTTTTCACATCACGTCCATACATGCAAGCACCAATAAAAATTGAACCAAGACCGATGCAAACAAATCCATTATAGTATTATTATTTGCATTGTCTAAGTTCAAATGTTATAGGTGCTTGTACGTATGGTACTGCGAATGGATCTACGGCACATAATCTCCTGGCCACAGTTCGACATACGTGGGCGCACTTCGATCAGGCTGCGCACGCATGCTTGAACTCACAAAATACTGCCAACCGACAACACCAAAGCACCTGATTGGTCAAATTTAAACTGAAGCCGTATCCACCAACGCAGTTGTCCCGCTGCGCCGTAACCACCGACGCAGTGGGGCGTGATGGTGCGTGAATAAGCTCACGAGTTTTTCAGTTCTCACGTTTGAGCACCAACCAATCAGAGCCGTGAGGTCGAGATGACGTGGTGCGCAACACGGATGACCGTTGCACCGTTTTGAAATGAGGTTGAGCAATACGTACTATATTTGCAGCGCGCCTATACACGTGGACGATCCCCAACTATCAAAGCACCCGACACACTCAGACGCACACGTGTAACACTGTATGCCTCAGTTCGGCACACAGTGTACACTGAGTTCAGATAATCATTCGGATAATTGAAATTAAAAACACCTCTGAAACGATATTCATGAATAAGTTTATGTCAAAACACTCAGGGGGTTGGTGGTCGAGGAGGTAAAACTAATGATGGATCAAACTTAAACAATAAATTCTTAAACTATTTTGCCAGTGTTATTGCGATTTATTCCGTTGAGGGCGTTATAACTGGATAAAGCTACTCTAGAGTACACCGTGTGCCGAAATCCTCCATGTATCCGAACGATTATCTGTGTCTTTGTGTGTATCGGGTGCATAATAGATATATTGAAGACATCGAAAATACAGGTAAGTTCAGAGTTATCTGAGAAATAAGTGATATGATTTGGTGGTGCGTCGTGTTTGCGCAATCCGTTTTAGACGCTAAATATGGGGAGGCAAGGATCCACGAACGCAAACTCATCTCAGACGGTCAAATTCATGCGCATGACAAAAGCTTCAAGCTTGTGATTGGATATCGGAATTGTAGGGTTATGAGCATGCGCTGTGATTGAAAGGGACATGTGCCGTGCTTGCATAATATTACAAACTTGTAAACATATAAGATACAGTGTCTGAGAATGTCTCAGATGAAAGGAGCGTTAACAAAACAGTAAATCTAAAGTGAACCTCTTCTTTCTCTCTCTATGAAAAGACAATAATAATCCGAACATCTCACATCGTCAATTGTTGAGACTTTACAATGACCAGTAAGTATCATCCATGATGTTTGTAAGCCAAACACAACCGTCTCTCCATTTCCGTGCAACCTTCTTTGTAACTCCAAATCGAAGAGCAACTTCAGTTACAGAAACGAAGTGGTACACTTTATATTTACTGTTTTGTTTACGCTATTTTCATGGGTATAGGGTTAAGTGTATTTGAATTTAAAAAAATGATGCAGTTTCCATTGTTGCACTTAAAGGGGCACTAAGAGATGTGGTGGAAGCAGCGCCCTCAATTACAAAAATATATTATAAGAACTGGGATTTGTATATTTTTACAATTTACAATTATTACATGTATGAACTTACACCTATAATAGTAGGGTCTAGAATGGCAATTCCGTGACCATTCTCTGGCTAGTAAGGTTTGACGATTGATTTGACATCTATGAACCATAAAGAAAAAAATAAGCTTTGATGCTCCTCGCAAAAATCCCGGGGTTTTTCGCTAGAGGCGAAAATCCAAAATGGCCGCCATACAGGGGCCCAAAAATTCAAATGGCTTTAATTAAGCTAAAAAGCACACCAAATTGTTCGGCTGAGCACAAGGATTCCGAAAAAGTATAGTTTGAACTAATTCCGATGTTTGGTTAACGAGTTATCGGGTAAAACGTAAAAAGGTCGTTGACCTTTACATATGGGGTCAAAATTTAAACTTGCTCCGATTTTGAAAAACAATATCTCATATTGTTCGTATGATCACAAGGATTCCAGAAATAGGGTTTTTTTTACCACCGGGAATATTTTGTGTAGGTCAAAAGGTCAAGGTATACTTACCTATATATAATCTGACCTTTTGACCCCTTTATAAGGTACAACAGACACTTTAGGTGGTAAAAACTATCATTTCTGGAATCCTTGCAATCAGACGAACAATTTGAGATATGATTTTTCAAAATCGGACCAAGTTTAAATTTTGACCCCATATGTAAAGGTCAACGACCTTTTTACGTTTTACCCGATAACTCGTTAACCAAACATCGGAAGTAGTGCAAACTATACTTTTTCGGAATCCTTGTGCTCAGCCGAACAATTTGGTGTGCTTTTTAGCTTAATTAAAGCCATTTGAATTTTTGGGCCCCTGTATGGCGGCCATTTTGGATTTTCGCCTCTAGCGAAAAACCCCGGGATTTTTGCGAGGGGCATCAAAGCTTATTTTTTTCTTTATGGTTCATAGATGTCAAATCAATCGTCAAACCTTACTAGCCAGAGATGGTCACGGAATTGCCATTCTAGACCCTACTATAAGGATTAAGAAAAATCAGCCCTCTTTGTACAACAAAACATCGATTCAAAAATGCTGGTAGAGCCGCAACCAGCATTTTACATGGTTAAAGGTGGTATTCCAACATATTTAAAACATCGTTTTAACCAAGTTTTGCTAGGTTTTTTTAGTAGAAACAACAATAATAGCAAATGTTAATGTTCATCTTGAATTCTGAAGTAAATTAATTAAAATAAAAAAAGTTCAACATGACATTGTGTCCCTTTAACCCTATACCCGTGAAAAGAGCGTAAACAAAACAGTAAATCTAAAGTGTACCGTCTTTCTTTCGTATAGATGAGGTGACCGTTGTTTACATCAGTAGTGTTTACAAACTGATTAGCGCCTGGTCTAAAGACATGCTAGAGGTACTAGTCCATGACTACTGCATACATACTATTCAAAAGCGAAACACACATCACTGAGCGCTAATTTTAAAAGCACATGCCCTTATGGTGCGTACGCATACCGCCGGGCAACCAGATTTAGTACCTCGTCTCTCATTGTGCTTAGGGATGCAGACCATGACTACTGCACTATTACACCGTAAGCATGGTAAGTAATGATCAATCAAGTATGAATTAAAGCACATTCCCTGTAGGTGTGCACGCATACTGCCGGGCACTACGTCACCGGTCACACCATCTATACTACAAAATATTTCCTAAACATAACAAAGACCAACACTTTACCGCGCTGATGACATCAACGACAGCCTCCCAATCACAGGGATGATTCAGGATTATCGGGACTACACTCTTAGAAAAGATTAAGCAATGTTGGGTAAAATACTACACTTCAGGATGGTAAAAAGGGAACATGGTTGTTTGTTGAGTAAAAATGAACACAACAGTTGTTGTGTAGAGTCTAACACAACACAAAGTGAACATTTTACCCATCAATCGTTGGGTAAATGTTTACCCCAAAACGACCATGTTCCCTAGTTTGACCCAATTATGTGTAACACTTTACACAACCGGTTTTACCCAACACTTATTTTCATTTTGGTACACATACATTTTTTTTTAAATGCAGGTATATATTTTAAGCCATTTTGGGTGTCATATTTGCATTCTAATCTTCTTTCGCAATGTTATTATCCACGGAATTCAAGATCTTTAGAAGAACTTATCTTAACTTGACCGGAACGGCGCTCGAACCCACAACCTCTGTATTCTTAAACTGACGCTGTATCCACTGTGCTAACGAAGTAGTTGATATGTGGAAGTGTTTTCTGTTAATATAAACTATCTCAAAAGACCGCATTCCCGAAACCGCCCGCGTTAGCTTTTTTTTTTCTTTTTTTTTTTTCATTTTTTCTTCATTTTTTTTTTTCTTCATTTTTTTTTTCTTCTTCAATTTTCTCACCAAAATCTTGCAAAATCCAACTTTTTGGCCAAACAGATGACGATCAGGTCTACATTGAAAAAAAATCCGCAGACCGCATTAGATTTTCAGTCTCTCATGTCATTTGAGACAAACTTCTTCTTTTTTGGCCTTATGACTAAATATGACAAGATAGAAAGAAATTGCTGAAATTAGTTAGTAAATGTTGAGATTGAAATGAAAAAAGCATAAATATAACGAAACTAGTCAATTATAATGCTATATTATCTTAAGGGAGACCGATGTGTGAAGGTCAGGTTGCCGGCAAACCGTTACAAAATTGACCTTGATAATAATGTGCTCCCGCACGGCTAGTTTACTTTACCTTGACTGGACAATAGTTACATCGATCGGTAACGCGGCTTTATACACAGGAATGTTACCCAACAAAGTTTAAAACTACAATATCGTTGGGTAAATGTTTACGACCATGTCCCCTATTTTAAACCAATTATGTGTAACACTTTACACAACCGAAGAGGTTTTACCCAACACTTGTGTCATGTTGGTACACATAAATTGAGTAAATCTCCTTTTCACAATAGTTCTGTGTAGGCAATTTACCCTTTTGTTGTGTAACACTTTACTTACACTACATTATGCCCATTTTATGCACATTTAAGCTATGGCGGGTGATAACGGTCAAAGCTTTCTAGTGCAGGTATAGGACTTGAGGACCTCATCCCGGCTTTTTGTAGGTAAAATGTGATAATACATTTATGGTCCTGTAGAATAGAACAATGTTCTTGTGGGAGTGAAGTAGTGACATATCTGGTCTGAGATCTAGGCCATATTTCCTATTGCGTATATAATAATCTTATAAGCTTATTATATACGCAATTAGTTCAGGACTATTACAGCTACTTCACTCCTAAAAGAATATAAATTGTCTTAAAATTACTATAACATGTATAAACATATCACAATTTCCAAATCCGGGATTAAGTCTTCAAGGCCTGCCTCCAGCAAGAAAGCTCTGACCGTTGTCACCCGCCATAGCTTAATTGTGCAAAGAATGTGCATAATGTAGTGCATGTATACATGTAGTGTAAAGTGTTACACAACAAAACAGTAAATAGCCATAGCATTATTGGGTAAAGGACATTTCCTAAATTTATGTGTACCAAAATGACACACAAGTGTTGAGTAAAGTGTTACACATAATTATGTCAAAATAGGGAACATTTTTTGGGTCGTTTAGGGGTAAATATTTATCCAACGATATTGTAGTTTTAAACTTTGTTGGGTAAAATTGAGCTATTTGATGGGTAAAATGTTCACTATGTGTTGTGTAAGACTCTACACAACCACTGTTGTGTTCATTTTTACCCAGCAATATTACACTTTCATGGTGTCAAATCATGTTTTACCCTATGATGGGCACTTTTCTACACTCCCAGAGTGTAAAAACCGGAATACAATAGTAAACTACTAGATTTCGCGGTTCGTGGGTTGGGCGGTTCTCGGGTTAAGGGTTTATGGGATGTGTATACTCTTAAAATTCAGTTATCACAGGTGCCCATAATACAGGAACCTCATGTGCCCTTAAATCCAGGTAGGCTACCCCATGTGCATATCCATGTAATTCAGTACATGTGTTATTAGGCCTAGGGTTTTATATTGGGATCTTAGTTCAGAGGTCTTTTAGTTTTAGAGTCAGCGAGAGGAGGGGTCTATCGTCATGATCATCTGTGCCCAGTCTTGAGAACTGTGTGTCGACATTGATTATTCCTCCGTAGGTATGCCTAAACGTCATGAACGTAATATATATGTATTTAAATCACGCATGTTTGCGCACACCGATATCCATGTAACATTCCCATTTATATAACAGACATCCTATGATTGGCCTAGGGCCTATCCGAATTGCTGTAGTGTTAAACTACAACATTGTACACACTTGCACTGCACGCTAAAGGTCTGGGTTTGATTCCTGGCGCATGCAGACTGACCCCCCCCCCCCCCCCCCCCCCCTCATTTGACTCTTTTCATCCTGATCATGCATGCATCCAAGTTTAACTCATAAAAACCGGGACAAAAACACGCCCGAGAGTTAAAGATATAATTGGAGCTAAATGTTTGCTCACACCGGCCCTGTAACATTCCCATTTATATAAAAGACATCCCATATAGGCATGTTGAGGGCCCGTTGTGGCCTGCGCGCATAGATGGGTCCGCGATGGGATGTTGAGGCACTGAAATTATACCACCGCAATCCGCAATCACTTTAACAATAACATGTTTAACACATAATGTGTTCCTGGATGAAGGCCTACGGTTTACGCTCCCAGTTCCTTTATTAACCCTAACCCGCCATCTGATCCTTTTTTACCTCCTGATCATATACATCGGCCGAGTGCACCAATGACGGGTAACTTAATAGGGAGGTAAGCTACCTCCCTAGTAGTTATGCTGTAACTGTAGCGTAACTTACTAACGATGTAATTCTTAGAGCACAACTGGCGAATAACAACAGAATAGTAACTAGCGAGGTAAATATCCACATTAATCAGCATCGTCCCCTTACAAAATTAATTGGCGCATATGCGAAGTGTTAACCTATAGGTTACTGTAAAATACTGACGTGAGTGGTCCTCCGTAATATTTAAAATGTGTCGTCACTCGCTAGGTCATAGGTGAGTGTACATAATTAACATAAATAATCATGTTGAGTCGGCTTGCGTTCCGAACAAAAATGACGGTATTTCTTTGGCCAAAAAATTTCGAATTTGTTCAACGCTTTTTCAAAAATAAGGACTATCAAGACATTACAAACATATTTTGGGCGAGGGGCACACACAAATATTGCACCAAAAAGCACAATTTTAATGACAAACACAAGCACCCGATGCAAACAATTATATACAATTATAACACACCTCTTTACACTCATACTTCCGTGGCATGGATACCTTGTCCTTCGCCTGTTAACCGCAGGACCCCGGTTCGATTCCCAGACCACGCACTGCACGATATACTTTTATTTTTGTTCTTCTAGTTATACCCTTCCACTCACAATAATGTTGAAACTTCAGTTTTAATTAATAAAAACAATAATAAGTTTATTTATTTAGTCATTATTTAAGATCCTTGGACAATATAGTACATTTTGGTCAAAATATGACCCAAAGTCGGTGCGATTAGTGTTTGAATGGGCAAAAGGAGTTGATCTAAATTTTGACTAAAAAAATCCCCAAATTGCATGAATGAATTTTCAAAATATAAAATATTTCAGCTTATGAGGGGTCACATTCCACTTCAAATATACATCCCCTGGGCATGCAAGCGAAATTGGTCTTTCAACATCAGCGAATCATCCCCTCCAATGTTCACAACAAATTTACGCTACTGCTAGAATCGACTGACTGACTTGTGGCATAAAATGTTATGCCCCAACTTACTCTTGGGTCCGGTCAGGTATAACATTTAGCGTAAATTACCCGCCAGTTACTAGCCTAGTAGCTTACCCGGCATTGGCGCTCTCAAAATTTTGGGTTACGCCTCAGTTACTAGCGAGGTAGCGCTATTCTTCAGCTACCCGTCATTGGTGCACTCGGCCGATATACTATTATAGTTTAACTCATACAAAAACACGCCCGGGAGTTAAATTTAATTTGAGTCCTTTTTCTCTCTTTGTTAGCCACCGGACGGCTTTCTTTTACCCGCCCCATGAAAAACCCAGTTTGCGCCACGAACGCGTGCGCCGGCAATCGCGTGCGCCATGTTTTGTTTTGTTTATACGCGAGCGCGTAGCAACAGTTTGTTGTCTACCTAGGGCGAAGATCCCTATGCATAGCGATTACATGGGCAGATGGGCAGGAATCTGCACCCGAAGGCATTGGACGGACGGACGGACGGACGGACAGACTCGCCAAAAATAGTATTATGATTGCATGTGTAAAAAGTTATTTTACGAAATCGATGTTTAGCACAATATTGGGTAAAAAACTACACATTTCTTTTGTACCCAGCAAAATTCGACACTCATTTCTAAGCGTGTATGGAACTTAGTGGGGCAGAGAAAATCATTATCCATTAGAATAGTATCGCAGGTTGTTGTTGAAACATCGGTCGAATCTATGTAATGGTTTCACCTAGACTGAATCCTTCCCGTCTTCACAGTGTCCATACTTTTATTTTTAAATGGCGGCCAAATAGAGGGACGTTGAGACCCAGTCTAGGTAGCACCCAGCATCGGTGAGGTTGCAGAATTCAGTGGTCCGTCAATCTTTTAGCGTTTCATCTTCTAGAAACACCTCCTAAATATTGTGTATAAGTTGATGCTGTGATTTATTTGTCTCAACTGAGACATCGACGATAACACTTTTCCTTTCTATGATGATAACATTATTTGCTTTTAAACTTTCCGTGCGGCTATAGTTTTCCCATGTACAAAACAGATTTTGTTATCAGAAACCTTTTCCCAACTTTTAAAAGTCTATCTCAAGAATTAGTGAACCAATACTAGGCATGTTTGTAAATATTTTAATGCATTTCTGATGGGGATTCCAAATATGGTGATGAAATTAAATATTGTTGACATTTTGAAACATTTTGTTCAATTTTGGAGATGTCGTCTGCAGACGCCTGCCGCGTGTAAAGTGTTTTAAAACGTATGTTTTTGATCGAAAACTCAAGATATCAACTGCCCTTGTTTCCTCATTTAATACGTAATCGTCTGCGTGATAGGAAATCGAAAATTCTGAATTACTGAATAATAATTATTCAGTTCACTAATTTAAGAAAAAAATATTAAGTTAATTAAATGAGGTTATAACATTTCCAAATATTGAATAATTATTGACATTTCAAGCACTCCGTAGCTCTTGCGGTGAAAACATCCACAAACCACAAAACTCAAGGTAAACGCATCAGTTAAAATAATATAATACTTTATTTCGATATTTCGAATAAAGACATCAGGCAATTATTATCAGGCAACGTTTTCAGTACAAACGTACGACTATATTATGCACATACATTTATCTTATACAAGTGCAAATTATATGATTTGCCGTAGATGATATAATAAAGTGACGGTGCAGTTGCTTGGGGACCCACTCCTGCTATTCGATTATAGATTGCGATCAGAATAGCATTGTATAATACATTATACAGTCTGGCGATAATTACTTGTCGTCTGAGGTGTTCGACCCTCATTACAGCGTAAGAGACAGGCAGTGATATACCTTGCAAACAAATCAGATTCAATACTCGCTAACAAGTCGTGTCCTAATGCTAACCTTATAAGGTAAATGTGCTTAGGGAGCACATCAAAACTCGACCGCGCGGCAACCGCCGGTTCCGCCCGGTTGGACCGCATATCATTGTTTAGAACAATAGAAACCGGCTGCAACCGCACGGAACCCCACGGAACCGGCGGTTGCCGGGCGGTCGAGTTTTGATGTGCTCCCTTAACGGATCGCCATAATATGGACCTGGCCTTCTAGAAAATATGGATGTGTAATTCAAAACAATATGACTGACTGTGACGCTATACTAGTGTACAATCAGACAATTCAGTTTTAGTTAGTTGCCCAAATGTTCACTCGTATGGAAGCATAAGTGCGACGAAAAAACCCCATTCTTTTGCGGGCCCAACAGACCCATTTGTTTCCAAATTTTCAAATGACAAAAATTAACTTCTTCTTTTTTTTCTTCTTTTTTTTGAGAACTTTTTAAAATGTTTTCATATTTTTTGAGATTTTTTGAAAATCTTGAAATGTTTGAAATTAATTGTAATTTTTGAAATCAATTGTTGAAAATGCCCCTAAATTCCAGAAATGTTTGTGTAAAAATAAACCCACTGACTGACCCTACCTGAGACGTCCGTTTGCCCCGTAGAACAGGGATATTTTTCGTCGCCTTGATGTCAGTTAGTCCAAGTGTTCACGCGATAACGTTACGCCACCAGTAGCACGTCAAACCATAACAGTATTTATAGTCAAACGGTTTGCCCTTATCATAAATACTGGAATGCCCTCTATGACACTTCTAGAGCTCCTCCAATTGTTCATTATCCATTGTTTGTCACGTTGATTATATGTACGAATGCGCTACCGGAAGTCTGGATCGTGCAAGGTCAACATAATCGGTGACCTTTTTTTAGATAATGCACGTTGCGAGTGGTAACCGGTGACTTCTTTTTAGATGATGCACGTTGCTAGTGGTAACCGATTAAGTTGTCCTTGCACGCCTTATACGGTAGAGCATTCGAAAGAGCGTAAATCTTGAAACACATTTATTGATTTAATCGTTTAACACACTGTGTATAATAACCTGTTGGTCTTATGTATCAACCAATTTACATGAATATACAATCGATGGTGTTTTATTATAGCTCTGATCCAAATTCCGTCTTCAATACCATCAATTATAATCACTATTCTCATGGTCTTAACCAATGGTCATTGTATATATTTAACCAGTAAATTGTGTGTATATATTTGATTATGCTACGAATACAGAATCCAAATTATTAGTGTCACCAAACATGTAAATTCAGCTCTACATTTAACATACTAACATATGTAAAAGCTGAATGCAAACTACTAACATATGGTTAATACGTTGACAGTTGGCCACTGGTAAGCCTTCGATATAGAAAACATCCCAATATAATATTGTAGACAATTATTCATATCGACAGCCAACAATTTATGTAAGAATCTGAACACCCAGAAATCGACGCTTTTTTCAAGATAATTACTTCACAGTTTCGCGCATGTTTACAACTTGCATTCAAATTTGTAAACCTCTCCATTAAACCAAGAATTGCCTATTGCCGTTGGACACATAAGTTAAGAGAAACGCAAGGTGAAGACGTGTGTGCTAATGCCTCTGAGCATACGAGAGGTAAATCATAGATTTATTCACTAACAGTGAAACCAAAAATCGCAAATAATTTAACATAATTTTGTGTAAAACAGTAATCAATCTGATTACAACATAACTCAATTTGTCATCAATTGTCAAGGTATAATTTATTTGAACTCAAAGTTCGCAAAGAGAATGCGGGGTGATTCGACTGGGGATCGCAGAGAGAGCTAATCCCCTACTCCGGCGCAGCGAGCCGACCACAGAGGCAATCACCTTCAAATGATATCGCATATCAGATTGTCACGACTCCGCTGAATCATGAACAATCAAGTGACCTTACATGGGGACCGCAAACTCCGCTGAGTAGTGCTGGCCCCCTACTCTTAAGGCAGTGCCAGCCCGAAAAGAGGGAATCACTAAAAATGTATTGATTTAAGCTGATCAATTTAATATTGCAATTGTTTACATGAAATAATATGACGTGATTTATATATTAATTACAAGACACATAAACCTGTAATCTGTGAACCGTACATGTACATATTTTTGTATTTATAAATAAAATAGCATTTTTAATCCAAAAAAACGCATGACGCAATTCAGTATCACTTGTACTGACTAATAATGTGGTCTACATTTTTAGAAACGAAAAAGAACAATGTCAAAAAGAAATGCAAACCTGAAAACATGCAACGAGAATGCCACCAAATGGGCGTGGTGGGTGGGAAAAATTTGGATCAGAGACAGAATAGAGAATCTACCTCATCGTAGGAAATCTCGGAGGATTGTGACACACGAAAGGCGGACGCGACCGATCCCCGACACGCGGGGAGGGTTCCGATGAATGTAACAGCCGGTCAATTGTCGCAAGCTAGCCAAGTGGAGAACCCGCGCGAACCAGGAATTAACAACTGGCAACTTAGTGCCGTTGGCAAATGCAATTAGTTTTGATTTCACCTCAACTAATTGGTATTGTTTCTAGTATCTATCATTCGCCCTGTGATAACCAAGCTTTGACAAAAATATCCATATTAAGGAATTGGTTTATTGATACAATGGTATGCCTCTCCTCCTACATTAACAGTGTTTTTAAAATATGAATTATGAGCTCAATTTAGTAAACAATCATGTATGGAATTTCTTATTACATAAATGTTATGATTTTAGAAAAATACTTAGATACACTTCTCGAAGTGTATGATAGATAATTCATTCGCTATCAGTGCATTCGTGCTTAATTATCGCTCTCGTACTTGCATGTACGAATGCACTGTAGCTCATCAATTATCTTTATCATAGCTTGTTTGCATTTTTTTTTAAATTTTTAAACCATACACTCTCAGCAAAAAGGGTTCTAAAGGGGTTCTTTCTAAAAAAACTGACCTCTATGTGGAACCTCTAGGATCTTCATCGAAACAGAAAAAGTTCAAAAAGGTTATAAATATTACCATATTTGGTTCTTCGAAGAACCTTTTGGGGTTCCTTAATTTTTAAGAACCATTTTTGCGGGTTTTTCTCTCAAGGGTTCTAAATAGAGGACAAAAAGGTTCTAAGTTGAACCATTTGTGACGCGATCAAGAGGAATGAGTCGGATGTCGACCCTGGTCGAAAATGAGTTTTTAATACAGTTTTAAAGAAGACACCTAGAGCTTTCAGAAACTGAAAACCCCATGTCGATACGACGTTTTGTTCCAAAGTTATGTCAAATTGTATACATGAATTTCCATCAAAAATGTACGCCGCCATTTTGAATTGGCCATATCTCAATTTGGGATTCCCCGACATCCGACTCATTCCTCTTGATCGCGTCACATTTTTTCGGAGAGTGTATACCGGTTGTGGCGTTGATGTGTGTCCCAGATTCCCACTGATATCAGATCTTCAGTGTTGCCAGGTGGTATGTGTTATGTATATTATCCTGTATGAATTACATACAAATACATGTATTATTTGAGTAGCAAGAACTGATCTTCGCCAGAGGCATTTCAACGTTGACATTCACACTAGTCTTTGTTAAAGACGCCTCTCGAAGGCGCGAGGGCCGAGCACTCACACTGTTTTACCGCCACAAAGCCTTGGTGAAAGGCTACATTCACTCTAGTCTACACTGTGTTATGCGACAGGATTTATGGATTTAAGTCAAATACGGCCATACAAGTTAAAGGTGTATGTTCCGATCACTTTTGGGGGGATATGATTTCTTATTCATGTTATTCGCATCAAGATATTTTGATATCAGAAGAATCCCCATGTTTGTCTCATTATGTCTGTAAAATCTTAGGGGCCAGAATTGTTCCATTAAGAATTTATAAGCCAAAATATGGTGAATTATTGCCAAAGGTGGTTAACCACCAACCAGTTTGTGTACAACTCAATGGGCAAATGTTTTGTGACCGTGTGCTTCTAAAATAAGAACTAGTGAAGTTATGCAACTCAAACGTTGGAACGTGACAGTTTAAAGGATGACCTTCCCTGTAAAATAGAAAACATCAAGTTGAAAATCGGTCCAGCAATCAGATCATCTACCTTTAAAGTAGGGCCTATATGAATCATTATTTATTAATACTTTCCACTCGGTAATTGGTTTGACCACATTAGATAACAGATTTTTCAGAAACCTTTCCTAACTTTTAAGGTCTATCTCAAAGAAAAACTGATCCAATACTAGGCATGTTTTTATTGTACTTATCTTAAAGAATTTTATGACGAAATTGTTGGCTTTTGTTGTAAAAATTGCCTTGTGAATTAGCTTAATTTGTTCTAAAATAGATATTTCAGACCAATTTCAAGATAATTTTAAGTTTGAGCTTGAGCTGACTTAGGGTTATTTCCCCCCCCCCCCCCCCCCCATTCATACTATGCATATTTATACTTATTTCAATATATCCACATGGTGATTCCAAATATGGCAATGAAATTCAACAATTTGAGCTGAGCACAAGCGTTGACCACCGTTGACCTATCATGCTGCGTCATTTTGTGTGGTGGAGCACAGTTAAATTAGCTACGCTTTATACCACAAATACAATTTCATGATTTAATGCACACGTCCAGATACAATGACCGTTTCAATCCGTGCACATATTTTGATTCACCCTGTATTACTTCACCAGTAGTAGTCTCACCAAGATCCCCTCGCGGTCAAAGAAGGTTTTTAAAGACAGCACCACAATGCATTGCATTTTTGCAAAACGCTAAATCTGGTCCCCGATTCATCTCGGTCCCATAGACATAGGTCTATGCACAAAACTATGGCTTCATAGCGCCATCATCGTACGAGCTCTTCGATTCTTGTTTACATCAATAAATAAAAAAGTTCTCAATTGGGTTTTTTCTTATTTCAAAAACCTGAGAGCTCGACTAATGTAGTAAACAACTTACTCACGGTTATTGGATACATGTCATGCGGTACAGAAAGCCACGATCTCGATATATCGGGGTACAAAGGTCACTGATATATCGATCGTATTGATACGAGTATCGATAAGGGATAATCCAAATGCATCGTCGGAAAGAAATCTTGAGTTCGCGCAATGCATTGAGGGTGCGACGTTAACATCTTCTTTGCCTCGCGGTCGTGTTTTTTTTTTTTTTTCATAAAATATACATTTTTTTTATTACCTATGCTCAGTTATCTACAGACGTTCTCATAAATAACAAATAACAATGAAGTTCGCTACTGTTTGGTGCCATAACAAATCATGAAAGGACAATGAAAACTCCTGAAAACAGTTCAGACAAATTGTTCATCGTATCTTTCATTATAATTCATAGTGCGTTGCATCTATCCAATGGGGCCAAATCTTTAGCAGCAATTACTGGCTTTTTTAGTGCTCAGCAACTTGCTTTAAGATTGTGAGGAGGTCGCTCTCTGAATCATCTGAATGTGCCAAAATTACCACTATTTTGTGCTCAAAAGTCAATAGAGCAACACACACTATAATAGTTGTCAGTGTGACACTATAGACGGCAGAAATATCCGTTAGGGCACATTTAAGATTGAGACCTCCGCCATATTATCATGCAAACGGTTGAGTAATAAAACAAGTGGTTGCTACTTTAAATGTGATATCCTTGGAAATAAGATTAAATCGGCTTCCTATTATGGATATGTAACACAATACGAAAACATCACTAAACTACCGGAAATTTGGCAATTAAAAAAAATGTTCGAACTTTTTTGAGGAATTTATTATAATAAAAACCTATCGTTTGTTTGAAGTATATTTTGTTGATCGCCTATTCCAGAAGAATCAAGGTCATAATACACACAGTTAATTTTCGGACATCTCAGGTATGGTCCGAAAATCATGGGGTTATAACTGTGCGTAAAAATGTTGGTAATATTTCAAATATTTCAAAAACTCTTTTTTTTTTAATCAAAAAAATAAGAATAAACCGAATTAATATCAAATTCGAAACAATTTAGTTCTGCCTGTATAACAGATGCGTTTTGTCTCCCTCTTTGGCCTTAGCATCTATAGTGTAACTATGGATCATTAAATGATTGGCCACAAATTAACCTTCAGCAATGCTGACCTGGTTCTGTAAGCAAATGTTTATCTCGTTGAACTCCTCGACTTCTCTCCCAAGACGCTCCAACTCCTCTTTCCGAACCGCCGCTTCACACACAGTTTTACGCAATAATCTCCCAAACGCCGTGTCGACGGTCTCCTCACTTACACCCTCTTTCGGTACCGGCGTGGCCGGTCGAAAATGTATAGACGGCAAAGCAAGATCAAGGCAATTAGCATACGCATCGCCATGAACTTGAACCGGAGCTCTATCATTAAGGGCACTTCTTCCTCCTTCAATAGCTGTAATCGTTTCACTAATGACAAACGGGAACGTAATAGGTGACAATGCCGTTTCCGGGCATTCTTTTATAATTACATCTGATGGAGAATCCAGGTCGGATTCCGATTGTTGATCAACATTATCAATACATACGCTACCTTCACTATCCGTCGACTTATACATTGTCGGAATTTGAGCACTTTGTATCTCCATCTGTTTACTTCGTGAGTTTTTGTGCATCATCTTGGGTCTGACTCCTTGCACAGTGGTCAACTTACTGTTTAAATCACCCAATGTTTTACTACGCCGGACAAGAACCTTTTTACCTCTTTGTCCACCACGTGCTTTGGAATCATGCGCCTTAATGTCGCCCGGTGATTGGCTGGTTTTGAGTATCTTACTAGACCCTATTTCAGTAGTGGGCATGGCAAGAGGGCGTAACCTTTGACCTGGCATGTGACGTCGGCCGATTGACGGGATACATTCCATCGGCGGTAAAATTGGCTTAGTCCCCGCCCTCTTCACAATTGTGCAGTCCATACTCGTACTATTGTCACAACCGGTGCTTTCAGAGAATGCACGCGGTCTCGTAGTTCGCGGTTCACGCTTGGTGTTAGGTTTTTCTAATATCGCCTTGCCCTCTATAATATCCGGAGGTCGAGGATTTTTACCTCTCGCGCTATGTTTAAATTGTAGTTTCCCTGCGGGCAACGGGGCCGGGGTATTTCTTCGCCCCCTCCTCGTGACTGCAGCTGATGGTCCTCTTGCGGTGCTCATGTCTTGCACTTTGGTGTTTTCCAACGTTTCAGTTATCTGAGATATCTGATTGCTTACTGTCTCTCCTGATGAAGACTTCCTAACTGACCTTGACCTTCTTTCGGACATTTGGTTTGGTTACTAAATAGTACTTCTCTCCAATTCCTGAGTATACTTCCCAATCTTGATGCTCTTTTTGATGATGGCAAGTATCTATCGTTTACCTATAGAGTAAGAAAAAAGAAAAGAAAACAATAACACATGAACAAAAAAAATACGTGGTATTAGGTTCAATAACACATGGTTCATCAAAAATAACAATCGCATAATTGTTCATTGGCTGGCTAATTGGCTAAGTTATTGCACGCAGGCGAGAACTAATTAAATCAGTCGGGGACTCACACCTGCGCGGCTGTACAATAACATGAAGAAGGTATTCTGTATACAAACGATACAAGATGTAACAAATTAATCAGCATGTTCAATCCAATGCATGGGACATCGAGGTTTCCAAATAAAGACTGCACTGAAAACATAACTTTGTCATTTGACAAAAATACAATTGTCATGCAGACTGTCCTATATGACAAATTGATTATTTGTCTTTACAACTAAATAATTTGTCATGTATGCACGAAATGACTAATTATAATTAGTTGAAACGTCGACCAGATCTTTTCCCCCCTTCTTTTACCCCCTCACCATCATCACCTCTCCCACTCACCATATCGTCGCTATTCTTTCAAAACCTCGTATCTCCAAAAAAATAATTTTTGCAGGAGGACGAAAAAAAGAAAGTTGGAGATACGAGGTTTTGAAAGAATAATATCGTTATTTCGTCATTTAATCAGTCCGTATATCAATTCAAGCCATTTGCAATAATATCTCACCTGTAGTCCACAAATTTGCTGCGAACTATCAAGAATGTTGGAAGTTTCCTGCACATGGTCAGCACCTGTGTTTCAAAACCTCGTATACATACGAGGTTTTGAAACACCGGGGCTGAAAAAGCAAATTGTTCTGCCTTCTGATTGGCTGTGACAAATAAAAACATTACCATCATTTGCATAATGTCTCTGACATCATGATAAATTCAAAAAATCAATTTTGAGGAAAGCTGGAGATACGAGGTTTTGAAAGAATAGCGACGATATGTTGAGACTTGCAGTTTTGCTTTTATTTAATTATAATTTGTCATGAAAAAGTGTCTTATTTGACAAATTGCAAAAATGATTTGTAATGTACCAACATTAATTTGTATTGCAGCAAAAATTATTTGCATTGCAAGAAAATTAGTTTGTCATGATAGCAGTGTAATTTGTCATGTGACAAACATTAGTTTGTCACATTATTTACATCGTATTTCAAGGTATTATAACTGATTATTGTAATCGCATATTATATTGTACATTGGCTGGCTAATTAGCTAGGTTTTTGCATGCAGGCGAGAACTAAACACAAAAAGTATCGTAACACTTAAACATGATCGAATTAAAGAACGGTCCGAAAGGGTATGGATTAAACAAAGCTAAAAACCCAGTGCATAATTTTGTTGTGCGTATTTTGACACCTCGATTGTTGAGATACGATATTGCGGAGCGGAGTTATTGTCATTTCAATGGTCGTAGGTCCAGTTTCCAAGGTGACAATCACCCTATAGAAAGAGGTTTGCATTACTGTTTAGAATGATCAGATTCGTGATTTTCAATAGGGATGAGTGTCACCTTGGAAACTGGACCCACGATCATTGAAATGACCATAACTCCGCTCCGCAACATCGTATCTCAACGATTGAGGTGTCAAAATACGCACAACAAAATTATGCACTGGGTTTTTAGCTTTGTTTAATCCATACCCTTTCGGACCGTTCTTTAATTCGATCATGTTTAAGTGTTACGATACTTTTTGTGAGCAGTTTATAATTAAATCATTCGGGATCTCGCACATACATCTGCTCCGCTGTACAATAACATGAAGAAGGTAATCTATACAAACGATAGAAGATGTTACAAATTAATCAATGTTCAATACAATGCATGGGTCATCGCGGTTTCCAAATAAAGACTGTTGTAGCCAAATTTAAAAAATAAAAATAAACAAGATTGTCTCAGATGACCACGCGCGTAGCTTTTTAAATTCGCATTTAATCGCTTAACTTTGTTTAATTTTATATTTCTTGAACTTGAATCATGCTTCTTCGGCATAATTCTGTTATACCCTTCACACCAACATTGGTTAGTATGCGTCGTTCTTAAAATCACGCACTATGAATACCCCTGTGAAGGGTATAACAGAATTACTCCGCTTCTTCAAATTATAAGTATCATTATCAGCTTCATTGTCTTGCTTACAAGAGTAAAATAACCACATACAAATAGAACGTTTCACCATGGGTGATATAAAACTTGTATGTCATGTACGTACCTTTGTGCATTGATTTTACAAAATATCTCGAAACAACACATACGCATTTTAATAATTGACCTATGCATATCGCGCAGTCTCCAAAGGTTATTCCAGCAAACTTGAACAAATGTTGATACGCTCACAATAGTACTCCCCCTACGGGTCGTGCCATTATCAATTACGTGCATTGAATTTCGTATTCATCTCTAACAAGGCATACGCATTGGCTCAGTCCCACGGTTATTACAGTTTATGATTTATTACGCGTTCTGCCCTATTCTCGCTCGTTCATGAACTTCCTTTCATAAGCCTGTCCAAGAGATGTTAAGGGAAGTGTCAACTTTTTTATCGAACAAATGTTGATTTTTGAGATCAAAAACAAATTTGTGGCACTTTTTGGTCAATAATTTCAAAACCAAAAATTGTTAAGTCAAAAAAAAATCAATGACTTGGGATGATTTGAGTGACATTTAGGAAATTGTTTACCGAAAACAGATTTTGTTAGGTTGTCTGAAAATTGTTGGCGCCAAAAACAGTGATTTTGGGGCCAAAATGTAAAAATCTCTATTTTTAGTAAAATTTGATACCAGGAATGGATTCTCTGACTCGTTTCATTTAAAAATGTATACTTTTTTGTACATCACAGTTACTGTGCTTGATAAATTTGGTGCCATGTAACTCTGGGATCATCTCATTTCCTGCCCTTAAAAATTGAAATTTAATAATTTTCTGCAGGTTGAACGTGCACTATCTGGCTAAAAAGTTGAGCTTTTCAAATTTTTTTAATTGTTCCTTTGATATGTGTTTTTTTGTATATAAGTGTTCACTTGGTGACAGACAGTACAGAGTTAACATAGAGAAATTGTAACATTGTCAAATCCCCAAGAGACCTACATGTGGCTAGAAACTTAGAGTGGTAGCTCGGCATTAAGTGCGAAAACGACAAGTTGCACTTTGTCTTATTTAGTACGAGCCTTAGGGACGGCATCCAGATTCATACGGATTGAAAAACGTCCGACGCTTTGACAAAACGCACTGGCTGTCCGTACTAAGGAGTTTTTCATTGCGTTCGATGACCATGGCTAAACACATTTCCCAAAACACCGAATTGACACACGGGGAAGTAAGCAAACAAACGGTGAGACGTGGCCTATTGTTATCCGATAATTGGTTTGCTTTACTATTGACCCATTACACGCGGACAATATACTATATCGATCGATCAATACCTTTAAGTGGGCAATTACGACGGAGCAAACATTATTTTTCGTATTTGCGGGTCATTATTTAACTGCATCCCGTTCATCTATATACACAAAACTGCCCGTTTATCCCATTGCGTTTACCCTCTCCGTTCGACGGTTGTCAATCCATACCAATATGGATGCCATCCCTTATTACATTAGTGAAGCGCTCTTCATGAACAATATCTCAAACTGAAGAAGAGAAATTAATCCATAATTTTGTAGTTGTATATTTTTAAATTTGGAAATATATTTTTAGAGTTATAACCGTATTTATAATAATAATACTAATAATACTAATAATAATCGGGATTTATATATAGCGCCTTTCCAAGATTGATCAAAGCGCTGTAATTTCGCTGCCACTGACTGGCGAATCATCAGAAGTAGATCGCATCAAGGGTGCTGCCAATTCAAGCGCAAACCTATCCGCACTTAGATTGTAACATCCACCATTTGTCAGTGTAGCTCCCCAAATTCCATTGGGTGAAGGACATTTTTTGATAACCGAAACAACTGAGCACCGATTTTGAAAGCAGGAGGAAACCGGATTAACCCGGAGAAAACCTGCGAGAGCGTGCATGGATCGTGATAAACCAAATGCACATAAAGCCCGGCCGTGCACAGAATTGAACCCGGACTTCATTGGTGCAAGGCGAGGGAACTACCGCCGCGCCAACACGCTCCCCCATATATCCAGGTAAGTTACTTTTTGAGGACTGTACAAAACAAACGCATCAATAACAAACTATTGACAACATGCATGACATGAGTCTAACGTACATACAGTGTGTAATCATGGATCTTTTTTTCCTCATGTCAATTGTGTAACATGTGCACTTCAGTAACCTCTTTTATTTCATCTTAATGCTGTCTCAAGGCCAAATCGACATCAGGGCATATATCTATTAAGAAAAGTAGATAGTGTTTTATGGATGCTATATATTTTGCGCACACAAAGAATAAAAAGGAAGCGGAATGAACAATTCTATTGTCTGAGTGGCAAGAAAGTACAAATCTCACTTAAAACATTAATCCTCTCAGTCAGTAGGGAGGTCACGCTGCATGTCATATTTTGTTATACGCAAGAAAACAATGGAGTATCAGTGACTGCAATATTTGCTAGAGATTGCTTCGGAAAATGGTCTATTTGGGCTTCTCAAAAACTGAGAAACGTGTTAAAAATCATGCAGAATTTTAGAGGAGGGTCAATAACATCTGCAGAATGGTAAAATGTACAGTTTTAAATACGTTTGGTGACCAAATTTATGTCGTAAAATGTTGGAAAATTCACGTTTTGAAAATCCGTGGTCTTCAAAATTACAGGAATCCTAACTCATTCTAAACCTCACCAAATCATGAAATGAACCCTCGTCTACAAAAAAGTCCGTGTACGTATTGCTCTATCTGCTTGGAGATAGCGAAGACCACGGAAACCTCATAGCTTTATACCACGGAATGAAATCTGCCATAGACATTACATGGCGAATACTCGTACAGATTTGCACTGCAGACCTCTGTGTAGAGAGTGTTGACAATAGCATGACAATAGCAAGGTCGTTTGACTATTGTGTTTGTGCATGTTTGTGACGACTGACCCTGTTTAACAATCTTCATAGCTTTCATATAGGGCTTGGGTGACCTAACTATTGACTGCTCTATTTAGCGTTTAGAATGTAATGACACTGCATATTCTATTCAAGAGAAGTTACTGATGATGTTTTTTCGAAGATAGTATGAGTGCTGTGTCGTCTTGAAATGTCATGGTCACTTGTAGTTCTGATCACAACACACCTTCAACGGCTCAAAATTATATATTAATACAACATGTCTACACAGCGACCAATCGAGACTTTGGCCAGAGTCCGTCTGGCCAAAGTCGACGGACCTACAAGCATATCGAGGGCTCAGAAACACAAGGCCGTATCTCCATTTTGACCATTTTAAGAAAAAGACTATTGAAGATTTTTAAACACATTGGGGAGATGTAGATGAGGTCTTGTGATACTGGCTATAACTTTGAAAGGGGTTGTGTTATGGTGATAAGGCTGTGTATTAGGCCTACTGGAAAGATAATTTCTTTCTGAAAATGTTGATACCAAAATCTCATCTTTGAAAAAATGGAGATGAGGCCTAATTGTGTTGCTGAGCCCTCAGATATGTATAATATATGAAACCATGGTAACCATTGACATGGTGCTCTGCAATGTTTATCGACCGCAGCCAATGCTCTATGGTTTGAATTTAATTAGTTTAATCAAAATGGACTAAAAAAAGTCAAATTTTGCACCTCTAATATCTTAAATTTATAATCATTCTCGGTTTTGCCAGTAATATAGTATTGCCATTTCTATACCATTGTAGATCGTTGTACCAAATAAGCTTAACTCTTCATCCCCACCCCACCCCACCACACCCAAACCCCACCCCCACCACCCCCAAACCCCACCCAATAACTTAGTAAACCGTGTCACAAAAATGTCTCTATATAGGAGGAGGGTTCATGTACGCAGTATATACGGTCATCAACAAGTTACTGACCAGCTAATATAAATGCTTCTAACTCGCTTTAGGCATAACTCCTACTTCAAAATAGAAAATTATGAAGTTGTTGAGAACTTTCTCTTCTTTAATTTGAGATATCGCATATGGAGAATGGTTTGATATCAAGGTAGCTACAGTACCAAAAGTAAGATAGAGTACGGTTTCAATTTTCGCGTTTTGCTTTTTCTACACGCTGAAACGCGATGCCCAGGTTGGATAGTCGGCCGCATTGTTCCGATGGGTAAATACGGTGGGCACAAATACGTTACCTGTCGCTACTCTCCCCCTTGCGAAAATGACAATAGCACTTTACCTGACATTTTGAATTGTAACTTCCTCAATAAGCAACCATTCTTAACGGGCATATAAGCACATGTATTACCTGGTCAGTTACTTTTTTGATGACTATACATAAACCCTTGATCAATGCTTGTTTTCTTCTGCATTGTTATTGATTTCGATGATAATTGTCCTTGAACAGAAATAGTGTTACCGTTCAATTATACAGCCATTGAATTCAAAGATGTCCTTGCCAGAGATACGGTATTAAAGGTGTGAAGACGGTTGGGGACGCCGAAATGCATTTCACTGCTTCCTTGTGCCAGTAAATCTACGTGTAATAGCTTTAAATTGAGGCAAATACCCTGTTCCCTCATTCGTGATTTGTACACTTTAGTCATAGGCGACGAAACAAAAACTGTAGTGTAAGGGCAACCGGACCTCTCAGGTAGGGTCGGTCAGTCGAGCGGTTTTGTCGTGGGTTTTTGTCTACATTTACGCAATTGCTTGATTCCTCTGCTATTGCCATTCAATGATATCCTACATCATGGAATCAATGCACATACTTATAATAAAGGTTGCCTGCCTGCAGCCTCATAATTATCACAAAGTTCTATATAATTACAACCAGTCTGAAACGAAAGAGCGTAGGTGGCGGGATGCGGGGGACGTGCCCCCCCCCCCCCCCTACCCCTTCCAGTTCCTCGCCCGCACTAAGATTTGCCAAGCTCCCATAGAAAATGTGAATAAATATGACCGCCCCCTCTCTTAACAAAATTTCCACTCCTATCCCCTCTCCCTAAATGATGATGCTTCCGCTGTCGTCACTGCAAGTGTATCCTTAACGTGAGTGCCGAAAACGGGAAAGTCCCTAGAGTTATCTACGTCAGCTCATATTTTAAGATTCGCTATAGTTTTGTCACTCGATCGTATATAGTACGGAATGTTTTAAGTACCATCAGATGGCAACCTCGTAAATACCTTGCCAAATTGATATATTATCAACATTATCTCGACATGGTCATGTATTTTTTTCTCACCTTCTTGACTGAATAAGGTGGATAATCTATTTCACCATGACGACAGCTATTTTTTGTGAAGTCAACTTGGCAAGATACTCATAGCTATCTCGCCATGACAACCTTAACATCTTCAAGAGTCAAGAAGGTGAGAAAAAATATATGAACATGTCGACATAATGTTGATAATATGTCGACTTGGCAAGATAATTATGCTGCCATCTGATAGCCAGTGGCGTAACCATCCTGAAAGCTTGCTCTCCCCCCCCCCCCCTGAAATGACAAACTCTATGTATACCTATGTATACTACACAAAAATAGCGTCAGATATGCCCCTGATGACCACCTCCCCCCCCCCCCCCCCCCCCCACCACCACCACATGCCCCCACCACCACCACATCCCCCCCCCCCCCCCCCCACCCCACCCACCCCCACCCCAATTGAAGAACCTAGTTAGTAGTTACGCTACTGCTGATGGCACTTAAAACGTTCCGCATAGTTACCCAATTATGGACATCTCTGTGGTGATCAGGTTGCATGTGCATTACACATGAGTTCAAATCGGCTCGGAGTAAATTGGTGTCCGTCGATTTTGTTCAGAATATAATACTATATAAGCTTTTGTAGCCAACGGTGAAAGGTATTTTACAATAAAAACCTCACTATTAGTCAGATAACCTTGGACTTAATCAAGTTACGCAGCACGCGATATTATAGTCAATTATAATGAAATCACTTTGAAAACATTACCGATAGAAGGAAAGAATGGACAAAATCCATCTACCATGATGAAAAATTGCAACTAATTCCGGAAAATTAATAGCTAACATTTACAGGGAATTTCAATTTCTGAAAATAGTATGAGAGAAAAATAGTACTTCATGTATCACAAATGCTTAATTGCAAGGTACAAGACTTTTCCGTAGAAGCAAGTTTTGTTTCATTAAAAACATAGTTAAAGATCCATATTCGAGGGTCAAGTTTTACAATGACGTATAGGCTAAGTAATATTGTACGCATCAGCCATCATAATAATCTGTCACAAGTCAGGCGTAGCTTTTAAAATTCACATTTTATAGCATAATTTGGTTTTTGCGGGCCGATACTGCGGTAGATCACGATTTATGTCAGGACCCATTTTCCAATCTACGCTGATGCCCATAGTGTTGATTCCACAGTTAGTCCTTAACTTGCGTGGAAAGCGATCGGAAAGCTCTCTACCGTAATTCCATTAAATTAGGATCAATCCTAATGATGGATCTGACAGATGTCCCTCTTTCTACAGCTATCAACAACAATCAAAAAAAAGAGTGTGGATGTAAAAGATGATAACAAACATTATGATAACAATTACAACAATACCCTTGTTTTGTATCATAACAATATCCTGGAATTACTAGCTAAATCAAATCAATACCCTGGTATTACATGGAATATATATAGATCCGTCTCTGATTAAACGTCGACCGAAGCTGAACTTTTACTCAGATTATGTGTTTTCCGGTCGACAATTCTGTGAATCGGGTATAGAAAAACGCGTTCGCCGTCGGGCAAGTTCACATAAGCTTTTAGATTTTCTAGATTGACGTATCACAAGCGAATCATATTATAATGTATATTGTAGACCAAACTTGTCTATAGTATCATATGATGATACTATGCCAATGTCTATGTTATCGAGCCTCAACTTAAATAATATCTAGCCCAAAATGTAAGGATATTTATGACTACTGGCATGGCCTTCGTATCGAGTCAGTATCGAGCGCCAATGTCTATATTATCGAGCCTCAACTTAAATAATATATAGCCCAAAATGTAACGGTATTGGTGACTACTAGCATGGCCTTCGTATCGAATCAGATATCGAGCGCCAATGTCTATTTTATCGAGCCTCAACTTAAATAATATCTACCCCAAAATGTAACGGTATTGGTGACTACTGGCATGGCCTTCGTATCTAGTCAGACATCAAGCGCCAATGTCTATTTTATCGAGCCTCAACTTAAATAATATCTACCCCAAAATGTAACGGTATTGGTGACTACTGGCATGGCCTTCGTATCTAGTCAGACATCGAGCGTCAATGTCTATTTTATCGAGCATCAACTTAAATAATATCTAGCTCAAAATGTAAGGGTATTGGTGACTACTGGCATGGCCCTCGTATCGAGTCAGATATCGAGCTCCAATGTCTATTTTATCGAGCCTCAACTTAAATTATATCTAGCCCAAAATGTAAGGGTATTGGTGACTACTGGCATGGCCTTCATATCGATTCAGATATCGAGAGCCAATGTCTATTTTATCGAGCCTCAACTTAAATAATATCTAGCACAAAATGTAAGGGTATTGGTGACTACTGGCATGGCCTTCGTATCGAGTCAGATATCGAGCGCCAATGTCTATTTTATCGAGCCTCAACTTAAATAATATCTAGCACAAAATGTAAGGGTATTGGTGACTACTGGCATGGCCCTCGTATCAAGTCAGATATCGAGCACCAATGACTATTTTATCAAGCCTCAACTTAAATAATATCTAGCCCAAAATGTAACGGTATTGTTGACTACTGGCATGGCCTTCGTATCGAGTCAGATATCGAGCTCCAATGTCTATTTTATTGAGCCTCAACTTAAATTATATCTACCCCAAAATGTAAGGGTATTGGTGACTACTGGCATGGCCTTCATATCGATTCAGATATCGAGAGCCAATGTCTATTTTATCGAGCCTTAACTTAAATAATATCAAGCCCAAAATGTAAGGGTATTGGTGACTACTGGCATGGCCTTCGTATCGAGTCAGATATCGAGCTCCAATGTCTATTTTATTGAGCCTCAACTTAAATTATATCTACCCCAAAATGTAAGGGTATTGGTGACTACTGGCATGGCCTTCATATCGATTCAGATATCGAGAGCCAATGTCTATTTTATCGAGCCTTAACTTAAATAATATCAAGCCCAAAATGTAAGGGTATTGGTGACTACTGGCATGGCCTTCGTATCGAGTCAGATATCGAGCGTCAATGTCTATTTTATCGAGCCTCAACTTAAATAATATCAAGCCCAAAATGTAAGGGTATTGGTAACTACTGGCACGGCCTTCGTATTGAGTCAGATATCGAGAGCCAATGTCTATTTTATCGAGCCTCAACTTAAATAATATGTTGCCCAAAATATAAGGGTATTGGTGACTACTGGCATGGCCTTCGTATCGAGTCAGATATCGAGCGTCAATGTCTATTTTATCGAGCCTCAACTTAAATAATATCAAGCCCAAAATGTAAGGGTATTGGTGACTACTGGCATGGCCTTCGTATCGAGTCAGATATCGAGCGTCAATGTCTATTTTATCGAGCCTCAACTTAAATAATATCAAGCCCAAAATGTAAGGGTATTGGTAACTACTGGCACGGCCTTCGTATTGAGTCAGATATCGAGAGCCAATGTCTATTTTATCGAGCCTCAACTTAAATAATATGTTGCCCAAAATATAAGGGTATTGGTGACTACTGGCATGGCCTTCGTATCGAGTCAGTATCGAGCGCCAATGTCTATTTTATCGAGCCTCAACTTAAATAATATCTAGCCCAAAATATAAGGGTATTGGTGACTACTGGCATGGCCTTCGTATCGAATCAGATATCGAGCGCCAATGTCTATTTTATCGAGCCTCAACTTAAATAATATCTAGCCAAAAAGGTAACGGTATTGGTGACTACTGGCATGGCCTTCGTATCGATTCAGATATCGAGGGCCGATGTCTTTTGTATCGAGCCTTAACCAAATATCGATAATGTTCTTAAGTATAAATGGAAATATTCACTAAGGTGGGGAATCGATGGTTCTTAAAAGAACCAATCAAGGGGCTGTATCTTGTATAATACTATTCAAAAGGATTTGGAAGCTCTGAAAAGAAATGTAGGTCGCAGCTGGTCTGCCGTGAATATTGGGCCGATTATTTATAGAACTCATTCTAAAGGAATTGAAATCGTGTTGACTGATGCCCCTTGAGCGCAGACGGAAAGATATTATTGCATACTTGTACATATGTTAGAATCTATCGTCAGTGTATAGGTCTAAAGCAGGTGATAAATACGGACGGAATTATTAAATACGGGTGCGTGACCTGGCCGAGTGGACCAAGAGACTGACTTCCATGCTGGTGGGCCCGGGTTCGACTCTCGTTGCCGGCAAGACCGGCTTTTCCCGCTACATTTCGCTCATTTCCAGCCCGGATAGTTTTTTCAACATTTCCATCCCAAAAGCGTTAGGGGTAGGCAATTCCGCCTAATGGACATGTTTGCTGGGAGGAGCATAAGAACTTGTTTTCCCCCGGAAGTGTTTTTATCAGGAGCGTTCAATTCCCAAAATTGACGTGATCCGTAATGAATACAGCTTTTATTTGTATACAAAATGTTGATTTGGATTCAGACTGCCAAACAGACTAGTTGCCAAAGCAAGCCAAGTGCCTATTCAAGTAGGCCACTTCCCTGGCCTTTGAGGCCAAATTGTCTATATGTTAACCAATTAAGTCAGGCAATTAAGTAATAGTATAAATACTAGTTAGTTGTACAGGACAAGAAAAACACTGTTCACTGGTTCACTCTATGAGTAGAGGTAGCTAGGACGTGGGTAAATACATGTACAGCGTTTCAATTGGTTAAGTAATTAATACAAATGACGACTAGTGTTTGCTATGTTGTCAATCCTCAATGCGAACAACACAATGCATATCAGTCCTAGCCAAGTCAGCATCAGTCTTAGATTGTACAGGGTTGGTTATAAACCCCGTATACATGTTATACTCAGTGTTGCAGTGGCGTAGGCAGGTTTTGTCATATTAGAGGGGCAATAATTAAAAGTGAATCGACAATACATTACTGAGAAAAAAATACGCGAGTACGCGCGATAAATTTCAATTTTATACTTATTTTGATTCCATGATTCCCCTTGCCAGCTGCATAACGGTTCCGTTCCCTGTATAAAATCCAACTTTCTTGACCACGTCTTTGATGACATATCCAGGGTAATAAATCATCCCCTCCTACACCATTTATCTGATTTATTTTACACCAACCGTGTCTTGCCAGCGTGCTACCATTTCCACCGCTGTCCTTAAAGCATAGCTCAAGGCTCTTTAGTCTGGATGTAACTAGAAGCCCTATATACTACTTTTGAAAATGTTCTTGTGTTAAGAAATTCCACACTTTTAATTTCAATTTGTCATAAAAAATAGTGCTATTCCATATTTTATAAAAACAAAAGTTCAAATTTCGAAAAAAAAGTCACCAAAAGAGCAGATTTTACATTTAAAACTAGCCCAAATCTGGCGAAAAGTCACCACGCGTGCCAAGTCATGTGGCAAGACTGCAGCGCCTCAGGCTTGTTTCTAGTTCCACCGCTGCAACACTCAAGGTCCCCCAGCATGCGGTCAATGGTGTTGGATGGATTTAATTCTTGGGTGGAACTTACTAATACTAGCGTCATGGCCAGTTCAACCTGTCAAACTTTGGCTCAAACCTTACAGGCAACTGGAATGTAATGTGAACCGAGTATCAATCGACACGACTCAAATAGTGGTGGGGTGATCGCCCCCTTTGCCCCCTCTGGCTATGCCACTGGAAATAATGCATAATGTTTGTTGATGTTTATGTATTGCACTTAAATGGAATAGCCATCACTTGCTTCAGTGTTACGCTAGTTCCTTGAGAATATGGTGATGTCTAAATCTGAATGAGCCAAAATCATTACTATTTTCTGCTAATAGTTAAGTCGATTTGATGGAATAAACAAGTCTGTTTTACTTTCCCCCAATCGCACACGTAAAGGCTAGCTGTCATCTTATCGGGAATAATAATTATGTTCAAGAAGATACACCCGTTTCATGAAATCAAAGACTGTGTGTAATGCCTTAATGAAATGTAGCCCCATTACTCCCATTTGCTAACACGCTTCATGCAATGAGTTGGATGTCATGCACCTTATTCATTTATACGCCGGGAACAATCCCCCTTTGTAATCCGTTGCGTAAGGCTACATGGATGACCTCTATTGATGCATTATCCCTTCAGGCGTATCTGTGATACCAATACACTGAGCTCAAGAATAAAAATGACATTAGGCTCTAAACGTTTAGTACGAAACCGACATTCATTTATAGGCGACGATAAAATTGTTCTACCGGGGGCGACAAGCCGACACAAATATAGTTTGATGTCGAGAATAAAAGTCTATAGGTGAAGGTGACCCATCACATCCAAATGGATATGTTGGACCGTTGAACGCCCAATACAATTCTGAGTTACTGGTATGACTTGAAAGAGCACATTATATGCTTTGAAATAATACCATATTGAAGGTAGTCGGACTTTATAACCATAAGATATGAAATGAAGAAGCATATTATTGTTTTTTGTTTTTTGTTAGTATCTCAAGACTGTGTTTGCCGACAACGTGTCCTTCTTGGAAGTGACTGGAATAAGTTGTTTTCACTCTGGAAAATTGCGTATCGATTTCGCAGGTACTCCTAGCTATCATCATGATGTATCTTTGTAGCTTTCCAAACAGTAGAAGATTATAGAATAGGTCCTCGAATAGGCAATCATTATACAGTCAACACAATAAGTTACTGACCAGGTAATAAATGTGCTGATAACTCTAAAAGTATAACTCCAACATAAACATTATAATTTCCTCTCTCTAATGCAGTTTACCGTCTCAATTCCTCAAAACCATCCCAATATTACAGTATTGATTTAAAATAAACCTGGAAATCAATCATCAGGTTCCGACCACTTATAGTCAATAAATAGTTGTTGCGAATTGCTGAAACACACCCTATTGCTGAGACACATCCCTCCTCTCCCCACCCTCTCTCCGCCTCCCCCTTTCCCCTCTCTCCAAGCTGGAAGGGTAAGGGCCACAGCCTGACCCCGGCTAGCCAGACGTTACGCAACTACCAAAATCTCTCGTTACGCTTTTATAAATGATCGAATTCGTGTGTTCATCCTACATAAGATTTCATTTTTTCATCACATGTCCCTGTCATTGTGAACAATTCTGTGCAGCATAATATTGTTGTGTACCTTTGAGTGTTTTCCGTGTCTAAACAAGTCGAGAAAAAAAAGTTTAACAGTTTAACAGTTTTACGTATTGATATTTTTAAATGGCACTATTAAGAGATCCTTTATGGAAGTAGCCCTCAATTTTTCAGAAGTCGTGTTTTTCACAAAATACGTAATGCTTATACGTACTAACTACCACCTAATATTATAGAACCTAATTTGCAGTATTTCATGTGAAATTCATGGATTTTATAGCGTTTTGAGTTTCGATGTACATCACATCGAAATTATCCAAATTCATCTGAAAGGCCACAGATGGCTTCTTACTTATTTGTTTCATGTTTATTCAAAATATTGAAGATCATCCACGGCGTGATGTATGGTCATGACATCCATGATTCAATTGGTGGTGAATTTTAACCAAGATACAAAAAAAAAAGGTGGAAAGCACTGATATACCTTCGGAAATGCTGAGAAAATGTTTTTGTTTTTAATTTTTACTGATTTTTTTGATGCAATCTTACATGAGAGGGTTTCTATGTATATCATCTATCTAAACAAGGTACAAATGTTGAATTTCATATTTTTAGAAATCTCTCTGTGCCCTTTATGTACATGAATTGTATTTCATCACAGTTTGCTTATTTTCCGATTTCTTTCTCATGTTTTAAAAAAATGAAGTGAATTAGTTAACAATTTGTTTCTAATGTGTACGTGCTCCGAAACCTTTGATTTCTGAAAAGGTTATTTTCTATCAAATAAGAAGCTAAGCCGCACCATGTTGTGCAACATTCGATAGAGATAATTAGAAGCAATAATAGATATGTCTCTCTACCGTAATTCCTATCAATCAAAATCAAAGCACCAAACAACTCCTTTTTTAAACTCCTTTTTGCACATAGTAATGCTGTGTTTAAACATGGCCGGGGCTAGAGCGAGGAATTCTACCCGAAAGATGTTCTCGGTGAACTAATAGTTGTGACCGACATTACTGGTTATGTATCAATAAAGCCAACAGTTAAATTAGGTCAGATTAACCCAGGCCTCCTTAAAACTATCTTCATACTAATTAAAAATTAATCATCCTGTTTGTCAGCAAGAGATGCCTGCCTATAGGAAACCTCATTAATTTTGATCTGAAATTGGTTGGAGCTGATTTTTTTGTGTAGAAATTATACAAAAGCGTCACATACTAATTTAATTTGCTAAATTAGCTTCAGCGCTACAAGATGTGGTTAAATTGGGTTAAATTGTGAGATAGGCTTTTACGGCGGGTTTTAATAATATATGTAAAGAGTTTAACGGGTTCATCGTCGGACAAGTTTAAACTGTCAAGATTTCGCCAGGATTAGCTCTAACTTCTTCAGGTCCAAATTACTATAATTTTAAGCAAAACATAGAGATGTTGAACTCTTTTCAGAGCCATCATTTCTGTTCAGTCGACAACAGGCAATCCACTCTGAACGGCTCTTTTCAGAGCCACCAATCTAGGAAAGGGGCACCTACTCCCAAATCATCCGGCAAGGGGCAGCCCAAATGATGATAATAGAGAAGTGGCGATTGGAACAGTAAAATCCGTACCAGTATTGAGCGATACTTTTCTTGAACCCGTAACTTATCAATTTGAATATATATAGGAATCCTGATGATTTTAACAAGATTCGTACCAAAACACATTTTTTTTAAATAAAAGGCACCCCTTCAAACATTTAACAATGCACATCATGAAAATGCGTCACCTGAAATAAATCAGTTTATTTGGTCAATATACACGATGTTGTCATCGTATTTCTTTTTCAGGGGGTTGGAACCCCTCGAATTTAAAACATGAGAATTAGGCCTACACCGAAAATGCGCCCGGTATTGTATTACATATTTGGTGGAAATGTGTGTTCAACATAAATAGACAATAATCACACAAGAGAAACACACACCATCGTGGTAAGCTATATATTGCGATGCCAAAGTTAAGACACGGTAAAACAAAGGTTTCCATTTTTTTTTATATGAACTCCTTTTTTCCATTACTCACGACAATTTTTTTGTCAACTTTTTGCATTTGCACAAATAGAACCCATTCTTTAAAATCTTGAAGAAAAAAATCATTTTGTTTCCTGGACTCCACCCTTGTAGATTTACCTTTTAGCCAAGATGAGTATCATAATAATAAGATTGGTATTGCTAACCTAATTTGGAATCTCAAATCAGTAAACCATTAATAATAGGACCCAAAGAATAAAGGTTTCCATTTGTTGATATGAACTCCCTTTTTTGCATTACTCACGACAATTTGTTTTTCAACTTTTTGCATTTGCACAAATAGGACCCATTCTTTAAAATCTTGAGAAAAAACAAACATTTCGTTTCCTGGACTCGACCTTTGTAGATATACCTGTTAGCCAAGATGAGCATCATAGTAATAAGGTTGGTATTGCTAACCTAATTTGGAATTTCAAATCATTAAACCATTAATTTGATTATTATCTCGCAAGGGAAAGAAGCTAACTCACCACGACCACATAAATGTTTTTAGTAGTTTCCTTCTCCCAGTTAATTCTGATACGACTTCTAATCACATTTCATGAGGTTACTATACTATATCTGATTCCTACGTCTAACAGGTTGTTTTTATAATTATTATTGTTGTCCCTTGTCATCTCTTTTAGCCTTTTCACTCTAACATTAGTTTTTCTAAGAATCCAAATTTGATTGACGAGTATTGATCAAATACTATTAGATTGCGAGGCGATTGAAAAGTATGTAAAGATAATTGCAAAAGGTTTCTTTGCAAATGTCTTCACAAATTGAATCATATATTAAACAACATTTAATTTAATAGTTTCTTGTTGACCTGGACCCTAGATCTAAAAGGGGGTTAAGGGGGATGTGCACCTTCGCATAGCCTCCGTAAAACTGCCGTAACTTCTTCATTATTCATTTAATCTTAATAAAAGTATACATTTTTTTGCAGGAAAGGGTTCAATGAATCCAACTATGATCATGAAATTGACCATTTTGGAGAAAATTATAAAAAACATGTTTTTTGACCCATTTTAGGTTCTGCAAAGATAACTCAAAATATATTTTGCCAAATTGTGTCATACTAGTTTTATTATATTCCTCATGCAATTCCCTAGGAATCGGTTTGTTTTTTATATTTTTACTTTATTATTTTTTTAATTATAGACCAAAAAGTGCTAAAAAACATGATTTTTAACCTCCAAAATCGTGAAAATCACGTTTTTTGGTAAAAAATCATATTTGTTGGCACTTTTTGGTCAATAATTCAAAAAATAATAAAGTAAAATAAAAAATAAAAAAACGATTCCTAGGGAATTGCATGAGGAATATAATAAAACTAGTTAGATAAAATTTAACAAAATATATGTTGAGTTATCTTTGCAGAACCTAAAATGGGTCAAAAAACGTGTTTTTTATCATTTTCTCCCAAAATGGTCAATTTCATGATCATGTTTGGATTCATTGAACCCTTTTCTGCAAAAAAATGTATACTTTTATATAGATTTAATAAATAATAAAGAAGTTACGGCAGTTTTAGGGAGGCTGTACCTGAAGGTGCACAGCCCCCTTAAGTCACAATCTTGTGAAATTGTAGTTAGTATCAGTTTCTGCTAAAAGGAGGATCTCTGCACCCTCTGTTCAAATGTTACAGTAAAGTCATGTGGTAAAGCTGTGTAATAGTCCATGGGAGGTACAACTGGAGTGGGTCAAGTCCACAAATATACATGGACACAATGAAAGTTTTTGCCATTTTTCTCAATGTGACTTAACCCCCTTTTAGATCTAGGGTCCTCACTGTTGGCCCATCAGATGTCATGGTGTTTTCGGTTAAAGATCGAATGAGTAGCTTGAGATATTAAAAGTGACATGCTTTTTTTTAAGCACTTAAGTTTCTTCACTCACAACTATTTATTTCGTTAGATAAGTGTGATACTTTATGAGCGTGTTTGTACTGGGCAACTTAACGGTAATTACCGTAATGAGAAGCCCTGTAGAAACAGCCAGAAAACGCTAATTAACGCTAAGTTTTCCAAGGCAAAAACTTGCACAAGCTAGGTTTGTTAACGGTAATTAACGCTAACTTGCCCAGGAGAAACAGCCACCCGTTAAATCTTAACGCTAAGTTTTTGTGAACCGGAAGTAAACACGTACACGCTGGCTTCTACGCATTGTGACTCTGCGTTTACGGCGAATTTCATGTTCGTTTTTTGGTGTTTTTGTTGTTAACATACAATATTAAAAGTCAAGGTATTACGAAGGCAGTCTTTTTCAAGTGAGGCGGCATATTTGGTATAACAAAAGGTCAAAGGTCGTGCCCCTTCGATTGGACGCTTATAAGCTTTAGCGGTAACTTTTCGAGAGTAGAAACGGGGAGGGGGATAAGGTTAACTTAGCGTTAACTTTCCAGTACCCCAGTAGAAACACGCTCTATGTCTGCCTGTATCAATGCTGTAATATACAGTCATCAAAAAAAGTAACTATACAGGTAATACATCGGCTTCTAATTCTAAAAATATATATCCTACCTAAAAAATTTAAACTATACAGTTGTTGAAAAATTCATCTTCTCTAATATGAAATATTGCACGCTAGGATCAGATGATTATTGGGGAAATGACACTCCAAAATGTAAGGTGGTGTCCGATTTTCATTTTCACATTTATATTTTCTACACGCGGACCCATCTACAGGTATCTTATCGATTACCTGTAGTGCGATTGGGGGATGCATGCGCAGGTTGGACAGTCGGCCGTATTGTTCCGATGGATCAATACGCCACACACACGCTACCTGTCATCGTGTTGAAATGTAAAATGTGAAAATGAAATTGTGACCTTACCTTACATTTTGGATTGTCACTTCTTCAATATTCAACCGATCCTAGCGTGCAATATCTCATATTGAAGAAGTTAAATTTCTCAACAGCTTTATGATTTAATATTTTTAGATAGGATATATATTTTAAGAGTTAAAAGTCAATTTATTACCTGTATAGTTACTTTTTTTGATTACTGTATATAAAAGCATTATACAGTCCTAGTAACTGACCAGGTAATAAATAAACTCTTAACTCCAAAACTATAACTCTTACGTAAAAGTATATAAATATAAAGTTGTAAGGAAATCTTCTTTCTTCAATTTTAGATATTGTTCATGAAGTTAATAATTGAGAACACTACATTGATAAGGATAGAACAAAGTGCAGTTTACATTTTCTCACTTTGGTCTTGAACACGCAGGACCGTGTGACAGGTATGTGTATGGGCTGCATTGATCAATTGAAGCTCCCCCAATCCTCACTCTTACATATCGACCCGTGAGTTGTCGCTACCAGTTAATCAATAATCCACCTGTTGCTAGTCCGAGGCTGCATGTCGACGAACAAAATGTTAACATGAAAAACTGACTTGGTTTTGGTTTTGGGCACATAACTGAGTTAATATGTGTACAACATGTACGTACAGTGTAATAGGTGGGATCAAGATTCTCATTCATGGGACTCTATTACAAGACACTGGTAACCAATGTTTACATTTAACCGGAGAGTTTATTTTTACCCGAATTAAATGTGTATTGCTAAAAAGCAAAACAACATTGAACCCACAACCTCTCGTTTGAAAGTTCCGATGTATATTTACTGCGTTACCCCCTTCCACCCCACCCCACACACACACCCCCCACATTTCAGCAAAAATTCTAAGATTTTTACTTGACTCAGTGACCCCTAGTACACAATAGACTCCACATACACGATATAATAGACCTAAAAAACACCACATGTCTAAAATAGAGCTATATCCATAAAGCTGTATGACCTATATACATTACTAATGAAAACCAACGGTTAGGGACTTAACACTTTCCACGCGGCATGCGTCTGCAGACGACATTTCAAAACTTCACAAAATGATTCAAAAATGTCAAAACTATTGAATTTCATCCCCATGCATGGAATCATCATGAGAAATGCATTGCAATAAGTACAAACATTTCTAGTATTTGTTCAGTTTTTCTTGAGATACACTTTTAAATTTGGTAAAGGTCTGAAAAATCTGTTTTGTATAATGGTAAAACTAATAGCTGCGTGGAAATTGTTAAAACGTGGGTTTTGTTCTTGTCTACAAACGCATGCGGGAAACCCGAGAAGAAAATAGGTTTTTTTCACATCAGTTGTCATGGCATTTGCGAATGAATATCGAATGATGAGTAGCTTGAGATATTATAAATGACATGTTTATCTAACGCTATAGACTTCTGCCCCGCTCAATGCATAAAAACCGTCTACTTTGGTGAATGGTTGTAATAAATATACATGCGTTGCCATCAGTGGTGAAAAACTAAGGTTGACGCTTTGCAGCGACAGCTATATACTTGTTACATTATCAGCGAGTGTGCAATCAAATCATTCAAAGCTTTCGTACACAACCGCTAATGCATTTCCTTTTTAATAAAAGAAGGAATTGAAACTTCTTACAGCGATAGAACTAATAAAATATACTCCATATGAAGTGTTTGAGCAGTGGTTACATATCTGAATCAATATTTGAACCAAGACTTTAAAAGATTAACGTTACGTAGGGACACAATGCGAAACTAGTACGCATGGATCATACGTATAATTGACTTGTACGTCAAAGTAATATGTTGCCTATCCATACATACAACTTGTACTGGGACCAATAACAATGTCTGCATTATTGTGGAAATGTTTTCCTATTATAGTCTCTGTGTAATTTTTCCATTGGTGCTTGTATACATGTACGTATGGTGGAACAAATAATTACTTTTGGTACAAATCACGTGCACGTTTGAATCAATCATATACATTCTGGTTTTGCAGGACGGCAAAGAAGAGTCCTTGAAATGCTTCACTTTCATCACATGACCACTGATTTCTGTCACCAGTGTCTACTGATTCCCATTAACATTACATTGCAGTGGAAGACTTATAATGTTATTAAACGAAGGTCTTTAAGAAAATCCTGCTGCAAGAAGAACAATTGATGTGACTTCAATTCAGTCATCTCTTGTATTTTTTTGAATAACTCATTTTAGCTCAACTTCTTTTCATATCTGTTGCCAAGATGCCTATCTGCCCCAAGTATTATGAAGGTGGAAGTCAGACGATCTCCAGCTGTTAATTATCTAAAATCCTGTTGGTACTGTAGTGGGGCTAAGCATGCTGGACTACACAAGAAATCTTCTTTGGCAGGACGGCTAAAATGATGGGGTTAGCCCTACATCTAAACTATACTCAGTATATAAGTTAAAAGTTTAACGGGTTCGCCGTCGGACGAGTTTTAATCTGTCAAGCTTTCGTCAGGATTAGCTCTGACTTCTTCAGGACCAAATTATTATAATATCAAACAAAACATAGAGATTGTCACTTCTCTTGTTATCATCATTTGGGCTGCCCCTTGCCCGATGATTTGAGAGTAGGTGCCCTTTCCTACTTGTGAAAGAATTGGTGGCTCTGAAAAGAGCCGTTCAGATGGATTGCCGCTTTCCACTGAACACGTAGGTTGCCACTGGCCTACTATATATAAATTTGTACTCAGTATACTGCATTTTCCAGAATTAATGTTGACACCATTGGGTAGTCGCCTGAGGAACCATTGTCAAAAAGCAAATAACACCCCTATGTCAGTGTTATTGTAACACCATACAGGTGTCAAAATTACACCTTCTTATGCACTAGCCTTATGGACGAATAAAGTGTTCCGTCAGGTCGGAAAAACAATAAAATAATTGGGAAGCCCACAGACACGTAAGTGATATTTTTACTTGATTTTATCTTGAATTCATCACAATTATGTTAAATGTTGTGAGACATGTCCTAATGACTGCTCACAGCAAATATGTGTACAGCAATGGGACGGACGAACACTCCCCTACTGTCAATACGGTAATGTACACACCATGCATCATGTTCCTAAGCACGATTTGTGTAGTGAGTCATTTTCGATTTGCGTTTCGTTCCCTTGATTAAGATAATGTTAAAACTTCAAACCTATTACAAAATATGCTTGTCTTGATTATCAAGTTACATTAAGTGCGTCATCTCGATCTTCCCGTCAGGAGTGCGTAAAAGTCTAAGTCAATAACGTAAATGTTTATTCATTAAATGAAATTGCAGAAATTGCCAGATAGATTTAAGTTGAAAGACCGTCAAACGTTGAAGAGTCGTCAATTTTGTTATAATTGCACTTATCATAACAAAGTAGTTATGAGAATTTTGAACAAAATTGTTCGCTATGCTTTAAAATTTGATAAATTTATCATCTAAGCATCGTCATGGCAACTTCATCGGCACAGTCGAAAGCAATTATTATTCAATTAACATTAACCGTTACGTGTTAGCTTTTGGTATCACAGCCGAGGCTCTTACAAGACGTTCTTTACAATTATAATTATCATGAAATTACAGCGTGTGACATAATAATATAACACCGAATGTATAAGCTTCTTACAATAATATGAATACAGCCAATCTCAAATTTACTGTTGTATATAATAAAGACAGCATTAGCTGTTCTTGTTGTGCTGTAAACTTGATTAGCATAATCCGGGACAAATTTAATGGGGACGACAGGCGTACTTCTTTACAATTAAAAAGGATGAATTTAAAACTCCAAATGCTCAGAAGGTCCAAGAAGACAGACAGGACAGGTCATCGCCATGGACAAACTATCAAAATTCCCGCTATTATCTTCACGCTGAATCAGAGAGATCAATAGGAGTTACTGCAACAATGGAAATGGGCACTTTTCATCTGTAAATACATACCGCGACAACAATATTCGATCGATTTTAACAAACAAGGTGTCAAAATCACCGTAATTAAATTTTCCGTCTCCTGGTATTTTCATTTTTAGAATATGAGTAACAATTTTAAAATTATAGGTGCTTTTACAAAAGCCGAGTTACTTTTTTTGCTGTCTTTTATATCATTATCCGGTATTTCATGGTATCCTTAAAAGCATGTACAGTTAACAATTGTTTACCATTACTATTTTTGAAGAAAATAAATGTATGATTCTTCTATTCAGTCAAAGATGTTATATTATTAAATCAGTTGAAAAATTCAGATGTAAATTTATAACATTATAGGCCTATATGAAATAATGAAAACAACAATGATACCATATGTGAGAGAATCGTGATATCGGACTGTTTTGTGGGACAACAATATACATTTGGTATATGAAGGAATAGGTCATATACTTATTGATAATATAAAACAGATAGCAACATGATATTTTAAACAAACACGGACAAACTTAGTGTAGTTTTTCCTACGTATGATTACCCTCCAAACACTGAATCGTGTTTAAATTTGATTTTGATCATAAAATGAACAATTTTAAGCCTATTTTGAAACTAGAAACAATGTAGTTGTCCTACTATAAAGTTATTAGGAAAATATTCTTACTTTTTTATGTTTATTGCGGTTTCGGACATAGGTGGTACCTTTAACGGACCGGTAGTATAGTTTTCCTTCCCTGCTTAACTTAGAAAACAGGTCTTGAATTTAATATACGGTAATACTTGCAAGTGTAGTTAGTGTATTCATGCCAACAGTTGAATAGTATACACATATTGAATGAGTGTGACGTAACAATCTAAATCGGACCTAGTGATATAGTTTTACTTGTGCACAAACAAAAGGCTTTACAATATTTGATTTATATAATGATTTTACACGTTTTGATTTTAAGCCACGTGATAGTATACAAATACAACATGGTACAGAGGATTGTGAATTACTTGTTCCGAGGTGTTGGGTGATGCGTCTACTTTCCGTCGCGAAGCGGAGGGACGGACGTAGAGAAATTCATCCAACACCAAGGGAAAAGTAATTCACACTACTTCCCGATATAAACCATGTTGTATTGCCTTACCGATTATTCTTATGTTCTGCATAGAACTGGAATCGGTGCCTTAGTAATAGTAACAAATCACATGGTTAAAATCAGGCCTATCATTATTATACTTGTAAGTAGTTACGAGTTTCGACCATTAATGACGAACACGGGCGACTAGATAGGTGTGAATAAATATCGTTTTTTATATCATTATATTTCACAATGAACATTTTTTGAATAAACTTGAACAAATGCGAGGCATTCAACATTTGCTGGACATGTATTATGAAGACCAAAACCATACACATTCGCAAGGTTAATCCAGTCACCGGTCGAGACAAATATTAAAAATATTTCCACACACAAAATGGACGCACCCTATGCATAAACAAAATAACATACCATGTGCCATTTATAGTCGATTCAGCCATAGGAAAACCCCTTAAACGGATGTTAGTGTAGGTTTTCCCATTCCCGGCTATCCGTGCAAACTCTGAATAGTTTGAAAGTGGATTTTTGATGACTCATTACGGCGATCAGGTGTAATTGTATAAAACCCTGTTATTTTTCACCTTTAACATAAATTGAAGCAATATCTTGACATACAGTTCAAAATGAATATCGCGTACAGTTATTATTTTCTTGTCCCAATCGACCTGACGAAAAACCCGGTAGAGGGTGCATCGATTGTGAAACGGTAAACAAATATTCCGATTGAATAGAAATAATGTAACCCAAGCAGAGGCTGTAAACGCGGGAATTTTTTTGCTTGCTTGGTTTAAAAGTGAAGCAATATGAAAAGGAACATCCCGACTACTGGCCACTTAGACGGGGTCCCCGCGTCCCTCTATATGTCCGCCATCTTTAACACCCTCGCTGGTGCCGTTTGTAAATAGCGAAGAGATGTAGGATTCAGTCTACCGGCCACGACACCATGCTAAAGTTATTAATGTTCGTAATAACAACGGGTCAAACTCGCCAGTCATAAGGGTCGCTAGTCATAAGGCTCATTATTCATAATCTGCCCTAACCCTAACTCTAACCCTAATCCTACCCTAACCCTAACCCTAACCCCTAACCCCTAACCCATAACCCATAACCCATAACCCATAACCCCTAACCCATAACCCATAACCCATAACCCATAACCCATAACCCATAACCCATAACCCATAAACCTAACCCTAACCTACCTTAGGACTATAATAGAGGTCCTTATGACAAGCGGGTAGACACCATAACAACGTGCCCAATGTTGTACAACGTATTACCAATGTTTTCGTCTTTTTAAGGTAAAATTGAAGGCAATTGTGATATGTTTTGAGATTGCTTCGTTCAACATTTAATAATTATTTGAGTATATGTTGAACCTACCACTGACCAGTTGTACCTTTGCTGTGTAACCATGTGGTGTATACCTGACAAACATATCAAGTCTTTATACACGCTTAGAAAAAATGGTTCTAAAGTTGTCCTGCCAGGAGAACCCTTAAAGGTTCTTTAAAGAACCAAATATAGTTCCCCAAACATGATACAGAACCATTTTTGGTTGATACAGAACCATTTTTGGTTGATACAGAACCATTTTTGGTTCTATGAAGAACCTTTTGGGGTTCTTCAATTTTCAAGAACCTTTTTTGAAGGTTCTATGAGGAACCTCTCTCTTGAACCTTCAAAAAAGGTTCTTGAAAATTGAAGAACCAAACAAGGTTCTTCATAGAACCAAAAATTGTTCTGTATGAACCAAAAATGGTTCTGTATCACGTTTGGGGAACTATTTTTGGTTCTTTAAAGAACCTTTAAGGGTTCTCCTGGCAGGACAAAAAAAGGTTCTTTAATTTCTTAGAGTGTAAGACATTAAAGGTTAAATACAATGTACAATGTCGTAACGTTTTACTGTGTTCGCAGGTGTATTATGTGTATTCTGATATGAGTGCTCAGTGATACTCATACAAATAATACCTGGAACGACCTTGAGCATTTTTGTAACTAATGCGTAAATTCATACGTAAACTTAATTACACATTCAGTCTCCAAGCCTCGTAAACATGATGTAATAATCTGCTCGTTGCTATTTTGATCACCACATGCTTTTAAATGTTTTATCAAATTTTAGAAATATTTCTATTTATGATTGAAGTACATGTGTACAACCTGCACATTATCAGAAGTTAGCGATTATAATTATGGTAAACCCATCATTCGACTTGTTACTCGAAGAATTGAAATAGTTCAGATGGTCGGTAATAGTTGTCAAACATTTTCTCATAAAATGCAACAAGGTAACGAGAAAACCGACTGACCCCTATTTTCGAATTTGCAGCAACAACAAAATATCTACATTGTCGGAAAGTTTCGGTTAATGTGTATTATTTTATTGAACGTTTTGAAATGTTTTGAAATTGTTTCAAAATGTTTGAATGTTTTTAAAGTTTCAAGAATTGTTGTAATTAACTAACATTATCACGACAATTTTGAAGAAAAACGCCCGACCGACCGACATAACCTGGAAGGTCCGTTTTCCTAATAACGTATAATAACTATATGTATAATACGTTTACGTATACTAGTATATTAACGCTTTCCACCCAGCAATTCAAAAAATTCACAAAATATTTCAAAATTGTCAAATTTGAAATAAATTTCATCACCATATTTGGAATCACCATGAGAAATGAATTAAAATAAGTACAAACATGCCTAATATTGGTTCAGTAATTCTTGAGATGAGACTTTAAAAGTTAAGAAAGGTTTCTGAAAAATCTGTTTTTTAATGGCAAAACTAATACACGCGTGGAAAGTGTTAACTAAACTAAAAATGGTTGACAGTTTATTGTTATTACTTTACGCCAACAAACAAAGAAAGCTGTTCCCAAGTACTACTATACCATTTGTATGACATGGTGAACACAGTCCAAAGGTACATCTAACATGAGTTATAAGAAGATACAAGTCCGCGTGTTAACACTTTCCATGCGGCTATTCGTTTTACCATATACAAAACTGATTTTTCAGAAACCTTTCCCAATTTTCAAAGTCTATCTCAAGGATAACTGAACCACTATTAGGCATGTTTGTATTTATTTCAATGCATTTCTCATGGTGATTCCTAATATAGTAATGAAATTCATCAATTTTGACATTTTGTGAAATTTTAGAATGTCGTCTGCCGATGCCTGCTGCGTTGAAAGTGTAATGGTCATAACGAAACACACATCATGATAAACTGAAAATGTTTGCAAAGACATTCAGAGAGTCCCAATCTATCACACCTCGAGACATAAGTCCGCAAGTAAACAACTTAAATCAATTTTGCCATTTCAAATCAACGCATATGTAATCCGTTGTTGGCAATTGTTTTGAGATGCACACCCTTTTAAAATCAGTTTCATTCAAATAAATCATGTTTCGAGACGCGACGTACGTAAGTGCGCAGGTATACTATTGTTTTAAGATATTCACTATTTCGTAATCAGTTTATAAAAGTGATATTTGCGTAAATACATGAGTGTAAGCTGCATAGCACTTCCGGAATTATACCGCAGCTCTCAGACAGGCAGTTTCCAAGAAATGATCGAAATCGTATGAATTACATCGTACAATCTTGACGAGCAAAATGTGTTGATTTTAGTGGTCAATTAACAAAACATTTACACTCAAAAACGTCATGAAAAACGTCAACTGAAACAATAGTTTTTTATGAGGAGTGATCTCCGGATTTTCGATTGGACCATAGTCTCTTTGACTATAGTAGTACAGAACGTCGAGTTACGGGTAGGTTTTGTTTGATGTTGTTGAGGTTGCTTTTCAAGGTCAGGGTTCAAGGTCAAGGTTTCAAATAAAACGACAAATATAGCCAGATAAAAAGTGTAATTATTATCGATTCCCATTCATAACCCTCAATTAAGCGATGGACAACTAATAATCATGTGCTTGAACTTCAACCAATATAATATCGTTGACCTTGAACGTTGACCGCTCATGCAGGGCACCATTTGACCTTAAACCTTGACCTTGAATCCTGACCTTAAAAAGCAACCTCACCACTAATAAAACTCTATTGTACATTTCACGGACATAAATTATGCTAATGAGCTCATTAAATGACGTCACTCGCATCATCGGGTTTTCCCGATGATTGAAATACGTTGATTGAAATTCTAGGTCGAGTAAAATGATGTTCTTATTTGTTGTCTGTGAGCTTTTCTGATTTTTTTTCCCGTATTGGAATATTTTTTTATTGAAAATAGACAGTTCAAAGTAAACGTTGGTTCCAAGTTCAACTGACAGCACATGTATTAAAGGCGACAGCAACGGCAATATGCAAGCAACATTTGAGAAAAAACGATGCCCGACTTTGCAAGAAAGTGTACGGGGAAGTGTACGGGTGAACATGACAAACCAAAACAGCCTAGTAACTAATCACCTCCGTGGCGCAATTGGTTAGCGCGTTCGGCTGTTAACCGAAAGGTTGGTGGTTCGAGTCCAGCCGGGGGCGTTGTTACTTTTTGCATTTAATGCAGATTGACAAACAAATCACAGTAAACATATAATATTGACAAAATCACAGACCACTTACACAAAAATCGCATCTGCGCATGCTCCTGTCGTGATCGAAATCCACCACACAAGCAATGGGCGAGTTTTATAAGTGCTCACCAACATATTACTTTAGTCTACAAGTAACGTAAGATGATATATAATTGTCAATGGTTACTACGTTAGTCAGGTAATTACCAGCTAGTGAAAATGTTCAATTTGTATTTTATATCTATTAAGAATGTTCAAAAATATTTTTAAGGATGTACCCTTCCCTGATCTATACTGCATTTCCGAATTCCTCTAGTTACAAGCTTTCCAAAAAAGTATACTTTTGCTATCATACGTTGAAAACTTTTTCTGTTATAATAGTCATTTTTATAAATCCGGTAAATTGAGGCTGATTATTCTAGTTGACTGTGTAGCGAATAGGAAGAAAGCTGATGATCATGGTCTTATCCATAATTTATTAGTTGTTACAAATAGTTGACAAGTCTGTTGAACCACATGGTGTTTGTAACATCAGGGGATGACTATTTATTGTAAAAAAAACCAAAGCATGGGATTATCCCAATTGAGTTTGTAAAGGCGACACCCCTTCCGGCACCATCCCTGGTCTCCAAACTTCAAACAGCTGTATATCAGCTCCCCAACTGTATTGCCAATTTGCAGGCAGTTTAACATGATACCAAATTTGTTGAGATAGCTTTTGTGGTTTTTAAAATATTTAAGGAATATGACAACATGAAACTAAAAAGTGTAACAGCACCACCCTATTGGGAGGCGAGGTCATAACGCGTGACCATAGATTAACGCTTTCCATGCGGCAGTCACAAAATGTCACAAAATGATTCAAATGTATTGAATTTCAACACATATTCGGAATCACCATGGGAAATGCATTAAATTAAGTACAAACATGCCTAGTATTGGTTCAGTAATTCTTAAGATAAGACTTTGAAAACAGGGATTGGTTTCTGAAAAATCTGGGTTTTTTAATGGCAAACTTAAAGCCGCGTGGAAAGTGTTAACTAAACTATAAATGTTATTATTTACACCAACCAACCAACAAAGAAAGCTGTTCTCAAGTACTACTATACGGCAGCATAAGCCATGGTAAACAGTCCAAAGGTGTATATAAGGTAAAAAATGTTTGATTGTCCATAGATCACTTTTAAAAGTTAGGTAGGTCGGTCGGGAAAAGTTTATTTTTTATTTTTATTTTTTTCTCACTTGCCCTTTTTTCAGGTACCAAAAGTAAAATGAGATGTACTTGTTGTGGTAACCAAAACGGGGAAAATAATCTTTTGATGAGTATTTTTATTTTCTTAACACTTAAAAAAAAATGATTTTCGACTAATATTTGTAAAAAAATGAAATTGTCAACAACAAAATTGAAATTTGTCAAAAATAATTAAAATTTTCAACAAAAAACAAAAACAAAAAAAGTGTTTGGGTCGGAATGATAAAGACTAGGGTCGGGCGGACGAGGACAATCAAACACTTTTTTTGCCTAACATGAGTTTTAAAAAGATACACGTCCGCATGTTAAAAGGTCATAACGAATATCATGCTGAACTGAAACAAGTCCCAATCTATCACACCTCGAGTGTACGTCCAGAAGTAAACAACTTAAATCAAATTTACCATTTTAAAATCAACGTATAATGTAAGTCCGGAGGTAAACAACTTAAATCAAATTTGCCATTTCAAATCAACGTATATGTAATCCGCTGCTGTCAATTGTTTTGAGATGCACACCCTTTTAAAATCAGTTCATCCAAATAAATCATCTCCGGACGACGTACGTAAGTACGCAAGTAATGCAACATGCATAAATGTAATCCGCACTTATCTATTGTTTTAAGATATTCACCATTTCATAATCTGTTTATAAATGTGATATTTGCGTGAATACTATGGGTGTAAGCTGCATAGCACTTCCGGACTTGTACCGCAGCTCTCAGACAGGCAGTTTCTTAGAAATGATCGAAATCGTATGAATTACATCGCACAATATTGAGGGGCAAAACGTCGTCAATTTTTTTGTTGTTGATTTATTGTACAATGAACGAAGCATTTACACTCAAAAGTGAAGAAAAACGTGATCTAAAACAATAGTTTGTTTTATAAGGAATGATTTAAGGATTTCCGATTGGACCGTATAGTCTCATTGACTACATTGCTGAAATGTTGAGTAAAACGTTTACTTTAATAACGTTGAGTAACTATGCAACAGTTAAACAGTTGAGTAAACAATGCCCAATATGTTCAACAGTTGAGTGAAAATTCCCAATATGTTTAACAGTTGAGTAAAACGTTGGGCATTTTTTACTCAACTGTTGAACATATTGGGCATTATTTACTCAACTGTTGAACTGTTGCATAGTTACTCAACGTTGTTTTACTCAATATTTTAGCAGTGTAGTAGTATTAGAACGTCGAGTTACGGGTAGGGTTTTTTGAGGTTGTTGAGGTTGCATTTCAAAGTCAGGGTTCAAGGTCAAGGTTTCAAATAAAACCGAAAAATATTGCCAGAGAAAAAGTGTAATTATTATCGATTCTTATTTATAACATGCCCCCACCCCCAAATTAACGATGGACAACTAATGGACATGTGCTTGAACTCGAACCAGGGATACTATTAACTTTGGGATAGGAAAGTCGTATACTAACGTACGTAGCGAAAACGGACCTTTTGCATATTTGAATAAATTATAGTAATCGTTCCGGAATGCGTCGGTGACCGGCGTTTAACGCGTTTAACAATGTTTAACCAGGTTTAACGTTATTGTTAGTCGTCATAGGGTTGGGGGCGGCAGATTTACTCAGACGACGGTGGCCACGCGAAATCTAAATTTTGAATTCGTAGTGAATAACACGTAATCGCGAATGTTAATCTTATCACTTTGACAAATTCATCATAATTAGAAGAATTTTTATCGTTAACCGGGCGATGACTGTTAAAATAATTCAAAATGGTGCACTCCCGTTGCCATATTGGGTCGTCTGAGAGACGCGTGGCCAGCGTCGCGTCGTCTGCTACAATCACGCCTTTTCGGTATAGCGCCACCAATTCTATGCTGACTGAATTCTATGCTAATTTAATTTAAAAGTGGACCCGATCGGCAAGCTGAGAGGCAGACCCCTGCTCGAACCAAAATAACATCGTTGACCTTGAACGTTGAAACGCTCATTCAGGGCACCATTTGACCTTAAACCTTGACCGCGAAAATTTGCCAAAATTAGGTCTATTTTCGCGAAAATTTGGTCTAAAATGACGCAAAACCCCTAAAATTCACCCTTAGAAATGGGTAGGGGTTTTGAATCTCCAGCGGCACACCCCCGACCAAACCAAATCCGAGTACCCCCCCCCCCCCCCCTCCCCCGGGATTAGCAGCCGCCATAATTATGGGCTATTTAAAGGACAATGTACACTATTAAACCATGTTCTAAGAATACAATGTAGGTCACTTCCAACTTATTTCAAATATAAAGCCAGGCATTATGACATTATTTTTTTCAAGAGCCATCGATTTTAATGTTATTGGCCTTTTAAATTGCAGTATCTTGTCAAAACTGACAGGAAAACGACTAACATTCTGATCTTCGTTTTAAAATCCACTTTGCTCAACATGCTCAATGCTACATAACGGTCCGTTCCGTTGGCCAATCAGACTCTGTTGGTCTATCAACGGTGCCGAAAAAAAGGGAAAGGCAAATTATGTTCAAAATCAGACCACTATTGCTATCAAAATACAGGTTTTTACTCCGAACGTGCCGCGTCGACTCCAGAAATAATAAAAAATATTACGCGTTTTGTACGGGCATTTTTTCCTCACACGCTTGCCCATTCAGACCTCTTTTATCAAAATTCTGACCACGTCACTGGCGGTTGATATTTTACTATGATGATCACTAGTATTCATACATTGAAAGCTCCAAGATAGCCCTAAAGGTTACATGTTATTCTAATATCTATATTAAGCTTAAAGTGTATCTATTTTGCATAAATACATGTAATTGGTTTGTTACACACACAAAAACCTCTGGTCAATTAAATCACTAATAGGCAACCTCACGGTTATGTAGACATTACACTATTTTCCTGATACGTTAACGAGCCATTATTGAGTGGATTAATTAAACAACACTGCTATAATAATTGCAGGGCTTTGTATAATAATTATATAAGTTGTGTTGTCCAAAAATTAGCCTTACGTTGTGATCGTTTTGGTGGTTTGCCAGTAAAGGGTAATATTGATTTTTTTTAAATACAAAAATGGGATTTAAAAAAATAGCAGCCGAAGGTTTTGCAAAGATAACTCAAAATATATTTTGTCAAATTTTGTAATACTTTGGGCACTGTAAAAAGTAAACGCTAGTAAACGCTAAGTTTCAATCGGTCAGTTTTTAATCCCACTGTTTCTACTCGCGAAAAGTTACCGCTAAGTTTATCGATCCTAGTCGATGGGCCACGACATTTGACCTTTTGTAATACCAAACAATGCCACCGCACCTGAAAAAGATTGCTTCACAATAATGTGTATAACCCAGCGTGACACGGTTCACGGCGCAAACCGCTCAGAATCGCCTTTCTGTTTCTATTGGGTTTATTGCCGATTATTGCCGCTTCCAAACCTGGTTTGTGAAGGTTTTTGGGATTACCAAAAATACCGATTATTGCCGGGTTCTGCCTGTTTCTACAGTGGGCAAACTTAGCGTTTATTAGCGGTTCCTTCCCCAGCAGAAACATGCTCTATTATTTGACATGATGTCACCGCCATTGACTCAATCACTAATATGCTATGAATGCAATGCATTGTGGGAATTTGTTCCGAGCTGCTGTTGCCTAAAACCCGAGAACTACAAAAAAGCTGTGTATTGTATTGCTTTATCGCTGCCATTTTGCTTAGTGTTCAATGATAACATTGTCTGCTTACTCATAAAATCCCTCCAAGCAGCCTTTATTGTAGGGCCCTATTAATTACTGTTTCTATATATGGTGTGACCGGTGACGTAGTGCCCGGCAGTATGCGTGCGCACCTAAAGGGAATGTGCTTTAATTCACACTTGATTGATCATTACTTACAATGCTTGCAGTAGTCATGGTCTGCATCCCTAAGCACAGTGAGAGACCAGGTACTAAATCTGGTTGCCCTGCAGTATGCGTACGCACCATAAAGGGCATGTGCTTTTAAAATTGGCGCTCAGTGATGTGTGTTTTGCTGTCGAATAGTATGTATGCAGTAGTCATGGACTATAGTTGATTCGCAGACATTGGCCGATTCACCATTTCAGTCAGAGGTAACAGAAGCAAAAGAGGGGGAGGCACTCGAATTTTAATCGTAATATGGCATGGATAATACCTTTGTCATCATCAGTGCCTGTACTATTGTGACGTATTCACCACTATGTAAAGATAGGGTGAACAACTATTATTAAACCTATAGCGACTGGGAACTTGCGGCAAAATGATCTGCATTGACTTTGCCTGCAAACAGGTGCTGTCAATTGCCGGCATATTTTTGATAAAGAAGATGTGTTGTTATTCAGATAAATTGAGGAAGGTATTCAGGTGGTCTCATAGCCAAAAATATATAAAGTAACGTTTATAATCCGTATCTTGGTTGATATAACTTTTTCTCCATCTAGGCCAAATGGTTTTGTACCTGGTTTATACAAAAGATGATGATTTAATTAATTCGTTTTTTCTCACAAATGTAGAACGGGTCTTTTTTAGTTTAATGTTTCCTTTATGTCACGTGCATAATAAAAAAGGAAAATAATAAAAAGTTAAACTAAATTATGAATAGGTTGACAAACATAACATTTTTCTTTTGAAAACTATATACGGTCGATGATGGTCGATTTTTATTATTGTGGTGACCGCTTCCAAAGGGATAACATATTTCAAGCTGTTGGATTAAGTATTTGGTTGCCGTGATTTGTAAAGCTACATGATCAGCTATATTCACTAATCACTAAAGCCACACTTTCATGAATAGCATATGATTATGGAACGCAAATAATAACATCTATAAAAGTACCGCTGTTTCATCATTGGTCAAAATGGGTTCCTCTAACGCCCAATGGACGAGGTCCAAAATCGAAACCGATACGCCAGAGTTTATGAATCTACTATAGTACCTCTAGCATGTCTAGCATGTCTTTAGACCAGGCGCTAATCAATTTGTAAACACTACTGATGTAAACAACGGTCACCTCATCTATACCTATAGGCCTTTATGTTGATTTGGATTAGTGCAGCCATGCACGCAACATAATTGGTCAGACCTGACACGTCAGCAGATTTATGTTTTGCTATACATGAATTAATTCCACGATTGCTGGACACTGACTCTGTATTGAGCCGTGCAAGATTTTAAAAGTTGCGCACGGTTATTAAAGCCATTCAACTCTGAGAAATCTTTCGTAAAGAAATTATTCCCGAGCGTTCAGACTTACACAATCCTCGAAAGATGTTCGTAGTATAATTTAGTCTCAGTTAGGCCCTTCTGGGGATAAAAATGAGCAATTAATCTATATTGATAAATTTCCATGGTCATTTTAAAATCGTAATTATACCGGGAGTCAAATTATGTAGCCTTCACATTTTAAAATTACAACACAAATAAAATTCTATTTTTGATGACCATCGTATCGTGGCTTACCCGAGACCGTGACTTCATAAGGCCGAACGATACAAGGATAAAATGTTGACTCCTTGTTTGAAAGAAAGGATGCATATAATTCCAAATATACGTCTCAAATGTTCTCAAGTTTTCCTATTTGAACGAGAGACTCACTTTGCGATCTTATTTATGTTTGAGTGTCTCGTGGACATACATGTGAAATGGTTGCATCGGTACAACAGCCACTACAAGGGCCATGCTGTTGTCGCTATAGAGACTACCAATGCCCTTACTAATCACTGCGCTTTTCAATCATACAGGAGCTATGAAACTTCAGTTTTTTTTACCGACATTTCAATAGAGATTATCATGCCTGCACTACACAGGTGGATCGAGGATTTCTACACGATTTTACACGATTTTACACGTTTTTTTACACGCGTTTTGAACGTTTTCGCCCTGTCAAAAAGGCGCTCTGTCAAAATGAGGAGCACCCCCCCCCCCTACATCCGCCTCTGCTACAATATATTTGCTTTAAGATTCCGTTCTTTTCCGTAAATGTGTTGAACTTTGACCCATTTTGCCCTATACCTTGAAAACTAAGCATCGAGTATAAATACAACCATTGACTTTTTTGCTCCTCATGAACGTTGTTGGTATGCACCATAATCTGAGTATTTTAGCAATTTGACCTCTGTAGTATTCTCAGGGGGTTTGGGGTATATACTCAGCTGAGGGTTCATTCTGACCACACACAATTTGATGTCTTAGACGACCTGAGTAACATTAGGCTACAAGGCCCGTTTAGCAGCACTATAGATTCATGGAAATTGGTGCCCTAAAAACCGGCACCTAATTTATATATTCGCCTTCCATCAAAGCTGGTTGCTATATGACATAATTCTCGTGTGCAACCAACCGGCTGCAACATAATGGAAACTCACCCATGCAGTAAGCAAGTAGTACCGCTCGTACACGCCCCGAATTTAAATATGATTGCCTGGTTGTACGCGCGCACTGGGCAATCCTCTAATAGTAATTGATAACAATAGGTTTACCAGACCGAATAATTAGTGCTCCTAAGCGGGCAATTTATGTCATGCTTGATGGGGTTAAACCTTCTGAAATCATGTGTGACAGGTTCTGGACCTAAACATGTACATGCTGTTTCTGCTAGAGGACAATTTATTTTCACTCTTAAACCATGATTTTGAAGTAATTAGGAATCATATCGCTCTGTAACTCAGAATATATTTATGATTTATGATCAGAAATGAAAATCTGCAAGAAAATCTACTCTCTGAAGAAGAAAAAAATCAAGAATAGAGGGCACCCCCCTGGAAAAGATCACATAATATGCATTTAAATCGTTAAATCAGCCTTACAAAGTGTAACGCAATTTATAGCGTAAGCGTAAATTGAATGCTCCAAGCCGTATTTGTGGAAAATACGTTGACAATTACAAATAATGACTGTGATAGTCAAGGTATATTTCCAAATGATGTCCACTGCCATTTTACGATCAACCCATGCATTAGCATTTCCAAATGTATGCTTAACTACCAGTGTAGAAAAATTACGATCGCACCCGGAAGCGCTATCTGTTCGTAACATAGCGATGGTTGTAACACGTGTTAGGGTATAGGGTTAGGTTTAGGTTTAGGGTTAGGGTTAGGGTTAAGGTTAGGGTTAGGGTTAGGGTTAGGGTTAGGGTTAGGGTTAGGGTTAGGGTTAGGGTTAGGATTTAGGGTTAGATTAAGGGTTAGGGTGAGGTTTAGGGTTAGGGTTAGGGTTAAGGTTAGGGTTAGGGGATTGTTAGGGTTATGGTTATGATTATGGTGATGGTTATGCTTATGGTTATGGTAAGGATTTATGGTTAGGGTTTAGGATTAGGGTTAGGCTTAGGGTTAGGGTTCTCAGAAATTTTTCTTTTTTTAAATATTGCTTTGGGGTTTTAGTATCCTCTAAGTTGCGCCCAGGACCTGTCGCCCCCGCCCCTGCTATACGGACCTGTTAATACGAAAGGTGTGAGTGTTTTTCCTTTAATTTCTTCTTTGCTTTAGGATAATACATGTATAAATTCGAAAGCTGACACTGAATTATAATGAACCTCACTTAGTTTTCGCATGACAAAAAGGTTAATTTAGCATAATTATTGTTTTTTGATTTGGAAGCGAGTTTATCAACAAACTAAGCCGAGGATATATGCGCATAATTGATTTGAAAAAGAGATTACGTATACTACACTGTTTAAATCTTTGGGTGAAAAAAAGTGGTGCACAATGGTACAATTAAATCTTGTTCAAATTAACTCAATTATATTCTGCCACTTATAATTGTCAGTTTTTCACAGGTAGGCTATATAGGCCTACATGTACATTGACTGCTACCTAGAACTAATTAAAAACGGAAAGTCATGGTGTCGCTACGATTTTCAATTTTATGTTTATTTTAGTCAAGTGTGGCTGTATATACGAGGGTCATTCAATAAGTTCTACCTCCTCCCTCATAACATCGCTAATATTAATGTCAACCTCATGATATTTAACAAGATTATAGCTCCGAATCATAGCTACAAATGTGTAGTAAATGATAATTGATATCAGTTTTACTTTTGTTATGACACGGTCAAAGCTAGAGAGAGATTTTGGACAACGGACACAGCAAATTACCTTTAAAATATACACATGTTTTCGGGTGTTTTTTCGTATTGTATGGTTAGATATAAGAGCATGATTTAAATACTGAAAATGGAAATGAATGAAAGATATCTGAATATATTACAGTACTATCATGTATAGATAAGATTGTGAACAATATTAACTCTTATAGGCTTGCAAATAGTGTACTATCAACTCAGAATACTGCCATCAGTCAACTTTTCGTTGTTACAACTTAAGCCACAATGATGCCTCGAATGTTAAATCTTTACCATAATAGTCACTTTATGAGTTTTACTTATGTGCAACCTTCAGAATAGTCACTCAGGTAATCAATGATAGAAAATTATCACTTTGACAGACTTTAAATCTCTCCATTTAGTTCGATATATTGAAGATCGCTTAGTTATCATGAAAGTCAAATATAAAGTTTACAGGGTTCTCTAGGTGAGGGGTAAATTGAATGGTTGGTTGTCCTGACCTGGATCTGGCTAATCAGAGGGCATATTTTTTCCAAATCAATCAATCAACTTTATTGTTTACAGTCTGTTAAAGAGATATCTGACGGTTTCGAACGGTTATAATTGACCGATAGGTATGTTTTGCCTCTTACAATAGGCCAATTGAAAAGCACTTCGGCGATATTTTGCTGTTTTTCATCCGTTTCCGTCACACTAAATCGAGGTTTGGTTCTCACTGCATGCCCGAAAAAGTACAACCAGTACTCAGATCAATTTACATTGGATTTGTAGCTGAGGTTCCAAGCTACAATCGTGTGACATTTGATAAGACTGGCTCATATAATAATAAAGTTATGAGGTAGGAGGTAGAACTTATTGAATGACCCTCGTAGCTTCTTCTTGTTACTCAACCATCTCTTTCATACAGGGTGTCTAAAAAAACCGTGCACGTGTTTACCCATCTTATTGACGATGAACTTCTAGTACCGTATTTGGTGTAACAATTGTATACATATTGATAGACTAAACGCTTAGCTTTCATATGCCGTTTATTTCATCTGATTTGGTTTTGTCAATCTTGAGATATGACTAACTAACTAAAGCTACCTTAAATCGACGTTGTGCCAATTAACAGTTTGCAATGAATAAAAAGGGTTACTCCAGAGAGGTGGGGTGTAATTTGTTACCCCCCCCCCCCCCCCCCCCAAATCCAATCCGAAATGCAGAGTATGCTTATTTGGGTACCATGGTCATGATGGTATCGCTAAAGGATATCCATACATAAACAAAATTAAATGAAATAAACGGCATATGAAAGCGCAGAATGGGTAAGGGCATGTAGTACGGAGGGGGGTGGGGGGTAAGATAAGGTTGTACACCAAACGCCCGAGAAAAATGGTCCTTGTAAATGGTCATAATGCCTATACACACTACATCCGGAGACTGGGGCGGGGCATAAATAGGGCTGCAAGGGGTTTTTTCGGTCGGAGGGGCATTTCCCTATGGTAACTAAGCCGTTGTCGCATCCTACAGGTAAACTTGCTACACGCATCGAACTCCTCATGATTTAATATCAAACACCGAGGAGTTCAAGTTAAAAGTGAGAATTTCGTAATACATAAGAGGATTGTTTACTGAATTAAACAGTGTCGATGGTATTAATGTATGTATAATTAATATATCTCAACTTTTCCCGATTATCACACAGTCTGACAGTGGCCAAGCTCAAACATCAAATTTTCGCTCTGGTTCGAACTCTCGTCTAGCCATAAAATTCAAATTCTTATTGAGAAATATATGAATGCATTAGAAATATCCAGGTTGATTGTTATCTTATCTTTCGTTGCAATTGCGTAACGCAACGTGCATTCTAGACTAGATACAAATATTGCTTAAATAGTATTGTTACGCTTTATTCCGCAGTTGACTTGATTAAAGTCTATCATCGTTTCCGTGCATGTACATGTACATGTATGTTTGTATTCAACAGTCGCCCTATTTTTCTGTAGGCTACAGCGTATTACATAAGGGACGCACCATTTGATTTTCAGGGGGGAGGTAGGAAGTTGAGTTCGGGTTCGGGGGAGATTTTTTTTTTTTGGCCGCCGCAAGGGGGGATTTTTTTATTTTTAATGTATCCATTCATATTGAGTTGGGTTTTTTTTACTCATCAAGGGTGGGAATTTCTTTTTTTTGGCCTGCATAGAGGGAGACTTTTTTTCCCCAAACTTCCTTCCCCCCCCCCCCCCCCCCACCCCCTTGAAAATCTAATGGTGCGTCCTAAGACGTGAATTAGATGCCTGGAAGCCCCGATTATTCTTGTGTTGATCTAGAGGTCAATTTCAAATATCGTGTTCGCATCATTACGCTAATTTCGTTTATTAAAAAGCGAATAATCAACTTGTCCAATGTGTAAATAACTCGTAGTTCGCATCATTAAATATAAATCAATGCCCGCGCGATGATGTTGTTACGTGAATAATGCCCTGTAGGGAGAGTGCTATTGTGAGCGTACAATGATTTTTCTAATTTTCCAGAAACAAAACAAACGCATGTTATTGACCTTATTCCTACACGACAATACTAATCACAATTTGTTATATTGTGCATACTTTTACCTAAAATATAATTTAAAACAAATAAACACATCTTAACGCATTTTATAACACCCGCAGTAAAAATCGGCGAACCCGTGTTACGTAAACAACGAATCGAAACATAACCAGGGCTGTCAACTCTCCCGCATTAGGCGGGAGTCTCCCGCATAGACACTCTTTCTCCCGCACTCCCGCATGGCATACTAAATCTCCCGCATCAACTAAATTACCTCAATTAAAATGTGTATCAACACCTTTATACTAGCTTCCGTCGGTACATTTGCGATTTTGAACACGCAATTTTCGTCCGGATTTGTGGAAAAGATCATCGCTACCCCCCCCCCCCCCCCCCCCCCGCCCCCCCTCCACTTATCAGGATTTCAGCTGATGACGGGGAAAAAATTGCATGTTTTACGATTATTTTTTTTGAGTCTGTATCTCTCCCTCCCAGCAAAGCCCAAAAGTTGACAGCCCTGACATAACTCGTAGTTCGCGTACGCACGGCGCGCACGCAAAATGCATTTATACATTTTCAATGTACTCCATTCTCATTGGTTCGTAACAAATAAGCGTGTATGAATACCCATTAATCCACTGGTCACAAGGAAAGATTATGTGTTCAAAGAATTATGTTTCACGTCTGTGAAGGAATCACGGTTCATAATAAAGACATCTCAAGAATTACACTTAATACTCAAAGCCCCATTAAAGTAATTATTTTCCCGTTGAATCCGATGGGTCAAGGGCAGCTGCCGTGATGGCACAAGCATGCACGAGGGTATGTCGTATTATCCAAACCATGGAAGTAACGGCGACAGGCAAAAACCTCTGTCGGTCGGTCGGTCGGGGGGGTTTTTGTGTTTAAATATTGTTGGGGTGGAGTTTTTCAACAATTTTTGGAACATTTGGTGAGTTTTCAACAAGTTTCTATTTTTTTTCTCCAAAGTTTTCAAAAATTTGTTTTTTTTTAAATCGACATTTTTTTAGGAAATCAAAACATTTCAAAACACATTTCAAAACATTTGTAAAAAAAGAAAGCTCAAATTTAAACAGCGTTTTCGACGCCTAAGTAAAATACTCTTTCAAAACAAACAAGCATTCTAAAAACAAAGCGGAGCTATGACCTAAAGCAGACTACATTGTCCACAAAATGTATCGATTGGGACTTAAAAGAACGACGTCAAAAAGAAACGTTCTAAATGCAGCATATTGTATTTTAGCCAAAACAAAATACCAAAAACCATCAAAAGAAAACATCAACAAACTCGACATATTTATTGAAATATTCTTAAATTCATCAAAGACATTACTTTGAATCCATCAAAGATATTGATTTGAATCTATCAACGATATTGATTTGAATCCATCAAATCCCACACTTCCCCAATGGATGGCCCCTCGATACAAATGACCGACCTTCTATCTCTCAAAAAATCAAAAGTTGCCATCTATATATGGCTGTCTTCTTGTTTTCGTTAACAAAGCTCAAATATGATAATATTATAACACAGCCGGTTATCGCATTAATTAGATTCACCCATCGTACCAATATAAGAATCAACGTTCCCTTTTTTTATAAAATCAAAATCTGACGCCGCACTTATTACACAAAATAACCCAATCAATCTTCAAATCTCCATTTACAATGCGAACCATAGTTAAATTAGTTTAAGAAATAACGCGTATATTTATCCTCCTGATACAAAATGATAATTTTAAAAATAAAATCAATCTTACCTGTTTATTCAAGTCTGACAATGATCATTGCGACGGATGAAATGATTGCGAAATCCACCTCACAAAAATAACCAAATATCACCTTAATCGTCGCACTTACAACCTGACTAAAACGATGTTATTCCGCTTCAAAGAGTATACATCATCGTAGTTTACAACCGATATGTGATATAACGAGTCAACGCGTGTCGTTAACATGTCCTAACACTCGATTAACATCCACTCTTGCGGCGTGGTTATCGTGTTGGATGGAGACAAAAAAATATATATGAGAGAAAAAGTACGAGTATTGTGAATGTATCTTGTCTGTCTGTCTGTATGCTAGCGGCGTTGTTTGTAACGTCAGTAGATTCCCATCGGGATGATAAAATGGATGGAAGGAGTTTGCAGATATAACGTTTCGGAGGGGAGAATCAAAACTAAACGTGAGGATGGATCATGATGTTGAATTATAAAGCTATTGACACGCTGGGTCCACACCCAGGGTCCACAGTGATCCAGGGGCGGCCAGCGGATACTTCGTACAAAGGTGGGGGATGGTGGTGTGGGAGTGCGGGGTCGTGGGTAATTACAACCATTTATACAGGTTGCGAGCAGTGGTGAGCCAAAATTAAAGGGTCAGGGCCCAGGTCAGGGGGCCTGTGGTCTGTCGGCAAAACAGGGTTTGCCCCCCCCCCCCCCCCCCCGGGCGTGTTATTGTGAATTAAACTCGGGGGAGAAAGCTGGTCAAATGGGGTTTTGGGGGCAGTGTCCGCATGTGCCAGGGATCGAATTTTCATTGGTGCTTAATGCGTATGCAAAATATTACTTTTGGGATTAATATATTCGTCATTCGTACAAGTCACTTATAAATACGTATGAGCCATGCGTACTAGTTTTGAACTGCGGCCTATATAGCCGCTCCGTCGTGTCCGGGTCGTGTCTTATTTGCACATTGTTTCATAAGCAATTGAGAGTGAACACAGGAAACATGTCTCGAATTAGTTAGTAAATAAAACTTGCGATAATTGATGAAATGTCAATATTCGCAACATGTGTGTCCGTGATACTGCCAACACGGAACATGTCGAATAAGAACACTGTTATTAACGTTGCGAATATAATACGGTAATCTGTAGGGGTCATATTTTCCCAGTATTTGTTTATCCTAAGGGAGGAAAGGGACACGTGGGTCTTACACGTGCATTCACCCCCATTTTCCTCCCTTAGGGTAGGGTTAGTGGTTGACATTGACATTTAAGAGCAGTTTACAATCAACGTGAATACAAATAATTTAATGAATTATAAGGCATGTGTTTCACCATATTCGCAGAAAAAGCCTGATCATGCCTCGTAGCATCCATTCGGCTACTTGTCTTTACAATTTATTATATCTGCTTTAATTGCATTGTGTAATAACTGCTTATTTCAATTTTCAGATTTTGCATGAGATTGATTCACTGTGTCTATCTAAATGATGTAAACACCGCAAAGAAAGGGAGTCCGCACTGTATAACATTATATAATGATGTAATTGACGTGAAATAAATGATTAAATAGAAGCCATAAATTATATAAGTTCGTAACTGCAGTTTACAGTAATTATCGCTTTATAATCTATCAATCAATACCCTTTTTTTTACATCTGATTAGTTTTAAGAACATTCGCGCGAAAATGTTGATTCAATATATGCGGGCGTTCTAAAGTGTGTCCGACTTCGTTTTTCTGCGTCGTTATAACACGCAATGTGTTGTCGAATAAAGCCTGTTTCCATTCTAACGGAAAAGGGGGTTATTGACAGAGCCTGCTCACGACGCTTAAAAAATTGAAGCCAAAGAACGGACGGCGCACCATGACCAGTGATGACCATAATGACAACAACAAATACGCGATTTCAACAAAACAGCGTACCTACTCGCGTATCAGTAGTGCGTCACTTTATTGCAGCAGTCTCCGCGTGCCGCACTTCCATTTCCGGTATCATTGATTTGTGGTATTGATTTACGCCCGTCGCACAAGCTGCGCTAGAAATTCACGTCGCCATAGTTACGCCCGCCAATCCTCCAATATTGCCATGACGACCAGGTTCTTTTTAGCTTCAGCGAATTGCGTGTATTTGTATGCGCAATGGGCAGTCTCTTAAAAGTAATTAGTCTATGGATATGCTTGCTTTGCGCGTATTTTGGTGAACTTCCGGCATCACCACCTTTTGCTGTAGATCACTACCTTTTGGTGCTGATAAAACAAGCTAAAGGGGATTATATTGCCAAGAAATGGAATAGAAACACACTTATAGTTTAGGGCAAAGAAGATTTCTTATGCAGTCGAATGTAGCATACTTCACTTTATCACATGACCACTGGTTTCTGTCACCAGTGTCTACTGGTTCCCGTTGACTTTACATTGCAACGAAAAGCATTAAAATGCGGTTCAACGAGGGTCTTTTAAGAAAACCCTGCTGCAAGTAGTACAATTGATGTGACTTCAATTCAGTCCTTTTATTTTATTGAATAACACGTACGTACGTTCTATAGTTGGGATTCAACTTCTTTTTTAAGTTATTGCGATCTGTAACACGTAGTATAGTATGAAAGTTTGACGACCTGCAGCTGTTAATACTCAACACATGTTTTGCACTGTTTGTTATGGGGTTTTGCCCTGTTGGCTCTGTATAGTGTTGCTAAGCATGCTGGACTGAACAATACATCTTCTTTGAGTTAATATACACCACCAATTGCCTTCCAATATACACTACATGTATTAAGTAGGAGTCAAACAGTTAGCTCTAACTTGAGTTATCCAATACGTCCTTATATGACATTTACAAAGATTATTTTCATAAGACATTCCCGCAAAACATATTGAAATTTAAACATGAAATGTTTGACTAGATTTGTCAATATTACACGATAAAAATGATGTAGTAATTTCAGCACTTGATTCACGCCCTATTTAAAACTCGGGACGTACCTTACGCCGTTTCCAGTCGTGTAAAACTACATTTTCAAATCATTGCGAATTTGTATTATATTTCAATAGCACACACTTTATGTGTAATCCCTAAAGCGATAGAATTGAAAAAAATATGTGATACATTTTTACCGGACATGATATCCCACAGATATCAAAATATCTTGATGTGAAAAAAAATCATAGCCCAAAATAGTGATCAGAACATACACCTTTAAATAAGATAACACAAACGAAAATTGTCATATTATTTTGTCTTTAATATTTATTATAAATTAATATCATCATCGAAAGAAGATCTCTCAATATCATATGTCAATTATTATTTCACAACATTATTTAACAATAATTCATCCAATAATTAAATAAAATTGTACATGGATCACAAAAAACCATATACAAATATACAACACACACATAGTCACGACACAGTAAAATTTATAACAATTTTGCGAGCAAATTACTATAAAATATGCTTCACAAGATAACATATTTATATACGTCTACACCACCTCTAGCTCTATAGTCCATTTCAACTTCTCGAGGCCGTGACGTTATACATATAGGTGCAACATTTACGTGAGCACCCCAACCTCCCTTTCTGTACGTGTGTTGTGTTCAATGGTATGCATCAGCGTTGTAAATCAACTTGGTCTGTTTATATAGTACTGTGACTAATGATAATGTATCCCGGAAAACAATCAAATAAAATAACGCTGAATGTGGGATTTAAGGACGAGCAGCTAAATTGATACTCTAGGCTCAAGCATAGACGGTAAAGGCTCAAGCGTACACATTAATTTTCGGATGACAATTATCTCAATACGATAGATAGACTATGGCAGGCATCACCATAAAGTCTAAGGTACAGTTCACTTTCGATTCCACACCTGTTAATAGTCCTTGCCGGTGGGAGTCGGATTCTTGCCCTATTTCAATATCCTATGGCCCTTCCGAATTCATAGTAGTCAGAAAAGTCACAAATCGATAATACAAATTGGCAAATGATCCCAATTTTCGAACCACTACCTGAAATTAAATCTATTGGTTTTGTAGTTGTGATAGCATTTTAATTGTACGTGTATTATCAACACCTCTCAAATCTGTTTATAAATGAGAGTGCAGCACCAGTTTATCAAATGCATTGAATATACAATGAGGAAGAAACGCAATTGTAAATTGCTGTCAATGTCTCGAGAAAGCCAAAACGACTTAACTAAACGCATAGGTGTCGTACGCCACGGTTTCGCGTAGGCCCGTGATATATTTTTAGTGGAATCGGCCATGGACGCTTCGGTGTCAGTGACATGGAATATAAATGAACAATTTGATGCACGTGTTAATAGAGTGATAACATATTCCACTTGTAAAAAATATCAAATATTCAAGCACGATATCGATATGTAAACACAAATCATTGTAAAACCTCTAGTTTATAGCAAAATATTTTCGTTTCTCGGCTATTGATGTTTTTAATTAAATCGCAGTTCTTCACGTTCATGGTCAACGTCATAACTGTCTGTGGGTAATAAAGTAACATTGTCAACACGGTCAAGGGCGAAATGTTTGAAGACGAGATGATACTCACACGGTGGTGGTATATTATTGTACTTCTGGGTCATTTGCAAATCAGTCTGTGATAGATTTGCCTTTATATCTTATCCAAATTGATAGAGTCCTTTATTAAATTACTATATAGGATATTATCTATTTTACAAATTGAATTAATTTCGTCCTAAATGCAGCTACAGTATTAGGTAACCCGAATCTCCCTATAACAATTGTTTTCATTACATTACATAGAAAGCAATTTCTGCGGAGAATAGCGTTATGTATAATGGATGTCAATCATGTCCATGAGGTCTGTATTGACCGGCAACTGGACAGTATCTGTGTCTGTCCGGTTGAATTACATGGATGCACAGCTGTGATAATGAGTCTATATTTAAAAACAGACTCTCACATCAAAATGGACTTCCAAAAGTCCATTTTTCATTGTTAAAAAGGTTTTTCCTTATTTTCAGCCAACCTTTGATCACTTATTAAATTTTGTGTGTGATTTCATACAACTTAGTATACATATGTAAGTATTATTATAACTGTGGTATTACGTTAGGCAGCTTTAAGAGCCTAATATGTAACAATAGCCCAACACGTAACAATTTGATACGTATTGGGCTCAAGTGTTGATACTTCCAAGAAAAAGTGGTAAACAAACAGTCAAAGTTAATAACATGTTACTCATTTTGCATTAGTGAATTTGTATTGACAAGTCCATGGAATTAATCAAATTATTGTATGGCTGTGTTCATTAACTGTTTCTATGACTTGGATTAGAGCATCCATGCATGCCAATTGAGGTAACAACCAATACAAGCCACATTCCACATAAAGGTACTGACAAGGGAAGTAATGTAGGAACCCTGGTTGTGACGGACTTCTCAAAAGCGTTCGATTGTGTCGACCATACTCTAGCTATCCAGAGACTCTGCGAGCTTGGTGCCAGAAGTGAAATCATACCCTGGATTGCAAGCTTTCTTACTACTCGCCGCCAACGTGTGCAATACCACTCTGCTTTATCCGAATGGAAAACACTCACTTGTGGTGTCCCCCAAGGCACCAAGTTTGGCCCAATCACCTTTATTAGTGTTATCAATAACGCTTCTGAAGAGTCTCTGACCAATAGCTTCAAGTATGTGGACGATCTCACGCTAGCAGAAGTCCGCCATGCAGATCAACCCAGCCAGATCGAGTCGGATGTGCGGGACCTGGATGCTTGGGCGAAAGACAACCACCTCATGCTCAACCCGGGGAAGTGTAAGGTCATGCAGGTCTGTTTCAAGAGAGATCCCCCACTTCCCCCAAACTCCAAATTGCCGGTAATGAGCTTGAGGTGGTGACTGAAACCAAGCTTCTGGGCCTTGCTGTCCAATCTGATCTTGGCTGGCAGTCCCAAGTTAATAATATGGTGTCTAAATGCAGCAAGAGGTTGTACATGCTGAGTCGCCTAAAACGTTTCGGAGTGCCAACTGAAGACTTAGTATCTGTGTATGTTGGTTACGTTCGCCCAACATGTGAATATGGCGCCCCTGTCTGGCATTGTAGCATAGGTAAAAATCAGGCCCATCAACTTGAACGCCTGCAGAAACGGGCATGCCGTATCATTCTGGGCGCTCAATATCAATCCTACACAGATGCTTTGGACCAGTTGGCACTCTTAAACTTGGAAGACAGGAGATCACAATTATCGCTTCAGTTTGCCCAGAAATGTTGTGACTCCGAAAGGTATTCCGACTGGTTCCCTAGCAACAATAATACCCATATGATGAATTTGAGACACACCAGCAAATATCAAGTTCCCAGATGCAATACCAAAAGATATCAGAGTAGCCCCATCCCTTTCCTTACTAATCTCCTGAATCAGCAGCAGTAAATATGCTTGCTAAGTGTGGGGTGTGGGGGGGGGGGGGGGGGTGTTAATCTGTCTCGTGTGTTAGTTTGTGATTCATTCCCTGTGTCTTTGTCATTTATAATTGCCGTTTTTTAATCTTTTAATTTTTTATATGTTACCCACAGTGCAATATTAGCTATATTTAGGCGTCATAGCATTTTTTTAAATATATTACCCACAGTGCAATATTAGCTATATTTAGGCGACTTAGCATGTACAACCTTTACTATCTATGTATTTTGATACCTTTTAATCTCTTTTAGCATTTTTAATTTTCAATTTTGTTGTTATTTTTGTATACATTTCTATGTGTAATTTGATGTTTTTATACCGTATGTAATAACCATGTAATTCAGCTTTTAGCTGCGATTTGGTGACAATAAACAATAAACTAATAAAAATAAACTAATATAATGAATAGCCATCCATGCAGTAATGCAAAATGAGTAAAAAGGCAGAAGTGGATGTAGGCCCTTTTGCAAAACAGCTCTTCATATACAGAGGGAGTTGGTGTGAAAAATGTAATAAATGTTGATTTTGATCAAAGTACTATTTTACTGTTTGCCACTTTTTCTTCTAAATAACTACACTTGAGCCCATTAAGTATCAAATTGTTACGTATTGACGTCTCTCCGTCTACCGCTTTCAAAAGCACAGAATTAAGCACATTTGGTGGAGGTGAGTAGGGAAGGGTCATCCCGATAACACAATCTTAATAAATACAAACTCTACATACAATGGGCTATTCCGATTGAAATCCATACATCCCCTATGGATGACACACAGGGGGTGTGCATTTCAAATGGGGTCGTCCGTGCAGGTATTAAACAGAATTTGAAATATACACTCATGGAGATCCACGCGGCAGGCGTCTGCAGACGACATTCCAAAATGTCATAAAATAATTCAAAAATGTCAAAATTATTTTATTTAATTACCATATTCGGAATCCCCATGAGAAATGCATTAAAATAAGTACAAACATACCTAGTGTTGGTTCAGTAATCCGTTTGATAGACCTTTAAAATTGGAAAAGGTTTCTGAACTAATCTCTTTTGTCTTTGGAAAAACCAATAGCCGCGTGGAAAGTGTTAGGGTAATGTTTTCCATAGGAAGCGTCTGGATTTCAAGTGAAATAACCCAATATTAAAGGCAGCTTTGTGTACAATTTAAATATATATTTACAAATTATTACATTTATTACATTACAAAAATATCTTTGACCGTTGGTCCATTATGAAACAGCCCACAAGTCTATACACAACCCATTGCACGATAGAACAAAATACATGTCGTTTCTATACATCAGTACGGTAGGAGTATTGTATTATTGTAACTAAGGGAGCAGGTCCATTTGTACGCGATCAAAATTGCGAGAATGTTCCGGGCCCCGATGAGTTTTTTATCAGGCCCCGATGAGATTTTTAGCGCGTACAGTTGCGAGTAGCAAAGGATTATTTATCGAGTAGCGTATTACCGCTTGTTTAAATATAACGAAAGATAAGTGGTCGGTATGTAAATAGAGCTTCGGGTTATTTATTCTAGTTGTAAGGTACAAATTCAGCATTTCATGTTTTTAGAGATAATGTTATTGATTATGGATGTTTAACGTAAATTGTATTATCCTCGTGTATTTGCTAAACAATGTCCCGCTCTATTTGCTAAACATACCCCAGGGTATGGCAGAGGCCTCGTATCGGGGCCCGATGTCTATTTTATCGGGGCCTGATGACTATTTTATCGCGTATCAACTTGAAAAACATCGGGTCCAAAACATATCAGGCCCCGATACAGTCGCGATAAATTTATCGCGTACAAATGGAACTGTTCCCTAATGAAGTAGCCATGCCTCATACTTACGCGGCAGGCGTCTGCAGACGACACATCCAAAATTTCACAAAATGTTTCAAAAATGTCAAAATTATTAAATTTCATTACAATATATGGAATCAGCATGAGAAAAGATAATTTCATGTTGTCTGCATTATAAACTTTACTGTACTCCCGGACTCTACTATTCTGCCGGCAGTGAAACAACAGAGGGCGTCCCATTTGTAAATAGATGATGCCATCATAGGTGACATCGATATAATGAAGATGAAATTAGGAAAGGTCAAGGAAAACAAGGACGATATTAATTGATTTTATGTTATTAAAGTAAAGGGTGAAAATCCGAAAATGACTTACGGTAAAGGGTCAACACATAATATAGGCTATAACAAATAATTTGGTGACATGTCAGACATTTATAATAAGTATGTACATCATTGGCCGTCTGAGGTCAAATATACAATAATTTATCAAAGTTGTTAACATAATATGTATAGAGGTTTCGTGTCCAGTCAGCGGTTTAAGGTTTTTTGTCTCTCATTTCTCCCCTAACGTGTTTTCCATTCATAAATGTTTTAAGACACGCAAATAAAGCAAGGTAACCTCAAAACTGGCTGAAACGCAAGCGGAGAAATAATACAGAGGATGATCATACGATCGTGCATACGGTATTCGCATCATCATCACATAGTATAGGCCTAGACCTATTTCGGGAGGAAAACCAGTACGCACCTATTTCGCAATGCTTTATCATTGCTTTAGGGCATAACCACTGGCCTGCTGTATCTGGGAATTGGAGAATTTATGACCGGTCAATTAGTTAATCACCAGTATAAATATATTGAGGCAGTAGAACATAATATCACGTTGGTTATGTAAGGTCACTGACGTTTTTGAAGAATGTAACTCTTCGTACATTATCTCAAAACTCATCTCTGTTCACTATGGCTGTAGCATGGTTAAGATCGCTATCATGAACACCGCATGTAACAACTCGGCCTTCGCACACTTCAAAATCAAGTATGACAGTGTCCTTACACCCATTCTTCCAAATTCCGTGTGTTCCGCTGGGATTCGCTCGATGATGGGGTCAGTCGTTCCGTCTGTAGGAAAACCGAAACCAACCAACATCATTTCTGCCCAAACCACTGCTGCCAAAATACCAAGTCTGCCCAGAACCAACTCAGTCCACTTTTACCAACGTAAGAGAGTCGTTATAACACGTCGTTATTTCTTGTATACCTGTACATAGTGTGGGGAAATATCATAACCCAAAAGTGTGTTATCAATATTGGAATAATATAAATTAAAAATGTCTATAAAATACATATCTGTTTCATACAACACATATCTTGGCTTAGGTGACAAAATACACCTGTTTTACGGTCGGACGGACCTGTCGGTCGGTTGGGCGGGGTTTTGGGTTTTTTCACCTAAAATGTCACAAAAATCTGCAAAAATCGGTTTTTTTTTTTTTAATTTGTGAACAAAGATTATTGTACAGATTTTCAGCCACAAAACGGCCGATTTTACATGAATTGAGAAAAATTGTCTAAAAGAAACACGCAAAAAAGTGGGTCGGTTGGGCCCGTTAAACAGGGTGTGTGTTTTTTCCTCGCCTTACAAGGCAACTTTTAAACCAACAAAGTAAGGCTAATATGAAAGAAGTAGTTTTCTAATCATCCAATTATTTGGGTTGGGTTCACACCTTGCCAAGTGCTCCTCATATATTCCCCATAGTCTCACCATACTCTCACCCAATACCTTGAAAGTTCGCGTAAATTATTAGGAGGGGAAAAACTTATTCTACTTACCTACGCGATGATGACGTAATTCTTATTTCACAATTTTTTCCGGAGTAACCAGTTTGACACGTGCATTGGTCTGGACCACTGCATCGCCCACCATACATGCATGAGCGCCTGCATATAGCTGTAAAATCATGTAAAATCGTGTAAAATCGAAAGATAAATTGGTACGTTTACCCTGCCTTAAAAAGTGAGCAATGTATAACTGCGGCTAGAGCCAAATCAAGGGTCACTTATTATTTGAACAATACAACTTTACGTCATTTGATAATTCATGAAATACGCAGATTCCAATTGGACCCCATCATGAAATACTATAGGGATCACGACCCATGAATACGGCGGATTGGCAGTTATAGATGGGTGCATCTTGATAGATAACAGTTTTAAAATTTATATCGGGGTTCAAGGACATAGGGATTTATGAACTTAGGTATTAATTTCATTTATTTACAATTTCATATTTTTGTTGGGTTATAGGCCTACACTTTTCTTTTAGGGTTACTAAAACACACACAAAATCAGTGCGATAAAATTTCGTGGTAATCGATTGAGAAGATTGTACTTTGTTTGGATTCGTGTTTGCTTTTGTTTGTGCTTTTTGTTTTGTTAATTAATTTGTCTTTCTCTCTTGTGTTTTGTTTTTAGTCCGTTTTTTCACTTACGTGTGTGGCAGCTTGATCCTCCATAGCCATGTTTACACATACAAACATTTGGCTTGATACATTCACCACCATTCCGGCATCCCGATACACATATTGCTGTAACAAACAAATATGTGAGAAGAAACAATTAAATAGCATACAAAAATGGCAATTCTCAAGAGGATATAATACCTAGCTATCTAACATTTTGATTAGTTTATATTGCAGATAGAATGGAAAGAAAACAGCACAAATTGTGGATAGGCATGTTGGGGATGTTTTGAGGAAGTTTGTCGGAAATGTACGATGTATTTGTAATTTCGTTAGGACTCATCTGCATTTATTTTTATCACCTTGTTTATTCAATTCTGGATCCTACAGAGATCACTGTATGCGGCAATGCATATTGACTTGAAGCCTAATATAATCAAAATGTGCGACGGGGAGTCACGTATAATCACTATACCGTAAGAATATTGATACACAATGCTAGAGAAAGATCTCTAATAAAACACAACGTTTTGAAATTTTAACTCTTATGTGTATACCCAAATTTACCTGTAAGCTGCCAGATAAACATGAAGCAAGAAATGGTAACATGCAAGAAATACAATAAAGAAGTTATAACCCTATGTGACATAACGTCACATGTTGTCTTAATTAAAATGTGCAATTCACAGAACCATTTAGCGTCGTGAGAAAGAGGTAAATATTTTCTAACTTAGGAAACATTGCAAAACTAGTGCGTATGGCTCATACGTAAAGTGACTTGTACGTAAGACATATACGATAATCACCAACGTAATATTTTGCATCGCCATAAATACAGGGTGTCCCAAAAGTGTCGAGTCCATTTTAAAGAATTGTATCTCTCTTAAAATAAATCGAAGTATCAAATTAAAAATATATTTGGAAAGAGAAAATGTGTAGAATGATTTCGGTACCAAACATGACCCCCTTTTGAGGCATCTCAATATGAAACACACAGTCCACTCGCTGAGATGTTTGGTCACATAACTCACAATTCCATAACATTGTACAATTTACCGGACGCACTGTGCAAGTCACTGTATAATCACATGACGCGTGTTCCTCACATTCCATTCATGTTGATCTTTATTCAAAACAGTTTTCACTTATTAAATGTTGTGCACAACATTAATAATGTTCATAATAAGGATTTTATCAATCTGAAAACAAAAAGAATCCTTGTAGAGAACCGGTTGTCTCTTCCCAGCCTCTTTCCCTTCGTCGCATCCTTGACTTTATTCAGCTCATTATAATACTACGCTTCTATATCAAAGTGCAGTTTTACATCAGTTCGGGATACTTTCGTCTGTATTTTGGCAAAACAAATGGCTGCTATTGTAAACTTGGTACAAAAATAATTCTACAAGTCTTTTCATTCTAAATGTATTTATATTTTTATACTGCGAATTATTTAACCGGTGATACAAAGTTTTGAAAAGGTTTCGATACTTTTGGGACACCCTACAAGCAACAATGAAAATTGAAGCGAACCAATGCAAACATTTCTATAACAATATAGAATATATTTGGTGTCAGTTCAATGTTTGTAGTTGCTTGTACGTATGGTGATGCAAAGTATTACTTTGGTTCTTACGTCCAAGTCAACTGGTTTGTTTCCAGAGCAACAAAAACAAGGCTTGTCCAAGCCCTTGTATTTCCATTTGCCATGTATGCCTGTGGAGACGTGGACCCTAACAAAAGCTGACAAAAACAGAATAGCTGCTTTCGAGATGAGGTGTTGGAGGCGTATGCTTCGCATCTCATGGACAATGAGAAGGACCAATGCCAGTATTATTGAAGAGGTGTCTAAACGACTTCGTCATGCTATCAACACCCAAATGCTGAGCTACTTTGGCCATATCTCACGTCGTAAGGGTAACAATCTAAAGAAGATGATCATGCAAGGCATGATTGATGGGAAGAGAAAGAAAGGCAGACCTCGTTCCCGGTGGATTGATCAAATAAAACTGATAACTGGACACCCTCTCCGTGATTGTTACTCCTTTTGCTGAAAATCGTTATCTATGGCGTAGGATCTGTAAGGTCACGAGCTGTCAGTCATGACAGGACCGAACCAACCAACCAACAAGTCACTTATACGTAAGAGCTATACGTACAAGTTTCGCAGTGCAACCTTTAGTAATCAACACTTTGAAACATATGTCATACAAGAGAAGCTCCCAACAGAGAGACACGTTTTAGAAGCACCATCATGACTATAGGGATACTCTTATGTTTTATACACATAAAAATACAAAATATGTTTGAGATATTCCTTTTCCAATACTCAAAATTGCTATCACTGATATCACATATTTTCACACAGATATTCCGTGTTTTGGATTAACTGTTAGCTGCCATTTTGGAGTGAACACACAGGTTCCCACACTCCTCTAACCCAATACAAGCTGGTGAACAACCTCAAAATTAGTGCAACCTTTACTTGAAATGCTAAGATTACTTGGAATAAAATTCCATGCATCTGTAGCCAAGATATCTTGAACAGAGTTTAGTGCTCCTTACAAAATGGCCGCTAATCGAAAACAAGCAATATCTCTATTGACCTGGTAAACACACAAACCTTTATGACACTTCCGTCCTCGGTACCCGGATGGACACGAGCATTTGTTTGGTGTGACGCAACGGCCGCCATTTTGACATCTTGGTTCACACGATGCTGAAAATGATATAAAAACATGATCGTGTTAATGCCGAATGTATGTTAAAATGCAAAATGATCATTTTTTTCCCCGGTATAATCGAAATCAACTGGCTCAATATGGTTGAAGAGAAGTTGTTTTTTTGTCAAACATAGGCGAACAAGATTAAATTACAAGATTACAATTGAATGAGCCACTCCCCTGGTGGGAGAAAATACTCAAGTGATATTGGGAGAGATGCACAAAGGGGGCCCTGCTTGGTCCTTTTTATAACGGCCAATCACACTAAATCATATTAACTGATTGCTGAACGAACATTTCTTCTTTCAGACGTTTTCGCAATTACCAGCTTTTATAATATCGTGGCAAATTTTACATCACTTTGTCGAATTTTACATCGGTATCATTTATGAAGGCTACACAAAAGTTAAGATTGCTTACTTTTTTAAGGCAAGCGTCACCTAATAATACTTACGCAGTTCACATCTGCTACCGGTGTATCCTTTTGGACAGCGACACATATTTGGGCGGACACAACGGCCTCCGTTCTGACAAGGGACAGAACACATGCCTGTAATAGAACCGACAAGAACAGACGTATGTTTGAAACACATTGGTTTAAGAACGTTGTCTAAACTCTGAATCCTTAATACGCGGAACTAAACATAGATAATGTGCATAAAAAGAGAAAATATTGCTCACCTATTTCACACATAGACCCGCGATATCCTCTAGGGCATAAACACGCACCAGGTCTGACACAAACGCCTCCGTTTCGGCAATGTGGTTGACAGTTAGCTGCATAAAAGGAACATAAATAAGTTTTATTTACAACAAAATTCCATACAAACGCCCTCCATGCTTAGTCCATATTTAAAGTTACTATAATAGATTCTACATTCCCCAATTTTGACAAATCCCTTTTAGTTTTGAGTGACTCTGAATGTATTATAAACACAAAACAAAACAAAACAAAACAAAAAATCTCACCCAAACAATCAACTAAATCCCCCGACAAACACACAAACAAACAAATGAACAAACATTTTTCTTACATATTGCGCATGTGGATCCAGAGTAGCCAGATTGGCATTTACACGTGTCTGGAGTCAAACAATAGCCGCCATTTTGACAATGAAGTTGACACGTCACTGTAGTAAAAAATAAATAAAAGAGAATAATTATATAAATTACAACATCATGAATTCAAAATGGTTGCAAAACACGGGTTGAACACGCGTAAATGGAACTCGTGACAAGTCGAAATCACGCGTATGAGTGAGGGCCAGTAATCAAATGGCGCCTGACAACATGAATGACCGAAGTGTCTTCTTGTTCGAATAAATTGGCTCCCCGTTCACCCATAATGTCTGCGAACCAGGCACCATTGTTCGCAGTGTCGGGCGTCATTAAAATCATCCTTGTTGTATTACTATTTAACTCAAGCAAACTTGTCTTTGCACAAAAGACATCGAAAACAAAACAAAAATGGCTGAAATCATTCTCAAAAATAATAACGAATTGACATATGTAAAAACACCAAAATATCAGTAGTATGTGTACATAACCAGTTCATTTCTTAGAATTATAATCATTCTTATACATATGTTATTATGTATACAAGCGTATCCCAATAAAACACACCGTAACTTCAAGTGATCGCTATTTCAAGTATCTGGCCTAATAGGCCGGGTGTAGTTTTACTGGGACAGCCTGTAAAGGCTCTATTATTGTCTGCAATTTGCAATTCTTGTGCAAAATGTTAGCGATATCAAGCTAGGAAAATGTGTGCATATACTGACGAAATAATGTATTGCCATTCGTGCTTCAAATGGACTTCATTCCATCTCATATATTTCATTAAGAAACAGGTTACAAGTATACAAAACCTGCAGTAACGTTTTGATACTGACGGATGTTGTAGTGATAATATTTCAGTTCACATTTTTGTTTTGATTGCGGTAAATGTTATTAATATTCCATAATTGTATTTCATTTTTGTTAACATTTAATATCCACTTTGTGGTCATTGGTGCCTTATTATTGTTATGCATGTGTTATAAGGGAATACAACATATTGTAGTACTAGTCGGCAATGTATTTATTGCCTGGGCTGATGACCGCGACAAATAATTGGCATAGTGTAGAGCAGTCAGACAAAAATTATTATGACAACTTAACAAAAGCAGTTTTTGGTAAAAAAATGCCGAAATAGCACCAAGATCATCTAATGACACTAGTTTTCTCTAGGAATATATGATTTTAATTTGTCATAAAAGTGTTTAATTTTTTTTAATTTTTGACCAAAACGTTTGATTTTTTTTACCTAAAAAATGAAATTGTTTACGTTTTTTGGTCAACAATTTAAAAACTAGTCATTTGTATGCAAACATTTTTAAACATTGTTCAATGCAAACATTGTTCAATGCGTTCGCTAAGCATGGCTAAACACGTATTGGTTGGTCATTATTTAACCGCGTTCCGTTTATCTACACAAAACGGTCCGTTTATTCCAGTGCGTTTACCCTCTCCGATCTACGGTTTTCAATCCGTACGAATTTGGATGCCATCTCTTATAAGGGATTTGTGCGTAAGTACCATACGTACAATAAACTTTGAAATTGAATTGAGACCAATATATATTATGAGAATATTTGCATTGGTTTGATTCCATTTTCATTGGTGCTAGAATGTATGGTTACAGAAAGTGCGGTATATACAAGTCACTTATACGTATAAACCATGCGTACTAGTGGTGCGTTGAGGCCTTAGGGTGTGGGTTGGGTAGTTCATAATGACCCAAGTCGGCGGATTGTCTGTATTCAATCTCGCTTTAACAGTCGATTTTGTCGATGTACATCATGCGCAACCACGCACAAGAAATTGGAATTCGAGCACGGCGGGAAAGGTTGCCGAGTCTAAATATCACGGCCCGTAAATAATGAGTACGGAAATCCCTAGAATGACAAATACTAACTTAAAGAAAATAACAGGTCCAACCTATATTAGAGGGATGGTATGGCATGATATAAAATTAACATCACCAAAATAGTAACATATTTCGAGATCCAATTAATATTGAATGTATATCGTGACGTCCCTTTCATGACGTCATTAAATTTATCCTGGTTTTAAAAGGGCATTGAGAGGTACGTATGGGAGTGCGCCCTCAATTATCCTGGAAATCAGTTGTTTTGCATCAAAGTAGTACTTAGGCATATACTAACCACCATCTGAAACAGTTTACCAACATCCGCCGTATATCATATAACATTTTATGATTTTCTTAGTTTCGATATGATCATATCGAAACTAAGGTGCTGAATTCGGAAGTTATGCTAAGTTTTACTCACGGACTTTCGCGGCAAATCTCAACCCGGAAGTGCCGTTATTTGCTTAGTTTGGCATGAAGACGATGTCGGAATTGTATGATATTTTGGATTTGGGCTATGTTGATGATTATCTTTACGTTATTTGCTCATTTAGTATATCGATACATCTCTCAATGCCCCTTTAAATGTATATTTCAAGTCAAACTTGAGCGCTCGACTGTGACTTCATGCAACATTCATTACTGCTGTATTATTAGTTGCATTTTGTATAATCATAATATCATGCTGTATTCAAAAATCAGTATCGGTTAACATATTAGAATTGCTTTGCTGATATCCTGTCGCTGGAAGCCTTTATTCGCTTCCACGCATGTTCATAAGATACCCTCTTTCTATTAATATTATGAATTGACCACGAAAAAGACCCTATGTACTACGAGATACACATTTTGTATTAATGACCCGAATACGCTATGTTGTATAAACACTCAGGTGATTGACTATCAAGTACATGTAGCTTGAATTACCGACCTACTACAAATTACATGGTGATGAATAGAGTTAGCAAACACATACAATTTCACATGAAACAATCTATAACATAACATGCGATAATTATTGTAAAAGTGAGTTAGCGGTTAAGCGAGTTTAGCGGTGTGCACATTTAGCTGTAAGCGAGTTTGTGCAGTTAGCGATCAGCAGCAGTTTCTTTAGCAATGTGCTAGTTAACAGTGTACGAGCGAGCGAGCAGGCGTGGTCAAATCTTGCTGCATAATTGCTCGATTGCTCGATGATGCTTATCTCTCTGTCTTCTTGACAGCCGCCATCTCTTACACAACAACTTACTCGTCTCGCATAGTTGTCCCACGTATCCACTATTGCATCGACAAACATTACGTCCAACGCATTGACCACCATTGAGGCACTGGGGCTCACACTGCGCTGCAGAAAGTGTATGAGTTTATTTGGTTTTAAAACGTGGAATAAAGAAAAAAGGAATAGTAAGACATGGGTGGGTGAGGAAGCGATCATTGTTTAGGTAGGCGACTATTCTATACTACACCAATAATATGGATTTCAGGTTCGTCCGAGATCATGCTCATGTAACTGTTTATCAAGTCATTTTCCTTCCCGGTCAATTCTGGTTTATCCTTGGTGTAAGACAGCACAGAATTAACGTAGCATAACATCCTCTATTGAAGGATTAAAGGATTATACAGCTTTATTCCGTTATGGGGTCTTGACACTAGACTAACTTATGAATGTCTTACACCAAGGATATACCTAAATTGGTTCAATTCTTATGTACACAGTGGCCCTTGATAGCGTTCTCTCTGCATATAATGGGTTATTTCAGTTGGAATGCATACACCTACGGAAGACATGACCTTAATCTTCCCCACAGGGAGTGCATAATTTCATCCATGCAAATGACTCAATTTGAAATTCGCACTCCCTGTGGGGAAGATTGAGGCAATGTCGTGCATAGGGGGTGTATGGATTTCAAATGAAACAGCCCAATGTAGAGCCTATTTGATTTGTGTGCAAAATACACGACCACCTGGTGTAAACAATGTCCGCTTACTAAAGAATGTACGGTCAAAGATGGTAAAGATAGACACAGTAAGATTAAAATGGTCCAAAGAGGAGCTAAACTAATATAAACTCCTCACAAAAAGTATCCAGACACTTGATAAAAATGAGCCAATGATTAACGGCCCGAAAAAGTATGGATTAATCGAAGCAAATAACCCAGTGCATAATTGTTCTGCGTATGTTGACACCTCGATTATTGTGATGCGATGATGCGGAGCGCAGTTATTGTCATTTCAATGGTCGTAGGTGTAGTTTCAAAAGTGACAATCATCCCTATAGAGAATGATCAGGTTTATGCTTTACACACGTGTACAAACAATGCTTCTATAGGGATGATTGTCACTTTAGACACAGGACCTACGACCATTGAAATAACAATAACTCCAATCCGCAACATCGTATCGCAATAATCAAGGTGTCAAAGTATGCAGAACAAAATTATGCACTGAGTTATTTGCTTCGATTAATCCTTACCCTTTCGGGCCGTTAATTATTGGCTCATGTGTGTTAAGTGTCTAGATACTTTTTGTGATGAGTATATTATTATCATTCAGGGCTAAAACACAATGATCATTTTTGTACAGATTTCAATATTAATAATATAATATATAATATAGATTGTACAATAGGAGATAAAGATGAAGCGTACCGTCATGCGGTGCTTACTAGGGTAACGGACTGACAAACATAAGGGGATGACAATAAATCAAAACAATATGGGCTTAATTTGTATTATTCTAACTAGTCATCACACATATCATGATTTGTATTCTTTATCTAGTGCTGCTGTTATAGGTTGAAAGTTAATTTTATATAGGATTCATCGAATTGTAGGAAGAGAATATAGTCCACTGTCTAATCACTTTTATACCGGCGATTTAGCTATTGACCGGTCATAAATTCTCCAATTCCCAAGTTGGGCAGGCCAGTGGACAAGCCCTAAAGCACTATTTTGATATAAATTACACTTGTGGCCTTGCGTATAAACATACAAAAATGTGTTAAGGCAGTGGACGAATCAAGATAAGACAAATGCAAAACAGGGATGTGAAAACATTACGATTTCCTCTAGAAAAAAGTGTATTTTATTCTAGACTTGAGATGTCGCCAGCGTGAATTTTTTATCACCCTTCGTTCAAATACTAATGGAAATTGAGCTTTACTCTGGATCTACGTGTTTCCATTTCGCCTTGGCGCCTTATTTCGATTGATTTGACCGCATGCAATAAATTTGTGGCCGAACAGGATACTAATAATAATAAATCTGGTATTAAGCAATACATTATACATTTCCGGCAGCCCACACATCTTCAAAAGCCGAGAAAACGTTGACCTATAAAACAATCTCCTCCACGGATCTGCAAGTCTGAACATGTTTCAATACATTGTATAATTATTCTGCCATCTTCGTAAAATCCAATTACGTTGTCAACTCGTTTTCTTTTAATATTTGTACAATGTACATAGCAAAATCTAACATAATTCGTTCATTCGCACATGTTCTCTCTTATCTACAATCTGCGATGTTACATACGAGGGGTCATTCAATAAGTTCTACCTCCTACCTAATAACTTTGCCATTATATGAGCCAGTCTTATGAATTATTCCACAATTTTTAGCTTTGAATCTCAGTTACAGATTCATTGAAAATTAGTGTAGGTACTAATTGCACTTTTCTGGGAATATCCGTTTTAGTGTGATGGAAACGAAAATGGACTTTTTTTTGAAAAAGTGAAAAATTTCGTAGAAACACGTCTGAGTTGGGGTCCTAGTGCTGAGAAATTTTTTTCCAATTCTAAGAGCCAACACGTACTTATTGGTCAAGTATAACCGTTTTGTATCTCTTAATTGTCTATAAACAATATAAGTATGTATATGGGCCTCCCAAAAGGTACAATAAAAGTGTGTACGGAATATTGTGCACCAAAAGTATCCGGATGCGAACAATATTCAAATATAATTAAGCGGCGCAGAAATGTGCGCGTGAGTATTGTATGAGCAGATGATGCGCACAAGTACATTTTGCTGAGATCGGGCTAATTTATTTATTATTGGTCAAAACAAATAATAATAAAAAGAATAATATTAAATTATATATAAAACTTGATATACAAATTTTTTTTTTAGCTCGTGCAATATATTTTGTATCACACTCAAAGCCATTCAATATTATACAAAAAGTTTCTGATTTGTAAGGGCAACTATGCCCTCTGATTAGCCACAACTAGATCAGGACAACCATTGGGGTGTTATTCCTCTCTAGGGAACACTGCAAAATGGTTTGCTTTTCATAGGAACTGAGAGATCTTCAATATACAGGACTAAATGGAGGGAATCCAAGTTTCTCCGAGAGATGATTCTCTACTATATATATACTATCTCATTGACTATTCTGAAGGTTGCACATAAAGAAACATATAAAATGACTATCATTTAAATATTTAACATACGAGGCATCACTGTGACATAACTTGTTACAATGAATTTGACTAGCAGTAGCAGCATCCCAGTAAGCTACAGGTATAGCAATACATTCGAGTTCATATTATGCAGGGCGTGTCAATGTCCTATAATGAAACATGATTCTTTTTCTGCCATGAAAATGAGAATTGGACGTGAAGTATTAATAATCACGTTCAGCAATCTTTAATGTGTCATAAGAATTGTTTTCTATCCATTTTGGAGCTTTAGTTATCAAAGTATGGCAAATCTACACAGGCATGTCAAATTCAGCTTTGGTCACTTTTCATGTCCAGAGAACTTTTTTACTAGAATCGTCATTCAGTGTATAATTAAACATAAAATCAATCAAATCAATAATAATCTACCAACTAAAATTGTATTAGTTTGAGTGGAAAACATATTTTCATCCATATTATCCATGACAAAGCACAGACTATTTGAGTATTAGATATATATCTCGGGTGGGACACTTTTTTCCCGCCCTGTACTATTTTAAAACCTACAGAAGTTAATAGTGCTTACAATCGTATTTATGCACGATAATACTGTATTATATTTAGATATCATCCATTGTATTCCATTTTACTATTAACATAATGTGCTTATATCTAACCAAACAATATGGAGAGAAAAATGAAAATCATGTACTTATTTTGAGGGTCGTTTTCCGTTTCCGTTGTGTTCAATATCTTTTTCTGGCATTGACCGCATCAGAACAAAAATGAAATATGATATGTCATTATTAGCGATGTTATGAGGGAAAAGGTAAACTTATTGAATGATCCCCTGTATGATCAAAAGCTCTGACGGGCAGATATTATCTAACAAACTAGTCTAAATCCTTCAGTCTTCTAACAATATCGCACGGCCAACGCATGCGCACAAAAGAATGAGGCCGGCGTTGATGGGGCAGTACGGATATAGTCTAGGCTAACAACTAGGTCATCGAATCACGGCTCTGTTCAGGTTGTTCTCAGTTTAACTCTGGACCATTCCATTTGAAAGCCATACACCCCCTATGGCAGACATGATCTTAATCTTCCACACAGGGAGTGTGAATTTCAAATTGGGTTTCACTACAGCTATAAAAGTACTACTACACACATGATTTTTCTTATTTTTATGATAACTATGAAGTGACAAAACACATTAATATACAGCGCTGCCACAACTACTGATGATGTCACATACATTATAATGAACGAGTTCTATGATGAGTGATACAGCCACTATTTAATATGTTAACACTTTCCACGCGGCAGGCGTCTGCAGACGACATTCCAAAATGTCACAAAATGTTTCCAAATGGCAAAATTGTTGAACTTCATTACCATATTTAGGATTACCATGTGAAATGCATTGAAATAAGTACAAACATGCCTAGTATTTATTTAGTAATCCCTTGGATAGAGCTTGAAATTTTGGAAAGGTTTCTGAAAAATCTGTGTTGTATATGGTAAAACAAAATAGCCGTATGGAAAGTGTTAACAGACAGTAGATTCTAAGACAAAGAATTGATAGCAAAGTAATTATCATCGCGGTCTAAAATCTAATGAGAGCTATGACGGCATCTACTCATTCTGATCTAACACTAACAGTCCGGCCAATTTTAGCGATAGAGGGCGCTGCAATATCAAATGAATCAAGCAGACCACACGGCAGACTGATTTTTCTTCAATCTGGCGGCAGACTGATTTTTCAGTCTGGTAATGGATGCTGCACTGTAAAAATGGTGTCTTACAGAACCATGTAATACACGAAAACAAGCGTCACGCCTGAAGACACTTTGTAAGACATAACTCAATTAAGTCGGTTGTGAGATGTCTTCAATAAGACACAAGTCATGTATTTATACAAGACATCTCGCAAGAAGACATGTCTCCATGCATAAGACGTGTCTATTGAAGCCAATTTTGAGACACTTGTGTATTTGGTGTCTGCTGGTTAGACATGACTTGCATAGAGACATGACTTGTGTCTTCATGTTTTATGGCTTCATGTCTTACAATGTGTCTTCAGGCAAGACACATGTTTTTGTTTTCTTTGTTATCTATTGTTGAAGACATGTCTATTGCCAAGACGTGTCTTACATGGTTCTGTAAGACACCATTTTTACAGTGTAATTCCAGTAAAATGTGTGCCAAACTACGTAGCTTATATCCTTCTATCCTAGACAACGCACTCACCAATCAACCTTCTTCTTATACAATACATCTGAGACAATAATATTAACATAATGGCGATAACAACAATGGTTTTAAAACCTTACCTGTTTGACACTTAGGACCGGAGAATCCAGTAGGACATCTGCAATAGTTTGGACCAATACATCGGCCATTATTTTCACAAGGCGGATAGCAATGAGCTACAACAAAGATAATTGAATAATAGATTATTTTGATTTTGCAGTGTCGGTGATTATTATTATCAAATTGTCTTATTTTATTTGTTGGGGTGTGTAGTGTTTTAATCATAATAAATATTTTCATCACGTTAATATAAAATTATATCTGCGTGTCTGTGTATCTGTTTTTGTGTTGTCTGGGTGTCTGTCTGTCTGTATGTCGTGCTGTCGGTAGGTCGGGTGTCTGTCTAGGTGTCGGTCTGTCGTGCTGGCAGTCTGTCTGTCTGCACAGCCACGTTCTTATGCTCGAAATCATAGTTACTCTGCTGCCAGTAGCTGTACATGTGCTGTATGTCCTGTAAAGTACCACCAAAGTAGCTGCATAGTAGCAGTTGTAGCTACTACTCTGGAGTTACTTTGGTTGCACCTCATCATTGCTGTACTGTTCCAAACAGGTAACAAGCATACAATACCAGTCCTCCACAAATACTGGCAGCCGAGTACCCATGATGCCGGACCTATGAAAATGGCTATGTAGGCCTACATGTCGGTATGTCCAGGTATCTGCCTGGCTGTTACAAATCACAATTGGTAACTAGTCCACTTTAGAATGCTTTGGTTTACGTTAAAACATAAAAACATAATCGCGACGTTTTCGTCTAGAAATAGCAATTAATGATTACAAACACGTACAGCGTGTTCCCCAAAATATGCGTCCAAAAACTGGAGAGCTTAAAACTTAAAAGTAGGAAACATATATTAAAAGCCAGAGGTCCCAGGTTCAAATCCTGGATGGTCAGTGAAAAATGTTCACTGACTATCATTTTAATGTTTTGAGTTAAGAAGAAAACATTTACTCATATTGATTTACCCAATATTGAATTTACTATTATATCCCTAAATGTGAAGCAGATGTGTTTCCTACTTTTCAGTTATAAGCTGTCCAGTTTTTGGACCCATCTGTTTAGGGCGACGCGACACGCTGTAATTACTGTATACTCACGCTGGTAACAACTTCTGCCCCAATATCCTGACTTACATACGCAGCCTACGCGTGGATTACACTGCATATTCCGTGGGCACGGTTCCTTACACAGAGAACCTGATAATTGAATAAACAAAAAATGGCCACCGAAATATTAATAATAAGCATTCTCTAAGTGTTACGATTATACACTGCATGCGATATATTCTGAAGGCATCTATGTGGGTGATGAGCTAGTTTATCACATGGTTTTCTCTATTAAAGGCATATTATGTTATCTTTTTCATGGAACGCCGCCCTCTATCAGTAATTCTTTCCTAGAAATGCATTTGTTGTCAAATTACATTTGTAACCATGAAACTACAATATATTTTAAGTTACAGAGCAATACGTTTCATAATTACTTCAAAATCACAGATTTTGAAATAAGTTGTCTTAATATCAGAACAGGTTTTTTTTTCGTAAATAGAATTCCATGGTTTGACTATAATTGGCCGGCCATGAATTCTCCAATTCCCAGACTAGGTAGGCCAGTGGTCATGCCCTAAAGCACTGTTTTGATGTCAATCCTACACGTGGCTTTGCTTTCATATTCCACAATATCAGCAGACCAACAGCCTGGAAAAACATACGTTTTATGTCTTTGGTCTGTAATACAAAAGTGTAAAGGCAGTGGATCACAATGATTGGATGTGTGCAACTGATCGTCCAGGGTTTATGAATCATCTATTCTAATATAGTGGGTGTGGTTTCAGATGTCAGCATGCAATTTGATTGGTTTTTGGCTGATTTTCTGCCGACACGCCCATACATTATGAGACAATGGTGCATAGTTTGGGGCGGGGTTTAATTCATTCGAAAAATAATACCTTCAGCGCGTATGATCAACGCGTCATCGCGTTAGCGTGCCCTACACAAAGTCGCCGCCGTATGCGTTGTGGGTATAACGCAGCGATGACAGGTGCGTGTGTGCTAAAGAACGCGATTAATTTGAAGTAGGATGTTGGAAAACAGCTCGCTGGACTCGCCGAAGTTTTATAAAGGATGAAATTTGTTGTTGTTTGTTTAAAATAAATCTAACAAACTGCGTTATTTTATGATAAAAGATCAAAATAACCCATAAACTAAATAAGAATGAGATGCGGCGACCATACACGACTCCAAATATGGTATAGCCTATACATTATAAGACCATCGTCTATAGCAAAACAGCTAAGAACTATGTTTTATTCTCTAAATATATTCACAATCAAACAAACGACCAGCTCTTGCTATATAACTTTACGTTATCAATCAGTCTATCAAGCAATAATGCAAAATATAATGCATGACAGAAAAGATGTTCCAAATTGAATTACAATAAAATAGCTGCATTACATATCAAACTGTCAACGGTTGAAATGTTGACATCAACTATATATTGAGAAATTCCTGTATTTTTGGCGCCAACATATGTTAACATATAGCCATATTATGTTAGTGCAAATTGAAATACAGACGACAGGTTTATCCACGAATTATGGATACAAAATGCTGTCTCTGGGTCTTGGTCAAGAAAAGATAGGCCTATTCCAAATTGAATTAGAATTAAAATAGCTGCATTACATGTCAAATTGTCAACGGCTGATATTTTAACATCAACTATACGTTTAGAAATTCATATCTTTTTGGCGCCAAAATATGTTAACATATTGCCATATTATGTTAGTGCAAATTGAAATACAGACGACAGGTTTATCCACGAATTATGAATACAAAATGCTGTCTCTGGGTCTAGGTCAAGAAAAGATAGGCTTATTCCAAATTGAATTAAAATTTAAATAGCTGCATTACATATCAAATTGTCAACGGCTGAAATATGTTAACATATTGCCATATTATTTAGTGCAAATTGAAATACAGACGACAGGTTTATCCACGAAGTGCTCAACAACTAAAAAGTCATACACTCTGTTTATGTCCAATACCAATAGAGTGACTTCCAATTATGTTTTGACCAAACAGACTAGATAGAGATTTGGATGAATCTTTTAGGCACAATTTAGTACCCAACATCAAGAGAATCTGTGACGTTTCCAAATTTGCATTCTCAACACACGCGGAGATCAAATGCTGTGTATGTGTATACATTGCATGGCCTGGATGACCGTTGGGGATATCGATCACACGCATCATGCTACAATACCCTAGCATGACAGTTTGGATTTATATTAGCTCGCGCGGGGAAATGTGCAGTGATCAATACGGGACAAAAATACGGGATATGTGCTTGGTAACCTTCGGTCTTTTCTCCCGCGTAGCGTATTGAATTTGCGAATTTGGAAACGTCACGGATTTTCATTAACTGGTGCTAATCATGGCTAATCTTTGTTGTTTTGTGGCAAATTTGGTATCAAATTGTGCCAAAAATATTCATCCAAATGTCTATTTAGCGTGTTTGGTCAATAAATAATTGGAAGTCACTCTATATAGGACGTAAACGAAGTATTTGACTTTCTTTTGATGAGAACTCTATGATATGAAAGTTGTGACTTTTGAATAACAAATAATTCTGTAAGTTTTAGTTGGGATTTAACTTCTTTTTCACGAATACAAGTTATGCCTCTTATCATGTATTAAAGGGAATAGCGCATGGTGAGGAAAAGAAAACCGCTGACGACGATTTTGTACCAGCTAAACCTTAGCTCATAACTAATACATCACTTACATCATACGATAGAAAATGCGTTCAATCAAATGAAGGATGGTTGATTGAGCGCGCCGTTCATATTGGGTTAAGAGATTGTTATAGAGTCGCACACACTACCGCTTGCATGTAAACATACGTAGAACAATTACAGACTGCGCCAATGTCCAACTTGTTTATATTCAAATAGTCGCCGCGCGCTGTTCAATTTTCGTTAGAATCCTCACCATGACCGCTTCCCTTTAAGAAAGTGGAAGTCAGATGACCTTCAGTTGTTAATTACTTCAACACGTGCTTTGCACTACACTTTTTGTCTTGGGGAAACCCTGTTGGCAATGTAGTGACCGTGGACAGCACATGAAATCTTCTTTTATCATTAGCTTTTAATTATTATGGTCTTTTAAAAAAGCACTTCTTGCAGGGGATGAAATGGTGTTTACTGGACGGGACCAAACCACCTCCGCCATATTATTATCATAGACTCCAGGTTATTTTATGTATACCGTATTACTGTATATGAATATTATCACCGGGATTATCGCACTTTATGTTTAAGTTTAAAACTATTAATAAGTTGTAAGTTCTTTTAAAAATGCTACCGAAATGACGGAATTACCAATGTGTTTAATTTCTTGCGACGAAAGGGTTGTGGAGCGTCCATTTATTGATTTGTATTTATTTTATTTTTCAGGCCAAGCGTTTGAGAGAAATATTCAATTACATTTTGGAAATGCAAGCTGAAATGTATTTTGCAATTTAATCAAATTGTACAGTAGAGTGGGAAGGCTCACATTAAGAAAGCCTTCCGTCACTGGTCCCCAGATACTCTACGCAAACCTAAAAATAATGTAAGCTGATAAAGGACAAGGTTGGTACATTTTGAACTAAAAGAACACAAGAACACTACTTTATTAGTAATCGAGTATTACATTATCTAAATTATATAATTTGTTTAATACCCGTCGTATATGCCTATTATTTCTATGTATTACACCTCTACAGGGAGGACGGCACTTGATTTACACTTGTATAGGCCCGAGCTACTCAGCTCCGGGTAATACTTGTGGCAGGAGACTGGGAAACGAAATCGCTTAGGTTTGAATTTCAGATGCTTTACCATGCAAGCTCTCGTGGCCCAATGGACAAGGCAGTTGACAAGCAATCAACAGATCCTGGGTTCGATTCCCGGGCGAGATCGTTTTCCCATTATTGTCTCTTTTCTACCCACGACGGCGAACCTGGTTAAAATATTTATATAATTTGTTTAATACCCGTCGTATATGCCTATTATTTCTATGTTTTACATTATCTGTCAACATTTCTAGCAATTTTTACAACCATGTATGAGAGGAGTATTAACACTTTGCACGCGGTATAGGCGTCTGCAGACGACATTACACATTTCACAAAATGTGTCAAAATATTCAAAATTATTGAATTTCAATACTATATTTGGAATCACCTTCAAAAAGGCATTTAAATAAGTACAAACATGCCTAGTATTGCCTAGTATTGATTCAATAATATGTGAGATAGACCTTGAAAGCTGGGAAAAGTTTCTGAAAAATATGTTTTGCATATGGTAAAACTATAGCTGCGTAGATAGTGTTAATAAGCTCCTCTTTCTTCTTCCTCCTCCTCTCTCACCTAACTTACCAATTAGTTCGCATGAAATTCCATTGCCTGAAAAACCAGCCGGACACATACCGCAAGTGAAAGAGGTAGGACCATGAGTTCTGCAATGCACGCCGGGATAGCACGGCTTCCGGTCGCACGGATCGTTCGAAGTGGAACAGAGCGTACCTGTGAATTCAAATTTACATGAAGTTATGGGGTGAGTATAAATAATGAAAACAAACCGAATGTGCTTTTTCTTTATGTTTTATGTAAAAAGGTGATTTCGAATAATAACAAATGTCTACTAAATGTTAAAAGCGACTATTTAAACGTAAACTTTGAATGAAAGAAGGCCAATGTCATCTGTCCATCATTCAATACCACTTATTTCTCTCAAATTTACATAAGCTTGCAAACTTTTCCTACTTGTCACTTCCAGTAGGATATGACTAATCAAGACACTTTGTGAAACCACCTGTGTCATAACTTTTATACTTATGACAACTGAAACATGTTCGATTTTTAAATAATTGTATGATGACATAATTGTCCACGTTCTGCACGTAGGAGAAATTTTTAGGGCAGATAGGTCTAAACATTTGTACTTTATACACGGGATATCTTTTCAAAATGCGTAAAATGAATTTTTGATCTATTCAAAAAGCCAAAAATTGAATGTTTGTCAAAAAAGACAAAAGACTGGAAAACGGATATGTTTTAAGTATAACTTCTGGAACATTATGTTCTTCTGCTTTAAAACACTTGTTATTACAGACCAAAGACCCTGAGACCATAAAGTCTATTGATCTGCAGTCGTTTTTGACTAAAAGCAAGACCACGAGTAGGATTTACATCAAAACAGTGCTTTAGGGGATGTTCACTAGCCTGCCTAATCTAGCAATTGGAGAATTTATGACCGGTCAATAGCTAATTTGCTGGTATAAAAGTAATTAAGGATTATACAGTGGAACATAATGTATTCCCGTAGTTCATGCCTACCTGAATAGCCTTCCTGACATTGGCAATCAAACTCGTCTCCCTCGTGCCGGATACATTCTCCGTGAACACATGGGCTTGAGTAACAGGGATTGAGGTTCTTCTCGCACAGTACACCGATAAATTCCTCTTGACATTCGCACACGTGACTGGCGGGATCAAGGTCTAAATCGTTAGGGTTTGGAATGCAGTATCCATCGTTTAAGCATTCACACGCGATGACAGTAATCTACAGATGTAAAAGAATTTAAAAAACCTCATAACTTTTGATTTTACAAAATCTGAAATAGCACTAGTTTTTAAAACAAATTGAAGTTACAACAAGAATTTTTAAAACATCGCACGTTGGGCTCTTAGTTCCACCCACGAATTGGCAGCACCTATTGAACGCATGCCGGAGGATCTTGAGGATGGCTAAAAGGCAGTCTACAGTCTTGCCACACCTGTTGACTTTTATCCCCATTGAACTAAAATCTGCTCTATGGATACTATATTGTGATTTTTTTTTCGAAATTTGAACTTTTTTTTACTTTTTTCATTTTATAGAATCACTAGTTCTTTTAACAAATTGAAGTCCAAATTTCTTAACACAACCACTTTCAAAAGTCACACTTTGGGCTTCTAGTTCCACCCAGCAAATTATCCAATGATACCAAGGAATTATACTGAGCCTAGAGCCTTGGGCCAGGGTTGAGAGAGCGATGGTAGCGGTAGCAAGTACCCCGACAATAAACAGGTGGTGTAAAATAAATTTGAGAAATGGTGTAGGAGGGGGAAGATTTATTACCCCGAAACAGCTTAGAAATCGGGAGTTAGGATAGTCTCAAACTTTTAAGGGGGTGGAATCGTAATGAATCTTTGAATAGTTTTGAATGTTTGAAAGGGTCTTATTTTCATTATCCACGTGGTATTGAGATTAATGTTATGTTATATACCGAAGCAAGCTTGAGTTGAAATTGCGTTTAAAACAAATATACACACGAATCTCGACAAATTATGTACTTTACATATCTTATTGCGTTTCCGGACGAGAAACCGATACTTGCTATACAACTCTGCCGCGTTAAAATATTAAAATTATTAACAAAACCAACATAAAATTAAGGTAAAATGGGTCACTTATGGATGAAAAAGAACGCCGATGGGTTTAGTCTTAGCTTAACACTTTCCACGCGGCAGGCGGCTGCAGACGACATTCCAACATTTCACAAAATGTTTAAAATTTGCAAAATTATTGAATTTCATTAACATATTTAGAATCATCATGAGAAATGCATTGACATAAGTACAAACATGCCTAGTATTAGGTCAGTAATCCTTGAGATAGACTTTGAAAATTGTGAAAGGTTTCTGGAAAATCTGTTTTGTGTATGGTAAAAATAATAGCCGCGTGGAAAGTGTTAACGTGTTCAATACTTCAACATAGTCTATTGGAACTAACCTCAAGTGTGTAGGGAGCCGTGGCACCACATTCATCGTTCATGACTACATCCACGCTAAATTGACCGTGCTCTTCGGGTGCCCACGTAAATATTCCGCCGGCGTAAACCCTGATACCCAATTCTATTAGTTCCGGGTTAAGGGTGAAATGATCGATGGACCCGTCAGGGTCTTCTGCGTCGATCTCGTGACGTATTTCACCGCCAACAAAAGTGCGTAATCTTGGAGATGAGTTGGCCACGGGTGGTTGGTTATCTGTTTTGTTTAAAAATATTAAATTGAAATGATCTATCGCCATTGATTTATGTGATACAAGAAGAAATAACTACACACACTGATGTTGGTATATATGCGGTGACATTTTGGTTGCGGCCTAAAGCGGACCTTTACGGTATTATCATACACTGTAAAAAGAAACGTTTATATTTCTGATAACACTTAATAAACACTTAAACACGTTTATTTTTGTGTTTTACGTGTAAAGGTATAGGAGGCATTTCTACGATAAACGTTTGCATAAACACTACAACACGTTTATAGAGGTAATTGTGTAATATTTATTAACACACCAACATGTTTATATCAGCAATATAAACATGTTGGGGTGTTAATAATTATGAAGCAATTTATGTGGCGAGTGGTACCTTAGACTAGTACCATTCTAGTCTCAGAGTGGTACTGATAATTTCGATGTGATCTCCATCGAAATGACCAAATCGTGAAATGTTACATGATACACAGCGAATGAAGGTAAACGATTTCAGATGGTATACGTTAGTTATGCCCAAGTAATGCGTATGGCAAAAAACCACGATTTCCAGGAAAATATTTTGCACTGTTTGTTTTACGGAAAGCCCTGTTAGCACTGTAGTGGCCGGCGCTAAGCATGCTGGACTGCACACGAAATCTTCGTTGCTAATAGCACTTTCAAAGCGCCAGGCGTCTGCAGACGACATTCCAAAATTTCACAAAATGTTTCAAAAATGTCAAAATAATTAAATGTCATTGCCATATTTGGAATAACCATGATTTCTGAAATGCATTAAGATAAGTACAAACATTCGTCGGTAATATTGGTTCAGTAATTCTTGAGATAGGCTTCAAAATTGGAAAATATATTAAACACATACCTGTTGCCAGGGACCATGATTTAAGGCTTCGTCTTGGTAAACACTGCTGGCATTGATCCGCTGTATTGTGTTCACCTTCATCGTAGCATTCACCTTTTATTAGACACGTGTCTGGCTGTGGTGTTTAAAACAGGACAATATAATATATAATAATAATAATAATTATAATAATTTATATTTATATAGCGCCTTTCCAAAGTGATCAAAGCGCTGTAATTTCGCTGCTGGTGAATCATCAGAATCAGGTCGCATCAACTAGGGTGCTGCCAATTTCTAGCGCAAACCTATCCGCACTTAGATTGTAACATCCACCATTTTTCAATGCAGCTCCCCAAATACCATTGGGTCAAGGAAGTTTTTTTTGATAACCGAAACAACTAATCACAGATTTTGAAAGCAGGAGGAAACCGGAGATCCCGGAGAAAACCTGCGAGAGCGTGTATGGATCGTGATAAACCAAATGCACATAAAGCCTGACGTCCGAGCACAGATTTCGAACCCGGGATTCATTGGTGCAAAGTGAGGGTATCTACCGCTGCGCCAACACGCTCTCCCACTATTGTTATCTTTAATTACAAAGTAAATGAAATATTGTGTTGTTATATTTTATATATCATTTACTAAATAGGCAATGAAGTCGAAATAATAATTGCCGGTGTCATTCGTCTTTGTCGGCATTGTCATTTACAGATTTTCTATAATAAATAATTAATATTTAGTCCTTTACTAATTCTTGCATGAAACCTCGTCCTCCTGAACTAGTTTGGAGTTAAGGCTCTCCTAACATATGCTTCATGTCAATATCACTTAAGTTTTGTCACAGGATCTAAAAACATAACCTAGTATATTTTTGGCATTTAACTCCCCTCGTCCCCTTCCCGTATGTTGACGACTGACCCTAACCAAAATGCATTAGATATGGCAAACCCTACATATCCGTAATCAAAGTAACTCCATTGTCTTGAGCTCTTAAATATTGATCTCAGAAGATTCCTTTTTATAGAGGATTAAATCGATCCATAGTGGCACCCAACTACTGTTTCCCACTGGATGCTTCATAATGAACATAAAAGTCTTTTGTGAAACATTGAAGATGTAAATTCTGGCAGACTATAAGAATCCAATGATCCAACAACACCAAAGAATATTTTAAAGACACCACCACAATGCTTTGCAAAAATGCCCTAATTCTGGTCTCCTATTTATCACGGTTCCCATAGACATATGCACACAATCATGGCTTCATAGCGCGTTCATCGTTAGAGCTCTTAGGTTCTAGTTTACATAAATGAATAGATTAGTTATTAGTGTTCCTTTTTCTTATTTCTAAAACTTAAGAGCTCGACAATGCATCGTGTGAAAAAGCTTTAGTTGGCTGGCGATCGCGCAATACGTTGTGGGAAGACCTTAACATTTTCTTTTCAACAACACATAACTGCAATTTGTCGCCCAGTAATGTTGCGGCAGAAACACTGAACAAGAGGAAGTCAAGTTTCAGGGTGGAAATCATCATGCAAATCGCTTGCCAAATCCAAGATGTATCGAGGGACCATGCCGTCATTTTCAATGTTACACGCGGGACATTCAATAAGCTGGGTGTGTACGTGTTCCAATTAGGAACAAGGCTTTCATGTATTAAGGGTATAAGATTGTTAGAACCTTACTACTAAGCTTTAGTGTCGTTTTTCTCTTTCACTGAAATGGCACAAAACGATGTCTAAAGATGTTAGAACCTTCCTCAAACAAATTATTTGATATAATTTGATATTCCCGCTTGATATTATGTTTTATTTGCACCAAGTGTTTGGGAATGAGCCACGACAATAACCTTCTGTCCGCCATTTTATGCATAGAATTGTTTCCATTAAGTGTTCTCTTTATATTGCACACCAATTACCTACTTAAGGAGGGTGTGTTATTAGGATTATCATAAAACTAGTATGACAAAATTTAACAAAATATATTTTGAGTTCTCTTTTCCAAACCTAAAATAGGTCAAAAAACGTGTTTTTTATAATTTTTTCCAAAATGGTCAATTCCATTATCATGGTTGGATTCATTGAAACCTTTTCTGCAAAAAACTGTATACGTTTATAAAGATTAAATGAATATTGAAGAAGTTACGGCAGTTTTACGGAGACTGTACCTGAGAGTCCACAGCCCCCTTAAGGGAAGTGTCAACTCTAATATTTTGATGATCAACTTTTGCTTCTAAGTTTGAGAATATTGAATAAAAGTACATAAAAGTATACATTTTTAGAAAGGAAATTTGATAAGGAATCCGATGGTGATATCAATGTGATACCAAATAAACTACATTTTGAGAATTGAACCAAAAAGAGATTTTTTTACCCCAAATTTTTCAGACAGCATAACTAAAAAATAAAAAATGGTAATTTGTTCTAATATACATTTTTGTAAACAAGACAATTTTGTCTAGGAGGCAATTTTTTCTTTTACCAAAATAAGGCTTGGTTTTGGAAATATTGCTAAATACATCGGAAAAGTGTAAAAGTCGTGTTTTTTTGCATACATTTCGCTAGAAATGGATGCATATCTCGAGTTTAAAATCCATAATCGAAAAAATAAAAATTTGCCTCCTAGCGCTGAAAGTCCTCTACACAATGGTAGTAAAAGCTTACCTGATAGTTTGATATTTTTTTACTTATGTTGTCTGAAAAATCGTAACATTCCTTCAAATTTGAACTTCTAGAAAACATCGATTTAGTAAAAAGATTGACATTTTCCACCATTTAAAGCTAAATGTTCACGGAACCCACGGGCGTGTGACCTAACAAGCGAGTATACTATTATGATCAATCAAAATAAACTATCAGATTCAATTTATATTATCACAATGAGAAGAAATTGGAAGAAAACTAAAATTTAAATGATCGTAAGATTGGCCTTTGTTTACATTTTTAGACATTGTTTTGCGCTCTTTTGTTTTTCGCGTCTACGTCGCGGATATTAAGCGGCGCGTCTAGTATTACGCACGGGAAGTTTCAGCGCGCGACGCAATGATCGAAGCTGTCGCAGCATTTGAAAAGCGCGGAACTCCGCTTAAATTCCCGCCAAATAACCATGCGCCTTTTAATGGCTCAAACTTACCAAACAACAATTTAAAATCACCCAAAAGAACGGGAAATAATCGCTTCCGATTAGTAACTTATGATGGTAATGATAGAATACATATAAAAGTATAAAAGAATAGAGAAATATGAAATTTAATTTTTGAAACAAGTGCCGGGTTGACACTGCCCTTAAGAGGACGTATGTTGTCGACATTGTTGTCGAAACTCACCGAAATGTGAGGGTATCGGGTGCCCTAAAGCAGGTAGTGTAAACTGTCTAAACATTAACTTAGTGACAGTCTTACTTACAATTGAATTAAATGAGGAAATCATACTAAATTGAATGTTACCGCTCTCATGATTTCAATTAAAGTCATAAAATATATGTTCATTTCTGCACATATGTGCTTTTGACAAGATTGTCTTTTTTCAATAATCGTTTTTTGCTTCTCTCTTGGATGGACATTAATGTCCCCACAAATTAACCCACAAGTTTTAAATAATTCTGAAACAATTACACTTCACCCAATACATTATAAATTTCCCCCAATACATTATAAATTTCACCCAATACATTATAAATAAATATAGCAAAGTGCCATCCCTATCATGCCTATGATAACAACCGCCACCCCCCCCCCCCCCCCCCCCCCTCCCCCTTCCCCCGTCGCACACAATTGTGGATTATGAGTCAAACATCCCCGAAGTGTATATTTTAATCATTCAAAACACTTGAAGATATTTTGATCTGGTTTTAAAATTGTATTTCACATGAGGCATTATTACAATACGTGCATGAACCAGTTCCTTTACGCCCGGGAATATAAACAATTGAAAGGGAAACTGGTGGAAAGATAAAATTGTTAAAATAAGTATGATTTTCCAGATAGGTCGTCTATTAAATTAATTCCATATTTTACCCAATATTTATTTCCATTTCACTATTTATTGAAGGTAAGAAAATACTTTAATGACTTTAATGGCACATGTTACTGTTTACCTCAAAAAAGCCGATTCCCGTTATGCATCTTGAACCTTAGTTTGGACCTTTCCCAATCTTTACTAGTACCACGATTGACACACCAAGGATGCAGGCATATGGTATCTCCTACACAGTAAAAACTATTTCAAACAACTGTTTCAAAAATTGTTTAAGCCTGTCACTTAAGTGAAAAGCAGTTATTTAAACAATTGTTTGACAGTTTGAACAATAGTTGTTAGAGTGACAGGCTTAAACAACTTTAAACAGTTGTTTAAAATAGTTTTTTACAGTGTACAGAATACTAAAACAATATGGCACCCATGTTGTGATATATTATTTATAAGTAAATTACCTTTAGTGTGCATGCTGCCAGCCAGTTGCATTGTTGACATTTACTGTCATATACAATAAATGGAAGACCTTTACTTGGTGATGAGTCCCGATAGGAAACCTGCAAGAAAGTAAGGAGCGACTGTTGAATCCAACATATTCTCAAAGATTGTCATTAAAGGAAGGGTCCCCACAAGCACAACATTGAGCATTATTTGTTAGAAAAATAATTATCGAGCCGAAATTACGTAATTATATAGAACAAAACACCATACTAGTCACAAAAATAAAGAAAGACTGCCATCACTCAACATGCAATTTTTAAAATTCGCGGCGATCGAAAGTCCAGGTGTCGATGACGTCATGAGTATCGGTGCTAAAATTTGCGCATGTGTATTGTATAACTATGACATCATCGACACTGGGTCTTTCGATCGCCGCGAATTTTAAAAAGTGCATGTTGAGAGATTGCGGGTTTTTTTGTTTTTGTCATAAGTATGGTGTTTTGTTCTATATATTAATTACAAAAGTTGGGCTCGATAGTTATTTTTCTAACATATAATGCACACTTTTATGCTTGCGGGACACCTCCTTTTTAAACAAGTCCACAACGGTATAAAGCGTAACAATACATTGCTTAACACTTTCTACGCGGCTATTTAGTTTTACCATCGATTATACAAAACAGATTTTTCAGAAACCTTTCCCAAAGGTCTATCTCAAGGATTACTGAACCAATACTAGACATGTTGGTACTTATTCTAATGCATTTGTAATGATGACTCCAAATATGGTGATGAAATTCAATAATGTTGACCTTTTTTTTTGCGTAAGATAAATAATCTCTTTTACTTTCACATTCAATTCCGATAGCAATCACCATAAGAACTAGTATTCTAAGCCATGTGCCCCATACTTGGATCACATCGGGACTTGAAGTCGAAAAACTGCTCCAAATCCACAAAGACACATCTGAATATACAACGAGTTCATGAATATTCATACCTTGACCTCCCACCGTATTGGTTCCAAGGCTGTCCGTCGCCCTCCTCTCAGACGTAACGCTTTTGATTCTTCGAATGACGGAGCTGGACATATTATGGTGCGTCTATTGATGTAAGTACCAGTCGATTGTTTGTAGTCTATTGTCATCACCCCTCTGTCGTTTGTGTGCTGAAATCAAAAGAATAATATAATGAGCCTTGACTTCCACTATGTAGCTTTCACTCGTTCACAGGCTTTTAAAAATATAGATAATTTAAGCACAAATTTGGAACATGTATCAGAAAACGTCCAATTTATAGATTTTTAAATTTGTAAGAAAAGTAATGGTGAAATTGAATACTGATTATTCTCGAAACGAGCAACAGTATAGCGCTATTCAGAAACCTAACTTTTTAGTTAGTCACTGTACTGCTCTGAGCCCTTTCCAGATAATATTTGTAATATCAAGCCCTTTAAACACATATAAGTTGGCATTAATAGTCACCAGACGCCATTTCTGTCAATGTTTTCATTTGGAAAAGTGTACTTTAGGTCCCAGATACTGGTATACCAGTATCGTTCAATATACAGTAACATAAAAGTTGCCAGTATCGGGCGATACTGGTACACGTGATAATCTGGGACCTAAGATACACTTTTTCCGAATATTTTAATGGGGTGGAGGGAAAAGGAATCGGGGGAAAAACTTACTTGGTTCATTGAGAAGAAACAAACGAGTTGTTTATTGGGTTCAAATATCTGTGCTTCAACCCTTACATTGTCACATGCCTGTGTCCGTCTGTCACATAACCCATTGTTTTGAAGTCTTACGAGTGTTGGAATGTTACCTAAGGTTTAAGACAATGGTGTATATGTTATAGGCTACAATGGAAACCACGCAAGGTGTACACAAAAGTTTGGTACACGCAACGTTTCGCAACCCAAGATCGAGTGCAAATGATGATGGGTTGAATTGGTGTTAAAAATCAACCAAGCGAGAAAACCCATTCTATCAAACTTAGTTTTCTATGTGGAAAAATCGGTCGAAAACAGTACATTTTGACTGATGGATTATGGATATCCCTTCCTTTAAAGGTATATTATGTGATCTTTTCAGGGAACGCCCTCAACATCGAGAAAAAAAATAGAAAGCAGATTTTCTTGCAGATTTACATTTCTGATCATAAATCATGCATACATTCCAAGTTACAGGGCGATACGATTCTTAATTACTTCAAAATCATGGTTTTAGAGTGAAAATAAACTGTCGGAATCCCGACAGTTTATATTTTTCACTCTAAATTCACTCTAAAACCATGATTTTGAGGTAATTAGGAATCGTATCGCTCTGTAACTTGGAATGTATGTATGATTTATGATCGGAAATGTAAATCTGCAAGAAAATCTACTTTCCAAAAAAAAAAATGAATAGAGGGCGCTCTCTGGAAAAGATCACATAATATGCCTTTAAAGTGGTTATTCAGTAGACTCACGCTCCAAAAGAGTCTTATGTGTTCTTTGTCGTCTGCACTTAAATGCATCATAATACAATTTCCTTAAAGCTTATGCTTTCTGAACAGAGAAAAGTGGCAGTCATCTGAATCCCATCTGTATAACACATACTTCGATTTCCTTGAGAAGGAAGTACAAGTACGGTCTGATCAATTTGTATTGAGCATTTGTTAAACATTGGGGGAAACCCCTTCACGGGATAAGACGTGTCCCCCCTCACAGTTTATCGTGTTGTTAGAAATGTATAGCTTTTGCTTAATTTTTTTGGAACCTGTCCAAACTTAGTCAGCAGAACAAACGGGAAACCGAGCGAAATGATATTGAAATGTCAGTTCAAGACACATTTATTTCAATAAATGTTGCCGTTTTACTTTCTACAGCCTACTTGTTCCTGTAAAATCAGAACATATTGAGACCTTTAATCCAGTGCACACGATCCAAGTAGACGATCGTTTTCTCCCCTTAATGTGGACTCGTTTTTACAATTATCATTAAGCCTTAAGGGTATTTCCTAGCGGTAAAATATTCCTACAGGAACTTTTGATATCATGAATTTCCTTAAAGATCTTCTAGATTCCATAATTATAGGAAATCTCACAAAGAATGTAAAACTGTGTATGCTTCTTATCTTGCGCTGTGCAGTAGGTTACAAAGATAACGAGAGTGTAGATATTGTGACTCCAACTTCGTTCATGGCAGTATTTAGTATGGGAACACGCCATACGGGCGCAGTGAGCTCGTAATGCATTTTAGACTTCCGTGAAGTCTTTCTTCCCAACTAATACTCACCTTCCATAATACTACAATCTGCTGATGTGAAACCTTCATTGCATTGGCATCCTTCCTCGAGACACTCTCCATTACCGCTACAATCATTTGGACAATTCAGCGCCTGGACAATCTCCGGAGGTGGCTCAATCTCCGGTACGTGGAGATCCATTTTTAGAGTCCACGATGACCTGTTACCAACTATTGCCGCCTCGCATAAATTTTCTAATAATGGAGTACTCTGTTTTACCCAGGACAGATCATCTGTCAGCTGGACATCTTTGATACACACTTCAATAGCGTCATTAACGTAAATGTCCGTGCCTAGCATGGACCTTCCGCATGCTTCACCAAGGGTAGAGTTCCTCAGCTGATCTTCGCACATTTCACGCGCGTGTTCCTCCGTGATACCCGTTGGTGTCGGCCATTCAAGCCGCAAAGGTCGAAGGTCATTGTTTGTGTTATGATCTGGGTAGAAGAAATAAGACTCGCGAAGCTCGCCGTTTGTTAAACTTGGCGGCGGCCTCGGCGTGAAACTATACAGATCAGACGAGAAGGCCTGCTCAAAATTCTCCCAATCATTGTACCCTCTAGTTCTATCATCGTAATTATCGATTAGAAATGGGTCTGTAATATCATAGTCCTCGTAGATCACCTCATGTCCCCCTAATGGATTATTAATCAAAGTATCGACGGTATTAGCAGCATTGGTATACATGGTGGTAACATCAGTGGAGTACAAGATCTGGTACCTGCTGACGTCATCAAATCTTGAGCACCTACTCGTGACGCAACCACCAAAATCATCGTCGCAGCCTACTTCCAATCCTGGCAACAGAACGTTCAGGTTCCAATTCAGATCTGATGTCAACGCACAGGAACATGACGGAAACCGTAGTTGAAACGGGGCAGGTCTGGGTACATTATTAAACAGGCCACCGTCTCGTAACCTGGAAATCAGACAAAAGGTAGCACAGTTTTATAACATGACTGACAATATGAAGTGAGTAAAGTAGATCAAGGTATTTATCAGTAGCAGAATTAACACTTTCCACGCGTCTATTTAATTTGTTTTACTATATACAAAACAGATTTTTCAGAAACCTTTCCAAACTTTCAAGGTCTATCTCAAGGATTAAAGAACCAATACTAGGCATGTTTGTACTTATTTCAATGCATTTCTCATGGTAATTCCAAATACGGTAATGAAATTCAATGATTTTGACATTTTTGAAAAAAGTTGTGAAATTATGAAACGTCGTCTGCAAACGCCTACCGCGTGGGAAAGTGTTAAAACACAAGGTCACACGAAACAAAACAAAGGTGCATGTTCCAGACATTAGAAACCTTTCGGGAAACGCGACTCATATTTTTGTCAGACAATTGGTACACCTGCAGTATTACACCTGTATTATTAGACAGGCGATAGCTGCAATATGTCCTCCGCGTTCACACATAAAGATGAGTGGTGCATCCTCTAGTCGACACTTAACACTTTCCATGAGGCAGGCGTCTGCAGACGACATTACAAAATTTCACAAACTTTTACAAAAATGTCAAAATTGTTGAATTTCATTACCATATTAGAAATCACCATGCGAAATGCATTGAAATAAGTACAAACATGCCTAGTATTGGTTCAGTAATCCTTCAGTTAGACTTTGAAAATTGGGAAAGGTTTCGATCAAATCTGTTTTGTATATGGTAATATAAATAGCCGCGTGGAAAGCGTTGAACTTGAACGATACATGTGTCACAATGCTAAAAAGAGAAGTCTATATACCTTGTTTACTGTCAGAATACCACTTTATGATGAAAACCATTAAGCTTATATTTTGATACTGGCCCCGTTTGGCTAATATCATGAATTTAGGACCAACGTCTAGACAACAACGATACATCATCAGGTATAAATGGATTTTGTTTGTTTTTGACATCGACCATGCTTTATACAATATGCTGCATTTGTTTGAGCCTGATTCGATTCGTTGATCTGTGTTTTTTAATCATTGAGGTCATCTGACGAGCGTGTACGAAAGGATATATGGAGTCACACCAAAATCAAAAATGTAAATGAGCTATGCAATTTGCTAGATTTGGTTAGTCTGATTTGTAATCATTGACATGTGTGTCTCAATCATCATATGAAAGGGCTCTGAGCAGGTGTATCTTGTCATATGTGAAGAAAAAAAAGAAAACAGGGAAATCACCAAAATAACGGCATTGTCATCTTCTTTTGCTAAGGTAATGAAGAATTCTTGAAAGTGATAATGTACTTCATGTTGTCATGAATTTAAGGATGTCTGGGGCACATTGAAAGTTACTTTGTATACACAAAAGTGAAAAGTGTACTTTAGCTCCCAGATACTGGAATTCCAGTATCGTTCAATACTGGAACATAAAAATTGCCAGTATCGGTCGATACTGGTACGATTTTACTATTCCAGTATCGGTCGATACGGGAACACAATTTGGTGTTCCAGTATCGCCCGATACTGGAACATTTTATATGTGCCAGTATCGGCCGATGCTGGAACACTGACTTTGTACATCGGACGATACTGGGTGTTCCATTTAATATCATAGGACAGTCCAGAATCTGGGACCTTAACTACACTTTTTCACACACAAATTTTGGACAGAAGTATATAGATATTATTCCAGAGAAGCAAGACTTGGTGAAAATATTCTGTCCACAAAAGTCAAGCCAAAGATGATTTCTTGTGCAGTCCAGCATGCTTAGCAACACTACAGTGTCAACAGATCTTTCCCCTAAAAATGTGTTAAAGTAATTAACAGCTGCAGGTCGTCTGACTTTCACCTTGAAATACAGGGTACAGATAAGGATAAATTCAAAAAGAAGTTGAATCCCAACTAAACCGTGCACAAGTGTTATTAAAAAAATGAAGGGTCTTTAAGAAAAACAATAGAGGACAGATTTGATGTCACATCAGTTGCACTACTTGCAGCAGGATTTTCTTAAAGACATTCGTTTAACAATATTGTATGCCTTTCATTGCAATGTAATGTCAATGGGAACCAGTAGACACTGGTGATAGAAACCAGTGGTCATGTGATGAAAGTGAAGCATGCTGGACGGGATGCTGGATTGCACAATAAATCTTCTTTGGTGTAACCGTTCTTTATTCTAAGGTGAAGCTGCGAAATCAAAACGATAGTTTCGAGTGTAATGGTGACTTTAACTTTAGCCCTTTACGATGACGACAGAGTTAGATTTTACAAGCTTTGTGTTCAAAGCTTTTTGGGATATCCTTGGTACTTTTGCTCATATTTTATTATGTCTATATGTTTTTCAAATTGCTTGGTGCAATTTAATTATGTGCATGTATTACATGTTTGTATTTTAGATGTTTCTATCTGAATATGATGTTTGAGTACCCAATAAAATGAAATAAAATCATCACCCTTCGTACAAAAACACAAGAAAATTGGTAAGTCTGCCAACATTTGAATTAGTCTTGGTCCATCAGTTTCATAAATACTTGTCCGATGAATGATACCAAAAATAATTCGGGTGTCAACGTAAAAGTCTTAACCTTTTCCACGCGGCAGTCGTCACAGTTCCAAAATGTCACAAAATGTTTCGAAAAAATAAAAACCTTTGAATTTCATCATCATATTTGGAATCCTCATGAGAAACGCATTAAAATAAGTACAAACATGCCTAATCCTTGAGATAGACTTTGAAAGTTGAGAAAGGTTTCTGAAACATCAGTTTTGTAATGATCAAAGTAATTGCCGCGTGGAAAGTGTTGATTATTAAAAGTATGTCGATTTCACTCTAAAGCCTATTGCGTATTGATTTCGCCATTGCGCCCTGGCCTGATACTCACCTCCACATCTCGACAAATTCATTTGCCTGTCCATGTTTCAGGGCCAGGGCTAGATCGAGTTGTCGCTGATCATGAAAGTCGTTATCTGGGTCGCCATCGAACGTTCCACAAAGTCCTGACGTGTTGTTGAAGTCTACCGAGGGCGCTTGTATGGTGATGCTCATGCCCCAGTGAGAGATATCGGCCCTGACGAAAGCCCCGGATGCTAGCTCTATCTGTAGTACAAGGTGGATAGAATCAAATATGAGCATTAAAAGTAGGATCAAAAAAATTCGCACGGTCACAAAATTTCGTACGGTCACAAAATTTCGTACGGTCACAACATTTCGCACGGTCACAACATTTCGCACGGTTACAAAATTTCGTACAGTCACATAAATTTCGCAAGGCCACAAAATTTCGCAGTCCAAAAAGGACAACAGTCACCAAATAATGACCAAACCTCAGTGTTTTCGACCTAGGCCATAGATTTTTTTTCGTATGCGAATTTAGCGTCCCGGTAGTGAGAATTTAGCGTCCCGGTATTTGGAGCCAGGGGGGCAACTTGCCCCCCCCCCCCGGTAGGTACGCCACTGGCTACAACATTGACAACCCTGATTAAACGGAATGGCTAAATAACTGAATTCCTTTGAAAATGCATTCTGCATCGTACTAGTCATACTTTCATGGAAGATATAGACTCGTACGAAGGCTTCGGATCAGTGGCGTAGCTAGGGTTTTTCAAATTCGTGGAGCAAGACGGACCGAATCGACAGGTTTGCCACATTGTCAACTTTTGAGAATTGCCGCCAAGTGAGAAACTAGTGACGGTTCCCCCAAATCGGCGCGACAAATCGAGCTCCATTACTGACAGTACCAATCTCAACCGACACGACTCAAATATGGGATGGAGGCATGATCGCCCAATGTTTACCAACTCCCTCTAGCGGCCAAATGTCGACCAATGTCTAAAATGCCCTTTTTGACCATTAACAGGTATACGGGTCACGAAATGTCACAGGCGAGGATTAATATATCAGTTCGTAGTCGGACACCTTGTCTGGCAGTAAATATCTTTGCACTCCTAATGAAATCTCTTTCTTCATTTTGCGCAGCGATAGTACAAAATATACGATTTCTGGCAATTGTAACATATTTATTTCTAAATTGATGATGTCGTCAACATCCACGTGGACGAGGTTAATTATTACAGCAATCTCGATTGAAAGCAGAGTACGGAAAATCGGACGTCTGGCGGATGTGCTAAGCCACAAACTTCACAAATAAGGCGAAATATGTGCACAGCTCTCAAACGAAACAAAAACTTCTCTAGTTTATAGTTTTCTTATTTAACAATTACAATTCCATCAGGACAATTGAAACTCGACTTCTCTTCTTACATATTTAACCCATTGTGTATCCACACCAAAATATCCACCGATCCACGGGATTTGAACCACGGACCTCCAGCACCAGCGGCTTGCGATTCCCCACTTCACCACGGGTGTCAAGGCTACTTGGCGCAGTATACTGCGCCAAGTATATGGACTGGGTCCGTTTTTTCATCGAAAGACTTCCACGCCGGGTTGTACCAATTCGCGCAGTCGTGGTATTTTGTGGTATATAGTAGGGTAAGGGTTAAAGGTTTATTCAGTGATGAACCTACAATTGTAAGGATTAAGAAAAATCAGCCCTCTTTGTACAACAAAACATTAATATATTTGAATTGCAAATGACCATTACTAATGTTCATCTTGAATTCTGAAGTAAATTATATTTTTAAATAAATTCTTCAACACTATACTGCGTATTACTTTAAATTGCCCACCACAAAAAACTCACCGTCACTTTCGTCCCATTTCTGGCTTGCTTTATCCGCACTCCAGACGACACCGGTGGCGGGCTTTTAATACGTATCTGCGCTTCGGCCTCTAGATCGTTATTTCTTTCGCACATATCGACCGCAATGACGTCATTATCTTCGCGTACAACGAAGCCGCAATTGCACGACACTCTCTCCTCCGATCCCCCACAATCCCATATTCTGTTGTGAACCTGGGTAAAAAAAAAGATCAATACGTTATTTTAGAAGTTTGGTGGAACTTTGGATCTAAATGGACATTGCTGTTACGAGGTTTAGTGTTATATACCATGATACAAAACAGGTTTTTCAGAAACCTTTCCCAACTTTCAAGATCTATCTCATGAAATCTGAACCAATACTATTGATGTTTGTACTTATTTTAATATTTCTCATGGTGATAGACCATTTCAAATCCGAAAATATACGACCACCCGAATGCTTCCGATTAGCCGAGTGATTTGACGCTCGGTTACATGACCTGTCAGCTCCTGACAGGTCATGGCCATGTGCCGGAGAAAAACAACGTGTTTTCACCCGTCTGCCCGTGTGATAAATTGCGCTGGTGTTGGTGATAGATTGTATCCCTCACAAAGTTGATGTTGCGGCATTTCAGTTACAAAAACGAGTGAGATGAAAGAGATTTGGGGTAATATTTTCACTTTTTACCGTCTGCTCGATACATTTGGAATTTGTCCGTCAGCGCCTTTGTTGATAAAAAAACAAAATAGTCTCGTTCCACGTTTTACTTCTCATGTGTGCACGCGTGTATGTAAACATAGGCGGACAATCAAGGGCAATGCTGTGAATGCGATCAACTGTTGCGAAGAACGCGCAACGCACCTACTCCACGTGACCTGTTTTTCCGAAGATTTCCGATCTCAATTTGAAATTGTCTATTCCAAATATGACAATGAAATTCATTAATGTTGACATTTTTGCACAAAAAAAATTGTGAATGTTTGGACTGTCGTCTGCAGACAATTGACGCGTGGCCGGAAAATGTAAGTGTTCTCAAATGTAGTTCTGGTTTATAAGAAGAAGCTTTGGTTTTTTGCATCCCATAAAAAATCTCATGTTCAAGCCCGGGTCACATAATGTTTTCATTTGATATTACTGTTCACAATTATTACAATATCCGACATATTAATGACTGATTAATTACACTTAGGGTATTGCATTCGACAACATTCAATTCTGCTGGTTGTAGACGAACCGTTGACGTGTTAGGAAAACAAGGGAATTGTTTTTATAATCTCACATTGATTGATCATAATTATTCGCGACAAACAGTAGACATGAACTGTATGATATGCAATCATGTCAATGTTAATTAAATTTAAAAAAAATACAATCAACCTTTCGAAATATAAACACGCATTGAGTGATAGCAAGTGTCCTCAACACTTGAAGTGTTGAGGGGGTTTTCAAGTTGATAACTACCGTATTTCAATACTGGAATATTAAAGTTGCAAGCATCGTTCGATACTGGTATACGATTTTACTGTTCCAGTATCGTTCGATACTGGAAGACATACTGGAACACCAAATTGTGTTCCAGTATCGAGCGATACTGGAACGCTTCTATGTTCCAGTATCGGTCGATACTGAAACGGTCGATACTGGTACACATGCTACCAGAAGGGATTTGTCCCAGTATTGAATGATACTGGTACATAATTGTGTTCCATTATCGCAGGATACTGGTACATTTTATATGTGCCAGTATCGTCCGATACTGGAACACTGACTTTGTACCAGTATCGAACGACACTCGGTGTTCCAGTATCGGACGATACTAGTCAGTCCAGAATCTGAGACCTAATGTACTCTTTTTCCCATCTTTCAATATGCCATGAAGACCATTGTGTAACTGTTTGGGAACGTATGAGATATCCATTGAGATACATGTGCAATCATATCAAAATTGTCGAATGTATATCATCAATAACATTGCTGGTTCCTCCACGGAATTCGTGACATTTGGTTCTCTTTATAATTATTCTTGTATAAAAAAACTACGATTTATTTGAGTATTTCTTCTCAAACACCACTGGTTTACTATGTATACGAGGCCTATTTATTGCCGTTAGTACTAGTTCGTAAGAAGTTGATAACTATTTCTAGAGTAGATGTTTTGAAACATCTTTCGGGAAAGTGTACTTTAGGTCCCAGATACTGGTATGCCAGTATCCTTCATTACCCTAACCAGATCGCTCGATTACTAGTTGTTTGCGTGAATCCTTGTCACACAATACTTTGAACTTTGATTTAAAACATCATTAGTTACAGTAATCAAATTGTACAATTTTAAAACTGTTTATCATCAAATTAGTAGTTTTGGTGCTGCATCAAACAGGAAACAATAACAAACCAAAACAAGAAGTACAACTGTGTATAAACAGATAAGATACGGGAGATGATTTACTTGATTCAGGCAAACCACAACCTTTAACACTTTCCACGCGACTATTATATAGTTTTGCCATAATATATACAAAACAGATTTTTCAGAAATCTTTCCCAACTTTCAAAGTCTCATCTCAAGAATTACTGAACCAATACTAGGCATGTTTGTATTTATTTTAATGCATTTCTCATGGTAATTCCAGATAGGGTGATGACATTCAATACATTTGACATTTGTGAAACAATTTGTAATTTTTTTTGGAACTGTCGTCTGCAGACGATTGCCGCGTGGAAAGTGTATACATACATCCTAATATGTTGGAAAATTAGGGTGCTGGACAGTTAAACGTGATCAAAATGAGTCAATATGGTTAGCAAAGGAGAGATTTACTGAAAACAATTGCTCTATAAATCTGGTGTTTTAGGAGGGGATATTTGAACTTTTGACGCTGAAAAAGTACGATTCAAAATAGTTTCAGCTCCCGTGTTTTTGGCATCACGCGGAGAAACTGTGGTAAAATCAAACCACAAAAACAATACCCGCCTACATTGACAATTATAAAATAATAATATTGCAAACCTATTAAATTATGGCCAATTTCATTCACAGAATCATTTCGTACCAACCCACACCTGTTATATTATAATCACTTCTTGTTCCTTGTTTGCTGTTTACGCCTTGATGACAGGTAAAAACGTGAAGAAAAAAATGTAATTCAATTAACATGTTCATCGGTGTATATTGGTCATATAACGTCATAAATAATAACAAAAATTGAAAAAAACAAAATTCAAGTTTTACCGTGACAAGTTTTGAGAGGTACATTTCTGTAGAACCTAAGAAAATGTAATTTGATTAACGTTCACATGGTAACAGATCAATCAGTTATGTCAATACTCTCTATCATGATTGATTATATTAAATCCACATGATTTTACAGAAACCGATTCCCATGTTTTCTTAATTTGTGAACAGACGTAGACGTCTAAGGCCAAATAAAAAGTTTCTCGTCCGGGCTTTTTGAAAAAAGGAAGGAGGAGGCCCCTTTTTTCTTTTTTCTTTTTTTCTTCAAAATGGCGGATCCAAAATGGCGGATTGATTTTCCAAAAAAAAACCACTTCCGCTTTCGACCTTTTTTCCAGTTGCTGTTGTTTCTTAAATGACAGCCACCTTTTCTAACACAGTTTTCAGACTTGTATTGGCTACAACTTTGTTGAAAACTGGTTAAAAAGGTGTTTTGGGGGTTTAAAAAAAAAAAAATTAAAAAAAAGGAGGCGGCAGGCAAAAAGGAAGCGGGCGGGGACGAGAAACTAGTATTTTTTTTTATTTGGCCTAATTGAACATTGAAAGTTGACGGATGTAGTAGCCGCAGCTTAATTTATCTGTCAATAATATGTCGGGTATTTTAAGAATTATGAACATTTTTTAATATCAAATGAAAACATTTTGTGATCCGCGCTTGACGTAAGCCTTTCACTGTAAAAGGCATTATTTGTTTCCTGTCATACTTGGCCTTGAGATGAACTTGTGTTTTGTCTAGATGTAAGCACTAAGGACTATCTCATCTCGTATGTATTGTAAAGTGAAATCCAAGGGTCTAAACAAATCATCGTATTAAGCCAAATAAAATTGAAAAACTAGTTTCTCACCCTAACCTTTGGAAAAAAGGAGGATGAGGGCATCTTTGTTGTAATAAACAATTCGAAATCACCACAACCAGTTTGGTATTGCCTGATTAGTTGCCTTTTAACTTGAAGAGGACGAGGCCTTTGTAAAATAGTAAAAAAGAAAATCATGGTTCGGGGGAGGGGTAACACAAAACCTGTTTTAAAATGCTCATTGGACTCAAGTTAATCTATTACCAATATTTCAGCTTTTTCAATGTTTTAACAAAAAAGTTATGGAAGAAATAAAGGGGAAAAAGAACATTGCAGAATTCCTGAAAAAGGATGCGCGAAGAGAAACTACCTAAAGTAATATTTTCACTTGGCCTAAGGCAAACAAAAATGTTTTCTTAAAGGGGAAGCCGCGGGGGCAGCCAGTTCCTTAGGGAGTTTCCCGATGATAGGCGTTTCTCCATGTTAACTCTGTTCTATCTGTCATCAAGCATGCTTCAAGTGAACAGATGTATGCGTCCGGTATAGGTCCACCCCTACCAGCCAGATCCTTTGGGAATATCTCAAGGTTGAGAGTTCTCCATCTTAAAACTCTATTTCATCTGTCACCTAATGGACAGGTGTAAGCTAGTTCACCCTGGGAGAACTAGCCAGAGTGGACCTTTGCCTTTAAAGCTAAAACTTGACACCCACGTGTGGTCTAGTGGATAGCATGCCGGTCTCACGATGCAAATGCAAAGATTGTGAGTTCGAGCCCCGCTACAGCCAACTTGTTTGTATCCTTGGGCAAGGTACTTAGTCTCAATTGCTTCGTCGACCCAAGCGACATTGGGGAGCTGTTAGGGAATATTACAATCTAAGTGTTGATACTGTGTGCGCCGTCGGTAGCCTGGTAAATGAAGCGAAATGATTCTGACGATTTCCTAATGGCAGCAAAAAAACAGTGGTTCGGAAGTCACGTATAAATGGTGGTCCCGTGCATCGGAAGAGCAATACCCGAGCACGTTAAAAGGTTACAGACTCTTTTGTAAAGAGTAGGGGATCATCCCGGTCTGTATCTGTTCACACATCTAACGGACCCCAATGGAAATAAGCTTAATAAGCTTATTGGGTTATCCAGGATCGTAGGACTCAAATTATATCAAATCAAATCAAATATCTCAAATGTTTCGATATTTCATTAGGCAACTTGTATTCAAAAGGTGGTGTATACTATTATGAAAAGAGTAGGCGTTCTTCAGGTTTTTAAATTTATATGCTGCATGCCAAACATATTACATCACATCATGAGTGAAAACAAAGTTTGCACCCCTTTACACGCACATAATGGTCTTCCAACACCGCGATTTCCGCATGCTTCCACAGTGGACTATTTTGACAATTTGAATAAAATGTGCAAGTTCATATATTATGGCCAACATCCAAGAAACATCCCATACTCCCCCCTTTAACACCTGCTGTATTTAAATCACACCTGGTTAGTGGTTTATGATTTGTTGACGTGTAAAACGTGAAAAAAGTGTAATTCAATTAATAATGTTTATATGGTTGCATTTCATTCAGTTCTGTCAGTCCATGGTACTGTGTATGTAATATTTGTCCTAATTTTGGGAGTGGGGGTGGGGTGTTTGGACTTTTATTGAAATTGGAGGGACAGGCCTGTGATCAGAGGGGCATATGCAAATGCCCCCATGACCCTCCCTCCCCTCCCCTCCCCCCCCCCCTCCCCCCCCCCCCCACCCCTCTAGTTACGCCACTGACGTGAGTACATTGCTAAGGATGAAGCAAACAAGTGCCCCCCCCCCCGGCATAGTTAATAATGATAATCAACGTGATTTGTCAACGACCGTCTGCTAGCAAATTAAAGGTTGTCGTGTGCAGTCTACCGCGGCTTAATTTATCAGTCAATAAAATGTCAGTTATTGTAAGAAATATGAACATAAAATGATATCAAAATGAAAACATTATGCGACCTGCGTTTAAAAACATGATTAACAGTAGGTATTATGAATTACACGACGTTACATGATGGCCACGAGATGAACGTGTGTCCGTTTAGCAGGATGTAACTACGATAAATAGTGTTGTTGTGTTTTGTTGACAAGTAAATCATGGAAAAATGTAATTCAATTAACAAGATGGTTGCGTATCATTCGGTAATGGTCACTGTTTGTCATAATTATTGATTAATAAATCAAGGTGATGTTCATAATAATTTCAACTTCTCTGAATTTGGCAACAAACGTCTACAGACAAATTAAAAGTTGTCGTATGCAGCAACCACAGCTTAGTATTATGATGTTTTCACATAATGTTTTCATTTGATATTATATAAATGCTCATAATTCTTGAATTATCCGATTGTGAGTTGTGACCCGCCCTTGAACATGGTAACCAAAGATACCTGCAATTGAAGTGGGAGTTCTGATTCACTCTAGATTCTACAACCTGCCCTCCTAGATGTGATGTGTCCATCAAAATAGAATATGATACATGGTCAAATTCTGTTAAAAATTCCATAAAAGATATTATACACCCAACAAAATATCTAAGTTCCCCCTAGCATATACTAGATTAATTTCCAAAAATATTTGATGGGTTTAAATAATTCTCAGCTAGAAAGATGCACCCAATTGTTAGGCACATTTTGATACCAAATTTGTTGGCCTTGAGACAATGCAACCATAAGAAATTGTGCCATTTACCAATTTGTATACAGAAAAAAAAGTGGCACTAAATCTCACTGGCTATGGCTGGTTTTGTCCATAAATTAACAGACATTTTCTTGGTGGATTTTCGTGCACAGGCATGGGAATTTACCAAACAATTATGTGTGGCATCATTTCAAGAAAATCAATAAGCAGATCATAATTATGTGTGGCAACTTCGTCTGATTATGAGTGACGTGGCAATTTGGTCTGATTATGAGTGTCATGGCAATTTGGTCCGATTATGAGTGACATGGC
>CM069459.1:48978957-49060916 GCA_035610835.1 Ophiura sarsii | reverse complement strand
TTCTGAATTTTGAGCAAAACCGGTACGTGGGTGTTTTGATACTTCCATATTAGCCCAAATAAAGAGCCATAAAGATATATCATGGTATTAAAAACATGAGGCGGGTAGCTTTACAAATTTGTCACATGATCTTTTGGCAACATGCCTGACATAAACTGCTAAAAATAAATTACCAAGTAATAAATGATAAAATACTCATATTAATGGGAAAAGTGTATTTTTAGGTCACAATGCATTCTGTACCGTACTAGTATCGTCCGATACTGGAACACCCAGTATTGTTTGATACTGGTACAAAGTCAGTGTTCCAGTAGGCCTATCGGCCGATACTGGCACATATAAACGTACCAGTATCGATACTGGAATACAATTATGTAACAGTATCGTTCAATACTTGGTCGACTATCCATTACGTTCGGTGAATAGGCTACACTGAAGTCAAGTGGGTAAATACTATGGGCGATGTGGATGATATGCCATCCTATTGATGATGATAAGCCAAATTGGGGAAAACAGAAAAAATGTGTTCGAACACTGACCCTATCAAATTACCATGCTGTTTGTACCATAAACATGGACGATATTTTTTAGTCATGAAAATTGAAACATGTTTCTAGTAGCCTTAAGTATCTCCTTCCTCATGCCCCTTCCCCATTGATCAATGTTGCGAGGCCATGTGCTAAAAAGTGGGAAAATTGTGGGATTCAACATTGATCCGGGGGAGGAGGGGAACACTTTACATACATGACATAGGCCTACACCTACAAAGTCGGTTCGAACAATATTTTCTAACATTATAGGTATTTTTAGGTTGAAGCTATAATTTCGAAGTTATAGGGACAATTGGACTACCTGGCAAGATCTCTTTGAGTATTGTTCACACACATTTTGTCGTATGGATATGTTCCTGACAAATAAACTATCTGCAGCCATCAAATGTCCAATTGACAGAAGAATGTCACTTGTTCTTGGGTTACTTACACGTTATGAATCACTCACCTCAAATTCTCGAACTAAACTCTTGTAAAGCACAAATGTCCCCGTTTTATAGAAATCGAATTTCCTGGAAGGAAACGTAAACCAATTGATCATCAGTGATATAATAATCAAATTTACTTATACACTTTCAACGCGGCTATTAGTTTTACCATACAAAACAGATTTTTCCGAAACCTTTCCCAACTTTTCCAAGTCTTATCTCAAGAATTACTGAACCAATACTAGGCATGTTTGTACTTAATGTATTTCATATGGTGATTCTAAATACGGTGATGAAATTCAATAATTTGGACATTTTTGAAACATTTTGTGAAATTGTGTAAGTGTCGTCTGCAGACGACTGCCGCGTGGAAAGTGTTAAGGTAGGCAAGGTAATACATTATAGATATTCAATGGTAGATTACCCGAAAATGGGACGACATCGACATGACTTATTCAATGATCTACAAGAGATAAAGTGGTTTATATGCGGTTGCTTCAAAGATTGTACTTCCTGTCATAACTCGGGCAGTACAGAAAATGAAAGCGTACATTGAAAGCATAAACCAATTATAGGTCAATAAATGCGTATGTGTTGTTTCGAGAAAAAATAGACAAATCAATGCACGCGCGCTGAATTTGATGTGTGAATAATGCACGACCCGAAGGAGGAGTTTGTCAGAATATCAGAATTTGCGCAAGTTCATTGATTTGTCTAATTTTTCGAGAGACAAAACATACGCATGTATTGACATAATTCATACACTAAACTTTACATATCATAATTCACAATTTGAGCACAATTTTTAATATGTAAAAACTAATAAAAACATGTTAACAAGTTTACTATCACCCGCAGTAAAAATCGGCGAACCCGCAATTCCTGAACAATGAATCAAATCAAAGCGTGTGGTGCGCGCATTGAACGGCGCACACGCGGAGTGCATTAGACACTTTCAATGCACTCCGCGTATTTTATTTTTAGTTTCTTGCTTTCTGATTGGTTTGACACTAAGAGTGAATGAATTACATTTAACTTTGTTCCCAACAGTTTTCGGGGAAGATTGTCCAAAATTGGGGCGACATTTTTTCTCAAACAACAAAACTACAAGATGTCACTATTTATTTTTATAAGGCATGTCATGACACAGTTTCCTCAAATACTATAGTGGTTTAAATGCTCACCTAGAATTTAACTATATAGAACAGTTCTGTGAAATTTGGGGGAAATCACCACTTTTTCGGCAAAAAAATCAAAAGGAAATATATCTTAGGGCTAAAATGAGATAAAAAACCAAAATGTTGATGGACACAAATTATAGGGAATCGAATAAGCATGTCACAATTCCTTGACTGAACTAAATTGCAAATGTTCACTAGTCTTATTTGTGATGGTTGCTAGAATTTAAGCAATACTCAGAGATGTTCTGGAGGCAGCGCCCTCAATTTTGATGAAAACTGGGATTTGTACATTTTTACAAATGTATACATATATGAACTTACACTTGCAAGGATTTAGACAAATCAGCCCTCTTTGTACAACAAAACGTCAATTCAAATATTCTGTCATGGGATCGTCCAGTCCCGGTCTGCTGGCACATGGCATGGATTAATACACTACTAAAATGTTCCTGGAAGTCAGTAGAATTGCAACCGAAGTAGTCATACTTGCAAACTTGGGTGTTTAAATGACCTTGATCTTGATTTAGGGTACAAGGTTGAAAGGGTTTCAATGTGTATCAAAACCACATGTGCTCCACAGCTATAACTATATGCAGAGATGAAAATGCTCATACACCTTTCACCTTTCGACCTCAGGTTACCTAACCTCAGGTCGAATTCATTTTTGGACTTAGCATTTTTTTCACAAAGTGTGCAGGCCTGCATTGCGTGCACACGTTCAATCATTATATGACCTGAGGTTGTCTGATTGGATTTATGTTCAACCTAAGGTTGTTTTATTGAAAATGTTCCCAACATCGGGTTTACTTATTGCATTATTCTAATTTAGTATCATTATTTTCCCGTATTCTTGGCCTTTTTAGACAGACCTTTACTCTTTTTATATTGAATACACATTTTTGATTGCAGCCGTGTCTGATTTTTGTATTATTACCTTGGGTTACTACTGTGTTTTTGTAGGCCTATACTTTACCAAGTCTAAGTCAAAATCAACCTCAGGTTTTCACAGTTAATATCTTATTAACCTGAGATTGGCAAATTGGATTTAATTTCAACCTGAGGCTGTTTTATTGCATTTTTTCTCCTTGGCCTTTTTTGACAGACTTTTACTCTGATTATATTGAACACATTTTTTTTAATTTAGACGTGTTTGATTTTTGTATTATTACCATGGGTAACTACTGATTTATTTGGGGCTATAATTTACCAAGATTCAATCAAAATGAACCTAAGGTTTTCACATTGAATATCTTGACAACCTGAGGTTGTTAGATTGGATTTATTTTCAACCGGGGGTTGTTGTATTGAATATTTTCTCAGCCTCATGTTTATTCATTGCAGTTTTCTAATTTATTAACATTTTTCCAATATCCTTGGCTACCAACATGTTTAAGTCCAAAAGTGAATACAACCTGAGGTTAGGTAGCCTGAGGTTAGGTACCTGAGGTTAGGTAACCTGAGATTAGGTAACCTGAGGTTAGGTAACCTGGGGTTAGGTAACCTGAGGTTAGGTAACCTGAGGTTAGGTAACCTGAGGTTAGGTAACCTGAGGTTAGGTAACCTGAGGTTAGGTAACCTGAGGTTAGGTAACCTGAGGTTAGGTAACCTGAGGTTAGGTAACCTGAGGTTAGGTAACCTGAGGTCGAAAAGTGTATGAGCATTTCCATATCTGCATAACATAACTATATATTCATAATACAAATATGCTGCATGGGTATAAGGCTGTTTCTGTGATTTTTTGAGTGGCAACAGTATAAAGGACTATCACTCATATCCACCTTGAATTTTGAAGTAAATTATTAAAATAATTATTCTTCAACACTATTGTGTATACCCCTTTAATAACACCCTATTTTACAATTTCTGTAAGGCCAAACAAAGAAGAAGGTCTGTCTCAGAAACATTTGGCAAAAAAAGCTAAGTGCTGTGCAATTTTTTTCATTTAAAAAAAAAAAAGGCTATGAGGTATGCGATTTTTGTTGTTGTTGCTAATCCAAGCTTTCAAAGACCTTTTTTAATATTTTGTAAAAAATTTAAAAAAAATTATTTTATTTTTTAAATCAACAAAAAAAAGGCCTCAGCGCGTAGACCTACGCGCCGTAGCTCATTTCATATACCAATGCGGGCGGGCTTCTGAGACAGACAATCTTCTTTGTTTGGCCTAACAAAATAAACCAAACTCTTACCTTCGATCCAGCGTTATGAAATGTGGTTCTGTAAATGAATAACACTGAGCGGTTGGGATGTCTTTGACTGTAACCTGAAAAATGAATCGAGATCATCATGTGTAAGTGATTATTGTTATTCTATATACTATGTACATCTTAACATCTATCATCTGCATGTGTCTATTTGTCTGGAGAGAAGATATTAATCCTTGTGTGGTGGTATGGCGATGTCTCTCTAGAACAAGCATGCAAACTTTTCTACCACACGGGCCTCGTTGTGATTTTGAGATCTATCCACGGGCCGCGGTGATTGTCTAACTTTCCAAAATACGTCCGGAGGAGGAGTAGGGAGAGGGGCTCATGGAATACCCGCTCTCCGTGTAATTTCCTCTTTTTACTCGCTGTTGCTGCTGCAAGAGCCGTTTTAACCAGGGATTTTATCACGCAATCACGCCTTGAGGGTGCACACAACTATTACGCGATATAGTGTGTTTCTATGGGAAATGTGCCTTAGGAAAACGGCGATATATTGAGTTACCTTGCAACTACTTTTTATAACATTTTGGAATAGTAATTAACACATATAGATCTAACTTGGTTCAAAAATTCAGGTAAGGTTTCCCTTTTAGATTTTTCAATATTTCCTTCTTTATACAGCGTAGTCATTTTGAACAAGAAATCACACCTTGTATTGCGTTGTGTTCAATGTGTATCCTTCCACCAATATTTTTAACTTAAACGTTAGATGTATACTCTTTTCATTCAAAATATATCGGGTACAATTCAGTGAACAAATAGAGACCAAATTCAATCATCTTTGATGCCAAATAATGTCAATATGAATCATTATTTCCGTTATTTAGGATGGCGATGGCCGGAAGCTCTGACGTTGACTCTAATAGTTGTGTGCACCCTTGAGTTATATTTACTAAATGCAGCGCGCCATCCCACTAATAATAAGGGAGCACACCACTAAATCAATCCGCCATTTGTGTAAAACTAGGAAGTCCGGTTAAAACGGGCCGCATCAATTGGGAATTTTAGGATTGCTTCGCGGGCCGCAGATTAGAGGTCGGCGGGTCGTATGTGGCCCACGGGCCGCAGGTTGCACACGCTTGGTCTAGAAAGTGTTCTCGAAGACCGGACAGCACTCGACTGTCAACTCGTAGGATGTTTCACAAATGTTCTCCGTTATAGCGCATGGTAGGTTAGCGTTTAGCCAATCTTCACCGCGAAATCTGAGAACAGCAAAACTCGAGTGACTGTCTTGTAATAGTAAATAGTACTGAATAAATGAAAGTAACTAGCACTTGAGCGTGGCCAATTACCAACCCTAGCTCTGAATCTAGAGTGGTCAAGTGCCCTTGCCCCTAAGTTGTCCCGAGACAGTATGGACATACATTGGACTACTATTGTATGGAATACTACAACATTGACCGCTCATGAGGGAAATAGTGAAAAATATAGCCCGCGGTCACCTGGAACCGTAAGTGTGCCGACGACTAAGCCTGGGGTAACCTAAGGTTCCAAATAACCATAACATATAAATATAAAGCAGTAATAATAATAACAATAATTCTAATAATAATAATAACAGTGCTTATATAGCGTCGTAGAATCGGGTACTTTCAAAAAGGCCATCATCAAATTTATTCATGAACGTGACCCATATATCTTACTTTTTTCTAACCGATAAGTTCAATATTGTAAAAGTTCTTCAAAATGTGCACTTTCTTAACGCTCAAGAGAGGCTGAAACGCACTAATCTTAAGTGAATAAATTAGTCTTTCAGTCGAATTTGATCTAACTTAACTGCCTTCTTATTATACAGGTGCCACGCTGACCACTGATGTCGGAGAGAATCAAGTCTGTTCACCGTCAAGTTACTCACAAGACAGCGTGACAAATGACATCTCTGTAACTAATCCGAAATGTTAATCCCTATGTCACAAAATGTTCCCCTTTGTGGATTGTTTGCGGAGATCAACCAATTAATTAGTCATTCAAACCAGAAACAGTTACAAGCGACAACATTAGGTCGTGATATCTGTAACCCAGATTCTGCGTCGGTTCTATCGGGACTTTGTGGTTTGTGACATTCAAACACATGTCATACAGCATAAACGGTTGGCTCGGTAAATTGAACAAGACTTTGTAGATTGGGTAAGTGGCTAGGTTAAATGAAGGTTTCCCTTCCTGCGACGAAAGCTTCCGCATCCGAAAATGAATACTAACCGTGGTGATTATTATGATCAAAATCTCCCTTTCTATTTGGTCTCATAGATTATTACACAACTTGAATGAGATTATGGATTGATGGTCACCTTATATAGGAGAAGCAAGGTTTAGGTTAAGGTCGCTATGTTGATATTTTGGTGGTCACTTATGGCTAAGTGCGTGTGACAACACATGGGAGCTTCACGAGATAACGTCAACACAATTAAGGCGATAATGAGATAATATGATAAAACTATTGAATATTAAGAGTATAATGCACACAGAAAAAAAAATACGTAAGTTATGTAAAAAAAATACATAACGTTAGGTGCAATACGAACTCTCGAACAAATAGGTATATTCTACCGAATTTGTAATTATGTAAAATATACCTAGCAGTTAGGTAAGTAAAATACATAAATATTAGGTAAAATAATAACATAATTTTTTATGTAGTTCTTTTACCTCACCAGTTAGGTAAGTTAAATACATGATTATTAGGTATAATTTAAAAGTTAAATACATGATTATTAGGTATAATTTAAAAATTAAATACATGAATATTAGGTATAACTTAAAAGTTAAATACGTGATTATTAGGTGGGACACGTCCCCCTCGTCCCCCCCCCCCCCCCCCCCCCCCCCAGGATCGACGCCCCTGACCATAGTACATTGATATGCTGAATGGCTGAATGCAGTGCCGCAATCACGCAATGAGTCCCGGGAGTGCAGTGCAGTATACATGCACGGATAGCGTAACCATAGAAGCTTCCCCAGGTCCGAGCCGTATTACATTACATCATACATGCATGTGCACTTCCTTACAAATAGCCTTTGAATGCTTCAACAAAAGACTGGAGGCCCCAAGCCTTCATTAATTCTATCCACTTGGGCTTCAGCTCTTCTGCCTCCGCCATGTCCGCCATTTTGCTCAAGTGTGATCGATCTTGCGCGCAAAATTACATCGCAAAGTGGTATTTTTGAAAGATTTGTACATTATAAGAATGTAATTCGACACTTTTACCTTTTTAATATGTAAAAAAATACACAAACTATGTAACATTTCCGCTTTGCGTTTAATTGTGTATTTTTAATATCTACATGCCAACTGGTAAACTGGTTGGACAACAATTCTACCGAAGTTGTGTAGAAACTCGTCGAAAATATACACAACATCGTTATACATATTATTTTTTTACATATCGAGGTCGCGATTTTTCTGTGTGTGGTATCGCAAATAAGATAAGCAAGGTTGAGGTTAACACTTTCCACGAGGCTATTGGTTTTGCCCTCTGCAAGATTTGTCAGAAACCTTTCCCAACTTTCAAGGTCTATATCTCAAGGATTACTGAACCAATACTAGGCATATTTGTACTTTCTTCAATGCATTTCTCATTGTGATTCTAAATATCATAATGAAATTCAATAATAGTGAAACATTAGCTGACATTTTAGAATGTCGTCTGCATATGCCTGCTACGTGGAAACTGATTCATTGGTATTGGTACCAAAAGTACAAATGACATCTCACTGTGGGCTCCACTATAGATAACGTTAACACAATTCAAGTGGTTTTATTTTGTACGGCAATTGTCTTGGTTAGACGGTCAGATCCACAGTGGTCTAATAAAATATGAAATACCTATCGAGTGAAAGGAAGGTATCCTATAGAAGATAAGCCAAGTTTGGGTGATAAGCCAAGTTTGGGTTAAGGTCGATATGATGTGTTCATCAATGGCTAAGTACAACTGACAGCTCATTGTGGGCTTCACTAGATAATGTCAACAAAATTAGGATTTTTCTTTCGAAGGGCGGTTTTTTGATATTCTATATCAAATATACATGTACCACATTTATTCAAATAAAAAGTATGGAATCGCCGTGGGAAGGCCGAGATGTCATATTTGTTGTGTATGGTCATTTATGGCTGGGTGCATATGACAACATGGCTTTGTAATTGTAGACTCCACTTAAATCATGTCAACATAATTCAGGTGGTTTTATTGTGTAAGGTACATTTCTTAAGATCAGATCACAATAGTTGAATATAGATGATATCAATGGTATCCTAGAAGTTAAGGAAGATTGGGATGAAGGAGAGCTATTGTGGTCATATGTACTGAATGTCTCAGTACATATGACAACTCATTGTTGGCTCCACCATAAGGTAAGAGGTCTGCAGACGACATTCAAAAATTGCACAAAATGTTTCAAAAATGTCAACATTATTGAATTTCATTGACATATTTGGAATCTCCATGTGAAATGCATTGAAATAAGTACAAACATGCCAAGTATGTAATCCCTGAGATAGACCTTGAAAGTAGGGACAGGTTTCTGAAAAATGTTTTGTATAATGATAAAACTGAGTGTCATAGCTCATGTTAGTGTCAACACAGTGAGCAAGTCTTGCACAATGTGTTACACAAATGACAATCCGGGATGACTTGTGTCTGATTAATATTCTGATGCATCCATTCCAGGGGGAAATAAACCCAAATTAATATCGTCACCCCGTTTATGATTCAATCAGTCCTCGCATAGATCACCCGGAAATCAGAGTAAACCCCCCTAATTCTTCCCCTATAGTCTGGGGATATCTCGGGGATCATACCCTACATCTTCCCCACTCCTACTGACCTGTATATCTCCGGGATCATAGCCATCCCAAAATGGGTCATTACTCGTGATACCGTGTGTTACGATGACACTACCACGGTTGCCGTCCTGTTGGAAATCCGTCACGGCTGTGACCAAGATGGACGCCTGACGACAGCTGACTTCGGAGCAAAAACGCGGCCGAAAGTCCACGAAACATTCGGATAATGATACGTCGGGACCTAAATAGAAATCTGTAAAAGAGTCAAAAGAGGGTGTTTAGTTTATGCAGCAGGGAGCAAAGAGGGCAAAACGGCAAGCTACTTGCCGGGAAATGTTGCCATCTCGCGGGAAATCCCCATTCCCCCCCCCCCCCCCCATCCCATTTTTTTTTTAAAGTTTTTTTGTTAAGATTTTTTTTTTTAGAGTACTAGTAATAGGCAATAGAGTAATACGTATAGCCGATAAATGAAACACCAAATGGCATCAATTGGACCTTAATTTTTCAAAAAGCTCAAGCTTCTGAGGGGGGGGGCAGCCCCTCAGACACCCCTCCGCCGCTAAAGCAGCGGGTAATCCACCTTCGTCAAATTTCCCTTGCCGGGAAACTTTGCATTTTTTCCAGCCCTGTATAATGCAATTTTAATGCTTTAGTGATTTGTTGTGTCTCAAGATACTTTAAACATTTAAGGATACTAGGAAATCTACGACTGAGCTTATAATCCATACATGACAGACAGAGATATCTCTTACGATTTGATAATTTGTAGGAGTTCCTGGAGATCAAAAAAGGATAACCAATGTTCCACTGCCTAATTTGTATACCGGCGATTTATCTATTGGCCGGTTATGAATTCTCTAATTCCCTAATCAGGCAGGCCAGTAGTCATGCCCTTAAAAGCCCTATTTTGTTGCAAATCCAACACATGGCTGTTCTCAGGCTGTGGAGCATAATGGATGTTATACTTTCTAAAACATACGTCGGTTGAGAATACATCCTATAAACATGATGGATATCAGTTGGCAAATTAATGCAATCAATTTTTTCAAAAACATGCGACCATTTAAATCAATTTGTTAATTTGTCGATTGAATGGAAGTATGCAGCATTTAAGTCGGACCAGAATGCTTCTCTCCTGCCACCAGCTAGGTCGGTAATCTTTCCTCAATGTCGACGCGACCCTGTGACACAATATCGGAGTTGCCCGATTGTCTATAATGTAACATTGACAATGATTGATGAATATTATTGAAAGAGGAAATCGGGCATATTTATGATAGCGTGTGAGGTTTCATTTTCCATGCATTTTCATCTCGATTACACCTCCTGAAAGACATTACCTTAATCTTCCACAGAGAGAGTGTACATTTCACACGGATTTATCCATGTAAGTAATCCCTATATGTAATTCACACTCCCTGTGGGGAAGATTAAGGTAATGTCTTCCATAGAGGGTGTATGGATTTCAAATGGAATACTAATTTTAATTATACTGTACTATTTAAAACAGTACTACACGTGTGATTTGATTCATTTTGATACTCCACAGTGACTGTGCCGATACTCCTAATGTATCAATGCATTGTGACACCAATCAAGAGTCTTCTATTTCAATCCGGGACATTGCTTACCATCACTTACAGCCGTCAGAGGTATCCGGACGGCGCACGATAAGTCTCCCGGTCGACACGTGATTGGTACTGTACTCTCAAACGTTATTCTTGTAGAACGTCCGTCTTCTGCTATGTCTAGTACGTTAGGTTGAATCTGTAGACAGGAGGAAGTATAGGATTAATCTTAATCCTCTTAATCCATAGGATGACTCTTAATCATAACTGATTACACTTAATCCTCGCTAATATATCAATTATCAAAGTATAACATGATATTGAAAAACGACACCCTTGCAAAACGCCCACGTCATTTAATTTATATGGGGGCAGACTATCAGGATTTGACGGGAAACATATGTGTACAGAATTTTATCTTGTACATCAGGGTTTTAATAACAGCAACATTGGCAAAGCAAAGCCTGTAATAACATAAACGATAATGATATATTCTATGTAATTACGGAAAGGCATAATTTCCCGGAAAGATGACGGACAGTAAATCACGTTTCTCCAACATTCTCACTACTAATATATCAATGCTAATAACCAACACTAAAGAGAACTAAGGACAACCCTTACTAACACTTCATTATACAGTGTGGTTATATCTAAATGACTCGTGGTAATCCCTCTTTATGATATTTCTATTTCGAACATAGCTTACATTGCTACAACTTAAAGGTAGATGTTCTGATTGCTGGCCCGATTTTCAATTTGATGTTTTCTATACATGAAAGGTCATCCTAAAAATTGTCACATTCCAAAGTTTGAGTAGCATAACTCCAATGGTTCTAATTTTAGAAGCACAAGGTCACAAGAATTTTACCCATTGAGTAGTACACAAACCGGCTGGTGTTAACTACCTTTGGCGGTAATTCACCAGATTTTAGCCTATAATTTCTGAATGGAACATTTCTGGCCCCTAAGATTTTACAGACATAATGAGAAAAATATGGGGATTCTTCTGATATCAAAATATCATGATGTGAAAAAAAAATCATAGCAAAAAAAAAGGTGATCGGAACATACACCTTTAAGCAAAGTGGCCAGAATCCAGAGTGATCAAGTGCCTAATTGCCCATAAATTGTCCACCAGACAGTATCGGACATTGTATGGAATACCATAACATTGACCGCTCATGAGGGAAATAGTGAAAAATATAGCCCGCGGTCACCTAGAACCTTAAGTATGCCGAAGGCTAAGCCTGGGGTCACCTAAGGTTAGAGATAACCATAACAGTATAACAATAATTCTAATAATAATAACAGTGAGTATATAGCGCCATAGAGTCGAATCAAATGTATTAATCTTAGGTCTACATCTATAAGTTGATAAATGCTTGGAATTGACAGAATTAGAAATGGCTGGATTCCTTCGAAGCCTTTAGACAGTCTATAATATAGACGACAATTGCCATGATATTATGATCCGATGGATTATTTTATTGTTATTGTTATCGTCTTGGACTATTGTGATATTCATTCGTACAATTAAATAAAAACTGTCCTGTAAATTGCCTTCCATTGAAACTCTCTCTATTGTTCATTAATAATTTCATAGCAAGTTCTAAAAAAATGATTACGTCATCATCAAGAGATTTGACCTACTTTTATGGTGACATCAAACGGATCGCTCTCGATAGGGGGACTCTTCATCAAGCGTGTCTCGTTGAAGAATGCCTGGACGGAACATATTACCTGGGTGACAAGAAAATATAACAGGAATTACAAAAAAACAGCAACAAATAAGCATATACAAAAAAACAACAAAAAAACAACACCAACAGCAATAGCAACAATTGTCAGCTCTTAACATGCTTAATGCTTAGACGGAACTAATTACCCGGAGGACACAAAATATAACAGGGATTTAAAACTTTTTACCTTCGATAAAGATTCTGTTAGAATCGAAACATCAGGTCCTCTTATATTTATTACAGGGATTTAAAACAGTAATAAAAATACATATTCAAGTAAACATCAACAATGATTATTGTCAAAGTTTCAAAAATTGATGTAGACTTTTATTTTGATTGGATGTCAATCGTCAGTTTTAACTCATTGTGCATGAGACGCATGTAGTGTGGAGTGACTAATGATTACGAAGTTGGTGAGCGGTGCCTTGCATGGACGTATCGTCAAACGATAGCATTTGGATGGGACTAACATACCACGTGTATTCCATTAACTCTAGTCATCCTACACTACAAATCCCTATACGCTGTTAACTGCTGGTGCCACGCGCTCGAGCGGTCTATCTCGTGCCACGATCCGGTGGGCTATTAAATGGCGAAATAATATGTGTCTGACTTGGACGTTGCGGCCCGGGTTCAATCCCCGCAGCATGCGGAGATTAACCCCCCCCCCCCCACCCCCTAAATTTGACCAGTTTTCCCCACTGATAGTTCCCAAGACCCAAATCCTAAACCTGACTCGTATTGTCAAATATAAATATAAATGGCTAATTATCATGATGATGTGGACTAGAAACTGGGATTTGAACCCGGGACCTCGTGAACTCCAGACAGACGATCTACCAACTGAGCTTTCGAGGACAATTGGTATCGAAGCGTCATAAGAAATGCATCTAAAGGCTTAGGGTTCCCTTTCCCATATAAATGGCTGATTTTCTTAATTTTTAAGTTTCCTCCTTCAGCTGCTGCATGGGCATGTTGAATTTTATCAACTATCAGGTGCCTACACTGCAAAAATTACAGAACACATCGACGCGTAGAGAACACGTCAAGAACATGTCAAGAACGCGTCTGGACGTGTTCAAAATATGTAACAGATTTAGAACATGTTCCTGGTCGTTACAGTTGTGTTCTTGATGTGTTCTAGAAATGGCCCTTGAACACATGCAGAACACATGGTGATGCGTAGAACACCTACAGAACACATTAGAACATCTCCAGAACACATCTGAACACACGAACATGTTCTATATCTGTTACATTTGGACGCTTCAGACACATCCTGAACGTGTGTAGAACACGTCAGAATGTGTTCTGTGAAGCGTCTGATGTGTTCTTTTTTTTGCAATGTACGACCAACCTGTGCATTGTATTAGGTAATTGAACAAGTCTAGCTCCAGCTATACACAATCCAGGTCCAATCAACTTAACCCCGGGTCATATATCACTGTCTTAAGTGCACTTTTCAATACTCTTAACACTTTCCGCGCGGCAGGATTTTGCAGACGACATTCCAAAATGTCACAAAATGTTTCAAAAATGTCAACATTATTGAATTTCATTAGGGAGCACATCAAAACTCGACCGCCCGGCAACCGCCGGTTCCGTGGGGTTTCGTGCGGTTGCAGCCGGTTTCTATTGTTCTAAACAATGAAATGCGGTCCAACCGGGCGGAACCGGCGGTTGCCGCGCGGTCGAGTTTTGATGTGCTCCCTTACCATATTCGGAATCGCCATGAGAAATGCATTGAAATAAGTACAAACATGCCTAGGTATTGGTTCAGTAATCCTTGTGATCGACTTTTTGAAAATTGGGAAAGGTATCTAAAAATCTGTTTTGTAATGGTAAAACCAATAGCTGCGTGGAAAGTATTGAGTGCACTTTTCGATACTCTGGTATGTAGGACAGGAATCGCTGGATTATGACGAATTTGGTCATTGGAGATATGACAGAGACGTTACGACTTCTGTGCAATGTCTCAAAGCGGAAACAGTGACTTCTTATTTAATATTTGAAATGAGATTTTGAACCTTATGAACTGTTGCGAACACTATTTACCGCTTATTATATGGCTTCGATATTTAGTTACCTTTTCTAAAATCTATTTTAATTGACAAATATAGAGCTTGCTGTAATGATATTTCAGCCAACCACGGATACATGTTGAAGGGAGATTCAGCTTGAAAATGCTAAGTAAACGCTAGATTTGGTTGCAACAATGTGGATATAAGTTAAGTCATTTGTAGACAATTCACTTGTATTAGACATCATATTGACTAATTTGACAGAAAACTAGTCAAAACAATCTCTCATACGACTAGTCTATATGAAAATGACAAACTACAGGCGGTGTAACCCTACCGAAAATCGAATCCCCGTCACCCCTAGTCTAGTCTTTTATTAGGATCATAGCAGGGGTATGTCACTGAGCTTGCCGATCGGGTCCACTTTTAAATTGAACTTAGTCAGCATAGAATTGGGGGCGCTATACCGATCAGGCGTGATGATTGTAGCAGACGACGCAACGCTGGCCACGCGTCTCTCAGACGACCCAATTTGGCAACGGGAGTGCACCATTTTGAATTATTTTTAACAGTCATCGCCCGGTTAACGATAAAAATCCTTTTAATTATGATGTATTTGTCAAAATGATAGTTTAAAATTCGCGATTACGTGTTATTCACTACGAATTCAAAATTTAGGTTTCGCGTGGCCACCGTCGTCTGTTTAAATCTACAGCGCCCCCAAACCTATGCTGACTAACATGCCGTTTAACCTGCCGTTAAACCTGGTTAAACATTGTTAAACGCGTTAAACGCCGGTCACCGACGCATTCCAGACGGATTACTATAATTTATTCAAATATGCAAAAGGTCCGTTTTCGTTACGTACGTTGGTATACTACTTTCCTATCCCAAAGTTAATAGTATCCCTGATCATAGCCTAATCCTACAGTTTGCTGGACATTGTGTCAGACGTTCTGGGGATGTGATATCAGACCTAGTTCTTTGAAAACCAGTTCATGGCAAAAGAAATGCTGGACGACCGATGTTAAGCTATGTGGATATTCTATGTCAGGACACTGGACAAACACCTGCTGAGATAAAGACCTGCATGGAAGATAGGCGTGTCTGGAGAGCCATTGTTAATGCCCGACAGATGTCGACGGAGTGAGTGAGTGAGTGAACCTAATCTACAGAATTCTTACCCGATGCCCCATTCTGAAGTGTTCCCGTAGATCTATAGAAACATAATTCTCGTATGTGTCCATGGAAACCACTCTCTGGTATCGTTCATCATCGGGACCGGTCTGCTGAGTAAAATAGAATCTGAAGTAATCACATATGAAATTGAGAAATGTTTACTTGGTTCTTTGGGTTACTAGGATGATAAATTAATTGTCTTTCCCAGAGTATAAGGTAAAGGTAAAGGCTGTCGATCCTGTAATACCAGGAGCGGAGTGCCCATCTCTCTTTCAAAAGCGATATGGCCAGACTCACTCCTTTTTTATAATGTTGCTGTGTGGGCTCGCTACACCGCCACCAAAGCGAGTCTGTTACCTTCCCAGCACTGAAGAATGCCGGTACCCATTTAAATACACCTGGGTAGAGGGGAGTAATTGCGGTAAAGTGCCTTACTCAAGAGCACAACATGTTGACCACAGCGGGACTCGAACCCACAACCTTTAGATCATGAGTCCAGTGCTCTATCCACTGCGCCACACATGCCCGTTGCCCAGAGTATGTGCACTAATCTAGCACCCAATTCACTCAGCAGTATATATAACCAGTACATACTGATAACTGTTGAAGGGCAGTAACGCAGTAATTACTGCCATTGAATGGTAAAACGGTTTAATTCTGTACCCGACTCATTCCTCGCGTATTTATACGAAAATAATATATTTTTGATGAACATTTTTAGTTTTATTTGGCGTCATCATTCATAAGGCAAGAGAAAAAAAATCGCTTTTAAAAATAAGGAGCCCAGTGGCCGAATTTCGCGACTGCATCTAAGACCAGTCAGGTACGGTACATATGGATGTCCAGATAAATGATGACCTCTCAATAGAGGTATATTCGGAAATCCGGAGGCTTTTTTAATTTCTGGTTAATCCATCGGTACTGTAGGTATTTATCCTTCTTTAGTATAATGATTTATGATAATAGGATTTCCATATTTCTTTTGGAAGATCAACATTGTTTTGATTAATCCCCGTTGAGCTGGGGCACTTGGAAATCCGGGTTTCTAACCAAATCTAGATTTCCGAATTCTTCTCCACTGATTTATGATTTCGTCGGGTGTATCACATACCGTCTTATCTATTAAAATACACATTTCGAGAACAACGCAATTGAAAATCCTTTGAACTTCATCGACATCAAGCCGCTTTATCTGAAATACTATATAGCTTGATCAGTTCCAAATTGGCGAGAAATGTTCGGTTTGTATCTCTCCGCGCGCATAAGTAATCCAAGCGTACGCGCCCGAATATGGCTATACTCTGTTTGGCCATCTCGAGACAGTGACGTAACCGCGTATTCTACTAATTGCATCACATAACGCGCGCGCATACTCGCGGCGCTGGCGTACAAACACAAGCGTTGAAGACGGAAGATACACACGCGTGCGTAAAAGCTGCGCCTGTTCAGTTACGTCACTGTCTCGAGATGGCCAAACAGAGTATACACACACGCGGTTTTGGTAGCACGCACGCGTCACGCGTATGATGCACAGTGCAATTCGCTTGCTGCCTGCACGCAAGCCCGCGTCCTTACTTTAAGGAGGCTTCGCCAATTTGGAACTGATCAAACTATAGTAACCCATTCCATTCTAACCTAAGCTAAAGTGTCCCTTAAATCGATCATGTATGTAGCATATTACTTTATTATAACGTAACGTCATATCGCTGATATATCGATCATTTGTCGGGGAAAGATATTCTACATAATGTTGGACTTACTTTATACCAAGTAACTGTGTATCCTTTGGTTGTCCCTGGCACATCGTCCAGTCCCTCGAAGGAGCACATCAGCTCCACAGATTCCCGTACCAGAACTGGACTTATATCTGGTAAGCCAATAATGGCGGGAAAATTTTCTGAGAACAAAAATATAGAAAACAAAGTAATTTAAGAAATTAAGACAATTCTATTAATGAGTATAAATATTTCAAAACATGACGTTTTAATCAATGTAAGATAGGTGTATTGTAATCAGTGTTAAATGCATGTAAATGCTTTATATTTTAATAAAAGTATGTGTTTTCGTTGTGAATGTCCTCTGAAATATACGGAAGGTCACGGTGAAAGCGTAGACCAAGCGTGTGCAACCTGCGGCCCGCGGGCCACATGCGGCCCGCCGATCTCTAATCTGCGGCCCGCGAAGCAATCCTAAAATTCCAAATGATGCGGCCCATTTTAAACGGAACTCCCTAGTTTTACACAAATGGCGGATTGATTTGGTGGTGTGCTCCCTTATATTAGTAGGGTGACGCGCTGCATTAAGTAAATATAACCCAAGAAGCAAAACTTTTTTTGAGTTTTCATTCTTTTTTCTACATATTTCGCCAGAACAAGTATTTCTAAGATAAACTGCCAAAGCATACCTCTGTGCGATCTGTGGTTCTCAAATAAGAGCATTTTTCTGAAAAATGATGATGTCCCAAATGTTCATAAATTGTGTATAAAAGCAAGAAAGCACCATCTGGTCCGGCACCATCTGGGCTGACATCGATTTTGGCGAACTATAGTGTATGCATTATCAATTGTTTCGTGAATAATGTAATACAAACTAACTTAACATTTAATACACATTTGATTATAAATTACATACAGACAAAGTCCGACACAAATTCACTATTCTCTAGTTTTCAGTAATGGTAGCTCTAAGAAGAGCTGTTTGGGTCCAAAAGGGACTGTTTGAGAGATATTTCATGTGATCTCTCAATTCATGTGGTGATACATGGAGGTGAACACCCGCTGTAATTCTTCAAACCGTGGCATGTGATTCTCCTCTTGTTGTCTGTCGAAGATTCTAACACCAAGTGGTCGCCTTCTGCGCACGTCCGCTCGACACACTCTATGGGAAACTTCCCCGGCATGGTGTTTCTCACCAGGCATGTCAGGTCATCTGTAAGATGTACACGGCTCTTGGAAGCGTGGTGATTACCTCCCTGTGTCCAGAGTATGGCAGATGACACCAGTGGTATAACCATCCTTGTTCCTACAATTTTTTACACCCAATACGAACCAACAAACATTCGCAATTTATAAAACATTTCTGGTAGGTATACTGTAGTTTTGACAGTATTTTCTGCTCATCCGTCAGGCTATCACCGCTAACCATGGGCGCCTCCATTGCTATACATACAGTACAATGCCCCTTTTGATGATTCTCCAAAAGTTTAGTGGCCAAGGCTAGCATGATTGTGTTTAGATTTGATTTAAAATACTGTATTGTACTTTTATCCTGATAGTAGTAATCTTAAGAAACTTATTGACATAAAAACCCTGCGAAAATAGAGTGAAAATGAGAGTTTTTCAAGTAAAATGTACCGTAATAGGCCAAAAACAACACGTCTTCGAAAAGGGGGCACACCACTAAATAACTCCTCCATTGAAATACACGCGTTTCGGCCCTTTTTCAAGACCGTATTTTTACCCCACGTAACAATGATGGAAGTTTTTATTTCGCATGAATGTATTAGATATGTGTTGAATTTTATTTTAAACTTGATTTTTCTTGACCCATCTAGATCAACTTTTTCGCTACGGGCACCTAAACAGCGCCCTCACCATTTTAAACCGGTATTTTCGCTTCCTCACTGATTCTGGCAACGATATCCTTCCGCCGCCTAGGCTCCCGTGCGCATTCGATTCCGAAGATTTTTGACCACATTAGCAATGCTGAGGTTCTATTCGATCTTTTTCATAAAAAATAAGCCAGATTTACTTCTATTTGCTTCCCCTGGGACGATGATCAAATTGATATAGGTACTATTTCTCCGAACCCTACACCAAACGCGCAAGGATTTAGTGTAGTGCCCCCTTATTGCGTGATAAAATTCTTGGTTAAAATGGCGCCTGCAGCAGCTAAAGCGAGTAAAAAGAAGAAATTACAAGAAGAGAAGCGGAGTTCCATGAGCAATGGACTTCCCCTCTCCCTATTACTCCTCCTCCGGACGTGTTTTGGAATGTTTGACAATCGCTGCGGCCCGTGAATAGATCTCAAAATCGCAATGCGGCCCGTGTGGTAGAAAAGGTTGCACATGCTTGGCGTAGACACTCGATGATCAATCGCGCTTAAAATGACGCTTACATTCACAATATTTACAAATTTTACACACAAAATCGTCGGTGTTCCTGACGCATCTTATCTTAGGTGAATTAAACGTCGTAACACGGTAAAAATCAATGATAGGCCCTATCCCATAAGAAAACCATTTCTATAGTGCAACTTCGCTGTTGTTATGCGCGGTCATTGAAATAGCCATAACTTTAAAAGTATTCGATCTTTTTGAATGAGGTATCAAACTGCGGTGAAGAAATTTGCTAATTTAATGTATATCTCATAGGTACCGCTTATCTATTTATCTAGTGCAGTGGTTCTCAACCTTTTTGGCCCACGACCCCTTTTGACATTCTTGGTCAGTACCATGACCCACCCCCAAATGTTTTTAAAAAACCAACCCAATTTATTCTAACTGAAACTGCCTAGTTATATGATGCGAGCGTAGCGAGCAGGAAATTTAGAATTTTTGACAGTTTCTTTTAGGTTTTTCTAAGCCTTTTTAGAGCGAAATATTAAAATGATTCCCCAAAAAGCTATATTTATTACCCCTTCATGACCCCCTGGAAAACCCTAAACGACCCCCAGTTTGAGAACCCCTGATCTAGTGGCTTGGACTCTTAGACTAAATGTGACGTGTACGTAAGACATACGATATAGTCGCAAGAATAGGCCTACCTTTTGCATCACTATGCATGCAAGCACCGATGAAAATTAAGGCGGGACCAATGCAAATAATGTCTATATAATTATGGACAAAATTTGCATTAGTCTCAGTTCGATTTGTCTGACAACATTTAAATTCGTAAGTCTTCTTTCTCTCCATATTGTCAGCACGTCATAGCTGATGTTGCAATTCATTAACGCTTTCCATGCGGCGGGCGGCTGCAGACGACATTCCAAATGTTGTCAAAATGTTTAAAAAATGTCAAAATTATTGTATTTCATTACCATAATTGGTATCACCATAAGAGATGCTTTGAAATAAATACAAACATGCCTAGTATCGGTTCAGTAATCCTTGAGATAGACCTTGAAAGTTGGGAAAGGTTTCTGAAAAATCTGTTTTGTATTTGGTAAAATAACAGATGTGTGTTTGGATGTGTGTTGATTATATCATTATAGCGCCATCATGTGAAAAGAAAGCAAATATTATTATTTCCGTGCAAAGAGAGAGAGAGTCGGGGACATAATCCAGCGACTGCCAATTTAACATTATTTACTAAAATAGACCAAATGCATGTAGCACTATAATTCAATCATACGTTTCAAGAAAATATTTTAAAATAGCCTAAAAGGTTATGTTATGTATAGCGTCAGAATATCTTTATCAGTAATTATTAGCTAATGGGCCGCCAGTTTAGGCCCTTGATCATGGAAGAGTACAACTTCACACTTTCCACGCAGCTAAGTATTATAGTTTAACCATACAAAACAGATTTGTCAGAAACCTTTCCCAACTTTCAAAGTCTATCTCAAGAATTACTGAACCAATACTAGGCATGTTTATACTTATTTTAATGCACTTCTCATGGTGAATCCAGATATAGTGATGAATCTCAATAATTGGGACATTTTTGAAAACATTTTGTGACATTTTGGAATGTCGTCTGCAGACGCCTGCCACGTGGAAAGTGTTACAGGTAGAATAACCCATTGTATAATGGTTAGCAATTAGAGTTAAGACATTTTGGTACCAACATCGTGATATATAATTAAAGGGACATTAAGTGGTGTTCAAAATTTTAAATGTTTAAAAATTTACTTCAGAATTCAAGACGAACATTAAAAATTGCCATTATTGTTGTTTCTACTATCATCGCTATTTATTAAAAAACGCCCTCTATGCAAATATGGTTCGCGTTATGTATCACGCGTACTGCAGGGGGATACTGTCGGACGTAAAATCCTCGTCCCGGCTGTACGAGCATTTTTGAATCGACGTTTTCTTGTACAAAGAGGGCTGATTTTTCTTAATCCTTATAGGTGTAAGTTCATACATGTAATACAATTGTAAAAATATACTAATCCCAGTTTTTATCATAATTGAGGGCGCAGCCTCCAACACATCTCTTAGTGCCCCTTTAAGTTTACCTCGACAAGGCGCGAAACCATCGGGAGACGTCTGATTTGATGAACATTTCGCTCTTGCCTCTGAAAAATGTAAAAAGAAAAGATTGGATATAGATAGTTGGTTGTGAACATGTATAAAAGTTTATAACGCAAAGGTTGTGATGAATATTCAACCAGAATCGATGAAGAGATTTTCATGCATAAGCTACGAAGAGAATTTCACACAGAAGCTTTGAGAATGTTACGCAAAATCTGTTGTGAACTTCACGCAAGATCTCTTGTGAATTTCACGCAAAATCTCTTGTGAATTTCACTCAAAATCTGTTGTGAATTTCACTCAAAATCTGTTGTGAATTTCACGCAAAATTTGTTGTGAATTTCACTCAAAATCTGTTGTGAATTTCACGCAAAATCTATTGTGAATTTCACGCAAAATCTGTTGTGAATTTCACTCAAAATCTGTTGTGAATTTCACGCAAAATTTGTTGTGAATTTCACGCAAAAAGCTTGGAAGAGAATTTCTCTACAGCAATTTGCTTGAGTCTGTCCTTTCAGGATCCAAGCGTGTGTCTGTACGGACCGACCGTGTAAACAAACAAACAAACAAATAATAGGTCTATAGCTCAAATCTAAAAGATACTGAATGGTACAACTATAGTGTTCAGTACAGTGATGTCTCCCATCTAGTTTCAGATATTGCACAAGATAAATGGTTTACACTCAAGAGAGTTATAGCTTAAAGAGTAAGACAAAGTACGAATTCAATTTTACAAAACTTACCTGTGGCGCAGTACGCCATATTGCACCCTCTCGCCGGCTGTAAATAGTACGTGAAAAAATCGCCACAGTTAGTCACTCTGACGCTGAAAGAAAATAGACAACAGTCCTGCGAAGTCCTCCGCTCTCCAAGACTCCACGCTACGCAGACGGTGTGCTGCGCCGTCAGGCCCACCGCCGGAAGTGATTTACCTTTGGTGTTGAGCCACATTGGAGCATCTGTACCGCAATGTCTCACCTGGAAGGGAAGAGAACAAAGAAGGTACACAAGAACTTCGTTACAAGATGCAATACCAGATGTTCAAGAAAAATAGGAGGACTCTGCTTTTACGAATTTTAAGCATACACCGGCAGCAGATGAGTATCAATAAAATGAACGCTATGATTTAAAGGAACAAGGTGGTATAAGGTTATACCAGCTAGCCATTGAAACCGTTGAAGTTGGCTAACCAACTCCATTGCAAATGCTATTTTTTAAATTATTTTCATCGTTAACCGGGCGATGACTGTTAAAAATGTTTCAAAATGGTGCACTCCCGTTGCCATATTGGGTCGTCCGAGACGCGTGGCCGCCATCGTCTGTAATAATACATGGATATCATAGCGCCCTCTATCGCTAATGAATATCATAGCGCCCTCCATCGCTAATTGATGTGGGAAAATAAAGATAAGAGTAGAGATATCGCTAACTGAAATAGCTAAAATTTGATAATATTGCCAACGCTAAATTTAACACTTTCCATGCGCTAGGCGTCTGCAGACGACATTCCAAAATGTCACACAATGTTTCAAAAATGTCAAAATGATTGAATTTCATTACCCTATTTGGAATCACCATGATAAATGCGTTGAAATAAGTACAAACATGCCTAGTATTGGTTCAGTAATCATTAAGATAGACTTTTAAAAATTGGGAAAGTTTTCTGAAAAATCTGTTTCAAATATGGTAGGCTAAATCTAAGGCTCATGAAAGTCAATTGCGAGTTTCCCGTTACTTTATTTTTCCAAAGTGATGAGGCGACTTTTTCATTATTCCTTATTCATTATTTGATCAGATTTCATTATTGACTGGTAGCCGCGAGTCGGGGCGGGGGAAACCACGATGTTTTTTTGCAGAAACAAATAAATGCATCAAAATAATGTTCACGGAAGGTAGGTTTACGATTAAAAAAGCCTTGCTTATGAGCCTAGTTCTCAAAATTCATATTTTAAGAAAGGGAAAAATGTGTTCAAATTGATAAAACTGGCAACAATTGTGTTTAAAAATAAATATTGATTTTTTGCGAAATCTTGAAATTTTGACGCGGGTGAAAAAAAAGTGATGCGGGCGGGTAACGGGAAACTCGATATCGACTTTCATGCGCCTAATAGCCGCTTGGAAAGTGTTAAAGGGGCACTAAGAGATGTGTTGGAGGCGGCGCCCTCAATTATGATAAAAACTGAGATTAGTATATTTTTATAATTGTATTACATGTATGAACTTACACCTATAAGGATTAAGAAAAATCAGCTCTCTTTGTACAAGAAAACGTCGATTCAAAAATCCTCGTACAGCCGGGACGAGCATTTTACGTCCGACAGTATCCCCCTGCAGTACGCGTGATACATAACGCGAACCATATTTGCATAGAGGGCGTTTTTCAATAAATAGCGATGATATTGTTTTAATCTAGTTTTGCTGTGTTTTTGTTAGTAGAAACAACAATAATGGCAATTTTTAATGTTCATCTTGAATTCTGAAGTAAATTTTTAAACATTTAAAATTTTCAACACCACTTAATGTCCCTTTAACACTTTCCACGCGGCAGGCGGCTGCAGACGACATTCAAAAATGTCACAAAATGTTTAAAAAAATTCAAAATTATTGCATTTCATTACCATATTTAGAACCACCATGAGAAATGCATTGACATAAGTACAAACATGCCTAGTTTTGGGTTAGTAATCCTTGAGATAGACTTTGAAAATTGAGAAAGGTTTCTGAAAAAATCAGTTCTGTGTATGGTAAAAATAGTAGCCGCGTGGAAAGTGTTAACACTCAACAGACAGCTGCGTCTTGCACTAATAATTGATGAGAAAAGTGCAATCCTACTGATTGTGTTCAATAATCCGTAACTTATGTGTGGCCTACAGAAACCGTCAAGGATGCGTAAAGTGAATACTCCATAAGTTTTGGAATTAGTGGCCTCCGACAACTTAAAAAGGAAGTGATTTAAAGTTAATCTTTTCATCTCAACACAAGATAGTAATTACCTGAATATTGTCTTCTCTTTAGTAAAAAAAACCTCCGATAGTATTTAAGGAAGATTTGTCCGAAGACATCAATTAGTATTTCTCTCATTGTCCACATCAATTGACCTTTTGCTAAATGGACAAATTAAATGGGTAATTGTGAGCTAGAAGAAGATGCTACTTAATTGCGTTGTCCTTAAATTCCAAGGACCTTGAGTTTTGTTGTGGGATTAGTTGCTTTGGGTCTTAAAACGTATATGCTTTTTAAAAGATAAGTATTCGTATATATTTAAGTGATGAGTTCAATTATTGTTAAATGTCCAGTGTCAATGTGTGTACATACTGCCATTTAACCCATTTTGGCGTTTAATGTGCACCTGCAGCGAAAAGAAATCTCCTACGGATGGAGATGTTGCGAGCAAAGAAAGACAGTGCCTAGCTATAAAGGCAATCAGGGAGAATTTTGCAGTTTCAAGTCACTGAATATACATGATTTAGGGCGAACAGTGAGATGCTCAATCAATGGTATGTCTTGTCAGTTGCTGGATGGAATGGTAGGGGGCCGAGGGTTCTTAGTTAGCCGTGTGGGGTGGAGTGCGTTTGTTGGGGTTCGGGCGTCAGTTGGCGTTACGGTTGTAATGTATGTATAATGTAGGTGTACGTAATGTATACTACATGATGTACACAAATGTTACATTCCTCGGGGTACTCCTTGCAGTAGTCTAGTAATAAGTCTGACACCTAATGTAAACACACGATACTTAAGTTGTCACATTGTGTTTTAAGTGAACGTGACGCATTGTTATTGGACATCATTGTTATACTAGACTGGCCACGGGTTACGCGTTTCATATGATGCGTATCCACTATGGTGTCAGAACCGTGACCAATTCTTGGTTGAACGTGACGACATACAGATGATGTATGGATGGATTACTACTGGACATTATGTTGTTGTTTTTTATTGTTAATATGCATGGAACATCGTTCGCTTCGCTTCGTTTCGTTTCGTTAGGTGTCGTTTCGTTTAGTTAGGTTTCGTTTCGTTTCGATGGGATTGGTTTTGTTTTGTGTTGTGTTGTGTTGTGTTGTGTCGTATTGTGTTGTTTGTTTTGTTTTGTTGTTTCGTTTTTGTTTCGTTTTGTTTTGTTCCGTTTTGTTTCGTTTCGTTTTGTTTTGTTTTGTTTTGTTTTGTTTTGTTTTGTTTTGTTTTGTTTTGTTTTGTTTTGGTTATGTTTGTTTTGTTTTAGTGATGTATGTTTTGTTTTAGTTATGTTTGTTTTGGTGGTTTATCCTGTATTGATTGATTACTTGATTGATTAATTGATTGATTAATTGATTGATCGATTGAGTTAACATTTCCTTTTAGGGTGGCAACATTCTGTACAATGTTCAGATGATACAATAGAGGTTATCCATGTAGCCATGCGCAACGGACTTCATTCAATACATTCAATTGAATCGGTGCATGACGTCCAAATTATTGCATGAACCGTGTTACCAAAAATGGGCCAACATAATTATCACGAAACAGATGTGTCTTCTTTCAGAAAAAGTTATTAATCCCGACAAAAATTAAAATGGCATCTAGGCCTAATCCGTTACATGGATTAAACCTCTATAATTATCATGATTATTATCCTCTATTAACCTTGACTGTGAACGCAATTACAGTCGAACATAAATGAATGTTATATTATAATGACCGTTACTGTTACAAGTTTAATCCGGAAAGACGCGCGCACGGTGAAACGTTTGATCGTCGTTCCTGATAATGCATGTGTATTCTACATTTTCCTTGTTTAGTTTTTGTCTCCAAAATACTAAAAATAAATGTCTATGATTTTGTTTCCGGATCCTAAAGCACACATCAAATAGACCTAATAATCAAAATATCAAAGTAATCTCATTAATTCCTTTGAGGTTTGAAGGAGCTTGAAATGGGTTATAGGAATAGTGTATTTCATAGTGAAAACATGACTAATCACTATTTATTTCATTTTATTTTTTTAAAATACAAGATCACTGCACACACTGAAATCATAAATTCAAACGGAAGCTTGTTGACGGAAGTCCGTATCCCTTTTCCCTGTTACAAGCAGTAAATCAAATTTATGAAGGGATCGCTTAAACGGGCCATTGAGAGATACGGATAGAAGTGCGCCCTCAATTTCCGTGGAAATCAGGTTTTTGTACCTACGTATAAATACTTGGGCATAATATAGGCTTCTAACTACCATCTGAAACCGTTTACCTAATTTCGCTGTCTATGGTGTAAAATGTCACAATTTGGCTATTTTGATGTAGATCGCATCTAAATTATCAGCACCACTCGCCACATAAATTGTTTCAACCGAATGTGTATCTAACGCAGTGTCTAGCGTCATTCAATCATGTTCCCATAAATCATTACAAATTTTACTTTTCTCGGCAATCTCTCAATGCCCCTTTACTACATGTACTCCAAATCCCATAGTGCAATTTTAAAGAGTACTAGTCAGGACGATTTAATACACTGTCTTAGTCTCAAAACATATCACCAACAGGTTATTCCAGATTTCATCAAATATGCAAACCACAGTCTTTACATAATTAACCCTAAATGTTGCATCTCTCCATTACCTGTATTCAAAGCATAAGTGATTTAATCTGGCGAAACCACTTGCAAGATACTGCTGTGTTACTTAAACTACCATTGTATCATATTACAACTATGTATATTTTCATATTTATTTGTTTACATATTTTATTTTGTATTCTTTTTATACTCAACACAAGCAACTAAGAAGCAATAAAATCAACATAACTAAACAAAGCCTACCGACTTGTTCTTCGTATTCCAGTTTATTATCATTGCCTGAAAATCCAATTACAAACCCACCAGCATAACATCAAAGTATCAAGTTCATATGCAGCAATGCTTTCAATGTCAAATACTTTTTTTGTGCAGAATAACAGTTAATCCTAATTCAATTTGAAAGTACTACAAACCATATTCCATCACTATGTCAGCTCTACCCAAATTGCAATACTTTTGATTTATCACGAAGGATCATTACAAATACTAACATTTTAGAATTCCCATTTATCACATCTATTGAACAATTCCAATATCTTGCAACCTTTTAGATTAAAAAGCAATCGCCTTATCTTAAAAGGTAACAAAACCCCTTTTACTAGTATTGCGTCACATTTCCTTCTTCATATACCTTTACTCCTTCTGAGCGCTGTTTGTCTTTTTTCAGACTCTTCTTGTTTCATTTGTTTTCTTATACCAGCAGAAGCTCAAAGTTCAGCCAACAAGAAGTTGAAATCACACTAAGACTAAGAGTCCCACATATATGTTATTAACGCTTAATTTTTAATATTCAATGCCATTTAAACTATTAAAAATTTAATCTGTAGAAGAAAAAAAATGAAAAACAAAATCGGAGCGATCCTAAAATGTGACGAGCGGGCGGTCGAGGACAACATTACAATTTATTTTGTTTGGCCTTAGGAAATCGTCACAATCATTTCGCTTCATTCACCTGGGCTGCCGGCCAGGCGCACATCCATATCAGCACTTGATATCACCCTTTTGAACAGCTACCCAATCTCGCTTGGATCATCTCAATAATCTCAATAATCTCGCTTGATTAGTAGTGGAATCAATAATTTCTGACATTAATCTACATAATAATGTTCAATCATGGTTCAATGTATTAGTACATACAGGCTGTCCCAAAATGATTAGTACCCATCGATGCCTAAAGTTCAATAAATTGTTTCATCATCAAAATCAATGAGATTAGATCCGCTGTTTTTCTATCATATTTGCTATACTGTACTCTTTTATTAGAATTTTAGATCATGAATATCGGACTTATTTTACTGAAGATACACTCCATTGTGTAAGACATGGTGATTTCACCTTTTTGGCAAAGTGCAAAAAAAATGTGTTTTTAAACAGCTTGTTTGAAAGAAACTAATACATTCCCTCAATCGCTTGTCTGCTAATAGCTTGGGTTCCTTTCTATTTTAAATTGCTGTTGTATCACATTGTTGTTCAAACCATTAATACTTTTCCATTTGGATTCAATTTGAAGAGTAAAAATGGATCGTCACGCATGAGCGACCCCAATCTTTGTTTCTATAATGAGCTAGTTTTGAGGCTAAACTTGAGGGACATTTAAACAGGTAAAGACGTGGTCATGGGTAATTAGCAGTGGATTAGACTTCTTTTTCATATTGGGGATGCAATTTCCTACAAACTTGCTAAAAATGATATAGTCCCTTAGTGTTTAACCTCACGAAATCCATTCTCCAATGTGAAAATGAAATCTAAGCCACTGGTGATTCACCAAATACCACTTCATTTATATAGAAGTCGCTAAACACTTGTCAAATAAAACAATGCACGGGGTCACTCAAGTATGACAAACTTCTTTTACCAGTTAAATTGAATTAAGGAGAAGAATTATTAATGATTTGAACACCCATAACTAATAACAGTTACAACAGAAAGATACACAAGATTATATTGAGTAGACAAGAGATTATGAGAATACACAAGTTTCTTTTGCAACAAGCTGTAATAGCACACACATTTTTTAGCACTTTGTCAAAAAGATAAAATCACCATGTTTTACATAATGGAGTGTATCTTGAGTTTGATAAATCCGATATTCATGATCTAAAATTCTAATAAAATAGTATAATATGACAAAGATGCTGAAAAAAGAACGGAACTAATCCCATCGATTTTGATGATGACAAAAATAATTGAACTTTGGGCATCGATGGGTACTAATCATTTTGGGACAGCCTGTAGACTAAAATAAGAGCCCCTTTTATAACAGAACAAATTTGGCATGTTTATATAATTCTTGAAATGTGTTGGGAAAGCCTACCTCTTTTAAAGTAAATGTCTCTTTCTTTCCCCCTAATTTCTCCTAAATGTCCCGGCTATGAGTGCTTTCCTTTGGGTTTCCTAATGTACTTAAATGTTAAGATGGAGAAATCGCAACCTTGAGATATTCTCAAAGGATAAGAGTGGACCTAAGGGTTTAAAGTCAAGTGGAGTTTCGATCCAGTTGACTTAAAAAAGGGTACGGATAGATTGGCGATAAAAATGAAATTTGAAAAGTATAAATAGTTTCAATAGATAGGCCTAAGGTATAATAATAGAACCCTGACAGCGTAATATTTCATGGGAAAAGGATTGAAGTGGTGGCGCTAGATAGACATTCTGTTGAAGCCATTATAAATGTGCCGAATTCTGCTGATAATTTCGATGTGATCTACATCGAAATTACCAAATTATGAAATATTACATGATACTGCGAATTAAGGTAAACAGATGGTAGTTAGTAATATGCCAAAGTATTACTTATGTGCAAAATTCCAGGAAATTTGGGGGGCGCACTCCCATACCCATCTCTCAATGCCCCTTTAACCTTTAGCAAGGTCTCAACGATGATCACTTGTGAAATGTCATGATGTTCACATAAGTTTTGAGGAAGGCGTCGTATGTTTTCATCCACTCGACGAACAATCGCCAACCAACTAGCTGTTTATGATTATTCTTTTCAAACCCTGCCTATAATAAGTATGTTCTATAAATGATTAAGCAGACGACGATGGCCACGCGATATCATCGGTCCAATATGGCAACGGGAGTACGCCATTTTGAAATATTTTTAACAGTCATAACAAATAATTTTAAAAATAGCATTTACAATGGAGTTGGTTAGCCAACTCCAACGGTTTTGGATTGGAAAAAAATCTTCTAATTATGATGAATTTTTCAAAATGATAAGATTAACATTCGCGATACGTGTTATTCCAAAACTAATTCAAAATTTAGGATTCGCGTGCCCACCGTCGTCTGGATTAAGAACGGGGGTAGCCTGGCCCTCTATTGACAGCATTTAGAAAGTAAGACTTTCTCTCCATTTTGCGCAAGATAGGTGTAAATTTAGTCAAACAAAATTAAATAGCGGATGGGCAATATACAGGCTGTCCCAAAATGATTAGTACCCATCGATGTCCAAATTTCAATAATTATTTTCATCATCAAAATCGATGGGATAAGATCCGTTGTTTTTACAACATCTTTGTCATACTGTACTTTTTCATTAGAAATTTAGATTATGAATATCGGATTTATCAAACTCAAGATACACTCCATTATGTAAAACATGGTAATTTCACCTTTTTGACAAAGTGCTAAAAAATGTGTGTGCTATTACAGCTTGTTTGAAAGAAACTTGTGTATTCTCATAATCTCTTGTCTACTCATTCTATTCTTGTGTGTCTTTCTGTTGTAACTGGTATTACTAATGGGTGTTCAAATAATTAATAAATCTTCTCCTTAATTCAATTTAACGGGTAAAAAAAGTTTGTCACACTTGAGTGACCCCATGCATTGTTTTATTGGACAAGTGTTTAGGGACTTCTAAATGAAGTGGTATTTAGTGAATCACCAGGGCTTAGATTTCATTTTCACATTGGCGAATGGATTTCGTGAGGTTAAACACAAAGGGACTATATCATTTTTACCAAGTTTGTAGGAAATTGCACCCCCAATATGAAAAAGAAGTCAAAGCCACTGTTAATTGTACTGCTAATTACCCATGACCACGTCTTTACCTGTTTAAATGTCCCGCAAGTTTACCTAAAACTAGCTCAATATAGAAACAAAGCTTGGGGTCGCTCATGCGTGACGATCCATTTTTAACCTTCAAATTGAATCAAAATGAAGAAGTATTAATGGTTTGAACAACAATATGATACAACAGCAGTTTAAAATACATGTAGAAAGGAACCAAAGATATTAGCAGACGAGAGATTAAAGGTAGATGTTCCGATTTTCAACTTGAAGTTTTCTATTCTACATGAAAGGTCATCCTTAAAAAAGTCGTGTTCCAAAGTTTGAGTTGCATAGCTCTAATGGTTCTTATTTTAGACGCACAAGATGCTGTGAACTGTACCCATTGAGTAGTACACAAACTAAAGGGTTCAACAAAAGAAAGTATACCACTTTGTTTATGTCATTTTGAGTAATTTTCAATTTGTTTCTGACCAAACAGGCTAGATAGGCATTTAGATGAATCTTTTAGGCATAATTTGATACCAGATTTTCCCCCTAACAACAAAGATAAACCATGATTAGCATCATTTAAAGGAAAATATCCCATTTTCAAAAGTCGCATTTCGAATACACAGCACGAGAAGAAAGGACCAATATTGGGGTCTCTCTGTGTGTTTGTATAGCCAGGATTGACGGCTATCGATCGCACAGCGCATCAGTTTAAATTTGAATTAGCCCGCGCATTGAGGGATATGCGCGGTGATCAGTACGGGATAAATACGGCATATGTCTGTGTTAACAATTGGCCCTTTCTTCTCGTGCTGTGTATTGGAAATGCGACTTTTGAAAATGGGATATTTTCCTTTAAATGGTGCTAATCATGGTTTATCTTTGTTGTTAGGGGACAAATTTGGTATCAAATTATGCCTAGAAGATTCATCTAAATTCCTATCTAGTTTGTTTGGTCAAAAACAAATTAAAAATTACTCAAAATGACATAAACAAAGTGGTATACTTTCTTTTGTTGAACCCTTTATATCGGTGGTTACCACCATTCGCGGTAATTCGACGTTATTTCATCGATTTCTCCGTAATTATTCCGATTTAGGCCGTCAAATTTCAGTATGATGATGAGAAAAATACGAGCTTTCATATGATATGAAAATCTCTGTATGTTTGAAATAATTCTGTGTTACGAAAATGTGATCGGGTCATCTACCTTTAAGAGAATGTATTAGCTTCTTTCAAACAAGCTGTTTAAACACACCTTTTTTCGCACTTTGCCAAAAAGGTGAAATCACCATGTCTTGCACAATGGAGTGTAACTTCGTTAAAATAAGTCCGATATTCATGATCTAAAATTCTAATGAAAGGGTACAGTACGGTAAAATGATAAAAAACCCGGATCTAATCTCATTGATTTTGAGGATGAAAACATTTATTGAACTTTGGGCATCGATGGGTACTAATCATTTTGGGACAGCCTGTGTTTAGGTTTAACACTTTCCAAGCGGCTATTGGTTTTACAAAACAGATTTTTCAGAAACCTTTCCCAACTTTCAAGGTCTATCTCAAGGATTACTGAACCAATACTACATGTACTAGGCATGTCTGTACATATTTTTAATGTATTTCACATGGTGATTTCAAATATGGTAATAAACATCAATAATTTTGACATTTTTGAAACATTTTATGAAATTTGGCATGTCGTCTGCTGACGCCTGCCGCATGGAAAGTGTTAATCGACTACTAGACTTGCTCAGCAATATTTCAGGAACTATGAAAATGTCAAAAAGAGGTATCAGTAACCTAATAGATAGGCAATATTATTTCTGGAGGAAAAGAGAAATACATTTTGAAGTGTTCTTAAAAGAGATGAGAGCTCTTGATAGGATAAACAAATTCGACTTTTAACTTGGCCTTGTCACGAACCAAACGATGGAGAGGGAGAGAAAGAGAGAGATGACAATCGAATGGTCCATTGGTTACACCATGGAAGTAACAGACTGTTACTTCCATGGTTACGCATTGACGCTTGGCGCTTGGTAATAATTTGGTTGGTTTATAAATCTGTCCGATACAATTATGAATCACATGGATCGTAATTATTTGATAGTGAGATAAACCAGATATAATGCAATGATTCATTTTGGTTCTTATCTAAACAAATCTAGAAAAACAATTTCTCAAAATGGAAATGTTTACAACCTGGTAACCGGGATATTTGCTTGATACAATCGTCAGCTGACAAAAAAGGTTAATGATACAATTATTCATCCCTGTAAAAATAGTTTCCTTTGAAGTCATATTAAATCATAGAAATATACTAAAATGGTGGAGTTTTTGTTAAGGTGGCTCTATTGGCCGAGTCAAAACTTTAGATTTCCTTTATAATCTAACATCTTGTAGCCCTTGGTCTGACAATTCCGGAACTGAAAATTTTATTTCAATCGGACATTCGGTTGCTGAGATACGTTAGGTCAAAGGGGCATAATACCAACATCTTTGGCAACAACTTTCTTTTTATTTTCTTTATTTTTTCCAATTCCAGTTGCCATGTAATGTCCTAATTATGGCTAATTATGTATGCATGAAATATGCAAAGTAAAGTTTGTGGACTAATGAGATGAACTATGATGCTGTGACTTGGTTTATGGGTAGTACTCTTGGAGAGCTAAAAACGTACGTTAGCTTTTGTCTAATTTCCATTTGCATAATTAATTAGGGCCTAATTAAAAAATGTTTAAACATTTTAATTAGAGGGCCTAATTAATTATTCAAATGGAAATTAGACAAAAGCCAACATACGTTTTTAGCTCTTCAAGTGTACTACCTATGAACCAAGTCACAGCATCATAGGTCTTCTCATTAGTCCACAAACTTTACTTTGCATATTTCATGCATACATAATTAGCCATAATTAGGACATTTCATGGCAACTGGAATTGGGAAAAACAAAGAAAATAAAAAGAAAGTTGTTGCCAAAGATGTTGGTATTATGCCCCTTTGACCTACCATATCTCGGCAACCCAATGTCCGATTGAAATAAAATTTTCAGTTCCGGAATTGTCAGACCAAGGGCTACAACATATTAGATTATAAAGGAAATCTAAAGTTTTGACTCGGCCAATAGAGCCACCTTAAGGCAGGGGTATTGATAGTAGGGCAAGGTAAGTAACTAATGACTAAGGATGCCACAAAACTATTACGTAGAACCATGCATGGAACGTTATAAGTGACTTACGTTAGGCTTTTCAAAGCAGGGATGGTGATAGGGCAAGGTAAGTAACTATAGTTACTTAGGGACGCACCATTTGATTTTCAGGGGGGGTAGGAAGTTGGGTTCGGCGGAGAATTTTTTTTTTTTTGGCCGCCGCAAGGGGTGAATTTATTTTTTTGCGCCGCTGGAGGCGCCGAATTTTTTTTTTTAATGTATCCATTCATATTGAGTTGGGTGGGGGTAGAATCTTTTTTTCTTTTTTTTTTACTGATCAGGGGGTGATTTTTTTTTTTTTGTTGGCCTGCATAGAGGGGGAATTTTTTTTCCCGAAAACTTCCTACCCCCCCCCCCCCCCCCCCCCCCTGAAAATCTAATGGTGCGTCCCTTAGGATGCCACGGGGATGCCACTGCCAAACTAGTACGGTAGACTCAAACGTTATAAGTGACTTTACATGGAAATATACTAAAATGGTGGAGTTTTTGTTAAGGCAGGGATATTGATAGGGCAAGGTAATTATCAATTTACTTGGAATTCCACGCTGCAAAACTAGTTCGTAAGACTTATACGCGTAAGTGACTTATACATTAGACTTTTCTTTTAGAAATATTCTCAGATGGTGGAGTTTTTGTTAAGGCAGGGATATTGATAGGGCAAGGTAAGAAACAAGTTACATAGGCCACACTGCAAAACTAGAACGGTAGACTCAAACGTTATAAGTGACTTTTACGTTAGACTACAATACGCACGAAAGTAGTATCCATAATTGTGCTTCATCATGTAAAAGTACCAACAATAATTGAAATAAACCAATGAAAATATTTCAATTTAGAAATAGTTTGCATTGGTCTCACTCTCAGTTCAATTTGTATGGGTCGGTATACGTAAATAGTGATGCAAAATGTTACTTTGGCGTATATCGTACAAGTCTTACGTACAAGTCACTTATGCCAACAACAAAAAATGTTATGTTGTCCTCGACCGCCCGCTCGTCAGATTAAGGGCCGCTCTGATTTTTTTTTAAGATTTTTTTCTTCTTCAGATTCTTTTTTTACAGTTTAAATTAATAGCATAGAATATTAAACTAAGTGTTTATAACATATACCGTATTTGCGACTTTTTGTGTGATTTCAACTTCTTGTTGGCTGAACTTTGAGCTTCCGCTGGTATAAGAAGAAGAAAAAAATTAAAATTAAAAAAAGCCGACCGCCCGCACCTCCTCTCTGAGAGCTGTGGAGGACAACGTAACCTTCTTCTTTTTTTGGCCTTGTGAATCATTTACGTATACTACCGGGTGGTTCAAAAAAAAGTTGACCCAAGTTCAAAGTAATTTTTCAACCACATTTAAAGTTTCAGATAATTTCTGTTTGCTTAGTCTTAATCAGCATTGGGTTTTGAAATTATCCTGATAAGATGGTACATTTATCTTAGTTGGTTCTTCAGATATGGTTCATTACAGAAAGCATGCACAAAGCTGCCTTGGCCACGGGAGCGTCCTTTAGTAGAGGTGGAATGCACAAAGTGGACTTACACACGATTGGTCACAAATTGTAAAAATAGGAGAAAAAGAAACAAGGAGACATCTGAGACATCTGTCTGGTGCTTGACATTACCTACCTATACGTATCTACGTTTCTTGGTTGAATGTGAATGGCACATAAGCATAGAGATTGGGATACTTTGTCAGGGCGGGATTTTCAATTCTGAAACTAGAGCATGCTATTTTGTTTAAGACAAAAACTAAATAACGCTCCCGTGGACAAGTCAGTTTTGTACATGTTTTCTGTAATGAACTTTATCTGAAGAACCAAACAAGCTAAACGTACCATCTTTTCAGGATAATTTCAAAACTTACTGCTGATTAAGCCTAAACAAACAGAAATGATCTGAAACTTTAAATGTGGTTGAAAACTTACTTTGAACTTGGGTCAACTTTTTTTTGAACCACCCGGTATAGTGTTCAAGTTAGTGCTTTCCACGCGACAGTCGTCTGCAGACGACAGTGCCAAAATGTCACAATATGTTTCAAAAATGTCCAAATTATTGAATTTCATATCCATATTTAGCAATCACATGCATGAGAAATGCATTAACATAAGTACAAACTTGTTTCAGTAATTCTTGAGATAGACTTTGAAAGTTGGGAAAGGATTTTGAAAAATCTGTTTTGTATAATGGTAAAACGAATAGCAGAGTGGAAAGTATTAAAGAACTGAATTTTTACAACCTTTTGACATCCTCTACACTGCAAAATCAAGTGTTAAAGATGAACGTGTTCTGAACGTGTTCAGATGTTAAAATCTTTATGTTAGTGTTATTAAAATAACGCAAATGTTTACTTATTAACATTCAAATGTTACATTATCAACACAACTGTTAAGACATTGTTATAGAAGTGTTTATGCAGCATTACTGGTGTTAACCATAACGCTCTAGTGTTAATATTTAAACGTTAGTGTTCGACCACTCTGTTGAACATGATGATGAATAAACACATGGCGTTCTAAACGTGTTATTAGTTAACATGTTCAAACGTTAATATTACTATGGTAGTGTTAAAACAAGAACACCAATGTCGATTTATAACGTTTAATGTTAAAGATGAACGTGTTCTGAACGTGTTCAGATGTTAAAATCTTTATGTTAGTGTTATTAAAATAACGCAAATGTTTACTTATTAACATTCAAATGTTACATTATCAACACAACTGTTAAGACATTGTTATAGAAGTGTTTATGCAGCATTACTGGTGTTAACCATAACGCTCTAGTGTTAATATTTAAACGTTAGTGTTCGACCACTCTGTTGAACATGATGATGAATAAGCACATGGCGTTCTAAACGTGTTATTAGTTAACATGTCCAAACGTTAATATTACTATGGTAGTGTTAAAACAAGAACACAAATGTCGATTTATAACGTTTAGTGTTAAAGATGAACGTGTTCTGAACGTGTTCAGATGTTAAAATCTTTATGTTAGTGTTATTAAAATAACGCAAATGTTTACTTATTAACATTCAAACGTTACATTATCAACACAACTGTTAAGACATTGTTATAGAAGTGTTTATGCAGCATTACTGGTGTTAACCATAACGCTCTAGTGTTAATATTTAAACGTTAGTGTTCGACCACTCTGTTGAACATGATGATGAATAAGCACATGGCGTTCTAAACGTGTTATTAGTTAACATGTTCAAACGTTAATATTACTATGGTAGTGTTAAAACAAGAACACCAATGTCGATTTATAACGTTTAGTGTTAAAGATGAACGTGTTCTGAACGTGTTCAGATGTTAAAATCTTTATGTTAGTGTTATTAAAATAACGCAAATGTTTACTTATTAACATTCAAACGTTACATTATCAACACAACTGTTAAGACATTGTTATAGAAGTGTTTATGCAGCATTACTGGTGTTAACCATAACGCTCTAGTGTTAATATTTAAACGTTAGTGTTCGACCACTCTGTTGAACATGATGATGAATAAGCACATGGCGTTCTAAACGTGTTATTAGTTAACATGTACAAACGTTAATATTACTATGGTAGTGTTAAAACAAGAACACCAATGTCGATTTATAACGTTTGAACGCAACACTATGAATGCCGGTGTTCAGAAATTATTGTAGTAGTATACAAATAATGATGCTAGTGTTAATTTTATTTTAACTTTTGTTGTTTTTAACTTAGGCCTAGATGTTAAAAAAGCACTTGTGTTACCCAGCAAACACAGAACGTTTCCGCAACGTTGCACCTAGGTTGCAGTTAGGTACATAATTTTTTTAATCACCCATATCTGGCTTCATCACGACGTTCATATAACGTTTACACAACCAAATTATGTTACCTGGGCTGTAATCGCTAATTTGCATATTTTACCTGGCCTTACATGAGTCGAGTAAATTGTGGAAATAGCTCATTAGCATAATTTCAATGGTACAAAAATTAGCACCGGTGCTCGTTTGTAACCTTTAAATTATGGTAATGAGCTAACTTGCACCTTTTATTTATTAAACCTATTTTTATTTTAAATTTAAGTCGATACATACATTTAACAGCTTTTAACACCATAGAAAGCATTTTGATCTGTATACGTAAGTTCTCATATGTATAGCTAAAGGCAAGTCATTGTTCACTAATGCCATATACATTGTACATCGAGCAAGAACATAGTACACATGAAAAGGTCAATGCCCGCCCCCTCCCTCTATAATACCACTACCGTTCCCTGGTTGCCATGGTGTAACTAACCGAAGTTTTTTACACGTTTGGGATAAAATGTGAACAGTAGCATTAATAAAATAAGTTATTAACGCAATGAAGTGTTAATTAAGTGTTACTTCTTATTAACGTGTCAAAGTGTTAAATATTATTAACATATGAACATGTTAATACATAACATTAATGTTGAAGTATTAACATAGACGTTATTGCCTGGCAGCACAGTTATGTTAACGCTGATGATACTCATGAACATGTTCATGTGTTAATGATGAACACTTGAACGTATTCATCATTAACACATGAACGTGTTAATTAAGTGTTACTCTAAGGTGTTAATAAAAGTGTTCAAGTATTAACACTTGATTTTGCAGTGTAGTGACCAGTTTAAAAAAATTCAAACAATACCCATAAACGATAGCAGTGCTGATTATTTCGTTTGTTTTGGTCAAAATTATGACCATTGAGACCCATTGTCTGTGAGAAAAATATTATTGCATTCCTAGCAATTTTAAATCCAAACGATACCAGCCTCGTTCAACATGTTCAAGCATTTTGTCGCCATTATGACAAAAAAATTGAAACTGCGAAAATACTGTAACATTTTCAGCGGGCAGTTGCTGCAAAAAAAATGACCACAATCATATTTTTGTCTTAATTTATTGTAAAGTACAACGTACCTGTACGCATTCCGTGGGCATCTCAGCATTTTTGCCGAATATTTCGAATCGATACCAGCCTCGTTCAAGCGTTTTGTCGCAGAGAATACCCGATAATGCGCTGCTGGCAGTGTAGTCAATGCTTCGGAATGGGCTTTCCAGGACTCGATGGCCGTCACCACCGCATTCTGTAAAAATGAAAAAGATTACTGGAATTAGTTTAGTAAACCAAACAAATCGGACAATACCAAGCGATAAATGGTTCAAGAATACCACAATCTCGATCAGGAGGAGGGGAGGGGAGGGCAAACAAAGACGAGGGGTCCTAGAATCTGAATATCTATGATCAAACTCATTCTGCACACGCCCTCTACGACTAGCAGCAATAGTCTTTGAAATCCAGTGAGCAGGAGACTGACTTGCCAGTCTGATGACGCTATACCAGTTCGGTAGTGAAACGTCATTGTTTTATAAGGGAATAACATCGATCTTTCACGTAAATAATGCTATGCAGTATTAAATGACGAGTTACAATCTGTATTAAAAAATATATAAGTCCCAGTCCAGGGATGTTCCCTTTCGATGCTGTATACGGGAAAATTGGAGAAATACCTCAAAAAGTGGCTGGTCTCACGCGATTATTTGTGTACTGTTCAAATTAGAAGTGTATAAAATGATTTGCTTCTATCATAAAAAACATTGATAAAGCAATAATTTAACTCAAATTTTGGAATGTGGCTGTATTTGATGCGTCTGCATCTAGAATCGTGACCACCACGTGAAAAATCGTGTCACCTATCTTTGAATTAAGATTTTTGGGTTATACGACGTAACCATTCAGTGATTTAATTTCTTAAATATGACCGGCATAATATGGCCACAAAAACAAAACAATACGTTGAGTAAAAAGGTCATGTTTTGGAGTAATTCTGTTAATCCCTTCATTCACAGAGGTATTATAGTGCATAATTTTTAAGAACGACGCATATACTACCGATGTTGGTGTGTAGGGTATAACAGAATTATGCCATGTTTTAACGCTCGCACATTATAAATCAAGACCGATCCCTTAATCCGGATGAAGAAAAATATTTGGAGGTGTTGTTCAGTCCAACACAGTTTATGAAAAGTCATGACCCGGCATTCTACAAGTTACGCCACCGGTAATATTTTTGACGCATATCTTCCATCATCTATAACGGGTCTTTAAATCTCGCACACTATAAATCATGTCCGATCCCTAATGTAGTCCGGACAGACAATTCTAAATTTAGTCATTACTCGGCACACACGCCGGTAAATATCTTCATCACTATCCCTCACTTGACCTTCCGTTTCTTAAAGATAGTTTGCCTTGATCGTGAAACCCACATGAATTACTTCAAGAGTATACTAAAATAATTCTCAATTTTCTTTGAAAATTGATATAGTTTTGGAAATAACAAGCGAAGACCTCAAATCTGACCTGAGCATTTCAATTGAGTCCGGTCCTAATAGTGCCCACGCCGAAGCGTGGGTGGGTCCACACGGACCAATCGGTTAAACAGATTAATCACGTAGGCCTACGCAAACAAACAAACAAATAAACAAACAAACAAACAAACAAATGAACAAACCGACAGTTTTGGTAAGGTTTGCGTAACAAATTTTCCGCAGAGATCTCAAACAAGACTGAACGTGTGGGTATAGCTTGATTATTCTATAATGTCAGAGTCACGGTTAGGACATTGCAAATAACCGTTGAGAAATTACATGTGCCTCTAGCCGGATTCGAACCGGCGACATCGGGAAACATGCACGGCACCTTTGTCTATTGAGCTTCTATACATAGGGAGGGGTCAGATCCTTCGGTGGCAGTAGCTTATATACAGAGACAACTTCCAGAGGAGGCACGAGTCTGTAAGTGCTACTCGGTCAGTGGCGGCGTAATGAGGGTCTTAAATATGGGGGAGCAAAAGGGGGACATGGCTGTGATCAGGTGTGGGGGTGGGGGGGGGGGGGGGGCAAAACCGACTATTTTTGTTAATATACATAGAGTTTGTCATTTCACTTGGGGCATAGGGGGCGAGCATTCTGGCTGGGGATGTCCCCGGTCCCCCTCTAGTTACGCCTCTGTTGTTGATTAGATTAAACCCCCCGGGGGGGGGTTCTTTCGCCAAAATCGTACGTGGATGTGCCTCCCGGACTTCGAAAATGTGACTTTCTCTATACCTATTTTTTGGCCAATTTCCCACCCATCAATATACCAATTTTGTTAGAAAAGCACCCAATTTTGCACAAATTGGTCGCTTTTTACCAAAAATGCCTCAAAATACACCCAATTTATGCCAATTGGGCGCTTTGGTGTGTGATGAAAACCACCCCCATCGCTATACCAATTTTTGCGAAAAGGCACCCCAAAAGGTAGGCACATATACGTATACATATCAATGTGAGACACCCCCCCCCCCCCCCCCGGGATTAAACCATAGGCCTACTGGTTAAACAAATCCCCCGGGTTTAAAGAACCATAGGGTCTTTAATATTTAAAGAACCAGGTATCAATGCTCCTTTAATGTCTCTGAAGAGAGATCGTGCACTTTCAGCTTCCTGACGTTGAGGGTCAAACCTGGGGTAATGACTACCGTAAATAATGATCCCAGAAGTCTCGTCTGACGACAGAATCTGTTGCATCGATCACATTTTATGGTCAACTTTTCCTAACCAGCCGGTCCGGATGAACGCTCCAATAAATTTCACGGGACATGAACTCTTGAAATAAATGGATGCATGATGGATGACATCGCTAAACGTTTCATCATGGCGCATGTTGATGTCATCATAATAGGGAATTACCCATTCTGTACGCTATAAATATCAGTGCCATAGCAGCATGTAAAATTATCTGAATTATATATCAATAGCTTGATAAAGATTCGTCCCATGAGGACCCAAGCGTGACGCGCAAGTTTATACGGTCCCACTGTATGTTTTTGTAATCCCTTTTAAAGGGATAGCACATGCTCGACTATGATTCCATTTCCGTCGAGTCCACCATTATCTGGCAGTCATTTGATAAGAAGAAGCGCCCTCATTTTTTGAAAAAGTGGCAACGCCTACATGTTTGACCCATTGATCATTCAAATCCAGCTAGACTTTATTTTATAACGCGATACCCGTAGTTTCACCATGTTGAAAACGGAGAAAACCAATGTAAGACAGCTATAGTGGATCCCACTGTTATTGCTCAAAATATACCTTTACGGGGTACACTTATATAAATCTGTAAATACCCTCACCCTTTTCCAATTTCGTCCTCACACATAATTGTCATAAAGTGACCCTATTTTTTGTTTAAAAATCCCACATCCTTTTCCTAAATTTCAACACTGTCACCTACAGACCCCTTTTTCAACAACAAAAACCATTACGTTTTGAGAAAGTTGTTAGTAGCCTAAACCTTGCGTACCCCCCCCCCCCCCCCCCCCCCCCCCCCCCCCCCCCCCCCCCCGGCGCGACATAACTGAATGTGCTATTTAATAACCAACACTAAACCTCATTGAAACACTATTTATTTGTCTTCGCTGTCCCATAAATTCGAACGATCTCAACTTTCCTGACCCTTTCAAGCTCACAAAACGGGGATGAATGGAAAACGCAGTCATAATATTGTGTTTGGTCCCAAACAGTTGTGCCAGTTAAAACCCAAACAAAACTGAATCAGATTGATGAGTCTCGCTACACAAAATTGACATTTAGATATTGATAGCGTAATCACCTATTCAAATAAAGAATAATAAATCATTTGTTATGGAAAATTGATCAAAATCTATACTGAACTTTGTAAACGTGTCATTATTATTAGCCCAGTTTAATCTAGGCCTAGTTGTGTGTATGATTTATTTTGCTTTGTTTCGTTTAGTAGGTTTACGTTTTCATAGACTTTGGTTTAATTTTATGAAAATAATTTAAAGGTAAATTGGTCAAAAGTCCTGTGAAAACTAGGATAATTGATCTTTCAATAAAACTTATTAAATAAATTCATCAGGATTGCAGGGGGAAAATAATAAGGATTTTCATTTTACCAAATCAAAGAAATTTACGTTTTATATGGTTTATGAACCTACACACTTGATTCAGAATGACCTCTTTTGACCCGTGCTGCTTCCGATCATGAAAGTAACATTGAGGACGCATCGCATAATATTTTCGGTATATGAATGTCAACGTAAAATCACATAGTATACATTTTTTTTGTTTGTTAGAAATGATATTAACCCTTACCAGCCAGGCTATTTTTTGTTGTTGTGGAAACCTGGGGAGGGGGACACAGTACGATTGTTTTCTAAACCACTCGGCTAACCTGACAACGCTCGCCCGGGCGCGAATTCATTAACCGTATACACTTATGTATAAATGTATTGCTGTACAATGTACATGTGCTATAATATGCGCTTTACTCCGTCAAGGATCAAATGTTGTTTACGGTAACGAACATCGCCGCCCGGGCAGCGATTTCGTACACACATGTCAGCTTGGTTGATGACGTCATCGAATCGAATGCTGTCATGCGGGTGCACATTGTTTTTTGCCGTAGTGAATCGTAGTGTCTTTGGAAGGTTGGGTTAACCTTCCAACACAGGAGTATTTTTGTGGGTCATACTGTAGTGTAAAAATAAATCATGGACTATTATACATGTAAAGTAATAATTGGTCATTTAGAGGGCCGATCTGTCGCTAAAGTTGCTTTTGATCTTTGAAACAATTATCTGTTTAGTCAAAATTAGTGAGACCTTAACTATGACACGTTTAGGATATAGAGCTATTAACTAGTAATTGGATGCAAGTAAACTTAAGGGTGTTAACCCTAAGGCCAAACAAATGTAATACATTGTCTCAGCGGCCCGCGCGCATTGCTTTTCATATGGAATTTCGTGCGTAGCGCTACGCGCGGCAGCCTTTTTTCGATTTAAAAAAGAAAACTAGTAAGTTTCGGTGATACTCGGCAACCAGGTGACTGAGAACACACATTCAACTAACTTTGTGAAGTTAAGAGATAAAAATATATTTTGATTTTTATAAAAAATAAAAATGTAAAAAAAATGCATAGGACATAGCTTATTTTGGTAAAATAAAATAATTCGCATAGCATATAGCTTTTTAGCCAAAAGGCTCTGAGACAAAGTATTACATTTTTTTGGCCTAATAATATGAAATTTATCAAGCGCTGTAACTTTGGATTAATGTGATGTAGGCCTATATAAAAGTTGGGGTTTTTTGGAAAATAAATGAGTCAGAAAATCACGGAGCCTCTCACTATATGCAAAAGCCGTGGACAAAATGGAGAATCTCACTGAATGCCCCCTTGTTTTAGCAAAATGTACAATTATCATTGATTATCAACCCATAATTGTTTGCTATCTCGATGACCTTTTTGTGCGTAAACCTCTCACGTAACGTTATTTGGCTGCAGTTTGGTTAGGTCATATAGAAAACGTTTATGCAACATTGAGACGTATAATAGGCCTATACATTAATTTAGCTCTTTTATTTTTATATCATTCAATCATATACGGGAGCACACCACTCATTCGGTCGTGCGCTACCCTTCCGGCAAACCTTGAGTACGATAATATAGTTCCTATTTGACGGAAAGAATGGGCAACATTTGCATCAATTTTTAATGTGTTGATATCAAATTTGTGTTTTACGGATCCACGTAATTATATTCTTAATGATTAAGAAATTATAATTACAATGAGTATGCCATTTATTTCGATTTTATTAATAAATAAAGCAGCAGAATATCAATAAAACAATAAGGATTAGAATGACGTTTATTTCGTCTTTATAAGGAAAACAAAAACAAATTGTTAGGAGGGGCGGGCGGCGATATTCGTTACCGTAAACAACATTTGATACCTTGACGGAGTATATAAAGCGCATAGCACATGTACATTGTATAGCAATACATTTATACAGTGTTTGGCCAAAAATGTGTACGGTTGGGCGGGCGGGCGGATTTTTTAATTTTATTTTTTAATTTTCTTTTACCAGCGGACGCTCAAAGTTCAACCAAGTTGAAATCACTCTAAGAGTCGCACATAGGTTAAGTTAAACACTTAATTCAATATTCAATGCCATTTAAACTGTTGAAATAAAAAATCTGCCCTCCACGCTCGGGCTTGTTCAACCACCATCTGTGGTTCCACCTTCAGGCTCACTGCGTGCGAGTGTACTTCTTGATGGACTATTTTTCAGTGATGTTGAAGTTACATTTTTCATAATCGTAACCAGTCAGCTGTAGAACGGGGCCCCGTTTCAATTGAGGGCGCTCTAAAATGACGGGTGTACGTAACCAAGGTAACGCACACCCGTCAATTTGCGCAATTATTGAATGTTCGCCTTTTACCCCCAATTATCTGCATAAAAAGTAACTATCCATCGAGTTGAGGGCAGCATAAGGTACCAAAACTCCTTGCGACATCCAGTTCGATGATTTAATTTAACCTTTGTCCCCAACATCACACGACACAAGCTAAAATTATGTCTTTTTTGACCGGTTTGCTACGATGAGACCACCATTTTCTAGACGAGATCACACCATTTTATAGAATTTTTAGGGTAAGTGTCATAACTTTTACATTAAATATAAGCCCTATAGTATTCAGAAGTGATGCCTTTGTAACGGTTATCTCTGTGATAAGAGAGTTATTTCGTTGTTTAAAATCGGTAAAATCGGCTTTTTATGAATTTTGAAAATTACTGTGACGTGAGGCCGTTGTCTTGGAAACGCAGTCCCGTTCCCAAGCCCGCCCTCTATTGAAAAAGTGTTTTTTGTTCGTATTCCGGCGGGCGACGGACTTCCGTCACTTGATGAATCACCGTGTAAAAAATGACGGCAGTGCGACACTAAATAGAGCGCCCTCAATTGAAACGGGGCCCCGTTCTACAGCTGACTGGTAACACAACATTGCTACAACCTAAGATTGTTAGCAGGGTAGTTCTGATTCACTGTCCACCCCTTCCTTCCAACTCCCCTACCCCCGTCCGGAGTAAAATAGGACTCATTTTTCTTCGCGTAAACACGCGTGTTCTCCATGTTTAATAATTCTGTGTGGTTTTCTTGAAAACATGATATTGGCCATGAACATGGTTACCATCCGGATGTTTTTGCAATGAACCATAGACCGTTTATGATACCAAACAAAATCATCAAAATTCGTCCGGAGGCAGATAAGGCAAGATGATGACCCGGGGGTGGGGGAGGAGCGCTCAAGTATGAAATGGGTATACGAGTATAAGGCTTGAACTTCCGAAGTCCTTGGGCATTCGGTGACAGGCCACGTACAGCCAAAAAATAGGGGTCTTGGGACTTGGATAAAAGTGTTCAACATGGACTGACAAATGGTGCGTGTGCCATGTTCTTGGGTGATACATTTGCAAACTTTTTTTGAAAAGAATAGGGGTCACAGTTTATTTACGGGTGACGTTTTTGACAGGTAGGTTCTTTGAGCGATAGTGGTCAAATTTACAACAAAAATTGAGGCATTTCAATGACTTTTAGGCAAATATTGGTTCTTTGAGTTCGATTGAGGCTGAAATGGGTGCTCTTCAACTTGTCTTACACCTTGGCACACACACCCACAATTAGGAAGTGCCTCCCCCATCCCAACCCCTACATCCCGGGGCTTGCGTATAGCAAGGGATTGTTATAAGTGTGTTAGGGTTTTTTATAGGGTAAGGGGAAGGGTTAGGGTTAACATTTAGGGATCACTCGCAATAGACGTTATTCATAATTGGCGCATTTACATGTCAGAGCAGTTAGTGCGCCGATAAACATTACAACCTCGTACTTATACTGCAATGTAATAATCTGTGAACTTCTACATTTTCCTATAGATAGTGTCGGTTACCAACAAACATATCATTTCAAACAAGTGGAATTGATAGTTTTTACGTTTAAGTTTATTTCACGAATGTAATAAGGTCAAATATTGAATAGCTCAGAAGTATGAAGACTTTTTTATGATTAGTGCAAAGTTCACCATATTGAAAAACTACATCATCACTCTCGTCTCGGCTACATCGCTGGCCTCATTTTCAGAGCATTACTTGCTCTGAGCATGCTCAGTTGGATAGCACGGCCCTCTGTTGACGTTATTGCGCCAAATATGAATAACGTCTACACATTATTTTTACGAGAGAAAAATCGCGTCCGGGGGATGACTCTGTTTATTCTCAAAATTATTTTTTAAGTTCCCAGCATGCTTCTTCCTGCGGCTATAACATATCTATGATCAAGTTTTGACGGATATTTAATTAAATATTCTGTATTAATAAGCAATGGATATAGTTTCATAGTGTCAGACAACAAGTCTCGGGGTAGCTCTACTGTGAAGCCCAGATTTCCCCATATTTGCCCACCCCATGTCTTGAATCCAAGTTATAGAAACACTTATGTATAGCACAACTATCTACCAACACTCTTGAGAAGTTGCCCGTACAGCAGGGTTTTTATTCATCCCTGTGTGGAAGATTAGATTTAAAGGGTCTTCCACAGGGGGTATGGATTTCAACTGGAATGACCACTCGCTTTCATGTAAATTGAACATCCAGCGGCCTAAGAGTCGATCTGTAAGGGACGCACCATTCGATTTTCATTAGATTAAAATCCTACCCCACCCACTCAAAAAATCCCCCCCTTACGGCGGCAAAAAAAACCGAACCCCACTTCCTACCCCCCCCCCCCACGAAAATCTAATGGTGCGTCCCTAAGTAGTTAAACTGAATATCAAGATTTGTATTTATCACGTTGATGATTTTATTTCTAATATAGCATAGGCCTATCTATAAAAATGTAGAGATCTTAAGACGCTCGTAATGAATGATTATGCTGAACAGTTTTTTCAGGCCTACATTTCTATTATTTAACATTTTATTGTGTTTGAAACTGGCCTGGAGCATATTTTTAGATAAAATCAGTTTCTGATTTTACGATACAGATATCTATTTTGTTTCACAAAATAGGTCAAGTCAAGCCTCGGGGGACGTGTCTGTTTCTACTTGATGGTATCAATAACCTCGGATATTAAAAACATATGCAAAATCGACATTTCAAAACTTTTTCATTTTATAAAATTTAAATTTATTCTGAAACATGTTTTCCAATATTATCCAATTTCAATAATTTCGATGATTGTTATCTCAAATATTATTTATATTATTGATTATTCACATTGTTTAACCCTTATTGTCTTATTATAGGCTACCGTATATAAAGCTCTTCAAAACAGAAAATATAAAATGAATAAGATTTCGCGGTTCTCGGCTTGTGCGATTTGTTTTAGACAATTTGTCAATCAGGTCGCCTCTATATATAGTAGATCTAGCACTAGATCTCAAAATCCGAGCAAACCAAAGGCTCGCTAAATCATGAAGCTTCATGTTAAACCATGCAAACGAGTAGATAGAGAGGAGTCTACATACTACGTAGGTTCACAGGGTCATCGTTTCGGGGAGGCACGAGTCCAGTACTAGTCACCACACGCTGCTGAATCTTTGGAGGCCTGGATTCGAGGCCTTGAAAAATCGTTTCAAATATGATTAGGGACGCACCATTAGACTTCAAGGGGCCGGGTAGGAAGTTGTGGTCGGGAAGTTGGGGTCGGTGGAAGTTGGGAGTTGGGTGGGCAAAGGTGGTATTTTTTTCCTTTCTACTCATCAGTGGGTAAAGTGTTTTTTCGCTGTATAGTGGGTTAAGTTTTTTTAAACAAAAACTTACCCCCTACCGCCCCCCCCCCCCCCTTGAAGTCAATGGTGCGTCCCTTAAGCACCATGGCTCTGATTCCGAGGGTGGTATATTCAGTGTAAATCTCAATATCAATTTCACCAATTGATCAGCCCTTTTATTTTATAGGAATCTTTTACCAGTATTTATTAACCCTAAATACACAGCAGATAAGACATGTCATCTTGTCTCACCGGGGAGAGTTTCAGACAGTACAAAGCAGCCACTTGTAATAATTCATCTTTTCTATGTTTCTTGTTGGTAAAGACCATTTGTATTTCCAAAATATAGCAGCTATTTGACAAGATGTTTCGGTGGTCACGGCAGGTTGAACACACATGATATATTTATGATAGACAATGACCCCCAATAGTCACAGTCATGATAGTACAGAGAGGGAAAATGCAAGAAAGAAAGACAGAAAAAAGGGGAAGGGAATCCAGGAAAGTCTTGCTCAAGTCTACACCTTTAGATGACATTTTATCTACGTCGTGACCCAGTATTAACCTCGGATGATCTCTGATTGGCGATTTGACGTCTGGATGACCTTTGATCTCGGCTGGTGGGGACTACGGACCTTGGCGTCAAAATGGTGTATAACAGGTGAACATATGTTTTCCCTTCCCCCGATAACCAACCCCAGGTACGCCACAACGCACAGTATCCGTCCGTCTGTTTTATATCAAAAGTTCAAGTTTATTGTCATTATTATATACTTTTACTCAAGTGTTAATAACAACAAGATAATCTTAAAAATCACGAGACAATTGTCTAACATTTGGTAACAATTTAGTCCTATCCGTCCAAATATCCTCCCCCCGTTTCACACCACATAGGCCAACAGAAAATATGCTTTCAAATATTTAAAGGAGCACTATAGTTCACACGCGAATGAGGTGAGCTTGCATGAAGTTCAACGATAACGGATACACCTTCCGTATTCGGAATGCCGTTTATTCCGTATACGGGTGCTGAATTTGGGATAATTTATTCCGCAAGGAGTGCCGAATTCGGTAGTGTAAGGTTGCCGAATTCGAACAGGGGTGTGCGCGTGTGACTTTTCGGAAACACCTGCGCGGTAATTAAATCAGTTCGTCACGCAGCCAGCTGCTATTGAGCTCTTCCGGGTTCATGTAACATACTCACGATTAATTCGTGTATTTGTATATCATTGTAGGTGTACGGAATTAAACACAGACTTGATGAATTTGAATGTAAACGTAGCATGTTATTCAATTCAATTACAGAAATTTCTCTTGAAATAATTATTTTTATTCAACAGACAATAGGCTTACTCATGTTACTAGTACGTTAAGGTTCAGTATTGTATCTATTTCTGCGTACGCGATAGAACCACCCTATCTATTATTGCCACTACCCTAACCATGCTACACACTATACAAAACCCTACGCTGCTTGAGTCTTGAGTCTTGAGACTAATACTACAAATTAAGCAACGGCTTGTCCTCTGATACCTAGAGAGATGAGGGCTTTTGCTAAACTCGATCCTCGTGTCTTCCTATTTTCCAAACGGCCCCTGCGAGGGCGCTCATTTTTAAAGATGGCGGCCATATAGAGGGACGCGGGGACCCAGTCTAGACTTTTGCTACGATCTGGTACCGCGTGATCGCCCGGTCTATCGCGTGCCACGCTCCACCGTGCAGTCGGTAGAGCCTCTGACTTGCACGCGCGCGGCCCGGGTTCGATCCCAGGCGCATGCGGAGACTGATTTCCCCCTCAAACGTGACCCATCGCAGCCCTTAGTGAAACAGGCCCCCGGTGTTTTTTCTTCTCCCCTAATAGTTTAATTCACAAGAACACGTCCCGGGGAGTTGGGTAATAAAGTTCAAGTTCTCGTGAATACGTGGTAAAAGTCAACTTGAAACCGTAACATAAATCATTATGAAAGTTCAAAACTTCTTATTATTCGATAGTCTGGTGCCGAAATTAAGGCTGTTTACGTGTATTCAATTTGGTTATTTACTATTGTAGACAGTGCCCCCTTAAGATGGCTAAAATGAAATTGCTGGTGAAATCCTATGGGAATTGCTACTCATGGCATACCGGGAAATAAGGGGTGACAAGGAAAGGAAAGCGTTTGGTTTGTTGTATGATGGCGATGAATAACAAATCGTCCCATATACAGAGTGTATAACTTATGAGTCGGGATAAATACACGTGCAGTATACGGTGCAAATTGTGTAAGAATCGGAGGGGGGGGGGGGGGGGACACCAGTATTTTGATGTTATTTTGCTTATTTCCCATAAATTGAAATTAAAAATGAATACAGAAATCGTTTTAGGGCGAAAATTGCGAGGGGTTTGGGTGTTTGTTTGATACAATTGCTAACATTTTTTAAACAAATAGGCCTACAATCATAGAAAAAAGGTGTTCGAACACTGACCCTTGTTTGCACCTTTTAATTACCATATAGTACGCATTTTTATAGTCATGTAAAAATACCAATTTGCATCTACTAGCCTGAAAGTAGCCCTCCTCGTAGGGCCACTATCACTATCCAGGGAAATACTATACTAAGATAGAATATAGAAACACTATCAGCCATCCTAGCCGGTTCCCGGGTTTGTCGGTTCTCGGATGGGGAGCATTTTTTCTAGTATTAGTATAGATAGAGTAGTCCTAAAGGTAGGACTACCTGAAAGCTCCCCTTCAATATATCCCTCCCCCCCCCCCCCCCCCCCCCCCCCCCCCCCCCCCCCCCCACCAATCAATGTTGCTAGGCCACGGGCTGATGTTTGGCAAGTTGGGCGACTCAACATTGATCAGGGGGGAAAGGGGGATGACTTTACATTGGGCCTACTAAGTGTTCGAACACTTTTTTCTAACATTGTAGATGCGTTTACGCTATACTGTCTGAATGTTGAATTGACTAAGTGGCCTTGAAAACGATTAAAAACTTAAGACAAAAATAATTAAAGGCTGTGCATTAGTTATCATGCTCAATTTAAATGGTTTTGTAAGAAACAGTTGTATTAACCACATAATAGCACATACACAGCCAGTCCAGAGTTCCACAAATTTCACTTATCGTACAGCTTCAGAATGCTGTAAATTTGACATCATAAATAACCTGATTAATTACAGCACTGTGATTATTACCCAACTAATTATATCCCAACTTGGTGTGTGTGTGTGTTTAGTAGATGATTGTTTATCTTGATCAGTGTTGCTTGAATCAAAACTTCTAAGTTCTATCAGTGTCCTACTGTGTAGGGGTTTGTACAGCAGAGTTCTGCCACATAAATCATCACTAATACTAGCACTGTCGATGAGTGCTATTAATTCCTTATAGCACTCGGCAGCTACGCTGCCTCATGCTATAAGTCATACTAAAAGATTTTTGAAATGTTTGTTCAGACCTCGGTGTAAAAGGAGCCATGGTTCCCCTGGAGTCATATACATGTACATATTGTGTGCACAGTGAGTTACGTTTCTGCAACCGATCCTATCCCATCGGCACGTTCGGCAGTGCCGAGAATTTTAATTATCATGTGGTCAGAACAGACACTTTTGATTCATTTCATGTTCTTTGTTGTTATCCATAAACCACTCGATTATCTTTGTGCTAAATAATCAACTTTCATACATTTCTGTAAACTTTTCTTTTCAGAGAGATTTTCCTTTAACATTTACGATGGATTGTTGCAGGGCCCATAGAAAATACTGAATGAAATCTCATCTATCAGTAAGCATATATGAAATATGCACATTCATGTAACTTACTTAACCCATAATGTACCCATTCCCCCGTGAACGTCTGGGTCTCGCATGTCAAACTAGTTTGAGAAACAATTGGTCCTTAAACGTGCAATTGCTCATAGATCTAAAAATGAATTTAACTATAACATACACGTACAAGTCATGTTACATGTGTCATGTTTATGTTAGAGATTGTCAAGTTTTTAGGCACCGTATTTTTATTCGATGGTTTAATGCGACTAAGTCCTATCTGCAATGGCTGCCATTCGTTAGATTGTGTTTTCACACGGGCATATCTTACAGCACCCATAATATACAACATGTGGCAGCTATTGTAGATATTGCCTTTTCACATTACTAGATGTAAGTGAAAAAAGTTATAGCTGCCCAGTGTTTTTATTGTTAGTTTATATCAAGGGGTTTGCTATAGACTACCACACATGATAACATCTGGCAGCTATTGCAGATGGACCCTTGTTACACTAGACCCTCGATATTATGCTTACTCTGTGTCATTAACATAAACAGACGACATTGAATTGTATGGCGATCCCTTAAAAAGTTGGAAAGGCGAACATCACGCAACAGCACAAAAGCACAGTTGGAACTTGCCGTTGTGGTAGAAAAATGCATTTTACCTCCTTCCAACGATCACTCTCAGAAAAAGGGGTTCTTAATCAGTCATCTATTTAGAACACTTAATGGATCCTGAATGGAACCAAAATTGGTTCTTCAGACACCTTGAAGAACCATACGGTATATATAGAACCATAAAAGGTTCGCCAAATGTTTCTTTTGATGAAGAACCTCGCTCTTGAATCTTTGAAAAAGGTTCTTAAAAATGTGAGAACCATTTTGAGAACAATTAAATGTTCTAAAGACACAACAAAAAGGTTCTGTTAAGGTGTCTGAAGAACCCATTATGATTCTATTCAAGAACCATTAATGGTTATAAATAGAGCATGATATGGTTCTTAAGTTTCTGAGAGTGGTATTTTGGTGAATCTCTTCGGTAAAACTGGATAAAACATAACTCCAATGCAATGAAGTAGTTTCTTTAATAAGCTTTATAAGATCTATCTATCGCCCGCGCCAGAGAGAAAGACCTTAATATTTTATAAATAAATACAGGAATGACCTTTAAACGAATATTACCTGAGCCAGTCAGCCAGATGCGAATAATGATCAAAATGATGACCAGTGATTTGGCTATAATCGCAGGTAATATGCTCAATTGTTTAAGGCAAGATGCACGTAATGTTACGCAGGTTTAGAATGAACACGGTCCTTCTATATCCGTATCTAAAATGACCCTATAATAGTGTTCTTATCCCGGGTTCTTCTATACAAGTAGCCCAACAGGCAAATTATTTAGAGCGGAATTCAGAAAATCTTAATAATATGTTTAACCCTAACTCTACCCCCCCCCCCCCACTTTTTCAGATTTTTTTCTCTTCAACGTGGAAAATCGACCAAAATAACCCTCAACCCCCCCCACCCCACCCCCCCCCCCCCCCCCCCCCCCCCCCCCCCCCCTGCTGTACATATCTATCGCAAATCGAATACTGTACATGATTTGTAAAGAGTCCATCGTGAAATTAAATTATTTTTATGCTTCGATTCACAACTTACGTTTAGTACTAGGCAATATCCACTTACAGGAGTTTCAGAACTCAAAAACTCAGTAGTAACTTCAAAATTGTATCGACCTCCTTATTTGTTTATTCTGTTAATGTGAATAACAGTAGAATTCTATATGTAATGTGCAGATGTAGGTCTACATCATATCGAAGTTAGTTGGGAGCCACCGTCAACCACCCAGGTACTCTGATTGGATATGACGTTAAGCTGAGGCCTACCTGCCGCTTACGCGTCACAGGTATCACTCCGCATGACCCTATCCCCACGTTACAGGTATCACTCCGCGTGAACCCTCATTCTCAAAGTGTAACAACAATCTTGGCATGCTATATGATAACTTACCAGTCCTTAATCTATTAAATAATTCATAATGAATCACATAAAATGGATGTTGGGTTTATAGGGCTGCACTAATAGGGGATGGGGTAACCTTATGAATCATGTAAATATAGGATATCAGGACTGTACAGGTGGTTTGTTGGCTTGTATCAACTATATAGGTGCCTCAAGAACAAAATTATGTTTTATCTTAAACTAAACATCAGGTTTACTATACCTCGGCAAATATATACCGGTCTTTTCTATCTTCTTAGGATACCCTGTGGTCAAGAATATTTACGTCTGGGAGAGCGTCATCGACGTTGCCGATTAGCGTCATCGACGTTGCCGATTAACGTCATCGACGTTGCCGATTAGCGTCATCGACGTTGCCGATTAGCCTGGGATTTGGTCTCATACGCGACCCGGTTTCGATCCCTGCCCCAAACAAAACCCACTCTTGCCGTGGTCTATATCGGCCCATTTTCGCACCTGATTGTATTTAAATCCTAATTGGATCATATATATGATGGTATTTATTTGATTTTAATGACATTCAGTATTTATAGGTTAATAATTGCGTATGTGTTGTTGCTAGATAAATTGGAAAAATCAATGTTGATGTGTGAATAATGGCTCGACTCCGAAGGGTGCTACGATCAGCACTTTTGTATGGGAAAAGACTTAGAGTTGTCTTTCATGTTTCGTTTGAAACCATAACTGATTCCTTGATACGAAATACTTTTAAATAGCGCTAGACTCGTGCCTTGTCAATAGCCCAAAACTGTACCCCTCTAAACCTTGGTATAGCAGATACCCGACTCCTTCGGTCGCGTCTCGCTACGCTCGCAGCTTGGTACCACAGGTACTTTAAATTATGTAAGTCGATAATATCCGATCTATTTTTTGAGTAGAAGGTTCATTTAATTGGTCAATCGGTTGAAAATTTGGATAACGGCCACGATGATATAACTTTGAATGCGTGACGAGAATATAAGATTCCGCAGGAGTAATTCAACAATTAAGAAACGAGTTTAACTCAAGTTCGATATTTTCTAGTAGTGTGATATTTTCACGTATAACACGAGAAAATCATAAGCAATCCGATAGCATTATTATCGTGTAATATTATAAATATGTCTTACGTGGTCAGACTAAAAATATTGTCTTTCATTTTGTTTCACAGTAAAGTCATTGATCAAAAACCCTGATTTAAAATACAGTAAATGTATGTGATAGCCCTGTGACTGACATGTATCCAAAACATTTGTATATCTGTTAATGAAATCACACCAGGAATGCTTTCATCATGTTCATGTCTCTGGGAGTCCTACTAAGTTGTGGGCTACCTCCTGGCTGGTTAGTGTAACTTCAAATACTTCAGATCACATTTTTAATAAATATTATTGTGTGTAATTTTGTAAAAAGTAGCGCCTGATTCTGAAACCGAGATAGTTCAGATAACATTTCATTAGACATTTATAAAAGTATAGAGCTTTATCTGATTTTCGAAGTACGTGTACGTGCGAGACTCAAAACAGATTTTTCAGAAACCTTTCCCAAATTTCTATCAAGTCTATCTCAGGAATTACTGAATCAATACTAGGCATGTTTGTACTTATTTCAATGCATTTCTCATGGTGATGTAATTCAATATTTTTTACATTTTTAAAGACATTTTGTGAAATGTTGGAACTGTCGTCTGCAGACGCTTGCTGCGTGGAATGTGTTACGATTTCAGATAATTATTCAATATTCAATTAAGTTTCGCTCGTCATAGATTCTGCTAGAATCATGCTTATAGGCCATCATCAATTGTTATTATTTCAGATAATGGTGTAATATTGATCGATCGATACTATAGAGTTATCTTTATATGGCTGTCTGTAAGATCACACATTTGAAGTGTTTTGGGTTATTATAATCTTATTGCATCACGTGCAACATGTTGTCATCCAGAACAGAAACCTCGCCTAAGTTAATATTTTACATAAATCATAAGAGTTTATCCGAAGTGTTATAGCCATAAGCAAGATAAGATATTGGGACAAGTTCGTCTCACTTCAGTCATCAGCTATTAAACGACCACTAGGCCTATATTCCGGACCATTTTGTAAAGGTGTTTCCATAACCTGACCACCATTATCTGACCGCCATTATCTGACCCCTTGTTTTCTGGCCAATTCTAACCCTAACCCTAACCCTAACCCTGTCTCTAAACCCTAATCTGACCTCTTGTTTTCTGACCTGACAGATATGAGAATGGTGATCAGGTAATTTGAAAAAACCCATTTTGTAACCAGGTATCTAATATAGAGGCCGCCTGGTCAGCGTTTCGTGTCTTCACGCTCATTTTCAGAACATCAAGTAAAGGTGTTACCTCTCGCAGAGATTCAATTACCAAAGAATGTATTAAAAGGCAAGCATTACTTGCCGGTGACTGTGTGATGTGTGGGTGCGAATCCTGTTTGCAAACAATATCGTATTTATATGTATTAACGCCTGAAAAGGCCTTTTATTACGATTGGATTGTACCAAAAAAGGTTCTACAAAAGGCCGATGATACGCAACCAATTTGTTTCATTTAACTTAATTTATTAGAATATTATTAGACTCTTTCCCCCATGCCAAATAAGCGCTGTGTGAGCAACTTAATTGCCGAAAAACAACCGTTTCAAAATCATCTTCGTTCATGAATTATACCCATCGTTGGCCCGTTTCCAAATACTAAACCATTGCCCCATTAAACATGGTATATATGTTGTGTAAGTTCAAGAGAAGGTTAATTTGATTATGTGACTGATTATTGATGCACAAAAAGAGCATCGGGTCAAATTACTACTATTCTAGATTCAATGGCATGGCATCAAACAGTCAAATATTGGCATATCAAGTATGTTGTTACAGATATTATACCACTCCGAACACATATCCATAGTAAAGTCATCCAGGATATGATAGAGATTTAGGAGCTGTGCAATACGAATAACTCAGAGTCAGAGCTACGGCAGACGACATTCCAAAAGTGCACAAATTGTGTCAAAAATATCAGAACTATTGAATGTCAAATACTACAATCAAGGACATTTGGTGTTGGAACACAGAGTCCATTTCCCCGCGAATATCACACATTATGGGATAATTTTCAAGCGCTGATTTAACAACAAACTTGTTTGTAGAGCTTAATAAGCTATCAACTAACTCATATCCCTCCCCGCCCCAACCAAACAATGCTGAGGGTCCCAACAACCGTGGAGATGAAACGGTTCCGAACAACATTGATTGGGGGACTGGGTGTTGATTTCAACGAAGTCCTCAAAGTGTTACAACAGTTATTTCCTGAATTGTAGTACCATATTTAGAATCAGTATGGGAAATGCATTACAATAAGTACAAACATGCCTAATATTGGTTCAGTAATCCTTCAGATAGACCTTTAAATTTGGAGAAGGTTAGTCTGAAAAATCTGTTTTGTAAAATGGAAAAACCAATAGCCGCGTGGTAAGTGTTAATGACTATGAAAGATTGCTTATACGAGGGGGTATCAAAAAGGTTTTGAAATCACCCAGAAGTGAAGGAGCTATATCGATGAAATCTTATCAGTGTATCACTGGTCCTTAAAAACATTATGGTGCAAAAATTGTCTCATAAGTATGTTTACTTTTTATACAGGCGGCGCTAGATGCCAAGACCATGTAAATCAATGACGTCTTCCAACGTTGATGTGTGTACATGGTAAACTATAATGGTCCAATAACTGATTCTCGTGGGACGCCTTCCAGAAGAATATTAGGCTCACATATTTATTTTTTGTCATTTTTTGTCGTAGGTCTCAATTTCATTTGTCACTCGTAGGTCTCAATTTATCTCTGTAAATGACAGCATTTCTAAGCCTCATATTCCTCTGGAAGGCGTCTCACAAGGATCAGTTTTTGGACCATTATCGTTTACATGTTTACCATGTACACAGCACCGTTGTGAGACGTCATTGATTTACATGGCCTTGGCATCAAGCGCCACCTGTATAAAAAGTAAACATACTTATAAGACCATTTTTGCACCATAATGTTTTTAAGAACCAGTGATTACACTGACAAGATTTCATCGATATAGCTCCTTCACTTCTGAGTGATTTCAAGAACTTTTTGATACCCCCTCGTATATGTATATTTCTTCATAATAAACCAAATCACCATAATTGGTGTTCTGGCAATATTTCTGACCTACGTAATATTGACCGATCTGAAAATTTCCATTCGTATATCAACGGTTTGTATGAATCATGGAAATTATCAAATTCCTGGACTAAAGTAAAGCCAACAGACATTTCAAACCGGTAATACCGTATAATTTGCCCTGTATCCGCCTTTTAATGGGACACCAAGTGAAATCTATAGACTTTCACTACATCACGATAAAAAGTGTACGTATAGCTATTAATATTATCCTGATTTAGGTTTAGAGACCTTTTAGTTTGGTTTGACCACAGGTCTACGCTACAATTCCGATGGGGTATACAGGGTGAATCAAAAAACATTGTGCACGTTTTGAAACGGATATTTGACCTTGATGCGTGCATTGAACCGTGGAATCCTTGTTGTCAGTATAAAGCGTTGTTATCTAGTTTATCCTCCCAAAATATGAAAGTAATCGACTGAAAAATAAGCAAACTTTTTTTTTTAAAAACTGACCACGCGTTTTTCGCCATTCCTATGGGATTTACGCAGACATGAATATTTTTGCAGCATGATGGTATGGAGAGAGAGTCTACAAGCAAGATTCTCACTCCATACCATCATGCTGCAGAAATATTTATGTCTTTACTGTGTAAATCCCATAGGATCGGCGAAAAACGCGGTAAACTTGCCACAGTTTGCTTATTATTCAGTCCATTACTTTCCTTTATTGGGAGGATAAACTAGATTAACACCGCTTTATACTGACAACAAAGAATCCTTGGTTCAATCACAGTGGTTCAATGCACGCACCAAGTCAAATGGCCGTATTAAATCGTGCACAATTTTTTTGATTCACTCTCTATAAATGTCTTCTTCATGTTTAATATCTGCAGTAGTAAGAGTATTCCCACACAGCCCTAAGATCGAACCTCGGGATTATGTATACCGTTATTGGTCATAACAATACCATAACTGCTTAAACTTTAATCCTTTTAAACCATTATCCTTAGCCCCAATCCCTTAATCTTAAATAGTTTATTGTCATTAACTCTTAACTTTTAACCCATAGGCCGACTCCTTTAACTCCTAATTCCTTCAATTCTCCACAAAATCACTTTAAATTTACGACATTTCAAACAATCCTTAATCCTTACCATTAACATTTTCCACGCGGCTATTTTTCCATACAAAACAGATTTATCTGAAACCTCTCCCAATTTTTAGTCTTATCACGAGAACTACTGAACTAATACTAAGCATGTTTGTACTAATGTATTTTTCATGGTGATAAAATTCAATAATTTTGACATGTTTGAAACATTTTGTGAAATTGGGCGTCTGCAGCCGACTGCCGCGTGGAAAGCGTTAAAAATATCCCCCTTCAACCAGACGACGATGGTCACGCGAATCCTACATTTTGAATTCGTAATGGAATAACACGTAATCGCGAATGTTAATCTTATAATTTTGAAAAATTCATCATAATTAGAAGATTTTTTTTTCCAATCCAAAACCGTTGGAGTTAGCTAACCAACTCCATTGTAAATGCTATTTTTTAAAATTATTTTCATCGTTAGCCGGGCGATGACTGTTAAAAATATTACAAAATGGCGCACTCTCGTTGCCATTTATTGGAACGATGAAATTGCGTGACCATCGTCGTGTGCCTTCAGCAATGTTCAACATCAAATTTTACACTATAACCCGTCACCCGTCCTCCGAATTCTCATCTCACCTACCCTTCCCCCCTAAATCAATATTGTCACTTTTCTTTAACAATTTCTTCGTTTCGAAAGTACAATTATCAAAATGACTTTAAAATTCTTTGAAAAGATGTTAATTTTCTGTAAATCCTATCACTCTGCACGTGTCGATCGTAGTCAAGATACAATTAGTACCTCGCCACACAGGCTCATACGCTCATACCGAGCCCAAAGGTGCTTGCACTTTTTAAGGCGATCAAAAAATAATAAGTGGTAGATCGGGATTTGTCGAAATCGATTTTAAAATGATGAAACATTTCAAGAAATTCTTTGGAAATTGTAGACATTTTGACATTTGTTTCTGAAAATTAAAAAAAAGTTTTTTTACCTCGTCACACAGGCTCATAAAGAGCCCAGAGATTTTTGGACTTATATTTATAAGACAACGAAGAAAATAATAAGTGTTTCGTGACAGATCAGGGGTGTTTTTTCGAGAAAAATATCAACAATTATCAAATATTTGTTAATAAATATTTGGAAATTGTAGCATTTTTTAAAAATGTTTCTGAAAATCGAGAAAAAAAGAAGTTTTTTTTTAATAAAGCATTCTTTATTTTACAATATAGTACCTCGTCACACAGGTTCATACCGAGCCCAGAGGGGCTTGGACTTATAAGGCAACGAAGACAATAATAAGTGTTTCGTGACAGATCAGGGGGTGTTTTTTCGAGAGATAATAATCATAATGATAATTTTTTTTGGATATTGTATGTTTTTTATTTTTTCTGAAAAAAAAATCAAAAAGAACAAAAAAATTCAAGAGCAAAAAAATCTCTATAAGCCTAATGTACAAAAAAAAAAAAAAACACTTTTCTAACAAATTGCAAACAATTTAATATTTCTAAACGCTTTTATAATGTGTCCCTATGTTCTAAAGAATTTTTTTTCTTAATTAAAAGATTTTTTTAAATCTCAAATTCCAAAAATTCGTAAACAAATATGGGTCATCGCAGCCATAGAACGAGCTTATTTTTTTTCCTTGTCCTAAAGCCTTAAACCAATATTTAATTTCATTACCAATAGAGGCTTAATATGTTTCCTGTTCGAATTACAGTACATGTCAAAAAATTAATTCGTTCATAAATATTTGATATAATTTGCCATTCTTATGCAAATGCCACGTGCGCGGACGTGCAGGCTGGATATTGTGATGACGAAATAGGCCTAATCAAGGAAAGGTATTCCGAAGTGATGACAGATTATTTCAACTCGCAAATTAAAGGCCAAAAAAAATTTGTTATGTTGTCCTCGACAGCTTTCAGAGAGGAAGGGCGGGCGGGCGGATTTTTTTTGTGGGTTTTTTGGGGTTTTTTTAATTTTCTTTTACCAGCAGAAGCTCAAAGTTCAGCCAACAAGAAGTTAAAATCACTCTAAGAGCCGCACAGATATGTTATAAACACTTAATTTAATATTCGATGCCATTTAAACTGTTTAAAAAAAATCTGAAAAAAAATATATATCTGAAAAAAACCCAAAAAAATCTGGAAAAAAACACACACAAATCTGGAAGAAAAAAATCGGAGCGGCCCTAAAATGACGAGCGGGCGGTCGAGGACAACATAACAATTTAACGATTGCTCCTGATTATTATGTTTTTTACACATCAAGATATTTTTATATCAGAAGAATCCCTATAATTTTCACACTATGTCGGCAAAATCTTAGGGGCCAGATATGTTCCATTACGAAATTATAGACTAAAATGTGGTGAATTACTGCCAAAGGTGGTTAACCTCCCGCCAGTTTGTGTACTACTCAATTTATTGTGACCTTGTGCTTCTAAAACATGAACGTTTGGAGTTATGCAGCTCGAACTTTGGAATGCGACAATTTTAAGGATGACCTTCATGTAGAATAGAAAACCGTCATCAAGTTGATATCGGGCCAGCAATCAGCAACCTTTAAGTGTCAGTAACTTTATTTATCAATTTACTTAATTTAATGAACGTTTCTTAATGTTTTTAAGCTGGGAATCCCTGAGCAGTACAAAGTTAACGTGGACAAATTGTATCAAAGTCAAATTACCATGGATGTGGCTTGCAAGAAGCCAGGATGGGAGCTCGCCTTTAAGCTAATCTGGTCGAATATTTCACGTTTTTCACTAAAATTAGTTATTTTTCCCTCCATTTATATGCTTTTATTGCTTTTATAGAACACCTAATTTTTTTTATCATCTCAAATTAGTTAGCTATAACCTCAAATTAGTAGCTATCCCCTCAAATTAATTATTGATCACCTCAAATGTTTATAGATCACCTTAAATTATCACTTATTTAATACATCATCACAATTCAAATAAATCACCTCATGTTAGTAATTCAATTCGGTAATTTACCAAGTTATCACCTTAAAATAAGTAATTCGTCACCGCTATTTAACTTGTCATCACTTCAATTCAAATATTAGGCTATCTCTTCACCTTAGTCATTTATCATCTAAAAATATAGCCATTATCACCTAAAATACACATTTATCATTTGAATTTAATCTATCAGCTCAACACTTTCCTCGCGGCAGGCGCCTGCAGAGACGACAGTTTACTTAAAGGTATGTTATGGGATCTTTTCCAGGGAACGCCCTCAATCCTCGAGAAAAAAATTGAAGCAGATTTGATTGCAGATTTACATTTCTGATCATAAATCATGGATATATTCCAAGTTACAGAGCGATACGATTCCTAATTACCTCAAAATCACGGTTTTAGAGTGAATTTATAGTGTTGTCGGCGCAGACACCGACAGTTTATTTTCACTCTTAAACCATGATTTCGAAGTAATTAAGAATCGTATTGCCCTGTAACTTGGAATGTATGTACGATTTATGATCAGAAATGTAAATCTGCAAGAAAATCTGCTTTCAATTACTTTTCGAGGATTGAGGGCGTTCCCTGGAAAAAGATCACAAAATATATACCTTTAATGTTTCAAATGGGTTAATCTACCTTTAACACCTTCCACGCGGCAGACGTCTGCAGACGACATTCCAAAAGTTCACAAAAGGTTTCAAAAATGTCAAAATAATTGAATTGCATTACTATATTTGGATTCACCATGAGAAACACATTAAAATAAGCACAAACATGCCTAGTCTTGGTTCAGTAATCCCTAAGATAGACTTTGAAAGTTGGGAGAGGTTTCTGAAAAATCTGTTTTGTATATTGGTAAAACTAATAGCAGCGTGGAAAGTGTTAATCTATAGTTGTCTATCTCAAGTTAGCCATTTATCGTTTATCGTTTATCACCTCTTATCATGACTATGGGCCATTTGTTAAAACTAGTAATTTATCAAATATATCAATTTTTATCATTCAATCTATAAATTCAATGTAGCCATTCATCAACCCAAAATAGCTATAACATCATTCTAATTTATCACCCGATTTGAGTATTTTTTTCCTCAAATTCATTTATCCCTATAGTATATACCTTCAGTTTAGTCATTTGCCCCGTCAATAACCTTTCGTTTTCAATACTATACTGTAATCATTCTATAACACTCGATTTCATCATTCATTTCCTCATGTCCCTCTATTTTAGTCATTCCCGCTTTCATTAGATTGATTTCAATATTTGATCCAAATGTTGAGTCATTTAGTCTAATATTAATTTAATATTTCAAAAAATTAGATGTTTTATCGCATGTCTCCACTGAAATGCAATCTTTTTATATAGGGCCATACAAATTAAATACTTTGTCTCAGCAACCTTTGGCTAAAAGCTATGGGGTTTGTTTGTTGTTGTTTGTTTTGTTTGTGTTGGTTTGTTTTTTTGGGGGGGGGGTTACAAAAAAGAGCTATGTCATATGCGATTTTGTTGTTGTTGATTTGTTATACAAATCAAAATATAGTCAATAGATATGCTTTTGTCTTTTTAATAAAAGTAATCAGATATGATCAATGCACTGCACATATGCTTGTGTTCTCTTTATCTCTTAACTTCACAAAGTTAGTTGAATGTGTGTTCTCAGTCGCAAGGTTGCCGAGTATCACCAAAACTTACTAGTTGTTGGGTTTTTTAAATCGGAAAAGAAAGAAAAAAATCGAGAGAAAAAAAAATCGAATTCTCATTTTAAAAGCAATGCGTGCGGGACGCTTAGACAAAGTATTTAATTGTTTTGGCCTAAGTTAGAATAAGTGCGTGTCTACCAAGTGACCTCAAGGAAGGTCTTTTTTTTCGGTCAACATCAATATTTACCTTCATCAAAATTCCCTTCTTCAGAAAAAGGTTGACCTGCTCTGTTTACTGGAATGATAATCCAAATCACGACACGGCTAAATATTTATACACCAGTTTGCTTAAGAAAGTCTATGCATTAAAAACTCGAAACTTTTAATTTGTTCGATATATTTTTTAATCGTCTCATGGTCATATATTATATAATGTGTGTGAAATTTGAAAAATGTCAACCGGTTGAGGCACAGTTTATATATGTTATGTGATACCAATCCAAATAAAAATTAAAACTATTTTATCGTCTTAAAGGTAGATGACCCGATCACATTTTCGTAACACAGAATTATTTCAAACATACGGAGATTTTCATATCATATGAAAGCTCGTATTTTTCTCATCATCATACTGAAATTTGACGGCCTAATTCGGTATAATGACAGAGAAATCGACGAAATAGCGTCGAATTACCGCGAATGGTGGTAACCACCGATATAGTTTGTATACTACTCAATGGGTACAGTTCACAGCATCTTGTGCGTCTAAAATAAGAACCATAATAGGTATGCATCTCAAATTTTGGGACACAACGTTTTTAAGGATGACCTTTCATGTAGAATAGAAAACTTCAAGTTGAAAATAGGAAATGTGATCGGGTCATCTACCTTTAACTGTTTTTTAAAAAAGGAGGATGAGGGCACTTTTTTCTTTCTTTTTTAAATAAATGCGAAATCACCTTTAACCATCATGGTATTGCCTGCATGATTGGTTGCGTACTTGAAGAGGATGAGGCCTTCGTAAAATCTTTTTATTTCATGGTTCGGGGGGGGGGGGGGGGCTTGTTAACACAAAACCTGTTTAAAATGCTCATTGGACTTAAATCAAATCTAGGCCTATACCAATACGTCAGCCTCTTATTAATTTTTAACAAAAAAGTTATGGATGAAATAAAGAAAAAAAGAACATTGTAGAATTTCTGAAGAAGAGGGGACGAGTTAGAAACTACTTCATCTTTTTACCTGGCCTAACCTCTTCAGGAACTTTCCACCATTCACCTTTTACTTTTAAAGGCATATTATGTGATCTTTTCCAGAGAGCGCCCTATATTCATGATTTCTTTTTAGAAAGTAGATTTTCTTGCAGATTTACATTTCTGATCATAATTCGTACATACATTCCAAATTACAGAGCGATACGATTCCTATAATTACCTCAAAATCATGGTTTTAGAGTGAATTTAGAGTGAAAATATAAACTGTCGTGTTATCCCGACAGTTTATTTTCACTCTAAAACCATGCTTTTGAAGTAATTAAGAATCGTATCGCCCTGTAACTTGGAATGTATGTGCGATTTATTATCAGAAATGTAAATCTGCAAGAAAATCTGCTTTCAATTTTTTTTTTCGATGTTGAGGGCGTTCCCTGGAAAGATTACATAATATACCTTTAATAAAGACATCTCATCAAAATGAATATTCCATAAAAATTCAAAGTCTGGATTTAAAAATACACTCTTCTGGTCTTATGTGTCGCAGTTGACATACTTTCTCACTGTGATGACAAAACTGTGCCGATGATGACACACTATGAAACATCCAGGTTAAAGTTTATTTTTATCAAAGATTTAAGCACGAATACATCCATCTTTAATTATCAATTAAAACGTGACGAACCTCTTCAGAGATGAATGTTTAAAGGGGCACTGAGAGATACGTATTGGAGTGCGCCCTCAATTTTCCTTTATACTTTGGCATATACTAACTATTACCATCTGAAACCGTGGACCTTATTTCGCCGTCTATCATGTACAAGTTCACGATTTGGATATTCCGATGTAGATGACATCGAAATCAGCACTCGCCACATAAATTGCTTCAACCGAATTTCTATCTAGCGCCATCATTCAACCCTTTTCCAATAAATTATTACAATATTCAGGTTTCCTACGTATACCTTATCATTGAAACTTCCAAATTTAATTTTGCTCAGCAATCTCTCAGTGCCCCTTTAACTTTGCGAGGTTGTTACACACAGAAGTCATGATACACATGTATTTTAAGATTGATCTCTCAATGGATACATGTTTTAAGGGTGCATCCGAATTTCATGGTGAGCTAAAATAATGTAGCCAGGCATAGCCAGGTCAACATTCATTATTAAATTATATCACATTTGATTTTATAGCCTATTGCTTAGCCTTAACCCTAACCCACCCGGTGGATTTTCCAACGAATTTTTTTTTTCAAGCGAAAAAAGCACACACAACAAGAGGTGCCACGCCCCGGGGTTTGAACCCACGACCTCTCGGTTGGCGGGCGGACGCTCTACCAACTGCGCCACGGGGGAAGCTGTGCTGGGCGAGTGTATTCGCCCAGCTATATAGCCCGGGGCCATTATTTCACACAAAAACCTCAGCGCCAGGTGAAACCGACAGGCTGGGAAATGGGATTTCATGGGATCCGGGGCTGTAAGGGTTAAGGAAGGTTTTTTTGGAATTTTGTGAGTGCTGTAATTATTGAACTACATGTATGACTCAAATGTATATAAAAGTCTACATTTTTGAAAAGGAAATGGATCAGAGAATCCGAATTTGGCATCAATTATGACCAAAAATGTTGATTTTTTTTGTTGAGAAAATCACAAAATCCCAAATCGCTTGATGATGTTAAGACACTAAATTAGGGACGATTTTTTTTTTTAAATTTTTTAATCTTATCTAATATTTTTTGAAATTTTCACCAAAAAGTGCCAAAAAAAAAAAAAACCCTCACTTTTTTTGCACTTTTTGGTCGAAATTTCAACAAATATTAGATTATATATTTTTTTAAATTCCTAAATTAGTGTCTTAACATCATTCTCAAGCGATTTGGGCAACATTATTTTTGTTAGCTTTGTTCAACAACAAAAAATGGGTAAAAAAAAAAAATTGTGATTTTCTCAACAACAAAAATCAACATTTTTGGTCAAAATTGACGCCAAATTTGAATATACTGATTCATTTCCTTTCCAAAAATGTATACCTTTATATGCATTTGATTAATATAATAGTTCAATAATTACAGCACTCACAAAATTCAAAAAATCAAATTAAAAACTTCATTGAGTCCCCCCTTTTAAGGGGGGACTCAAGGAAGTTTTTGATTTGATAAACATGATAAGCATGATAAGGAAAGGTTCCGAGTCACAAGTAGGGGAAGCACTTTTTCACACACCCCTTTTAGTAAATCTATAAAGCCTATTACATTGTATTGACCATATCTATATAAGATTCAGATCATATCATATGGGAAGTTCATACGCCTTGCGGCCTAGTACAAAAACCAAAACATTTACCACTTTTTTGAAGACTATTCGGGGGAAATAACCAGCCTTACAAGTTGCAAGGCCCCAACGTTGCAAAATTGCTAATCGAAACGGATGCACAACCTATCATCTTCAATTTCAGTCATTACTGTGTGTGTATCGAGTTTGTGTGATACCGATCTTTCATTTGCATTTAATCATCTTACACAGGTACAGATTATAGAGATATTAGAATAGATACTGCGAGGTAGATATAAAGTAAATTTAATTATAAATTCAAATTCTGGTAAGACAAATTACTGTTTCAGTTCACATGCGTGTGATCTGGTTATGAAAGATGCTTTATGAATGTGTAATGGATATAATAGTACATGGGTTTTCAATGCGTTTCAAGATCTTTTATTCATAGTTGTGCCATTTCTAATTACCAAATCACACGCATGTTAACTAAAACAGTAATTTTCGCGACTTGGATTTCAAAAAGCAATTTTAAAATGTACACCTGATAATTATAATGCTGTGGCAATGACCATGAAACCGGCAACACACTTTTGTCAGGTTTTATACTATAATTTACTGAATTTGGGTGTGTTATCAAATTATTCAAACGTCTTATCATGTCTGTTACTTCCATGGTCTTATGCAACAGTTGGTGATAAGTCACGTGAGATGCATGAGTGGTCATTTCTGGGCCGCTAATGTGATTTTTCTGGCGGAGCGGTTTCAATTCATAATATTGAAAATAACAATACATAAATAAATGAAGTTATGAAAAAATCGAATTCGTCTAAACAAATCATTCAACAAGATCAAGTTTTTCAGGCACGTGGAAGTTTGGGTTACAACAACATTGACCCGCTGACCGTTATTCTTATACCGATTGTAAAATCAAGGATTTGGAGATTAAAAACGTCAAAGGAAAATGGAGGTTTTAGCTTCAAATGACCATTTGACTAAATTTGGTACAATACGCAGGTGCGGCACTACGGGGGGGGGGGGGGGGGGGGGGGGGCATGGGGACCCACACCCAGTCAGCTCAATCCCCACCCCATTTTGTCCACCAAACAATCGAAAATGTTGACTTTTCATGTCAAAAGATGAGCTTAAACTTGTTTTGAAATGTCGAATTCAGAACAAATTAAGCTAATTTCAGGCAATATTTACAATAAAAGCAAAGGTTTCGCGAGCTTCGCGCACACCCCCCCCCCCCCCCAAAAAAGAGCTATCTTGTCGCCCCCTCAGGATTTTTTCTTTCCTTCGTTCCCCCCCCCCCCCCCCCCCCCAACCCCCCGCTCAATTCAGGTGAAAATATCATCGGACTGAATGACAACTGACAATTGGCATACACACAAATTGCCAAAATATTCATATTATTCGAAGATCTTTTCTTAGATTTTAGGATAACAATTCAGAAACCGGTTATTTGTAGAAGATGTTTGGCTTAAGTTCCAGTTTCTTCTTATATAATTGTCTGCGATCAAACCTCCCGGGGGAAATTGTTTCACTTCAAGATATGACCAAAGCTTTCATTCAGCACCATCGTGATCCGTGAACATGTTCACAAACGCCTACATAGGTGTTTTGGCGCTATAATCATGATAATAAGCATCTTACACACATTTTGTTTTGATCAGCAATATAATAAGGGCATGAACGTTCGAAAGGACGCGTGGGATTCATCAAAGTTGATTCGAACCGGTAATTAGTGGTCTACAGCTGCAAGAATATGAAAAATATTGGTTGGCAATGTAGCGTTAAAACACGTCGCAGGTTCAAATCGTTCTCAATTGTTTTAATCTGGGTGAAGCCTTAGCACGAGAATATTATACAGTGTTTACGCCTTTTCTTCAACGTTCGGGCTTCAGATCATAATGACTGCACGAGAAAGATCAATATGATAGTTCAAGCGAAGTTTAACATTGAAAGAAGATATTGGTTGGCAAGGTAGCGTTAGAAAACGTCACAGGTTCAAATCGTTCTCAATGGTTTTAATATGGGTGTAGCCTAAGCACGAGAATATTGTTCAATGTTACGCTATTTCTTCAACATGTTCAACGTCTTCGTGCTTCAGATCATAATGACTGCCGGAGAAAGATCAATATGATAGTTCAATTTAACACTGAAATATATTGGTGGGCAAGGTAGCGTTAAAACAGGTCGCCGGTTCAAATCGTTCTCAATGGTTTTGAATCCGGCTGTAGCCTTCGCTCGAGAATATATATATACAGTGTGTACGCCTTTTCTTCAACGTCTTCGTGCTTCAGTTCATAATGACTACCGGAGAAAGATCAAAATGAAATGATTTTGATGATAGTTCAAGCGAAGTTTAACAATTACTTGTTGTCTTCTTTCATAGCAGACGTATTAATCCGAGCGAATTTCCTACGAAAAATACAACTGGGATTTTTGTCGTCTGTTTTGGATTGAACCTAATTGAGCACAGCGTCCAATTATGCGGCTGGATTAACCTCGCTAACTACATGGCATATGACTGTAAAGTTAAAATAATACAAATATGGAATGCCATATAAAAACAATTTAATAATATTAGATAGAATAAGCAACGAAATAGGCGTGTATTGTAACCATGGACTTACACAATTATGATACTTCAAGATTTCGGTCTCATACAAGCATTTATATAATAATTATATACACAGTCATTTTCACATGTCGATAGGCATCATGGTTACTGGCTATTGGCCATTACCTGTACATACTAAGTGTTTAGTACCTGTATGAGAACTGTACAGTACCTGTGCGATACAACCAAAGTAGGTGAGTACTCTCTAAATGTAAAAGAGCTACAACTCACTCTTTTGAGAGCTCTATAGGAAGGACAGCTCTTTTTTGGAGTGAAGCTCACTCGTTTCTGAAGTGAAGTTCACTCTTTTCAGAGTGATTGCCACTCTTTTCAGAGTAAAAATCACTATAAAAAGAGTGAGAAATCACTCCAAAAAGGGCGAACTTCACTCTCTCAAAAGAGTGAGTTTTAGCTCTTTTATACATTTAGAGAGTAGTAGCACTTTACGGTCTCTGAGTTACTGTTACTATAGTATACTAAATGCAGTTACAGTGTAGGCCTACTTTAGTTTTACCATATTATACAAAACAGATTTGTCAGAAACCTTTCCCAACTTTCAAAGTCTATCTCAATAAATACTGAACAAATACTAGGCATGTTGGTACTTATTTTAATGTATTTCTCATGGTAATTCCAAATATAGTAATGAAATTCAATAATTTAGACATTTTTGAAACATTTTGTGAAATTTTGGAATGTCGTCTGCAGACACGCCTGCCGCATGGATTAACATTACCCATACAGGTACTGGGCAATACAATACCAATGCTGGTACCCGGCAGCAGAGTAGTCTACTTTACACCTTGTTTAATTTCACTGTCACACTATCGAACAACACCCTATGATAACTTCGCCATGCCAAAAACATCTCCCATCCGAGAACCGCCCCGAACAAGGTCTACTGACATTAAATCGACAACAGAACTGCGCTTTAAGCATACTAGGAACGATGCTTTTGATGCATAATTGATGTCACGATAGTATCACCCCCATCATAGCGCGCTAATTGCATTTGACGCCTATTACATCTAGAAACGCGTGAAAGTGATATTTCTGTAGCTGTGTAAGAGTGTAGAGTTTATCGTAAAAAACGATCAAATTATCTGTCCATGTTCGGACGTATAAATACTTTTAACTACGGCGATTATTTTTTTCGTATTTATTCTGTTTTAATACGAAATAAAGCAAAATTCACTGAATAAAATGATTTGTTTACATTTTTAAACAAATGAACTGATTTTGGTTAAAACTGATAATCGCACGCGGTATATGGGGAGCGGTCACAGTTAGTGTGAGTGGTCGGTACTCTTGGTCGGTACATACATTATTTCACAGCGCGCGTCGCAGGCCTAACTAGTCCAATGTATTAAATACATGTAGTTACTTATCCTATGAAATCATGATTTTTGTGCCATTCTTATGATTATGGTTTGGAATTGTGTTAAATTTAAATCAAGTATTAGTAGTATTATCATGATTATATAAAGAATGCTGTTTACTGAATTGACATCAATTTTGCACCGTATTAATTTTTGTAAGAAAATACTTGAGTCTAGACAGCTACTTTTAAAAAACCAAATATTTTTGCTCATCTTTCACTATCAGTCTTTCAAAACTACCAATAATGGCCTGCCTATAAGTAAATAAGCTGATAAGCTTTAAAAAAAGCTTAACAGATAACGATTCGCCAGGCAAAATATTATCATGATTATGTCTAGATTGGTCCTATTAATTTTCTATCCCTTAATTTCCCAACTGCGTTCCCACGTAATAGCGGATCTCGACACTTCTCATGAACTTTTAATAATATATCTTAGGCCAGGCAGGCATGGGCCAGGCCTATACAGAGACCCTATAACTATGGGACAAGTATCTCGGAGGCAAAAGTCCCTCGTTTACTATGCTTAAATTGACGGATGATGATCTTAGAGGGGGCGCACTATCATGGTCGTAACAAACCAGACGACCTAAGACACGGTGGATTTTATCGGCTCAAAACATGATTTGTGACACAGAAATAGTACATCAATGGTCAAAAAAAGCTGATTGTGATTTAGAGTAAAACTTATTTGCTTTGATGATAGCAGAATTTAGTTCTTATATGACACGAAACATTCAGAATTGGTTATTTGAAATTAATTTTCACGTGGAACAAAATACGAATTTCAAATTGTGGATGGCTTCGTCTGACAGTGACAGAGGAGGGGCGTGGCGTTATTTGCATTTTATGAATATTGTAATCAGATCAGTTGGGAAGGACGCTGGATCGCGACGATCACATGATGTGAGGTCATGAATAGTCATGAATGAATATTCATTCACAACGAATGATTGACAGTTTACGCTTAACTTCCGGATGATGAACTTATAGAGTGCGCTATATTGTGAAACAAAATCTCAACAATGGTCAGATAGGGTGTTACATCACCCTGGCCTATATTAGAACGTTAGAGGTGAAGTAAGCTTATTTTGTGAGTGAAAAATTAACTCAAAAATACCTAGTGGACCATAGGCCCCTATAATAAATAGACCTTTGAGGGTTTGTGATGAGTTCTACTACATTGTGTTATTTATAGACACTTCCAGGATCTGTGATTTAGGCTATGAAAGCACACGATATCGTATCGGCAGACAACCCTTATTTACACATACGGACCTTAACACTTTCCACGCGGCAGTTGTCTGCAGACAACAGTTCCAAAAGTTCACAAAATGTTTCAAAAAAGTCAAAATTATTGAACTTCATCAGCATATTTAGAATCACCATGACAAATGCATTAAGATTAGTGCAAACATGCCTAGTATTGGTTTAGCAATTCTTAAGATAAGACTTTGAAATGTGGAAAAAGATATGAAACAATCTTGTTTTGTATATGAAACTAATAGCTGCGTGGAAAGTGTTAAAATGCCCCACCAGAGAAGACATTACGCTTCCCAAAATGCATTTGCATTAAAGGGACACTAAGAGATGTGTTGGAGGCAGCGCCCTCAATTATGATAAAAACTGAGATTAATTTATTTTTATAATTGTATTACATGTATGAACTTACACCTATAAGGATTAAGAAAAATCAGCTCTCTTTGTACAAGAAAACGGCGATTCAAAAAATGCTGGTCCCGCGGGACCAGCATTTTACGTCCGACAGTATCCCCGTGCAGTACGCGTAATACATAACGCGAACCATATTTGCATAGAGGGCTTTTTTCAATAAATAGCGATGATATTGTTTTAATATAGTTTTGCTGTGTTTTTTGTTAGTAGAAACAACAATAATGGCGATTTTTAATGTTCATCTTGAATTCTGAAGTAAATTTTTAAACATTTAAACTTTTCAACACCACTTAATGTCCCTTTAATCTATACACAGATTTGTTATTCCTATCGTGTGTTGATATACGTATTCACTTCTCTGTGCAGTGATGTCTGAGCCGATGTCAGTCCTGTAACTGAGAGTCATCAGGCCTTTTTATACTGCACGCATCAGTAGTTTCTTCGCTTCGTCGACAAGAGTGCAGCTTATTCTGTAGTGTGACTTGAGTCTATAGGATCTACGATCTAGGACTCTCAGGTCTACAAACCCCTTCCCAATCCCTCCCATTCACAAAATCCCTCCCCCACCACAAAACCCCTCTCCCACCACAAACACCCTACCCACCCTACGGCCTACCCCCCCCCCCCCCCCCACCCCCAGGTTCAGGGGGGGGGGCGGTGATTCGTCTTTGATTGAGTTGGTAAACCACGCTCAAGATAATAAGGATTATAAGGTACACTCATTGGTATATGCTCTGACATTGCTGCACAGAAAAGACTATTGAAGTAGGCCTATTAGTATTAGTAACTCCATGAACGAATCACACCTGATCATGATCTATAGAAAGACAAAATATTTTCTTTGATTATCGACCCATAAGGCATATTAATTCTAAACCTGAGACCAACCTCTACAATATAATGCGAATTGAGAAACATATCTGTTCTTAATCCTTCAAACCTCTAACAATATCGCGCGGAGAGGAGACGCGATGCGAACAAAATATAATGAGGCCGACGTTGATAGGGCTGTTAGTGTTACGTACGGAGACAGTCTAACTCTAAACGTTTCTGGCGATATCATCATTGCAAAGGATTGTGGACTTGGTAAGATATCCTCCGATGCCCGACGGCTAAATCTTGAGACGAAACGTAAACTTGACGTTGGTTAATATCTTCCGATAACATTGCATGAAAACATCCGATTCAGCATTGCTAGAACATCCGATTCCGAATGGCTGACGAAGTCGTTTGACGAAAGCATTAGTCTAAAGGGGTCGTCCATAATTTTCGCCATACATATACGTACAAAGCGTACAAAGCGTACGAAACAGGGGAGGGGGAAACAATATACCCTAAGCGTACGTAACTTAAATGGCGATCTTGAGAGGCGGGCATTTTTGTATCAAGCCATGACATTTTCGCCATTTATTGCGTACGAGGGGGATGATAAAAATTTACGTACGCTCTGTACGTATGTGAAAATGGCGATAATTATGGACGACCCCTTACATTGATCAATGGGAACGTTTTGGTTTGTATAAAATATAACTGATGATAGACTCAATAGATTTGGAAAAATGAATTAAATTTCATCCCTACAGATATAAAAAAACATGCCCAAAATAATGTTGCAATTGGTATCAAATTGTTCACTTAGTTAAAGCATTTAGCATTTTATCATGTATAAAATACGTAAGAAGGTCAGTGCCCTGCTCCTTGACCATATACTTAATTCTTTCCACTCGGCTATTAGTTTTACTCTATTCAAAATGGATTTTTCAGAAACCTTTCCCAATTTCCAAAGTCTATCTCAAGGATTACTGAACCAATACTAGGCATGTTTGTACTTAATTTCATGCATTTCTCATTATATGATTCCAAATATGGTGATGAAATTAAATAATGTTGACATTTTTGAAACATTTTGTTAATTTTTGGAGTGTCGTCTGCAGACGCCTGCCACGTGGACGGTTAATTAATATTCAAAGCCCCTACAATTTTTTTTACTTAAAGGTAGATGTTCCGATTTTCAACTTGAAGTTTTCTATTCTACATGAAAGATCATCCTTAAAAAAGTCGTGTTCCAAAGTTTGAGTTGCATAGCTCTAATGGTTCTTATTTTAGAGTTAGACGCACAAGATGCTGTGAACTGTACCCATTGAGTAGTACACAAACTATATCGGTGGTTACCACCATTCGCGGTAATTCGACGTTATTTCATCGATTTCTCCGTAATTATACCGATTTAGGCCGTCAAATTTCAGTATGATGATGAGAAAAATACGAGCTTTCATATGATATGAAAATCTCCGTATGTTTGAAATAATTCTGTGTTACGAAAATGTGATCGGGTCATCTACCTTTAACTCAATTGGAAACGGTCCGTATTTTGTCCGGTGATTTAGCATCGTGGCAGCATACAGCAGACAGCGTGGGCTATAAAAGCAGATAAGGCCAACATCGCGTATCCTTTAATATCCGAAAATCGTTACACAAGGGAAATAACACAATATCTTGAAATACACCCCCTCCTCTCATCCATTACTTATAAGGTTAATTTTTGTATATATTGGCTTGCCATACACGACTTTACCAAGAATCGCGGCACAGCATTGCGAGACGGCAATTGAGGAAGTATGGCACGCCAAAACAGTTCAAATGTCGATGAGCAGACGTGTAACAACAAACGCTCCAGACACATGATATGCAAACCGGAGCTGCAAGGGTGCACGCGGGTCCCGAAATAAATTTATATGGGAATTATCGGTCAATCAAGAGGTTAACCAAGTTAACCGGGGATCAAAACGTTTCTAGGTCTACCATGGTGTGTGGCACTTGTAAATACATTTTCGTAGGATACATAAATATGGACTTTTACGTGTTCATGTAATACTTCGCTCTATGTCATTTTTATCCTGTTACACTTTTAACTTATATATCACTAGTAATCTATTTGTAACATAAACAACTATTTACTGAAGTTGTGGGTCGGACAGTGGGGTATGCCTATCAATATCTAACCGGACCATATGTGGGGGACCTCTCCCCCCCCCCCCCCCCTACCCCCACCCCACACACACACCAATTAATTATTGTTAATTCTAGACATCATGGAATTTGTTCCATATTTAAAACCTAAACATTTTTTTTGTTAATGCTTTGACGACATAGCGAGATAATGTATCTTGACAAGTAGACATACATCAGTATTATGTCGACATGGTCAGATAATGTTTCTCATCATGTTGACTTAATTCAGTGGTCATAGTGAGATATATACATTATATACTACTATCTTGCCAAGTCGATTTCACAAGAAGTATAGATGTCGTCATGGCGAGATAGGTTATCTATCTTACCAAGTCGTCTTCACAAAATGGTTAAGTGTCGTCCCGGGATGTCGTCATGGCGAGATATATTATTTTGTCAAGTTGACACAAAGAAGATGTAGTCATGGCGATTTCACAAACATACACAGAAAGAAAAAAGTGAGTCATCATCGTAAGATGAGTCACTACATGGACAAAATGACTCATTTTGAGCCATAGTGTGTCACTACATGCACTGCAAAAACTGTGGTGTTAAATTTAACACCACGGGTGTTAAATTTAACACCAGTACGGATTCACTATGGGACCACACCACCTGGTGTTAAAATGACACCATCACTAGTGTTACAATGTTGGTGTTAAATATAACACCAATGGGTGTTACAATATGACAACACCAGTAACAATTTTACACCTTCTGGTGTTAAAACATTAAAAACTTTACACCTTTTGGTGTTAAAAATTTTTTTTTTTACACCTTCTGGTGTTAAAATATTAATGTTAGATAAGTTGAAGTACTTTAACAATAAAATACTTGCAAATAACATATTTCACTGTTCAACAGTTTAAATTTATTAAAACTTGAACGTTTTTGTGAATTAATGTTCTTACTTGCCATTTAATTATGGAATGGTCCATGTTGCAGATCGAATCACTAGATCAAATGTATAAATATACAATCCAAAGTGTTAAAAAACCAATATAACCCACCCCCGTGCGCATGTGTGGAATAGTGACACCCATGGGAGTTATTCTTACACCAAGTTTAACACAAGAAATGTAACACCATGAGAAGTGTTACATCAGTTATTCCTATGGTGTTGACCTAACACCAACATTAACACCAGGAGCGTAACACCGGCTCAGTGTTGCAGTTTAACACCGGAGTTTTTGCAGCGTGGACAAAATGACTCATTTTTCGATGATGACTCACTTTTTTTCTTTCTGTGTAGGTCAAGTAAGTAGGCTCTCGATCGGGTGTTAGCATTTAGGCGGTGATAAGTGTACGGATCCAATTCCGGAACTCTTCTCCACTGCCCATACACCTAATAGTAATATCTTCACACATCTCAATGTGAAATCGCTTAAAGGGGTCCCAATTTGTGTGTGCAAATGTTGTGTTTGTAAACCTCCCTCTAATTATTAATCCCGACAAGGCCAAAAAGGTAGTGCATGATTGGTGTAGGCATATCCCAATTTGGTGTGTGGCGGTCATACCAGAATATCCAGATGAAACGTGAACACGTTAAAGGTAGATGTTCCGATTTTTAATTTGAAGTTTTCTATTCTACATGAAAGGTCATCCTTAAAAAAGTCGTGTTCCAAAGTTTGAGTTGCATAGCTCTAATGGTTCTTATTTTGGACGCACAAGATGCTGTGAACTGTACCCATTGAGTAGTACACAAACTATATCGGTGGTTACCACCATTCGCGGTAATTCGACGTTATTTCATCGATTTCTCCGTAATTATACCAATTTAGGCCGTCAAATTTCAGTATGATGATGAGAAAAATACGAGCTTTCATATGATATGAAAATCTCCGTATGTTTGAAATAATTCTGTGCTACGAAAATGTGATCGGGTCATCTACCTTTAATATACACAAGCACGCCAATATCAAAATTGAAATTGTCTAAGGAAAAAAGTTCCGAAACATTCCTTCGTACACACCACTATTGACAGATTGAGATTAAAACATCAAACTTTCTATAGCAACACTAATGAGCAATTGAGCTAAATATTCAAATTAAATCCAGATTATTATCAAAAAAGATGTTAAAACCATCTATGAATAGAATCTTGATTATGGATAAAAATAATAAGTGACAAAATTCAAATTATTTTGAGATTTATGTATCAATTCAATAATGTTAAAAATGTTAAATATCTCGGTGTGTCTGAACACACACAAATGGACCAAATTGCTTTATATTTTCTGTTGTCTTCTTCTACAATAGGTCTTGCTATAATGATGTTGATTTGTGTTTTAAAACGTCAATTCATCACACATAACAAGCCATAACATTTAAAAAAAGATTTGCTGATGTCAATTCAATTATGTGATCAGTCAGCCACTCGAGTATGTTTTATTCAATAAGAAAAACGACTTATTATAGCTTTATACTGGGTTTTTTTAACTGCGGATAGGGCATGTTATACACAAAACGAGCTCGAATTTTCCAACCTTGCCCATCCTTAACTACACACATGGTGACGCCAGGGATGGTGACGCCCCTGATGCTATATCAGGGTATATCAGTAGATCATACAGTGAAAGCATGTAAAATATTAAAATAATACCAGTCAAGAAACAAACTAGAGATTCTGGGCCTTATGTGAAGAAAAAAAACCTACTGTTTTTAAATAAGAAAAACTTTATAAGAGCTTAAACAATTATGAACTTGATAGATAAGTGACACCGAAAAAAAGGAGTATTACTTCATCTGTAAATTACACTTTTCCACTCGTGACCTTTTGACCTTTTTGCTGAGGCTCTTGTATAAGCTTACCTCTAGACCTAGAGAGGAAAGCTAAACAATTCGGTACAGTTACAGCACATTGTCTCTTCTATAGCACGATTAAATTACACTTAGGGCAGCCCTAATTCCTAATTTAAAATTAAAAAAACCAACGGGTATCTACGAAGCTTTATTGGTATCATTTCGTGTCGCGCAATACGAGATTTCGGGCAGCGATACGCGAGACGAAGGCGCAACACGAAATGATACCAATAAAGCTTCGTACTACCGGCAATACGCAAAATATTTATTTGTTGGCGTGCACTCTGATAGAAATGCAATAAGCCTACGGTGAACTGTGCACACCCGACTGCACATTCGTTGTATTTCCCGGGTTTTACCCACACGGAAGTACGCCCTCAAGTGGAATATACCCATTCCAAATACTGCCCTCCTATATTGTGTCCACCATTCTTTCAAAAGGCTAAATGACGATGATGCGATTCAAGGTCGAGCAATCCATGTATTGTGATGGATAAATACCGACCTGTTTTTGACTGCGTTTACATAGGAGATATGCAATCTATGGTGTTAATCATGTCACTTTGGCGTCAACATAGAATTAATTACCTTTAATTTATTAGTAGGCTATATCATAGGTATAATATAGGGCCATCCCATTACATTTTGGCATAATTATTTCCGGTGTAAAGGGATGTTTGTATACCTATCATATTTGTGGATTACATTGACATGATTAATAAACAGCAAGTGTGGGATTAATTGTAATCCGATTATGACCTTATACCCTTGACCCGTTAATATAATTTACTAAGTCCTATTTTGTGAACTTGGAAATCAATACACTGATTTCGAACGGCGTCGGAGACCGACTTCAGAGGCCGATACTATAGTTCTACACGGGGCATATGCTTGCTTTTTGTTTCACGGCAATGCTGGTGAGGTAATCATGTCAATATAACCCGAACCCTATGACCACAACCCAAACCGTAATATCCAAAATGGGATCCTAAAAAGCCTAGGAAAAACGAATTTGATTGAACACTGTGTCTATGCTTCCCCGTGCGGGTTGCGTTGCGTCCATGGAGGTGAAATCAGAAGACTAACATTCGCCTTAAAAGTGTACCACTCCTCCATCTGTCTTCCCTCCCGCTTGACATGAGTCCTTCCATTAAGTCTAAACTTCCGCATCCCAGAAAAAAGGATGAGATGATATGGTATGACAAGTAGGACTACGAGGAAGCCTTTCTAGAACTAACAAACGCTATGAAGAGCTCCATCATTTGTCCATGGAGGCTTCACCCCTAGTTTGATCAAAAATGCCCAAATAGCGTCCCTTGAATACAAACCCTCATTACATATGTCTACACATCTTCGGACCGGAGGAGAGGTAGGGCCCTTCACCAGCCCTCTTCGGACCGAGGGAGAGGGAGGACCCTTCATCGGCCCTCGTTGGACCGGGGAAGAAGTAGGACCCTTCATCGGCCCTCTTTGGACCGGGGAGAGGGAGGACCCTTCACCGACCTTCTTTGGACCGAGGAAGAGGGAGGAACATTTACCGGCACTCTTCGGACCGAGGGAGAAGGAGGACCCTTCACCGGCCCTTTCGGACCGGGAAAGAGGGAGGACCCTTCACCTAGGACTACAAACGCTATAAAGAACTCCATGGAGATTTTACCCACTGGTTTGATCCTTAATACCTAAATAGCGTCCCTTGATACAGACCCTCATTACATGTCTACACATCTTTGGACCGGGGAAGGGGAAGAACCCTTCCCCGGCCCTCTTCGGACCGAGGGAGAGGGGGGACCCTTCACTGGCCCTCGTTGGACCGGGGGAAAGGGAGGACCCTCCCCAACCCTCTTTGAACCGAGGAAGAGGGAGGACCCTGGACCCTTCACCGGCCCTCTTCAGACCGAGGGAGAGGGAGGACCCTTCACCGGCCCTTTCGGACCTGGAAAGAGGGAGGACCCTGCACCTCACCCTACAAACGCTATAAAGTACTCCTTGGAGGATTTTCCCCGCGCTCGTTTGATCCAAAATTCCCAAGAAGCGTACCGGCCACAGCCCCCATCCCGTCTGGCTACGCCATGGCAACTGCACTTTCCAATTACATTATTCTAGGTCACACGTTCTTATTTTGAAATACTAGTTACCGGATG
>CM069459.1:48893615-48978857 GCA_035610835.1 Ophiura sarsii | reverse complement strand
TGGAATTCCAGATCAAACTTTAAAAAAAAGTATGGAATTCCAGATCAAACTTCAAAAAAAGTATGGAATTCCAGATCAAACTTTAAAAAAAAGTATGGAATTCCAGATCAAACTTTTAAAAAAAGTATGGAATTGGTGGGGAAAAAGTCTGGAATTCCGATGTCCTCTATTATAGGGGGGGGGGGGGGGGGGGGGGGGGTCATTATTATCTAGAATAGGGCCTAGCCCATTTGAAAGATCCGTATTAATTTTGGAGATCCTCCATCAGCTGTGTTGTGTTGAGACCTTTTTTCATTTTGAGACTTTTTTGTTTTCATTTTTGAGACCGTTGTCAGATTTGAGACTTTTTTTTTCTCCATTTTGTGACTTTTCATTTTGAGACTCCTTTCGTCTGGCTTCTTCATATTGTTCAGACCCTTTTTCTGCTTTGAGACTTTATAGTGTTTTAGACCTTTACTTGTTTTCAAGACCTTTTTATTTTTAAAGAACTTATCAGCTTTTGAGACCGTTTTTGTTTTGAGACATTTTTGACCTAATTGGCCGCCCATACACCATCACATAAAAAGTATGGGAACTTCTCTCGATCAAGGTCCCGTAATGGTACGGTAAATTCATTATAACCATCAGCTTCCAGGATTGTTGGTCATGTCTAACCACGGCCAAGACCTTGAACTAACACAGGACTATTGCTACACACCGTGACATGGTGACGCGATACCAATCAAAGCGTTTAAAAGAACACAACACATAATAATAGAGGAAACAATACCCTCTTCCGTAATTAATTGATGGTCAACAACCATCAAAATGATTACTTCCGAAGTCTGCTGGATACGTTTAATTCGGTGACAAACGATGAAACAACCTTAAAGTACACTTTCTCGGGCAGGACTGTCTGAACATGTCAAATGTTTTTGCCTTTATTGGTTATCATGATAATAAACTTGACACTGGTAGGCTACTACTGATGATATCGAAAATGTTGAGTTTTTAATATCAAAATTAGCTTAAAATTGGTCTGAATTATTTTAATCCAAACCGGCCCAAAAATACTTTACACAATGGGGAAGGGGGCGTTTTCCAAAATAAGGTACATTGGTACACAAAAAGGGCCACACGACTTTTGGTTTTACCATGAAAAACATATTTTTTCAGAAACCTTTCCCAACCGTTAAGGTCTATCTCAATCTTAAGGATTTACTAAAAACAATACTATAGGGATGTTTGTACTTATTTTATCTAAATGCATTTCCCATAATGATTCCAAATATGGTGATGAAATTCAATTATTTTGACATTTTTGACCCCTATTGTGAAATTAGGAATGTCGTCTGCATTGTAACAAATATGCTGCTCAAAACTTGTAAACAACTGAGATTGCGTTTAAAGTTGTTTAAACAGGGTACTTGGACTTGGACCCGGTACCGGTTGATTAAAACTTGGCTGTGTAATTTATTTATTTTTAAATCTCGACTGAGTGCTCGTGTGCCATCATTGGGTGTTTTGTGGCAAAAGCTAATGATATTTCGATAAAAATAATTATTTTTAAATTTAATTATCCCGAAGCCTGAAGCTTATAATCACATTATTAGCAGACTAGCTCAAAACATGTAAAATGACACGTTTTTACTATATTTACAACATTTCAGGCACCACCCTATACATGTATCATCCTGTATTATACAGTGAAGTCGGGACGTGTCATGGACATTGCGGTCCTCAAATCTTAACCATAACCAACACCAAATGTAAATGCTATTCATCAGGTGCGCGGTGGGAAGAGGAAACGTTTCACGCCTAATGTTTCACCTTCAAGTTTAAAGATATTTACATTTCCATAACACGATTAACCTTAGCTTACACCATACCGGACCGTAATGCAAATGACACCCTAGGCCCCCCAACAAATGTTATGTTGTCCTCGACCACCCGCTCACCCGCTCCTCAGATTTAGGGCCGCTCCGATTTTGTACACTTTTTTCAGGGTTTTTTTTCCTTCAGATTTTTTTTTCTTCAGATTTTTATTTTATTTTTACAGTTTAAATAGCATTGAATATTAAACTAAGTATTTATAACATTATATACGACTCTTTGTGTGATTTCAACTTCTTGTCGGCTGAACTTTGAGCTTCCGTTGGTATAAGAACAAATTTTTAAAAAAACGCCCACCCGCCCGCCCCTCCTCTCTGAGAGCTGTGGAGGACTACGTTACCTTTTTTTGTTGGCCTAATGAAGCCTTGAGAAGCCTTGATTCGAGATCCTAACCCTAACTCTAAATCTTAATCTTATATAGAAAACCCTGTGTTACAGTTACATCAGAGATGGGAAACCAAACATGACATTGCTCTGCCCCGCCCCCTTTCCTCAAAATATGTTCCAAAATACCATTGCATGCAGAATTGACACATTATGAAAATTATTATTACAACTCTTTATTAGCTCAATCAGTGGCGTAAATTAGGGTCTTTCATTATTTTTTTTATTTTTTTTATTTTTTATTTTTTTGGGGGGACATACCTGTGATCAGGGGGAGGGGGCATAAACCAACTATTTTTCTATATATTATACAGAGGTTGACATTTGGGGGCTGGCAGGGGGAACCCCCTCTAGTTACGCCACTGGGCCACTCACCCTATAAGTGGAGTCAGGGACGTGCCAGCGCCATGGCCCATGAAGACTTCAGGCCATTGCCATTCATCACCGGGTATGGTTTGGAGCACATGACCAAGGTATCACGCCTTCCATGTTAAATGGGCCACGCGTGCGGTTGGAAGAAGGCATGAACCAAAAGGAAGCGGTGATCACGCCCAGTTTTTACCTGGTTACAACTTACAAGTTCAAAGATCTTCGGACACGCCGAATTTACGATATGGTTCATGACAAAATAATCACGGAAATGATCTTGGCGGGCTCTCTCCAATTGGATGTGACAGGCACAAGCTGTGAACGGCTTCAGGGTTAAGTGTGGTAACACCTGCCTGATAAACTTGATAAATGAAGTAAAGATACATTATTGCTCACACGGTTAAGTCCCGGTGTGAATTCACACATCTAGAGGGTAATTAGATCGCCCCAAAGAAGATTTTAAGGTCTTCCCACAATGCATTTGCGCGAACGCCAGCCAAATAAAGGGGTTTTTTCACAAGATGCATTTGCCGAGCTCTTAAGTTTTAAAAATAAAAAAGGAACACTGATAACTAACTTACTCATTTGCTCCAACGATGAACGAGCAATGTCTACACTGCAAAAACTGCAGAACGTGTTCAAATGTAACAGATTGAGAACATGTTCTGAACATGTTCTGATGTGTTCTGAACACGTTCAGAACATATCCAGAACATGTTCTAAATCTGTTACATTTTGAACATGTTCGGGAACTCCTGGAGAACACACCGTGAACATGTTCTGAACGCGTCATGTGTTCTGCACTTTTTGCAGTGTATGGGAACCGAGACAAATCTGAGAGTAGAATTAAGGCATTTTGCAACAACGCAATGCATTGTGGTGAGGTGTCTTCATAATCTTCTTTGAAATCGCCCCAAAGGTAGTGAAAATGAACTTGACTGAATTGGATTGGAGATCACGGAGAGAGATCGAGTCAACTTTTAATACAGTTACAAATTTACAAGTGCAAATGTGTTTTGGCATGTTGGCAGGGACGTTCGATATAGAGCTTTTCCGGGCTGTCGGGGATACATAAAACGTTAAAGGCCATAGGGCCAATTTTTTCCGAAAAGTATACTCGGAGCATCATGAAAATGGCAAATTTAATGTTATTTATAGTGCTATATGCTAGTGCTATATAAGTTACTAAAGGGGTCAAAAAAAGTAATTCCCCTCTCAAATTTGATCACGTTTGTTTGCATAATACCCAAAATTAGACGTTTTCAGAGATTTAAACATTTATGAAAAGCAAAAACACTTGGCTACACACAATGGACATTTTCTCCATTTCAATATCATTATTACTTTTCCCATAATAGTCGCATTTCACAAAAATGATGTTTTCAATAAAGTGGTTTTTTTCAAGATTCTATACGAGTTTGCGTGCATAAATCCACACACAATTAGGCGTTTTGAAAGACTGAAACATTTATGAAACGGGAAAACCCTTGGCTACCCACACAAAGTTTCCCCTTTTCAATACCATGTTTACTTCTCCAAAAACAGTCACATTTCCCCAAAATGATGTTTTCCGAAAAGTGGCACTTTTTCAACGATACAGGGAAGTTATTGACGTGAATTGGCTATAGTCATAAATGAAATAAAATCAGTTTTATTTTTAATTTCAAAGAAGGATCAGCTAAAGAAAGAAAAGACTTTCTTTTAATTGAAAATAAAGACAATTTGTGGGAAATTTTTAAATCAAAAATAAAATCAAAAATTAAAACAAACAAAAAATTCACAAATTTCAAAAAAAGAAAAGAAAAATTAAACAATTTGCCCAAATTTTCCGACAATTTTCATTAAAAAATTGAAAATTCGAACAAATGGGTCGGTCGGGCCCGTATAATTAACAGGGTTTGTTCTTTCGTCGCTTACTGATCCCCCATATTCTATAAGCAACCTCAAAAATAATGCAAGAATCTGTGATAAAACTTCACCTTATTTACAATTCAATCCCTTATCTAGTCCAAAGCATGGTTTACATTGGTTGTTTTACATGCAAGTCTTATAGATTTGCCAAGTTTATACTGTAGCTAGAATTATTTTCTTGTGCAGAAAAAACCGATCATACGAGTACTAGTACTAGTGGGAATACATAAGTAGCATTTGGCAGACCATGAAAGTAACAGGGCAGACTTAGGGTATTTCCTTTAGCCCTGTACGTGTATATGACATTTAAAAATAGTATCATGTCTAACTAAATATATCGGGGTACTTCTAACATTTTAAAATGTATTTTAAGGAAGTTTCACAATATTATGATATCAGTATGTTTACAAAACAAAACCTGAACCCTGATAATCTAGGTTGACCTGATTTTGGGTAGCTATAAATTCTGATGGGGTGGGGAGGGGTGGGACGTCGTTAGTGGACAAAAGCAAGGGACCATCTCATGCAAGCAGTTAGACCTACTTAGGACTACCCTATATGAACCTAGGAACTGCTCCCATTCCGAAAACCGCTATCAATACGAGAACCGCCCAACCCGATGACCGCACCGTTCTAGTTTTGCTCAGCTATAGGATGGCCAACAGTGTTTCTATAATTATTTAATTTAATTTTTCATTTATAGTTTTTTATGATCATTTCTTTCGCTGAAAAGATCACATACATCATAAAACAATATATATACATGCAGTGGTGATACAAATTATAGGCCTATTACCAAGGTGAATATTCATGTATGAACAAATATTGGTTACAAGCAGTAGGCCTATAGGCTTTCTATATGTATACAGGGGACACGGTGTTCCATGATGACAAAAGACATCCGAGCTTTTACAGCCCTTTTACGGCAAAAGAATGTATCTTATATGTACTTTCCTAATAATATACTTCCTTTTAACATGGATTGTGTGAACTTGGTTCAATAATCCTCACTTAGGAAAAGGTTGCAACTTGTAAGGACAATAAAAGTAATATACTGCCTTTTACTACTACATGATTTATGGAGAAAAAAGCTAACTTTGATCATGTTAAAAGGAAGTATACTGTTAGGCAACTACATATATAAGATACATTCTTATGCCATAAAAGGGCTGCTGTTATGTCTGTGCTATTGCAAAAATCTTGAAGGTCAGTAATAACAAATGAGTGACCCATTTTCGACCCAATTATTTCAGAATAAGTCATAGAATGAGCTTCTTTAGTGGCGTACCACTTGCAATGATTTGTGAACAGTCTGTTTGTGAAGGTACTGTATGTCACAACCTTTTTCACTCACAGCATCGAAACTTGATTGAGATCATCTTTCAGGTCTAGAGTTTGCAGAAATTGCAGGAGTAAACGAGGAAAACACGGGCATTTATCTGATTAACGAAATCTCAATTTTGTTGGTAAAATGACAGACAACAGAGTGGCTACCATTTTTCGCTTTGTTCCGAAAGAAAGCAAATCTGTTTATCTCTTGAAATAAATATCGCCGTAAAAACGGGAATATTGCATGTTTTAAAAAAAATGAATTCCATCTATTAAAGACACTGTACAGGGTGAGTCAAAAAGACTGCAATAGTGGAAAGAAGCCATTTTGTTTTCAAAACCAAAATGAATTTTAAAACTTGTTAAACGTTGCAAGAATGATGTATTTAATCCTAACTTTGTGTGAACAAATGAAGTCGATCGCATTTTTCGTTTGTCTTTGGTGACCCTCATTGCTGCACAACCAAATGTACCTGTTTGTCCACGAGCACAGTGATTTTCATTTGAAATGGCACACATTGCATTTTCATATTTGAATATCCCGCCAACAACAAAAAAGGAAAATGTCAGTTTGTTATTAAAATTTAGAACATTATACACACAGAAAAATCGCGACCTCGATATGTAAAAAAATAATATGTATAACGATGTTGTGTATATTTTCGACGAGTTTCTACACAACTTCGGTAGAATTGTTGTCCAACCAGTTTACCAGTTGGCATGTAGATATTAAAAATACACAATTAAACGCAAAGCGGAAATGTTACATAGTTTGTGTATTTTTTTACATATTAAAAAGGTAAAAGTGTCGAATTACATTCTTATAATGTACAAATCTTTCAAAAATACCACTTTGCGATGTAATTTTGCGCGCAAGATCGATCACACTTGAGCAAAATGGCGGACATGGCGGAGGCAGAAGAGCTGAAGCCCAAGTGGATAGAATTAATGAAGGCTTGGGGCCTCCAGTCTTTTGTTGAAGCATTCAAAGGTGAGTACCGGAGTTCTACGTCTTATTACTTGATTTTTTGTTTATATTTGGCTATTTGTAAGGAAGTGCACATGCATGTACGCTAGAAGCTTCCCCAGGTCCGAGCCGTATTACATTACATCATATATGATGTAATGTAATACGGCTCGGACCTGGGGAAGCTTCTATGGGTACGCTATCCGTGCATGTATACTGCACTGCACTCCCGGGACTCATTGCGTGATTGCGGCACTGCATTCAGCCATTCAGCATATCAATGTACTATGGTCAGGGGCGTCGATACCTAATATTCATGTATTTAATTTTTAAATTATACCTAATAATCACGTATTTAACTTTTAAATTATACCTAATAATCATGTATTTAACTTTTAAATTATACCTAATATTCATGTATACCTAATATTCATGTATTTAATTTTTAAATTATACCTAATAATCACGTATTTAACTTTTAAATTATACCTAATAATCATGTATTTAACTTTTAAATTATACCTAATATTCATGTATTTAATTTTTAAATTATACCTAATAATCATGTATTTAACTTTTAAATTATACCTAATAATCATGTATTTAACTTACCTAACTGGTGAGGTAAAAGAACTACATAAAAAATTATGTTATTATTTTACCTAATATTTATGTATTTTACTTACCTAACTGCTAGGTATATTTTACATAATTACAAATTCGGTAGAATATACCTATTTGTTCGAGAGTTCGTATTGCACCTAACGTTATGTATTTTTTTTACATAACTTACGTATTTTTTTTTCTGTGTGTACGCTTTCACAGCATGGGTATGATTATAATTGATTATGCTTAATCACGTGTAAACAAAAAAGGATGCATCAAATTCCAATAACATCACAACATGAACAGTCAAGTTTCCAAATTTGAATGGGAGACACGTTTGCGATCTGATGCATATTTTGGGTATCTCGTGGACAAACGTGTGAAATGGGTGCACTGGTCCAAAAGGTTCACCAAAGGCAAACGGAAAATGATATTGACTTCATTTTTTCACACAAAATTAAGATTAAATCATTAAATACATCATTCTTGCAACGTTTAAAAAGTTTTAACATTCATTTTGGTTTTGAAAACAAAATGGCTTCTTTCCACTATTGCAGTCTTTTTGACTCACCCTGTATATGTGATGTATTATAGTCTATTCTATCATCAAAGGACCCCATCAATAATGTAATGCATTGTGTATTGTGTTGAACATGCAACTGTGGACAAGTTTTTGATGTAACATGTTTAGAATCAGTACAAAGAGATTTTTGTTTCGTTCTCATGTCAAGTTTATGGTTATTTATTATATCAAAGACATTGTCTTTTGTATATTATATTGCATACAGGGGCCTACTGTTACTAATTCTAAAGATGTATTGTATATTCAATTATGTATATAGGCTTTAAACTTTATTTTATGATAAATTACGTTGTAGCGTATGGGACACCCTGAATGTTCCCTATGCCAAAATATAGATATGTCACTAATGAAAGGGTATTGTTATCTAGATAAAGGCTATACAAAATAGATCAAAGATATGTGAATCACTGCTCAATACAATAGAAGACGACTATTTCCAAAGCACGTTTCATTTTTTTTATCAAAATGTCACATAATGCGCGCTGAAGCGAAAACTAGAAATCTATCTATTAATGGTGGTATTAGTATTATTAAATTTGTATTACTGTATTTAGGCCTATCACCATTGAATAAATATGAGCCGTCTGAGTGCATGGAGTGATCAGGATCTAAATTACTAATTGAGGTCTACAATCATGAAAAAATGTGTCCGAACACTGAACCTAATTGCTATGCTGTTTGTACCATATCATGTACGATATTTGAGTCACGTGAAAATCGAAACTTGTTTCTGGTAGCCTGAAGTATCCCCTTCCTCATACCCCCCCCCCCCCCACCCCCCTTCCCCACCGATCAATGTTGCGAGGCCATGTGCTGATGGTGGGCAAATTGAAAGATTCAACATTAATCAGGGGGAAAGGGGATCACTTTAATACATTACACCTACAAAGTGTTCGAACAATTTTTTCTAACATTGTAGTCTAGGACCTGATGGGAACTTGCTGATACGTGGTGGTACATGTAGGCTTTGGTTGCTACCCTAGTTTTCAGTACTTCCATGCGTTTACCAATAAATACACCTATGGGACGCCGTGTCCTTTAGTTTGGGGTCACGGCTTTACCTTTAATAAGAGAATTATTAAGTTACTGTTACAGAGCACTTGTCATTAATCAGTAATTATTGTTTTGATTTACAAGTGTGTATGTTGTCAAAATTGAACCGTAAACCTCAGGTCAATCAAGTGTCAAACATTGGAATTACAACACTACCTCAATCAGGCCTCGAAACTTCCCCTCATTGCACTCACAAAACGTTCTTCTTTGAAAATAATGGCCGGAGGGGGGGGGGGGGGGGGGGGGTTGGGGGGGGTTAGGGGGTACTCAGATATTTTTTGGTAGGGATGTGCCACCAGCAAAATGAAAATTGACCAAAACATTTACCAATTTTCGGCGGAAAATGGACCTATACAATTTACCAGAGACCCATAATCATGATAATGTTCCTACATATTTGATAGATTTTGCTACACTTTCTGCACAAAAAAAGAGCAAATTTAAGGATTTTAGACCCATCAATTTACCAAAAATGGCTGTGAAAAGGGTAGGTCAAGATTCATCCTTATATTGTATAAATATTCACCTACATTAGTGCATGGAAGCATATTCTTCTCAAGGATCTAACATGGAAGCAACAGTTACTTCCATGATTAGTGCAATGTGTTGCTTCTACATGTAGGCCTATAATAGTATGGGAGCATTAGGCCAAGAAATAAAGATCTGTCTGTCTCACATACCCCGCCGCGCGCATAAGTATAGGCAAAAAAAAAAAAAATTGACTTGCCCTTTCGGGGTCAAAGTCAGGGTCGGACGGTCGGATTTTTTATTTATTTTTTATTTTTATTTTTTTTGAAAATTTTTGAAAATTTACTGCACAAAAACACGTTTTAAAGATTATTTTTTTACTTTTTTTTTTTTTTTTTTTTTTTTTAATTTTTAAACAAGCAGATACTACTTAAAAACACGTTTTGATCTTTCTTTATTGTTATGTGCTTCTTTCAATTTTTTAATTTTTTTTTTTCAATTTTTTAAAAAATAAAAAATAAAAAAAAAAATAAAAAAAAAAATAGCGACCCTAGATTTCCGAAAATTAGGGTCGGTCGGAAAGGGCAAGTCAACTTTTTTTTGTTTTTGCCTAAGCCTACTAGTACATTAGGAGTCACTTTTATCCGCGAGAATAAAATGAAAAAGAATTAGCTCCGAAGGGGGTGGGGGGGGGGGGGGGGGGAATGGGCCAAAACACAATAAAAAAAGAATTCCCGCATTTTAGCATAGTTATTTTTCTTTTAAAAAATTTGCATATCACATAGCTATTTTCCCAAATGGACCTATTTTAGGGGTGGGGGGGGGGGGGAGGGGGGGCTTATTAATGAAAGGTTCATCTGTCCAAAACATTGTCAAAAGGCAAAGATAATAGGTCCTATATAGGTCGTCTAATCTTTTGACTATCAATGAGGAGGGTAGGTTCAAGATTCACATTGACGCCTGCATTAAGGTTAATGCTGTGTTTTTGGCAGATATGTGTAAATGGTGATGTTTTAACATGGTTAAGAACATGATCATTTAATGCCCTACTGTTACTCGTGTATTATGAGAGTAAAACATAGTTTTGAATGTATATACATAATATAAATAAAGTAAAGGCCTTGAAAAATGAATGACTATTTTTTAACAGATTGCTGCTAAATCGCACCACTTTTACACCCTACCTTTTCTTCCCCGTCCCGCCCGAGCCATTCATATGAATAGCTTTACTATTATTGTGTTATATGTGATGTAAGTTAAGTTAGTACTAAAGGCGATGGAGAAAAAAAATTATGATCTTTACATTTTTTGAGAAAAAAAATGAAAATGTTTGGATTATTTTAATTCAATTTTTTTGAAAATATTTTTTTTAAAAATTGAAAATGTTGATTGGTTTTTTTTGAAAATTCGCCCAAATTTCAAGCACCTTTTTAAAAAAAAAAGACCCAACCGCCCGACCCTACCTAAGAGGTCCGTTTTCCCGTAGCTATAGGCGCAGCATTATATCACCGTCTTGGATTGTCTAGTCATAGGCCTACATGTGTATTCAAAATATCTTAGATATCTAAACCAGATAGCTTGCCAGTGTTCCTCTATGCTTAGGTTGTCATATAATGCGTGTATTGCGGTGTTTTATATAATAGTTTATTATGGTCTATACCGACATGTGTTTGCTTTTTAATGTATATTATGCTCATTTTTTGGTTTTAGTTTTATATATATCTCATTGTACTTTTTATTCCTATGAGCACACTTGTATATTTTGTGTGTGCTTTTTAAAAAATGCTTTTTATGTTTTTATTGTACAGCGCATCGAAACTTTTTGTATTATGCGCTTAACAAATGTAATTTATTATTATTATTATTATCTAGTCCGAGGGACAATTAATAGAAATCTAGTCAATGCATGCAATCTCAAAAGTCTCCTATAACCTACCATAAAAATATAAATATCTCATCTACTTGAATAATAATGTCAGCTACACGTGTTTTCAAAACATTAGCAGATTAGGGACCATTAAATTTGCATTTGATGTTTGAAAATATTTGACAGGTGTTCACAGACGTGTGTTTTAGAACGCATCTGAGAACACATGGTGTTCCTAAACTGTTACAAAAAAGTGTTAGGAAAGGAGACATGTTTAATGTTCAGCTGACTAAATCCTGTAAAGATATTATATTGTTTGATGTAATTTAAATATTTGTGGAAATGGGATAGCCTACTGTTAAAATAAGAAAAACTGAAAATGTGTGTAAATATTTCCAATATAAAAGTTTAAGATCTTGAACACCTTTTGTGTTAATACCCAGAACACCTTTTTAGGCGTTAAGAGTCTCTCCGAATAAAGAGTCTCTCCGAATAAAGAGTCTCTCCGAATAAAGAGTCTCTCCGAATAAAGAGTCTCTCCGAATAAAGAGTCTCTCCGAATAAAGAGTCTCTCCGAATTTGTTATTTTGAAATAATAGACAGTTTTTATAGAGTAGGCCTATATAAGAGACAAACCGACAAGGACCATGCTGTACCTGCCACAGATCTCAGGAATGGCGAACGATGTATTGATGAGCTTTAGAATTCAGATATTCCATAAATCGACCAATTTTCAATAGCTGAAGCAAAATAATTATAACTCCAATTACCATGATACTATATAACACCCAATTTTAGCTACCAATTGCGTAACTTCACAATGTCCATCCAAATAAATATCATCTTCGCCAATTGAAGTGCTCAATTCTTTAGTCACTGTTAGTGATAAATCAGACACTATCAAAAAATATTTCGGAAAAAAAGAAAATGCTAATAAACAAACCAATTTGGCAATTTTACTTTCGAGAAAATGGGTCATAAATTATTAAAGTAGGGCCCGCAAAAAAAATCTAGATATTCAATTTATATTAAATGACCAATTGAATCAGATCGTCATATAGATTAAGCTAAAACTGCAATTGTTACCATTTATATAATTATATAACTACCGGATTCCAGTATTTAGGATATAATCTAGTAATTTCGAAGCGATTTAAAATACATTAGCAACAATGCATCCTTTCGAGTGTCTTGTAAACCATCGGCGTTTCAGCATTAGCCTACTTAATTTGAGATGTATTTAAGCTGACTATTGAAGCTTTATATCCGAATAATGTGTTCCAGAAGAAGTAAAATCCTCGACAGTCTACATGCATAAAATAACAATTTAGTTTGAGATGAAATAAAATACCACCAGAGGAGTGAGGGCAGCACTTGTATGGCAAAAGAATGTATCTTATATGTAGTTTCCTAACAGTATACTTCCTTTTAACATGATCAAAGTTTTTTCTCCATAAAACATGTAGTGGTAAAAGGCAGTATATTACTTTTATTGTCTTTACAAGTTGCAACCTTTTTTCTCCATAAAACATGTAGTGGTAAAAGGCAGTATATTACTTTTATTGTCTTTACAAGTTGCAACCTTTTCCTAAGTGAAGATTATTGAATTTAACACAATACATGTTAAAAGGAAGTATATCATTAGGAAAGTACATATAAGATACATCCTTTTGCCATAAAAGGGCTGTGGGGTATTGTAAACCTATTAAACTATAATGTTGATTTGATTTTAATAGGGCGTGCGGTAAATTGGTTTTCTAATATTCTAGACATTCATAAAGTTTGAAAATCGATCGCAGCCCAAACAACAACATACCGTATTGTTGTATTGGCGTAATATGCCATTTAAAAAAGAAAAGAATTGTATATAGGCCTATTATTATACTCTAAATTACTAAGTTTAATCTCACAGAGTCAAATTTATCACGAAATATCATGAGACCGTTTGCGATCGTCAAATTTGCTGTCTACTATATTCCTTTTTGATGAGGAGCACCAAAGATCTTTTTTTATTTGTTTGTTTGATATTGTTGTTTTTTGTTTTTTTAATTCTTCTACAAAAAAAGAAGAAAGGTCAGAGTCGGGGGGGGGGGGGGTTAAGGTCGGACGGGTTACGCCAATAATACAACATGGACATTTATTTTTGTTTTGACCTAACGGTATAAAATTGGTTTTCTATACATTCATAAAGTTGGAAAATCGATCGAAAATTGTCATCGTGCGTTTCGCCGATTCGTAAGGCTTTCGTAATGTTTGGGGCTTTCTTTAGTTGTGATCAAAATCCAACCACAATTTCCAATAGGCCCTAAAGTTGTCCAATTTACACTTATCCTAGTGAAAAGAATCGTTAATTTCGATCGGTATTTTATAGATGGAATTGCGTTTTAACTTTATGCATGCATGGCGTCAATGTGCATCTTGAACCTATACCCTCCTCAAGGTAAGTCAAAGATTAGACGCCTAATCTTTGCCTTAGTTATATTTTTGAAGTGGTGAATCTTGAACTAATTTATTTGGAAAGCTATACATTATATTACTACCGGGTGGTTCAAAAAAAAGTTGACCCAAGTTCAAAGTAATTTTTCAACCACATTTAAAGTTTCAGAGAATTTGTGTTTACTTAGTCTTAATCAGCAGTAAGTTTTGAAATTATCCTGAAAAGATGGCTTGTTTAGCTTGTTTGGTTTTTCAGATAGGCCTATGGTTCATTACAAAAAATATGTACAAAACTGACTTGTCCACGGGAGCGTCATTAATTTATAGTTGGTGTCTTCAATAAAACATCATGCTCTAGTTTCAGAATTGAAAAGCCCGCCTTAACAAAGTATCCCAATCGCTTGCATTCCATCTCTATCTGAAGAACCAACCAAGATAAATGTACCATTTTTTTAGGATAATTTCAAAACTTATACTACTGATCAAGATTAAATAAACACAAATTCTCTGAAACTTTAAATGTGGTTGAAAAATTACCTTGAACTTAAGTCAACTTTTTTTTTAACCACCCGGTATAGGACGAACATTATAGTGTACCGAGGTGAATCTTCACCCAAAGAAATTGTAGGGAAGACCTATTCTTAACCTCCTGAAGGAAGGTGAATATGGGTGAAAGCTTGAGGAGGGTTTGGTTCAAGATTCAAATTTAACGACTGCATTAGCGATGTATATATTTTCACGTTCTTTAAAAAGCAGTGTGTTATTCAAAACTGCGACCATATTTACTGAAGATCATCAAATATCATATTGATTGCAAAATAGGACTCCGTTGAGCATGGTTGAGCTGACATACAAAAAACCACACATAGCCTTAAGTCATATACATGTAGGTCCTATACATAGATACATGTATGTATTGACAGTAACATTTTTTATTTTCAGATGTCAACTTTAAACGGGTTTGCACTCATCCGTGTCGGCAACATGATCAGACAATGTCAGAGAAGATATTTAACATTTCCCATGATGCGTTACATCCAATTCAATTTTCCAACCAGTTAATGCAGTATCGGGTCGTAATTGACAGAAATGATATAATAGGTCTGCCATGTCATTCTTTTGTTTTAACACTTTCCACACGGCAGGCGTCTGCAGACGAAAGTTCCAAAATGTTTCAAAAATGTCAGAATTATTGAATTTCACTACCCTATTTGGAATCACAATGAGAAATGCATTGAAAGAATTAATATCATGCTTACTTGTAGTATTGGTTCAGTAATCCTTGCGATTTTTTTTCTGGGAAAAATCTGTTATGTATGGTAAAACTTATAGCCGCGTGGACATGTTTACATTGAATGTATTGGATTCCCGAGAGAGAATTATGGGAAGGGAAAGCGATCTGCTCTGGGTCGCCATATCCCAAAGGGAGGTTACCCATAAAACCTCGCGATGTCAGCACTGATACTGGTTGTCACGGTCCTTTAAAATTGTGGAAGCGCCTTGAATCATGAACTTGTCATGTCATGCATGCGCCCCCTTGGGAACTCGGTTGTCGATTGCCAGCTGACTTTCCAGGGACATGTGAAAGTGTGTCCTCGCTTAAGGACATACGCAAATACCACATTGCAACCTATATATATATTATGTATTTGTATATAACAAGATCATTGTATACCTAAGTAATAGCTTCGGAGGAAAGCAGGCTTCAGAAAGAAAATGTCGTTATAACATATGACATTATACAGTCCTCAAAAAGGTAACTCACGTGGTGATAAATACGCTCACAACTCCAAAACTGTAGTTCCAATTTAAAAATATTAAATCACACACTTTGTGAATAATTTCTCCTCTTCAATTTGAGATATTGTTCGCGAAGTTCGGTTAACAATTAAGAACGCTACATCGAAGGCGGAATGAGACAAAGTGCTATTTTAATTTTTGCACTTGGTCGGGTCATGAACACGCATGTGACAGGTAAAATGTGTATGGGCTGCATTGATCAATTGAATTGGGCTTCCCCAATCCTTACATTACTATTGACGTATGAGTTGTCATTACACCAGTTTAATATATCAATAATCTACCTATACTACACGGAGGCTGGCTGCGGTAAGAACCAAATGCTAAAATAAAAAATGGACTTCATTTTTGTTTACACAATAATATGTGATATATCTTTGCTATATATAGATTCAGTCAATCTTCGCGCGAAAAACTCAAATTAAAGAGAAGACATTTCTTTTGAATATGATTTGATAGTTTTACGCACGAGCTATTAATAGTTTGGAGCTATTGAACATAGGCCCTATTTATTTTTAGCACTATAGAAGGCTATCCTACTCCATAGCCCTATACTATACTACTAGGCTACTACATGTACATGTAGCGCTTGAAGCTACATACAGGCCCAAAGCATGACGATAAACCTTATTTTAATGTCATGGTTTGATAATTCAACTTCTATAAAAGATCACTAAAGCCGAAAAGTCGGTTTCAAAACGCTCAATTGGCATTAACGCTAAAAGGCATGTAACCATATGAGTCACCAAGCTATCTAGGGCTTATCACTGGCTAGGGAAAAGACATATCTAGTCTCGAGATATACACAAAGTTTAAATCAAAACAATATTTACTTACCATTTTGTGCCAACACGGAAAAGGAACGGCAAGTATATATCCATAATATTAGAAAGTGCACAAAACTGGATTTCCAACAGATTACGTGGTACGGGATGTAGGCCATCCTCCAAATAAAATCCGCTAAATCTCTATTTTTCAATACTAAAGTAAAATGAAGATCTGCCAACAATATTGTAAATAGTATATCATGCGGTCTGTTTTCCCAGTCAGTGATTATAATTATTATAACTTCACACTGCCTGGTCAGCGCATGGCCAGTTTATAGCAACGGTATACATCCAAGTGATGTGAGGAAATCGGCCTCGAAGCCTCCTCAAAGTTTAACTTTTCAAGTAACACTATACAGAATTTTCCTCCGAGCTAAAAGATTTTGTTTACAACAGGACAAAACCCTCAAAAAGTTTCTGATCGTAATATTAACAATAACAACAGTGTGTGCTATAATTGCTGAAAAGTTTTGACGTGTTGATAACAAACGTGGGAAGATGATATTCAATACTGGGTGTATAATTAGAGCAGATGGTGAAGCGGCATCTTCAAACGCGCCAGTCATTGACCAATGATACTTAGTAGCGAAATATTTGATCCGAGCTTATCAAGAAAACTTCAACACAATATTTCTAACATTCTAATCATCATTTATCTTCACCGATATATAGACTAAATCATCCGCCGACGGTCTGCCATGACAAGAAATTTGTATTCATTGCTTTTCATACGGTGGTGTATCTTCCTTCAGGCTATTTTAACACACAGGATGTTGTTATCACCTGGTTGTGTTGACTTGCGCAATTAGCAGCTTAGCACCCACAATTAAGAGTAATTGTCTCTATTCTTATGGGTAAGTACTAAACCTTGTTCCATGTAACCACCGCCACCCATGTGATGAAATGCTCCTTTGAAACAACATAATCATCATAATCTTTATAAATCCATGTATTCCAAATTCCAATATGGTTTTCTCATTCAAACAATTATTCCCGGTGTATTTCCAAACAAATCGGAAGACTTTCGGCATGCACAATCGACCTTCTTGCCTCCGTTGTTTATATCTTCGAGGCCCTATGGCGAAAGAGGTTCCGTCTGGCTTTCCTCTGGATTCTTAGTTTCGTCTCAACAACGCCAGATCTTGTAATACACATTAGTGGTTGTTGTTGAATTAGGCTTCGGTCCACTTATACTCCATAGTGGCTCTCAGCCGGCCTAGGCTGATGATGATGATGATGAAATGTTACAAAAATTGCACCCACAAACCATGTAGCAATTCAGCAGATACTATATTCCATGGTAGACGCTTCCTCTCCAAACACTGCTGCTGTTATTAATGGGCCATCATTCTTTCTACAATGACAGTGTAATATTATTAGATATAAGTTTTATTCCAACGCACAGTCCCTATATCCATGCTTTCCATGCAACGCTAACTTCCAAGTGTGTTGTTTGTGTGATCTCTGACAAGCATGACAAGGTTGTGATAAGTTACTATACACTTCGTGACTTTTTAACGTGCACATGCCGCTACACTCGCGAGAGGGCGGTTGTTAGATTGCTCTATACAAAACCACGTGTCAGTGTGTCACTATACATGAAGGTTCTAAATACATGATACCATTATAATCAAAGACGGTAAAGAGATGTAATAAAGTTTCAGGCACAAGCGATTTATGTTCTTATGATGTATATGTCCTTAAAATAACCAAACAGACATTTAATTACTAGTACTAGATTATAATAATAACATTACTATTCATTCACTTGCAATGAATGACTACATATTTTTCCAAGCGGCATCTTTAGGCAACATTATAATATGCGCAGGACGGTGTAGGCATTAAAGCGTGATGTCCGAAATATTGTATAAGGCTAAATTTAAAAAAATCATTTGTCTCAAAGCTCCCGCGCGCATTAGTTTATTGATGCGCATTAGAAAAACAAAAATCTTAATTTTTTTTTAAAAAAAATACATTTTATTTATTTTTTATTTTTTTCAAAAAAAATAAAAATAAAATTACAAAAATCCCAAAAATTTCACTAATTTTTCAGATTTTCATTGATCACATCATTTTAAATACAAAAAGTTACTTTTACAAGGATTTCAATATTTTATATTTAAAAAAAATAAATAAAAAAATAAAAAACGCATTCCGCATTAGGTTTTGAAAAACTGAAGAGCTTTGAGACAAAAGATTTTTTTAATTTAGCCTAAAACAATCATGTTTATTTTGTCTCAATGTTAGCAACTACCATTTACCAGTCGTTGAGTGGCAAACGTTTACAGTAACGTATATGCTTACCAACTACCACTACGTACGTCCAGTTGATAAATGTTATGGCTCAGTAGCCCAGTGGTATATAGGCTAAATACCAGTGATAATTATTACCAACCGTCCAGTGGTTTAAATACCAGTTATACCAATTACCAATCGTCCAGTGGTATCGATACCAGTTATACCAATTACCGATCGTCCAGTGGTATTATACCAGTTATACCAACTTACCAAATCGTCCAGTGGTATAAATACCAGTTATACCAATTACCAATGGTCCAGTGGTATAAATACCAGTTATACCAATTACCAATCGTCCAGTGGTATAAATATACCAGTGATAACAATAACCAATCGTCTAGTGGTATCATCAGTTAAACCAATTACCAATCGTCCAGTGGTATTATAGATACCAGTTATACCAATTACAAATCGTCCAGTGGTATAAATACCAGTTATACCAATTACCAATCGTCCAGTGGTATAAATATACCAGTGATAACAATAACCAATCGTCTAGTGGTATCATCAGTTATACCAAATACCAATCGTCCGGTGGTATGAATACCAGTTATACCAATTACCAATCGTCTAGTGGTATAAATACCAGTTATACCAACTTTACCAATCGTCTAGTGGTATAAATACCAGTGATACCAATTACCAATCGTCCAGTGGTATAAATACCAGTTATACTAATTACGGCGTCCAGTGGTATAAATACCAGTGATAACAATTACCGATCGTCCAGTGGTATTAATACCAGTTCTTGCCAGTTATACCAATTACCAATCGTCTAGTGGTATAAATACCAGTGATAACCATTACCAATCGTCCAGTGGTATAGATATACCAATTACCAATCGTCCAGTGGTATAAATACCAGTTATACCAATTACCAATCGTCCAGTGGTATAAATACCAGTTATACCAATAACCAATCGTCCAATGGTATATACCAGTTATACCAATTACCAATCGACCAGTAGTATAAATACCAGTAAAAAACCACTGACTAATCAATCGTCCAGTCGTATAAATACATGTTATACCAATTACCGATCGTCCAGTCAGTGGTATAAATACCAGTTATACCAATTACAAATCGTCCAGTGGTGGAAATACCAGTGAAACAATTACCAATCGTCCAGTGGTATAAATACCAGTATATGCCAATTACCAATCATCCAGTGGCGTGTAAATACAATTGATACCAATTACCAATCGTCCAGTGGTATAAATACCAGTTATACCAATTACGGCGTCCAGTGGTATAAATACCAGTGATAACAATTACCGATCGTCCAGTGGTAATACCAGTTCCTGCCAGTTATAATATACCAATTACCAATCGTCCAGTGGTATAAATACCAGTGATAACAATTACCAATCGTCCAGTGGTATAATTATACCAATTACCAAACGTCCTGTGGTATAAATACCAGTTATACCAATAACCAATCGTCCAATGGTATATACCAGTTATACCAATTACCAATCGACCAGTAGTATAAATACCAGTAAAAAAACCACTGACCAATCAATCGTCCAGTCGTATAAATACCTGTTATACCAATTAACGATCGTCCAGTCAGTGGTATAGATACCAGTTATATTAATTACCAATCGTCCATGTGGTATTAATACCACCAGTGATACCAATTAATACCAATCGTCCAATAGTATAAATACCAGTTATACCAATTACCAATCGTCCAGTGGTGGAAATACCAGTGAAACAATTACCAATCGTCCAGTGGTATAAATACCAGTATACCGTATGCCAATTACCAATCATCCAGTGGTGTGTAAATACAATTGATACCAATTACCAATCGTCAAGTGGTATAAATACCAGTAACCAGTTATACCAATTATCTATTTCGAAAAATATAGTTATTTTACAATAATTATTTCTATTTTGGTGTAAATCATATATACAACAAAGTCGTGCTATTTTTATATTTAAAAAGTGTGTGCATTAGAAATCTTAATATAAAATACTACATTGTATCAATCAATATGAGAGCATTTTAATTATTTAGAGCATTTTCATTTAAATGCATGACCAATACGCAGCATCTGATGTTATACCAATTACCAATCGTCCAGTGGTATAAATATACCAGTGATAACAATAACCAATCGTCTAGTGGTATCATCAGTTATACCAAATACCAATCGTCCGGTGGTATGAATACCAGTTATACCAATTACCAATCGTCTAGTGGTATAAATACCAGTTATACCAACTTTACCAATCGTCTAGTGGTATAAATACCAGTTACACTAATTACGGCGTCCAGTGGTATAAATACCAGTGATAACAATTACCGATCGTCCAGTGGTATTAATACCAGTTCCTGCCAGTTACCAATTACCAATCGTCTAGTGGTATAAATACCAGTGATAACAATTACCAATCGTCCAGTGGTATAAATATACCAATTACCAATCGTCCAGTGGTATAAATACCAGTTAAACCAATTACCGATCGTCCAGTGGTATAAATACCAGTTATACAAATAACCAATCGTCCAATGGTATATACCAGCTATACCAATTACCAATCGACCAGTAGTATAAATACCAGTAAAAAACCACTGACTAATCAATCGTCTAGTCGTATAAATACATGTTATACCAATTACCGATCGTCCAGTCAGTGGTATAAATACCAGTTATATTAATTACCAATCGTTCATGTGGTATTAATACCACCAGTGATACCAACTAATACCAATCATCCAATCTAGTAGTATAAATACCAATTATGCCAATTACCAATCGTCCAGTGGTGGAAATACTAGTGAAACAATTACCAATCGTCCAGTGGTATAAATACCAGTCGGGATACCAGTATATGATCATCCAGTGGTGTGTAAATACAATTGATACCAATTACCAATCGTCCAGTGGTATAGATACCAGTAACCAATTATACCAATAATTGTCTATTTTTGAAAAGTAGTTATTTTACAATGATTATTTCTATTTTGTAAATCATACAACAAAGTCTTGCAAATTTTTATATTTAAAAAGTGTGTGCATTTGAAATATTAGTATAAGATACTATATTGTATCAATCAATATGAGAGCATTTTAATTATTTAGAGCATTTTCATTTAAATGCATGTTATGCATGACCAATACGCAACAGCTGATGTGCTCGGGATTGGTCGTTTGTTCTAATAAGTAATCAAACCATCTTAATGGTATTCTTTTGTTTTTTCATCAGCCAATTTTTTGTTTTCGCGAGCTGTTACCATAACATCGTCGTGTTGACACAGTTCATTATTACATACTTATCAGTATGTTGGGAAAATGAACGAAGTCGGCTTGACTGGATACTTTACAGTACTCGCAAAATACAGGGTTAACAAATTGGCAACCATTTTGTATAATAAGTCAGTCATTTGAACCCTGACTATGCGAGTGTTGAATCTATTTCAGTTAACCTTCGCCATTTTGTCAGATAATTTCGTAAAACATTATTGTAAGCGAGCCTGTGAAGAGAGAGGGTGTGAGAGAGAATACAATATTTGTGAAATTATATACATACAACTCAGGCGTACTTTTCGGCGTAAATGGGCAAACCAGGAGAGTGACGTGGATTTTACTCTTTTCAATCAACCTTTTGGCTTGTGTGAAGCAACTTCATTGTCTTCAGATCTTGGTACGTACATGTTTCGCCTAGACCTTCGTCACGCTAAGTTGCTAACTGAAATATCAACAGAGCTACGCGTCGGGCATCTTTGATCAAGATATTGTTCATCGTTAAATTCGAGACTTTCAGAGGTTATTCGAAACCAGGCGACTGTTCTGCACATCTTAAACCTAGTCACACGTAAAAACATCTTCAATCTTGTTATCTTATGTAGCAGCACTATACTCACGGATCTAAGTTGTTGTTGTCGCCAAAGACTTCGCCATTTATCAGTCCTCCACGCACGTATGCATGGGATCCGGCAGCGTGTTAATTGAATGCTTCAAATTGTGTTTAGGTACCAGTACCACGGATGATTTTCAGAATTTGTGTTCATCTCGAAAGCTAGCTACTTGATAGAGCAGAGCTTCATCTTTTTTACAAAGCACGAAGGACCTCTTTGAATTTTTTTCTCTCAGCCTCGGTGGCATTTGGCCAGAACCGAAATCATTATGAAAATGTACACCCCATTTGCAGTTTTCTCGATACTTTTGACATCATGGACGATAGAACTAGTAACTTCACAAACTCCGCGATCCAGACCAAAGAAATGGGGCAAAAAAACAACTCCTTATCCTGAGGACCACACCGAGAGCGAACACGATCAAAAAACAACGCCACCTTCGTCGACACAAAACAACGACCACACGTCCATGCACGACCGAAAGATGGCGCTGTACATGGAACCGGGTCAAGGGAGCACGTTCATCTTCGAGATCGCCGAGCGTGATCGTCAGTGCTTCCACGAGGATTTTTACGGATCTCACAGTTTCGTCATGGAGTACAAAGTTCTCGGCGGTGGCATGCTGGACATAGACGCATCAGTAATTGGTCCCAAGGGCGAGGATATCTACACTGGCAAACGAAAGTTTAGCGACGCGATCCAATTTGAGACTTCAGCCGCTCACAATTTCAGTTTCTGTTTTGATAATACTTTCTCCAAAGTGTCCAAAAAGAAAATCTATTTTTCTCTACAGGCGGAAGCGCACGCATCCCTGTCATCCCGTCTAGGTATCCGGAAACCCACCGTCCTGACGGCCCTCGAAGCGTCGCAGGAGGAGATCTACGAGTACCTCAGCGAAATTATCGCCAGTCAGAAAGAGTACCGGCTGATCGAGGCGGTTGATAGCAATTACGCCGTAGCCCTCAACGATCATTTGGGATGGTTTGCCTGCGTGTGTTCTGCGGCCATGGTCATAGCTGGAATTGGGCAGACTCTAGTTTTAAAATTCTTTTTTACACATTCGCTTAGTAAAACCGAACAAAAGATTTAAGACTTATTCTCAATTTCATCACGACGAGATTCTTATATACCTTCAATCAAATACAGGGTGTCCCAAAATGATTTATACCGTGTTTGAAAATAATAATAAAAGTATAACTTATATATTGCAGTCCAAGTATAATGCCTGCAAAATAAATGGGAACGTTTCCTACTTGTTGATATCTTCATCCGTTCCAAAATGGCGTGACATTATTGAAAATCGTTGAAAACCTGTTTTTCACTTTTAGCGTATCTCAATTTATAAAACTCACACCAAACTTTGAAATTGCCGCTTTAAGAAATCATGATGTTAATCGCTCAGGCAGAAAGATTCCCCCACAACATTCAAATATTGCTTCATAAAACATTAATTTTGTAGTGGAAATCAAAAAGGACACGGCAAATCACCTACATATCATTCAATTGAGATTTTATGACTTTCAAAAGAAGTAATTTTTGGTCAAACTCGGAATATACTATTTTTACAAAAGAGATTGTAATTTCTGTTAGAAACAGCCGATTTTTAAAATTCAAAAATGCTAATCATTTTGCCCAATGACAATGGTATCATAGCTAAATAAATGCATCTTTCCCGGTATAAATCATTCTGGGGCACCATGTATCCAACTGAAAATGGCATAGAAAGAAGCTATCAACATCGACAAGGAATGTATTAATGGACGTTTCCGCTGATTACAACTAATAAAATAAATGTTACCTGCAATAATATCCAATCATGTTTATAGCAAACTTATTTGTGTCTCCCTGATATTTATAGAACCAGGGGTGTGCCAGTGAGCTTGCCGATCGGGTCCACTTTTAAATTAAAATTTGGTCAGCATAGAACTGGTGGCGCTATACTGATCAGGCGTGATTGTAGCAGACGACACGACGCTGGCCACGCGTCTCTCAGACGACCCAATATGTCAACGGGAGTGCACTATTTTGAATTATTTTTAACAGTCATCGCCCGGTTAACGATGACAATTCTTCTAATTATGATGAATTTGTCAAAATGATAAGATTAACATTCGCGATTACGTGTTATTCACCTTATTCATTACGTATTCAACATTTAGGTTTCGCGTGGCCACCGTCGTCTCTGTAAATCCACAACGCCCTCAAACCTATGCTGACCAAATATTACGTTAAACCTGGTTAAACACTGTTAAACGCGTTCAACGCCGGTCACCGACACATTCCGATGATTATGTAATTTATGCAAACGGCACCGTTTTCGCTACGTGTGTTAGTATAGGACTTTCCTTCCCAAAATTAATAGTATCCCTGATAGAACTCCCTCTCTCTCTCTCTTGTCAAATAGTAAGGGAACAGTTCCACTTATACGCGATAAATTTATCGCGACTGTATCGGGGCCTGATATGTTTTGGACCCGATGTTTTTCAAGTTGATTCGCGATAAAATAGTCATCAGGCCCCGATAAAATAGACATCGGGGCCCGATACGAGGCCTCTGCCATACCCTGGGGTATGTAATGTTTAGCAAATAGAGCGGGACATTGTTTAGCAAATACACGAGGATAATACAATTTACGTTAAACATCCATAATCAATAACATTATCTCTAAAAACATGAAATGCTGAATTTGTACCTTACAACTAGAATAAATAACCCGAAGCTCTATTTACATACCGACCACTTATCTTTCGTTATATTTAAACAAGCGGTAATACGCTACTCGATAAATAATCCTTTGCTACTCGCAACTGTACGCGCTAAAAATCTCATCGGGGCCTGATAAAAAACTCATCGGGGCCCGGAACATTCTCGCAATTTTTATCGCGTACAAATGGAACTGTTCCCTAATAAGATGTAGTGTTCCACAACGGGCAGCCTATCAACAGATGATCATCTCTTCACGAACTAAACACGTCAACAAAACTAAGTCCCCTCTCAACAGTTCGTCATCACATCGTAAGGTAAAACATGTTACCAATAAAACCTACTTAGAAATAATCCTATGACTGTTTTCTAAGTGTTGTTTGAAAATGAAAGATGTCCATGACTTCATGGCGGAATGAGCTCAAATGGAAGACAAAAACTTCCTTTTTCAAACGTCACAAAAGTTTATGAATGGCTTCTTACTATTGAAAAATACCTGTGGTTGAGTGCAGTTTAATCGGGTTTTTTTGTTCGAAAATCTTTATTATTTTTGGAATTATCGACCAAAAAGTGGCAAGAAATGTGATTTTTTTAAACCAAAAATTATGTTTTCACGATTGGAGGTAAAAATCATGTTTTTAGCACAGTATGGTCTATAATTCAAAAAATAATATAGATTTTCAACAACAAAAAACGATTCCTAGGGAATTGTATGAGGAATATAATAAAACTAGTATGACAAAATTTGACACAATATATTTTGAGTTATCTTTGCAGAACCTAAAATGGGTCAAAAAACGTGTTTTTTATAATTTTTTTGCAAAATGGTCAATTTCATGATCATGGTTGGATTCGTTGAACCCTTTCCTGCAAAAAAATGTATAGATTAAATGAATAATGAAGAAGTTACGGCAGTTTTACGGAGGCTATATGGAAGGTGCACAGCCCCCTGAAAGCAGGTGGCTAAGCTCTAAAACAAGTAATTGCTATGCTATGAATGACATATCGTTGTAAAGAAGAACACATCAGTTTGTTTACTGATAGTGATACGAAACCCAATATGAATGCATCACTATGTCCTTGTTGAAAACAAATTGGCAATTGAAAAAATCCTTAATAAATCATGACAGAGAATGAACTCTTACCCAATATGACTGAGTTTGAACTCTACTATCAACTATGTCTTTACAAATTTTGTCTGCCAACTTTGACACCAATTTTGTCCTCCCAATTTTGACCTTTTTAATTTTTTTTTCTGAATTTGATCTTGTACCATTTTCAGAGCGATACACAAGATTTATTATCTTGGTGCTCCTAATTAGGAGGGAGAGGGAGGGTCAGTGGCGTAGCTCAGGGGGGGGGGGGGGGGGGGGAAATGCCCCCCCTGACGAAAAAAAACCGATTTGTGCCCCCGCCCCCCACCACCCTAAAAAAAAAAAAAGGGGTGAGAAAAAAAGGAAATAGGAAAAAATTGAGAAAAAAGACCGAGGTTATTAGCCAAATAGAAGGCAAAATTGTACATGTAGTACATTTACTATGCGATTTTTTGTGACTGAGCGATTTTTTTTTGACCTCGCCCCCCGCCCCCCCCCCCCCCCCGGACTGTGCGAATTTTTTTTGACCTCGCCCCCCCCCCCCCCCCCCCCCCCCCCCCCCCCCCCCCCACCTTACGTGAATTTCACGAGGTAAGTCACTAGAAAAAAAATTGGGGCAACCTTTTACGAACATTTTAGAAATCTTGCCCCCCCCCCCCCCTGAAAAAATCCTAGCTTCGCCACTGGAGGGAGATCAACCAATCAACCAACCAACCAACCAACCATGGCAAATGAGTGATAATTTGTAAAGGATAGTCCGTGATAGGATAGAATTGTACGTTTTAGAATTTTCAAACAAGTGCGCTTTTGAAGGCAGAAAGAGTCCTATTGCTACATGTTCAATAGGGCAAAAAAAGAAATAGTTTCTTTCAAGTAGCAAGCCTGAAAAGTCAAATACGAAATGCATTTGTTTATTTTTATGCTCAAATTCATAGGGGAGATTCACTTATAATGGTTTTATTTAGTCAAATCTGCACTTTTGTTACTCTTATGCTCGTGATATTTGCCGCAGATTTTCACGTTCGTGTTTGCCATATGTGGCCCATCGTCATCTTGAAACATGTTGGACAAAATTTCGACAAAAGATGGTGCCCTAACAGTATTTGTTTCTGTTTTTTCTAAACACAACACCAAAAGTAAGTCCCCCCCTAAACAATTCGTCATAACATCGTAAGATAAAACATTTTATTAATAAAACTTAATTAGAAATAATCCTATGACTGTTTCCTAAGTGATGTTTGAAAATGAAAAGATTTCCATTACTTCATGGCTGAATGAGCTCAAATGGAAGACAAAAACTGCCCTTCTCAAAAGTTTATGAATTGCTTCTCACTAATGGAAAAGTACCCGTGGCTGAGCAAAATTTACTGTAATGTGTAGTCAATTCATGATCATTCAGCCATGTAAATCCCATTCTTGGCTCAGATATTAGCATAGTGAGTTGTGACTTTTGAAAAGGGCAGTTTTTGTCTTATTTTTGAGCTTATTCAGCCATGAAGTCATGGACATCTTTCATTTTCAAACACCACTTAGGAAACACGTCATAGGATTATTTCTAACTAAGTTTTATTGGTAAAATGTTTTATTTTACGATGTTATATGACGAATTGTTTAGGGGGGGGACTTACTTTTGGTGTTGTGTTTATAACAAAACAAATACGCAAGAATCAAGCGTCTCAGCGAAATGCGCGCCAATACTAGAAACAAACATTTTTTAATTTTATTTTTGGTCAATCATAAATGTTTCGAGAGAATTTATACAAGTCAATGCACATGCTGATACCGATGTGTGAATAATGGCACGACCCCGTAGGAGTGCATTGTTTTTTCTAATTTTTCAAGAAGCAAAACATAAGCATAAGTATTAACCTAATTCATACAAGACAATTAATTAAAATTTGCAATTTTGTGCATACTTTTACTATCTTGAATATAATTTCAAACAAAAAGGGGATACTTTGCAGACGAAGTCAATTTTTGAGCTAAGTTTGTGTGCTTTTTAACCATTTAACCTCTATTTTGTTAAAACACACTCTGTCAATTTTGTTCTGTCAATTTTAATTTTTAATTTTTAAAAATGTACTTAAATTTGCTGCAAAGTGCCCCTTTCCATCTGCTGCATTCTTTGATCAATACTAACAAGACAATTAAAATATCAAGTAAATAAATCAACTGAAACTTTCACATTTCTTCACTTTTTATTGAAATCAAATTTCCACGGTTATCCTGCAAAAGAAAATACACTAAAAAAAGTACACACTTACGTACTTACCAACATTTTGTATCACTAAAGAGCCGGTAGATTGGATTAAAAAAGTTTCAAACACTATTGGGAATGCTCACTATTTTTCGTTACATAATTGCTACCTCCTCTTTTGGTGAGATTTCATGTCTATACCCAACATAAAATAATGGACTCATAAATACTTACATACTCTCCGTGTTGCCTCAAGTTGGGGCTGACATAAGTGTATATTGTAGACATAAGGCCAAATTAAATTAATTGTTTGTCTCAAAGCTCCTCTCCTGTTGTAAAACTAATGCGGAATGCGGGGTTTTTTCAAAAAAAATTTAAATATAAAATATTGAAATCCTTGTAAAATTGAACTTTTGTATTTAAGATGATGTGATCAATGAAAATCTGAAAAATCGGTGAAATTTTTGGATTTTTTTTTTTTTTTGAAAAAAGAAAAAAAAAGAGGGTTTTTTTCAGATTTTTTTTTCTTCTAATGCGCATCAAAATAAACTAACGCGCGCGGGAGCTTTAAGACAAACAATTAATTTAATTTGGCCTAAGCAGTAAGCACAGCATTTTAAGGTGATAACAAACATTGCCATTCGAGAAAAAAAAGTGTACTTTAGCTCCCAGATTCTGGACTGTACTGGTATCGTCCAATACCGGAAGATCCAGTATCGTTTAAAACTGGTACAAATTCAGTGTTCCAGTATTGGACGATACTGGGATATATGAAATGTACCAGTATCGGGCGATATTGGAACAAAATCATGTACCAGTATCGTTACTGGTATACCAGTATCTGGGATCTAAAGTACACTTTTTCCACTATTTATACAGATTTCAAACCTCTTTATATCAGGTACATTGTAGGGTATGTCGGTCAGCGAAAATTGTTTTTAAAAAAATTACAAATATCCACAATTATTTATTTTTAATCAACATTTTAAAAATATTTCCAAAAAATAAAAAATAAAATCAATTGGGTCGGTCGGTCAGGCCTATAGAACAGTTAATTTTTTTGGTCACCTGAATAGTCGGTCAAGTGCAAACGCCATCGTATTTGGAGTAATGCGCGAATCCCATGATGCTGGCACTAGAATACCACTGACCCCAACTGGAGGCAACACGGAGTAGGCTATACTTACACAACTAGAACATTGTACTGAAAGAAATGCAACATGTGGTATTGTCAGACACATAGACAGTTACCATTGATGAAGCCATCGACATGAATGTTGATTAATTGATAACTGAATTAGTCCATTGTCTTTCATTGCAATAGTTTATCAACAACAAAAATCAACAGCTTTTTAAATGCTGAACTTCTTACATCTGAAAACACCTATAGTATAATAATAACAGGGCAGAGCTGCCAATACTTCCTTATCCTGCAGCAGGAGACGCCTGAAAATGTGAGGTACACACATTTGACAACCACCTTGATTGGGGAAACATTTCATCTATTATATAATTACATTGTTTTTAAAAATTGGTGAAGAGAATATCCTTAATTGCAGGATTCAAAAACGTTGGCAGCTCCGGCCAGGGGGTGGGGGTTCATAACCAATTCAAAATTCAAATAATACATGGATTATTTACCACTTTTCCCGAAGCATATTACATTAAAAAGAGAGTCAGGGTTGGGAGACAGAAGGACGCAGCTCACTTTTGGATAAATTTGGTTTTGTTACTAAAATTATCCATACAAATTCTCAATTTATCCGAAAGAAGTGAGTTCAGACTTTCTGGCAGTAAACCCCAAACATGTGAATAGAATGGAGGGATAGAATGGAGGGATGAAGGGGGGGGATCAAATATGGCATGACCTTTACCAAAATGACCAAAAGATGGCGGCTGAAAAGTCAAAAAGAGCATAGTTTAGCTTATTCACTATGTATCAAACTTGATATAACTACTCCAAGTAGGGGCATGTCAGGAGCAAAGAAGGGTTTTCTGTTGAACAAGATGGAATAGGTTTTGTTATCAACTTGCTATACTGCGAGGTCACAGAAAAAACAACCGTTCTACGAGCAAGCGGACCTCTCAGGTAGGGTCGGTCAGGTTTTTTACAAACGTTTCAGCAATTGCTGACAATATTCAAAAGAAGAAAAAATCAAAAAAATCAAATACTTTCAACAACAAAATCCCAAAATGTGTTTTTAAACAATCAAATTCAAAAAATAAATAAAATGGGTTAATTGGGCCCGTAGTACAGGATTTTTTTCTGTGGCCTAATCATGTTTTGATAATATATTTGGATGGATCAATATTTTAGTTTGGGAAATTTTCATAAAATGAACAGACTATAAAGATCAAATTTGAATCCACAAAAAAAGCCTGCAACTTTGTATATTCTCAATCAAGTGTGAAAACCCACTGCATTGTGCACCAGATTTTGTCCAAAACCGTAATACAGATTTCCCATGCTATTGCCCTTCATTCAGCATACTGTAAACGTGGTATTTTTTGCGGGATTAATTCTTCGCGCTTTACCCATTTTGAAATGTTTTGCGTGTTTTAAATTCACGATCTGGAGCTACATCTCATTGACCTATACGCAAAAGAAATATATTTTTGTGTTATTTTTGTTGTGGTAGTTGTGACTGTAGAGCACAAAATACACGTAGCGCAAAAATTTCCAGTTTTACAGTACACTTTTTATCGCTTTGAAAATATTTATCTAATCGCCTGTTTGCCATTTAGCACATAACCTCCAAATGGCACCAGAATGAAGTCTCTGGTCATATGATGAGTTGTTGTAAGATAAAGCAACACTCCCATTCATTCCGAATCCAGTTCGAGGCTGTACATGCCAACAGTGGTTACATGCAAAACGCAAATACTCATGTTGTCTTAACAACACCATGTTTCAGTACGATGTTCACTGGACAATAATTATTCAGCAATAAGACCTAAGCACACTAGTATAAACTGGTGTGGAAAATGGGTTATAGGCCTGTGCACCACGTTTGACAGCCTTTTTTTATCTCACTAGTGTGCTAGCTATGCGTAATGGTCACTGGCAGAGTGTCTAGAATACATGCCGATGTCTGCTCGAATATATCTGTTATTTTTGCACAAAGTTATTTGTGTTTTGTAACATCAACTTACATTCGGACAGTATTGTTAAAAGTAACAACAGTGAACACTTCCCAAAGAATTGTCATTACATTTCATATTCCTACCAATAAACGTTTTCATATTCAAATCGCAAATTCATCACCTCGTTTCCCCAACATAGAATTTAGTTCGCAATTTATTTTTAGGGAATTTCAATAGGGTTGGGACTTGGGAGAGTGTTCAATGTTCCATCAATTCAATACAGTGTCCTTGAAATATTTATGCTGATCACTTGAAATTGAAATATTTATGCCGATCACTTATGTGTACATAGGTTTACCACATTCCTCTAATCCATCCCCTCTTACCACTCAGCCCTACCAGCCAATTTGATTTGAAATAGAGGAGTTTGAGTTAACCCTCTTGGTGGTTCCCCTGTGGTTCTTGTCCTTGGTTCGTACCATTCTGTGGTTCCCCTCCAGCATTATCTAACCCGGCCGCATTCTCGAGGCCAGGTTCTGTCTTGATCTTGACGTTAGCTGGGTCCTGTTCATCCTGATCCATGTATCTATTGTATCCTTCATCTTGCGGTTCTTGCTTGATATCCACGCGATCACCACGGTCCCTACTACGGTCTCCCCGGTCGCGTCCCCGGTCGCGTCTGTCCCTGTCGCGGTCTCTATCCCTGTCTCGTCTTCGGTCGCGGTCTCGGTCGCGTTCTCTTTCACGTTCTTTTCGTCTTTTCTCTCTTTCCGCGTCTCTCTCCTCCTCGTTTTTAATCTCTGGAGTTTCGGTTTTGATTTCTGGAGCCCCTTCTCCTCCTTCTTCCTCTTCTTCTTCACGACGCCGGCGCCTGCGTTCCTCTCGGTCACGGTCTCGGTCGCGATCTCTATCCCTACCACGATCTCGAAACCGATCGCGTTCTCCTCCTCTATCGCGTCTCTTGTCTCCGCCGCGATCTCGGCTTCTACTGCGACTCCGTTTGCGATCTCTGCGATCACGTTCTCTATCCCTCCTTTCGTCTCGATCATCCCTGCAAATTTTAACGAGGAAAGGTAAACACTTTGTCAAAGCAAATCCACTACAGGGCCAACTATGTTTTGCAGCATTTATGCCACAGCAGGTATTCTTAGTACCATCACATTTTATTTTTGTGCCCAACATTATGTAGCCATTCCGTAAATGTGATCTAAAATTCTCCCCCCCCCCCAAAAAAAACCCCTCCCTTGAGAAATCATGGAGAAAAAAAGGAATGCCTTTGGGTTCTAATTGGTCATCAAGCTTAAGTAATTCTATCCTGATTCATGCAAATTATGCTAATGCAATTCAATTTGAGAATAAAGTGTACATAACGATAACCCTAACCCCCAAGGTACCTATTCCAAAGAGAAAAAAATTCACGGCCAAATAGCGAGGGGGAAAAGGGCCCCCACGCCCCCAGGGCTCGAACCCCGGACCTCTGGGTTCAGAACTTTAGAGGCAGACGATCTACCGCTAGGCCACGGGGGAAATTATACATGGCTGAGTATATTCCGCATGTATATACCCTGGGGCCATTTCATCGAAAAACTTCCACGCCTGGTGGACTAAACAGCCTGGCTCGTTGGATTCTGTTGGATTTAGCAGGGTTAGGGGGGGGCTCAAGGAAGTTTTTTTTTTGAATTTTGTGAGTGCTGTAATTATTAAACTATGACTCAAATGTATAATAAGTATACATTTTTGGAAAGGAAATGGATCAGAGAATCTATATTGGGCATCAATTTTGACCAAAAAAGTGCCATTTTCCCCCACTTTTTTGGCACTGTTTGGTCAAAATTTGAAAAAATATTAGATTAGGTTAAAAAATGAAAAATTTGTCCCTCGGTGTCTTACTGTCTTTACATCATAATCAAGCGATTTGCGCATTTTTTACTCAAAATTATTTTGCTTAGCCTTTGTTCAAAAAATATCAACAGACACGACTTGACCCTCCCCCACCCCCCCCCCCACCCATTCTGGCTACGCTTTTGGTTAGGAGATTTAAAGTTGATACTAGAATGATAAACCTGTGTAACAAACAATTCAAATAGAGGATAAGCCACAGATTACCGCAAAATCTGTGACACAAATCCAAATACAGTCAACAAAATAAGTAACAGATCAGGTAATAAATGTGCTGATAACTCTAAAAGTATAACTTTTACATAAACATATTAAATTTTTAAGTAGTTGAGAAATTTCTCCTCTTTAATGTGAGGAAGTTACAATCCCAAATATAAGGTCAAGTACAATTTTCATTTTTTGCATTTTGCTTTTCTTCCCCGTGGACTCAGACGGGCAAATTATTGATAACTGGTCTAATTCACCAGGTTGTTAAATAGTCGGCCGGCCGCATTGTTACGGTTGATCAATACGGCACACACACTTCACCTGTCATACTCTCCCCGTGTTGAATAGAAAAATGTGAAAATGAAAATCATACTTGACCTTACATTTGGGATTGTAACTTCCTCAATAATCAACCATTCTTAGCGTACACATAATATGTTTGTGTACAGGAGTTATACTTTTAGAGTTATCAGCACATTTATTACCTGGTCAGTTACTGATTTTGCGGACTGTAATTTCTCGCAACATTTGACACAACTTCTGCCCCTGAATCGAATAAATGTGACCATAATCGACTTACATTCCCCTATTGGCCGCGGCTGCTAGTGATGGTTCCTCGCGGCCAGAGTGTCTCACATTCTGATCGGGTCCTCCTCGTCTAGTACCTCCAAGTCCTCCACCTATAATTGAAGAACAATGTCCGTGTTAAGAAAAACTAATACTTCATAGTTCTCTACTGGGGCAATCATTTTTTTGCCCCGCCCCTACCATTAATTGGATGGACTGAAGACTTAGGATTGACATCAAATTAATTCAGTTCAGACATATTCCACCAGTAGGCCGGTAAGGCGGCGAAAAAAAGAAACCCTGTTCTACAGGCCCGACCAACAAATTATTTTCCAAATCGGTGAGAATAAAAAGTTTCACATGCAAATGAATACCGACCCAAATAATTGTTTTAGCTTAGTCAAAATACAGTATGAATTTTACAGATTTGTTTGATTTTAACGTCATTTGCAGAAATTGAATGTACCAATTCTGATGTCGGTCTACTTTAGTCTATCGTTTGTAAAACTCCATTTTGCCGACATAAATGATAATAAATGAATGTGCTTCTTTTGAATGTGTTTGGTTGTCAACCACAGCAGCTCACGGTATCCCGCTGTGAAGAACAGATTCCAGCAGCGTTCGCATTAAGTGGTGGTCCGGTTGCCCGGGACCACCAAAATTAGCACCGGGCAACCAACATTTACTTTTGCAGTTGCCCGGCGGGCAACCAAAAATCTTACACATGAATTTAAATATTAAACTGTGAATGAAACAAAATCAGCTAAATAATAATTATATAATCCAAGTTTCATACGGAAAATATCAATCTATCATTGTACTTCCATGATCTCATTTGGGTCTTATTAGTACGTCTTATTAGTACATGTATCCTATTTATACCGTACGCGTGGTAGCCACAGTCTGTATACTATTACATGTAGCAGTAATACGAGATCAAGATGGTGTGAGTGACTGTGATGTGATTACTAGTTATTAGTAACATATTCATGTGTTAAATTACTGTCATAATTATGTACAGTATCACAACTGTAACTTCTAGAAACCAGAAACAAATAAACACATAAAATACGGGCAGCCAAAAATTCTGCCGGGCAACCATAATTTCCTGCTAAGTTGCCCGGCGGGCAACCAGACTTTTTTCCTTAATTCGGACACTGATTCCAAGCATAATATCGATATGGGATGGTCATGTGACTCGTCATAATCAAAATGACAGTAGTGGAGATGGACGTGTAGACCGCTGCTCTCGACCTTGTTGATCATCTACATAAAGCCCGGGTTTTACCCATACGGAAGTATGCCCTCTCCTATTGAGTATACCCATTCCAAATACCGCCCTCCTATATTCACCATGCTTCATGTATCCAGTATGCATGATTGTACCGTATAGTCGCCCATTCGTAATGCCAAACTCAAAACCATGCAGTGATTATAGAGGGCATTGGTAATTTAGGCTATTTTTGCCAATCCCCATTTTCTTTTGGTGAAGCTATATTTTAGGCCCATATTTTCAAAAATACAGGAGCGCTTAGATTGATGTGAGGGAGTATTCTAGGCCTGTAGATACCGAAGCACTCGACGATCTTACTCGATCCTGGCCAAAAACCGGTGGCGATCTAACCACGGTTTATCTATGGTGGTTCTTGGTCGGAACCAGCTGTCAATTACGTGCACAGCGGGATCCTGTGAGCTGCTGTGGTTGTCAACAAAGAAATGAATTGAACTGGTCATCAACACTCATATTTTTCCTCCATAATTGTTTTGGCCTAACTTCAGCAGGTGAAATCTGTTTTCCAAATGAATAACTCACTCCCTTTTCTGGTGATGTTATTGGTGAAAAGAGGGCACTAGATTTAGTCCACAAAGTCTCGGACAAAAATGTGACGTGTTCTACCAAAACCAGACACAATTGGGCAAGATACCAAAATTGAGTTAGTAATTGATTATTAAAGTAGAGATCTTCAGCTTTACAATGGTACTTTTATTTTTTTAATCGGACTTCCCAAAGCTGAGTTAAATCATTTTCAAGTTCTTCTTTATGAAACTCCAAACTGAGATATCGTCCTTTAACCCTTTGAACCCGATAGGTCGAATCGACCTATCGGACACATTGATTATATGACTGAGTGGTCATGTGACTTGAAAGTCATGTGATGTTCACCCGATGTGAAATACATTGTTTCGCAAGGTTTTCGTTGTGATTTGATGTCATTTAGCTGAAGAAAACAGTCAAAAATAGCGCAAAATTGGATGAATATGCAACACAATATGGCGCAGATGATTCTCAGGTAGACAGGGATGCATTGTTTTACAGTCATGATTGGCAATTTTGGCGATAAAAACAGACGTTTTTATGTTATAAATAGGTTACGTTATACGTGTAGTACAATGGCATACTGCCCTCTATCATCGGTAACATATATTACGGATGATATAGGTGTACTATATTTAGCATTTTACCCCCCGGAGAAGTCAGGGTGGGTGTACCGAACCTTATAATAACTCCGGGTTCAAAGGGTTAAAGATGTACTTTTTAAAAAAATATTTTTTTTTTTTTTTGGTTTGATATTTTAATCTGAAACTTTCACAATAATGTTATAAACACTTTGAAGATTAATTATTTACAAGAAACTCAAATTCCCCAAAAAATCACCCTCAATTAGGTTTTGGGCGATTTCTCAGTTTGGAGCTCTGCCCAATTCCGTCTGGTTTCGGTAGAACACGTCACAAATGTGAGCGCTGAAGGTCAGTTCAATCCCTTTCTTCTTCTCAGACATAATTACTAGTCGTTCACAAACGATATTTTTTAAAAACTCACCTAAACGTCTCGGTAACCAATCTTTGACGGTACGAGCTCTCTCCACGTCCACCAACACTCTCCTGCCGTCAATCTTTTTGCCATCGGCGTATTTGTAAGCGGCTGCAGGTAGAAACATAACACGATGGTGATAAAAAGGGATTCTCAAAGTCACAAGTTTGATTTGAGCATGCATTCCGTTTAAAATACAGTAAAAACCACTTAATTTCATGGGGAATTTAATTTCGCGAAACTGAAAATTTTGCATTGAAAGTAACACTAAAATGTACAGATTCGCAAAATTAAGTGCCCACTAAAATAGCAGTAATTTTAAATTCACAAAATAAAGTATCCACAAAATAATACAAATAACTCTCAACACTGGATATTTTTATTTAATGCTCGTCTCAGCCTTAAAATGATAGGTCTGCCAAAATAGTTACTCAGCGGGTCAAAAGTGATTTTCCTTCTGGATATTGAAGTGTAACTTATTACGGGCAGAAATTATCATTCTATGAACTATGCAATGAAGAAACTGAAACGAACCTCCACCATCCAGAGGTGTCGGTTGTCAAATTAATTGTGGGCCTACTGTTGTCAGTGGCGAAACCAGAGGATGGGGGGCGACCACCAATATTTTGAGTTTATCAGCTGAGATTAGCACTGTTGGTTCAAATGACATGGAATTATGATGTAAACTTAGTACAAAGATAGCAATTTTTTTTCGTGGTACCTGCGCATGTGCCCCAAAATTAATGTGTATGTTTTTAGAAGCTCATTTAGAGCCACAATGTACCCCAATCTTGGCAAAATAAGTGTAAAAGCATGAATGTTCGCACACTTCACTTTTATTTCTTGCCCCTCCAATATGAAAAACCTAGCTACATGTACGCCACTGCTGGTTGTATTGGTACTTAATATAATTTCAAATTTAAGATTTTGCTTGTTTTAATGGTGCTCAAAAATTGCCCATCATAATTCCTAAAGCATATATCTAAACATCCAACTCAATATCAAACCTCCGTTAACCCAACCCGCCCCCTCCAGGTAATCAAATGTAACTTCAAGACTTCACACTAGACAAGTTAGTGTATTAATGAAGTATTAATGACTATAGTCGGATTTATAATTGAGCAAACACATTGAAGCGGCGTTTTGCGTACATTGCGTGAAGCGCGGCACAACCATGAGTGTGAACATTTTGGGCGCGATCATCTTTGTGCTGTGTGCGTGGTGTTCATTCAATTGTAAATCATAATATAGCGGTCAGCATAAGGTTTACACAATTAGGCATCTATAATGCATCTCAGCACACTGAAATATAAAAAGAGTTGTGGTTAATACACTATTCTTAGCTTTTAAAAGAGGTCAGGGTTTTGATGACATTTTTGACAGCTAACTGTGGAGGTAAACGTAAGGGTCCACCTGTAAATTTATACTACATACATAGCTTTGTGCTTTATGAATCCAAAGAAGATTTCTTGTGCAGTCTAGCATGCTTCACTTTCATCACATGACAACTGGTGTCTTCCACCAGTGTCTACTGGTTATAGTTACCATCAACAATACATTGCAATGAAAGGCTTATAATGTTGTCAAACGAGGGTCTTTAAGTAAATAAATTCTGCTGCAAGTAGTACAATTGATGCGACTTCAATTCAGTCCATCTTATTTTCTTAAGACCCCCTTTCGACCCCTTTTTTAAAATTATAGGGTGGAAGTCGGACGACCTGCAGCTGTTAATTACTTAAACACATGTTTTGCGCTGTTTGTTTTGAGAAAAAGCCCTATTGGTGCTGAGGTTGTGCTAAGCATGTTGGACTGCACAAGAAATCTTCTTTGTTATGATTCATTAAGAGTTATTCTTACATAAATGGCATCTTGTGAATTCTTAATTGGGAGGTCAGATAGTTTATCAATTCTTATAAAGGCATTAACCTTGTTTTCAGAAGCAACTTGGGTAACAGAGGAAATAATTTTGAGATTTTCAATACTTTTAAAACGGGATATTTTACCGGGACTGAAACCAGGTTTATAAGTTCACCTTATTCTTGACGTATTAGAAAGTGTGATCCTTTTCAAAGTCAGTCCCAGACACCCAAGTTTGTTTGGTTAACAAGGTCAACCCATAGTCCCAGGATATGGGACAACGGCAATCTGGTTGCTAATTTAAATGGGTAAGTGTTATAATACTAGGGAGACACTCACAAATACACTTTGCATCTTTGGGTACATGTACATTATATCCCGATTATTCACTATTAGCAAGTGAGTAATAAAGTATTGGCAAGTCGTGCCATAAACAAACCTGCAATATAAACATCCACTGATCATTAATACACAAGCCTTCTCCGTCGTAGCCACTATAGTTTCATCAGTTCCAATTCGGCGGGAAATATTCATTTTTTTATCTCTCCACATGCAAGAAACGGTTTTGGGCGCACGCACGTCAAGTATGCGATGCATAGTGCTGGTGTTGCCTTCATTCATGCACGCCCCGATCCTTCTGTATTCATTCGCTGCTGTAAGGAGGCTTCGCCAATTTGGAACTGATCAAACTTAAGTGAGGAAATCACTGAACAAGATGTCCACAAATCACAAATAAAAAATGCAAAACAAAAAGATACAAAAAAATAGGCTGGCAACTCTGGGGGGCATTACCTGAGCCTTACCACATTGGTCCAGATTTGATGAGTGCATGGTCCTACTATGGTGGAATTTTGCAGTCTTATTGCGCAATAAAATCCAGTCAGTTCCAGGTGCATGATGGGAACACCACAACTTACCCGGTAAATTAACTATTTTAAATTGCAAGGTACATGTGGGCTCTACTTACAATGCCTCGCATGCCCTTCTAACAAAACAAATGTAATACTAAATGCATTGGGAGTTTCAAACATTACTTAGAAAAAAACTACCATTAAATCATGCTAATCGAAAATTTGGGTAAATAAAAGTGTTTAAAAAGATGTTAAAAAAACATTGAAAGGTTCCATCCAAAAGTGTTTCCCTATCAATTAAATATATTTGCCAATGTCACCCCGTCATGCAGTTCAACAACTTCGCTACCTTAATGACCCCAAAGTGCCTTGAAACAGTTTTCTGTATTTTAAGTATTGAAATTTTGAGACTTTTTTCTTTGCAATAAATAATTTAACTATCAAAAAGACGTGATTTTCTAAAATTTCCGATAAGATATTCCAGAAGCAGATTCTCAGCAGAATAATGCGAATCAAATTCTCCGCTTAATTCCAATTTTAGAAAAAAAATTCTTTTTCTTGAGCTTGTATTTCGGTAATTTCAACTTGTTCCAGTTTCATTTAAAACAAATTCAGCATTGAAACCATCCTTACCACAGCTTACCATGACCCTTGAACTTACACGACTTTACATCCAAAAGATTGAGTGGCCCAAAAGGAGCGCCTTGCGAAAAACTTGAATCGAGAAGAAACGACGCACAACGGCACAACAACAGGAAGGAGTCGGCTTGAGCAGAGCATGTCGATAGTCAACTTACCCGAAATGACACAAGTTCAGGGTTGCAATATAAAATTAGAGAACAAGTTTTAATTTGTTTTGTTTTTTCAAATTCAAGTGATCAAAATATGTCTACTTTTAGCGTGAACATTGTTCTTTTAAGCATCTCAAAAACAATGTCCGTATGATAAAGGCAACCCTGAACTAGGGTACATGGAGGCCCTTACGAAACCGCCCATGTCCCAAATTTCTAAGTATAAATTTTGAGTAGCAATTTTTATTGAAAACAAATTGGACAGTGCAATTTTGGGCGTATTTATAGAATAAATATATGGTTTGTATGATGAATTGATTGGTCAAGAGCAATTATTCATGGTCCAAAGCTAGTTTTTCTTAATTCATTAATATTGTGCAGCCTCAGTCCAGAAGAGATTTATTTTATTACATTTTCCTTCAAACATTATGCAATGAGTCATCCAAAATAGAATTTTGTTTCAACCCAAATGGATTTTTTTGATTGTAGACTTATCTATTGTCTCTTTACAGGTTTTCCAGGACCCAAAGAAGCATTACTGAACCGATTCTTACCAACACTTACAATAGAATGCCCTGTCGAAGTACGATAGTTCAGATCAGATCATATCAGCCAGAAAATTCTCGTAAAAAGACGACTCGCCACCAGGAAAATAATTGTGGCAAAATTCTAGTAGATTTTCAAATAAATTAAAAATATTCAACAAAAAAGGTCTTACCTAACCCAAAATAACCAATTTCCTCTCCATCTAAAATCCTCTATGTGAGACTTATCTAAACATCAGAATATGTTTTTAATAAAGTCATTCAAAAAATCCAAGTAACCAAACACTTTCTTACCAAACCAAAACTTACAACAAAATCCCAAATGCCATGTACTTCGGTGGGTCAGTAAAGATCAGATACATCTCTGTAAAGCCACTCCCTCCAAAGATGAATCGTCACTGTTAACTTACCCGAAATACCCCCATTTGATGGTAACACTGTGGCCTTACGTAACCAAAAGTGCACCATTTAAAACAGAATTAATGTTTAGAAATAATGATGGAAATTCTCTATTTTGCGTGCATAATCCTACAAGGTTTTCCTGATAAAGACTATTCCATTTTTCTGAGGGAACTCACGGGCAGGGATTTCCTAATATGTGTGACATGAGGTCAAACATAAACTCCACTTTACTGTAGGCCTATGCCAAGTATTATTTTAAAAGGTCAGTTAAGACAAAATGTAATACTTTGCAGCTATAGTTGAATCAGTTCCAAATTGGGGTAGCGGTATGGTGTAGTAGTCCCAAGTATGCAAATGAGCTCACTGAATACAATGTCATGCTCTACCACACATCTACCCAGTACTCAACAACGGAATAAATCTCATTATCCTCATTTGCATACTTGGGACTTATACACCATCTCATTATCCTCATTTGCATACTTGGGACTTATACACCATACCCTTACCCAAATTGGCGAGAAATGTTCGTTTTTTATCTCTCCGCGCGCAAAGTAATCAATGCACACACGCGCGATTATGGCCACACACATGGCTGCACGCCTATGTAACGTATATGATGCACATTGCACTTGTTGCCTTCATGCTCGCCTGCGTCCTTCTGTAAATTCTAATGTGTTTTGCGATTGGATTATTTACAAGGTTTTCCTAATACTTTCTATCATCAGATAATTTACAAAATGGCCTAATAGGTAACGTTCAACCTCTATCTATGAATTATATAGATTTCATTGTAGGCCTATGCAAGAGGTATGTTAATAATACAAGGATCCCCAAATCAAAACTTATCAATAAAACAAAACATTAATACCAAATCTAATACTAAATCTAGTACGATAATAGATACGAGACGCATCTCAGCTAAGCTAAGTCCTTCCTCCTAAAACAAATTTGAACTTCTTATTAAACTTAAGGAATTACTGAATTTATTATCAAGGGTTTTCTCAATCGGCTAATTGTAGGTTAAGCAAGGTCTAGGCCTATTTGTTATTCATTGAAAAAACAAACCTAACTTGCGTATAATTTCTTACCAAACCAAACTTACAACAAAATCTTTCAACATGCCTAGTCGTGTACTTGGGTTGGTCAATCCAATCTCAGTCAAGCTCACTCCAGATGTGAATCGCCGGGGTTAACTTACCCGAAATATCCCATTTTAACGGTAGCACAGCGGCCTTACGTAACCGAATGTGCACCGTTATCATTATTTATTGAGGGTGTTTCCATGATGTGATCTGCTTTATGCTGACACACACACGTAAATTAAACAATTTTTACTGATCAATTTCCATAAAGATTGCTTAATTCAGAAGTATGTCCGTATAAAGTGTGACACTTTAATGTGTATCAAGGATAATTAATTTGAATTCTATTTTATGGGTCATTCTTATGTTTCATCACTGTTATTAATCTAGTTACCATTGTTTTGTAAGTGAAATCTTTGCCAAGAAATTGGGATTATCACCTTATTTTTAAATATGATGCATTGATGATTGGGCAATAGAATGAACACATCAAAACCAATCAAAACGAATGCAGGTGCCTAACTCATTTCCATTCAATGTGTCTATAGGAGAATTTTTTTCTTCTTCACTTCTCTAAAGGTCAAATTATCTAAATGTTTGGGGTCAGTTCAAACTTCATTCCTTTTCACTGGGGTTCAAGGTTCGTTCGTGAACGATGGGGACAAAACAATGCTTACCCATCATACCAACCATTCATACAAACCTAAACACAAAGGCATTGATCAATGGGGGCCACAAGAGAGTGGAGTCATAGCTGCCAAATGACTCACTCACTCACGCACTCAAGCACTCGGTCAGTGTGCACGCAGCACGCACATGCCATTCAATATAATGACGTGGCTGTGATCAGAAAAATGACAACAGATAAGAACATTGTGAGTATCCGTTTCTGGTGAATTTTGCACTATTTGGAAGGTGGGCATGTGCCTACAAACAAAAGGGGTTGGACAAGTCTAGATAACATCTTTTCAGAGCGATGTTCATGGTGGTGCTCCGATGTTCATGGTGGTGATGTGATCAACACAGTTGACAGTTTCATTCAACGCTGCAATTACCCTCTCTAGTCCTGGGCACCATTTTTCAACTATCTAAACAATTCACTGTTAGTTAAACTTTTGTCAATTTGAAATTTTACACTGCTTAGTGGGCAAATTGTTAAGCAACAATTGATCTGCAAAGGCTATGGATTGGATACCAGTGCAAATACACATTCCAAATAATTTAACATGTGGAGACCCTATACAAATGACCTGGGTTCATGGAGAGTAAAAGACTAACCTCGCAAGATGATCTACAATTGCATGATCAAATCTAGGATGATCTGCTAGTTGCATGATCATGCCTGAGATAATCTGCTAATTGCGTGATCATCTGAAAGGCATGTCCAAAGCAAAGCGGAAAGAAAAAGTCACAAAAACCTCGCAGAGTGGCTCACCAAGAACGCAAGACTCTTGAAAAAAGGTTATCTAGACTTGACGCTACAACATTAAACCCATCTCTCCATGCTGCAACGTAGTATACTTAAAACAGTGAAATAGAGAGAGAGAGAGATATAGGTATGGCTGAGATTCGGCGTCCACCTACCCCTGGTGCTTTCTGCTACAGACTTATATACCAAATCATATCTCATCTCGTTATGTTTCAGGCGATCCAAAGATCCCACATGATTCATCCGGTAAGAACGAATGTAAATTGTTTCCTCAAAAAAGAATTGGATTTTAAAGGACATTTTTTGGCCAGGAATTTTCCGCAACAGTAAACCGAGTTTCATCAACGCATACACCGCCATTCCTCAAACTGTACACCTATACCAATATACCTGCATTGGTCACCACATATTTCAAATACTTACACAATGGCATCCCGCTGTATATTGCGACAATATCTTACCAAAAAATAGACTACTGGTGAAATATACAGGAAATTGTCAGATAGCAAAGAAAACAGTTGGCAAAGAAGTGACCAACCATCGTCACCCTCGAGGGTCTACACATTACACGACACCTGTTGGTTATGTATAGCATTGGGATGGATGCTGCCATTAATAACTCGTTAAGTTCCAACTCTTAGAGACAATAATATTTCAGTTGCCATTCACCACTGTCATTCACCAAAGGTAAATCATGGAAGTTTTTATACCAATCGGGCCGATTATTGCCTGAGGCAAGTTTCTTGCAACTCCCTAGCTTAAAACAATCTCGGTATATCAAACAAAATATCGACTGCTCTTCATTTGGGGAATAGTATAAACTACAATCCCTCCACAAACCTTTTTGAAGTATGGTGGGCACAAAAGGAGAGAACGTGTTTCCGCTTGGGTAGTCTTTAAACCGGACAAAAGATGCAGGCTGCCATATTTCAAAAAGACTTATAACTCTGAGATCATTGGGGGGAGAGTAGTGTTTACTATCTGCCCTCATGAACAGTCAATATTTGTGTGTCATATAATTTGATATGTTCCAGGCAAATAGTACATGCCGTGATACACATAGTACTTACAATGCATGTCTCTCTCATGCTCATATTCAATGAAGGCATAGCCACGTGGTTTGCCATTCTGTGTGTCGTGCACCATGCTTATCTGTGATAACAAGAATGGAAGAAGAAATAAACTTTATTATAGTCCAGCAAATTATTCAAGGTGTATGTATGTTCTGATCACTTTTTTGGGGGCTATGATTTTTTTTTTCACATCAAGATATTTTGATATCAGAAGAAGTCAATATTTTTCTCATGTCGTCTGTAGAATCTTAGGGACCCGAAATGTTCCATTTAGAAATTATAGAATTATAGGCTAAAATATAATGAATTACTGCCAATCACTTGTTCTGGCTATGAATTTTTTTTCACAGCAAGATATTTTGATATCAGAAGAATCCCCATTTTTTTCTCATTATGTCTCTAAAATCTTAGGGGCCAGAAACGCCAGAAACGTTTCATTTAAAAATGATAGGCTAGAATTACTGCCGAAGGTGGTTAACCCCTGCCAGTTTTGTGTACTACTGAATGGGCAAATGTCTTGTGACCTTGTGCTTCTTTGGAATGCGACAATTTTGAGGTTAACCTTTCATGTAAAATAGAAAACATTTGAGTTGAAAATCCGGCCAGCAATCGGAACATCTACCTTTAATACAGAAGAGAGAGAGAGGGGCACAAAAGCTTGTAAGGCACAACATGGAGCACAGTAAATCCTTTGTGTGACGTGTGCCTATGCCAGTGTCCGAATTAAGGGGAAAACCTGGGAGTCCAGCAGACAACCTACTACCTAACAGGAAATGTTAGTTGTCCGCCACATTTTTTGGTTGTCCGTATTTTATGTTTTATTTGATTTAATGGTTTAACTTATGACTACCGTTGGTACAGTATGAATAGGATGCATGTTCAGAAAGGCCCAAATTAGGTCATGTAAGTACGATGAATGTCTATAATTAGATGGATATTTGCCAACTTTGCCGTACTGAAACCCCTGAAACTTAGTATTTAGCTGTTGATTTTGTTTCATTCACAGTTCTAGCAAGATTTGTGGTTGTCCAACAGACAACTGCAAAAGTGCATTTTGGTTGTCCATGGCTAATTTTAGTTGTCTCGGGCAACCGGACACTTTATTATTAGGGCCATGATTAAAAAAGGCCAATGGCCTCTATAACTTACCGTCTTAATGGGGCCGTAACTTTCAAATTCTCTCCTCAGTTTGGATTCAGATGTGTCGTAATTCTGAAGAACAAAATAAAAAATTAAATGTCAATGCCTTGAATCGCGCTATTGTCAGGTTTCATAATGCTATGGACGAAATTCAAGCTATTGCATGCGATGTATTGTTGTTGTTTGCAGAGCTGTGTCCAGATACATGAAATGCGTGAACAACTATGCATGCGTGTGTGCATGACGATTTCACAATCGACCAATCAGGACATTTGTCGTTTTTTTAAAGCACTTCCGGGTTTACACACATACTCTCGTATGCACTCACCCCACGCATTGATGGCATTATGTCCATAGCATTATGACGCTGACTATAACTTATAAGAGGCAGGCTTATCATTTTGTCTGTTGTTTTGAATATAGAGCGTCACAACACAATGATGGGTCAATCAATAATCATCAAACGATGAATCATCTCCTTGGTACAAAAAAAATGGTGTTTGGGAAACCACCATAACATTATGTAGGCTGCATTGTCAGTGCTATATTAAGAGATCAAACATAGCGCAGCGACAACAGAGCCACTATACTGTCTCTGGGTTTACTACACGCTGTAACACTTTGATACAGTTACAGAATGTGAAAAAATTCCCAGAATTTATGCAAAACAATTGATTTTAAGCAAAATTACAGAACAAAATAAAATAAAACTATTATCATTCATTAAACAGTGATGATAACATGTTTTTTACGGTTACTGAATGTAACCTACATGTACATGTACATCCATCCTCTTTTTCCACAAAATAAATATAGCATATCACCAAAGACCCTTGCCTTTTCATGACCCTTGCCAAATTTTGAGCCTGAGACACATTCACCCCAAATGTGAAAGGCTGAAAAGTTACATCTCTGAATCTATTCAAGCAGAAAATAGTAATATTTTAACAAATTGGGTAAAACTTTAATCTAAAAAAAATACTGCAAGTCACGACTTGCGAATCCCCCTGGCTGGGAGATCAACTATATGAGGTCAAAGGTCATATATGGGTTATGTTCTCCCGGTATTCATGTTTCTTTTCTCCATGTTTGAGGTCAATCGGGCAACTTTAGCGATTATGGATGACCTTTGACCTCGGATGACCTCTAATTAATTTTAGACATGTTCACCTGGTGTTCATATTTCTTTTCTGCAAGTTTTAAGTCAATTGGGCAACTTTTACGATTTGACCTCTGGATGACCTTTGACCTCACATGTTCACCTGGTGTTCATATTTCTTTTCTGCAAGTTTTAAGTCAATTGGGCAACTTTTACGATTTGACCTCTGGATGACCTTTGACCTCAGCACCTCTAATTAATTACCTATCACTGAAGGTTTGAAGTCAATCCGTCCAGTCTTTCAAAAGATACAGCATTTGGAAAAAAGGCTAACCAAAAGGCACACACACACCCCCCCCCCCCCCCCCCCCCCCCCCCCCCCCCCCCCCCCCCCCCCCCCCCCGACGCACATTACATGATGACAAAATCCCCTTCTGGTTTTACAAACCAGGGGGATAAACACACAAACAAAACAAATAACGACCCTGATTTTTGAGATTTTAGGGTCGATCGCGGAGGGAAATACAACTTCCTTTTTTTTTGCCTTAGTAGAGGGAACCACAATTATAGCATATTGATGTAACACTTACTACTCGGGCTATGAATAGTGACTTGAATGCATCTCCTGTAGCGCTCACGTTTGCATGGGCATCCCCTGTATACAAAGAAAAAAGGAACAATTACAATATGCGTTTAAAGTAAATCATTGTATAATATTTAATGGCTTTTTATGAGTGTGCTATTACCTATGGAGATACAGGGCCTTAACCAGGATTTGAAAGTTGGGTGTCCAAAGTGGGACCAAAATAAAGTGGAGTGGGCAGGCAGCGAGAGTCCACGTTCCTGTGTAAATTGACAGCAATCGGTCCAAATTTGAAATATTGCGCAAAAAAAAGTGTTTTTATGACATAAAATAGTATATACCCACCTTTTGGAGTTCAAATTGTGAACAAATATTCAAAGACATTAACAAAAAATTAAAAACATTTTTTAACAAATCCATTTTCGCGACAGGGCGTCCATATGATGCCCCTCTGGCTGATGCCTTGTGAACATACCTACAGAGTGCAATATATTCTTGTTTGAACACCACAAGAAAAAAAACATACATTACCCTTATCATGTTACATTAGGCTATTGAAAGTCAATGCCTAGGCTCCCGTAATCCCGTTTCATACTTTGAATTTGCAATGAGGCAACTATTTCATTGTTCGTTATTCATTATTTCGGCTGATTTCATTATTTGACTATTTTATCAACCTTTTTTATGCAAAATGACATAATATAACAGGCCTACATGATACATTTCAAATACACATTTATTAGGAACAGGTTTATGTAATTTAATGTGTTTGTCGACATTTCCACGTTTACACATGTCTTATTTGATTGTCCAAACCATCATTTTACATTCATAACTAAATTCAAACTAGAATAAATACTTCCATAGTTATGCAATTTGTTGATTTTTGGTAAATAAATGGACATTAATTTTTTTATTTAGCCACATTTTGTCAAAAATGTGCTATGGGATGAAAAAGGTGCTATTATTTGCGGAACATACAGGCACAGGCTGAAAAAGTAGGCAATACGGAAAGCTCCTTGCCGGGAAATTTGAGCATTTGGAGGGAAAATTTGGCATTTGGAGGGAAATGTTACTCTTTCAGAAATGCATTCCATTTTGGAGGGAAATTTGGAATGGCTTGCCGGGAAAAAAACATTTTTTCAGGCCATGCATACAGGGCTCAAAATAGACTGGGGGCAAGGGTACGGAAAGCTCCTTGCCGGGAAATTTGAGCATTTGGAGGGAAAATTTGGCATTTGGAGGGAAATGTTACTCTTTCAGAAATGCATTCCATTTTGGAGGGAAATTTGGAATGGCTTGCCGGGAAAAAAACATTTTTTCAGGCCATGCATACAGGGCTCAAAATAGACTGGGGGCAAGGGTGATTAGCCTCAAAATTGTACATAAATATCAATCAATACCAAAAAGTACACAAAGGGTTAATGTTGTATTTAAAATAACCCCTGTAATCAAAAAAGTATTTTGAGCCCTGCCTCCATACATACTCACCCCCCATTAGATTGGTCATTGCCTGATTTGTGTCCTTACAGGATGAAAAATCATGGTGAATATTTTGTCTACTTACAGTTTCCGATCTCATCCTGCAATTTACTCCTAACTTCTTCTTCTTTCTCGTTGGCTTTCCTCGCTCGCATCTCATCTCGCGTTTCTCCTCTTGTGGGTGGTGGGGTATCTTTGGGGTCCTGTCAACAACAACAATCATGACACTTTTTGCTTGTAATTGACCCTTTGAACCAGAAAGGCCGGTTTTCAACCACGGGCAGAAAGTAAAATTCCCAAAGGCTGGTTTTCGAACACGGCACGGAACAGGCGACTACTACGGTAATAGATTTTATAACCAGGGTCGGCTGACAGGGTCTTAGCCAGAGTTCAGCAACTGCCCGTCCAGCGAAAAGAATAGCCTTTTCTAGAATTTGCCCTTAAAACATATACATGTACATAGACCCATTTGCAACCAATGGGGTCACTAGGTTCAAATATGTGATGCGATCTGTGAAACCCGCCACATGTCGGGATTTTTTCATATTGGAGATATTTATATCATAAGAAAGCTGAATCTGTGCTGATTACAGAACTGTTTTGATCATTTTTCTACGATCACTACAAAAAAGTTATGAGTGAATGATGGTTGTGATGTCATAAAAAGCTACAAAACAAGAAATCATGAAATCAGGCCATAAAAGATACATACTGTAGTTCAATAGAATAACATTATAAGGCTAATTAGAAAAGTGACTAAGTAAGTTTTTGAAGGTGAAATTTCATAAAAGGGGATGATATTAAGTATAAGAAATTAATTTTCTAAACAAAATATGAAAAAATAAAAATAAGTGGTTTTTTTTGTTGTTTTTTGTTTTTTTACCCATAATCCTTATTTCACATTTTGCGACATCCGACGGGTTTTCACAGATCGCATCACATATGTGCTGCTATAGCCTTGATTCGTCAGTTGGAACTAGTTTCATTTCAAGTCCACTAAACTCTCTTACAGTTACACATTAAATACAACTATTTGTAGAAAATCACATTAAATCCCCTAAATCTTCTGTCCAGGGAGTAATCTGCCCGTCCAGATGACGGGTCACTGGCTAAAAGAATTTGAAGGCTTATTTAAATGGCGATTTAAAGTTAAACCAAATGATATTTTTATAAAATCACCAATTTAAATCAACTTTTTTAGTTATTATTGTCTAATTTAATAATAATATTATTATGCATCCGTCAATTGCAGTCCCGGCTCCTGGGTACCCGGGGCACTACGGGGAACTAGCCGGGACATGGCGGGGAACTCGGCGGCAATTTCTGCCCCGCTAGCCGGGAAGATGTCGGAGTACTCGTCGTGGAGTCGGAGGAGCCGGGAGTGGGGGCCCGGGGAACTTGTCGGGTACTTCGGCAGAGACTCGTAATCCGCAAAAATTTCAATGCATTTTATATTAAAACAATCGGACATCAATCAATGGCAATACACATCGGATGTGTCGCTTGTCGCAATATTTTCCATACGATACGACATGTCGATACATATTTTCGTATATCGGAAAGAAACGATATGAAAGTTTAATTGGGTTTTACATGCTTTTTTAATTTTTCCGCACATTCCCCATTCACTTACAATTCATTACAAATTATGATACAATGTATTGACGCGTGCATGGCTGTACCGTGCATCATTCCCTCGGTGAAAGCCTGACAAATCCCGCAAGTAACAAAATAATTCATACTGAATAACAACGCCATCGGGGAATGCCACTCGTATTGTATTTATAAATAAACAACCACGTTTTTCATAGAGCGCAATGGTCAATCAGGGGCCTAATCCACATCTGTAGAACTGTGCCTTTCGAGATGAGTTCCGAGCACATGTTATTGGCATTGCGTCATTCGGACCGGTTCCGGAAAATTAGTAAATTTATAAAACCCCGCAGTAAAATTTATGATTGGACAAATTGTCACACGCATGCGTAAGGATGGTTTCCGTAGCAATACGTCATTCGTATCGGGTTTCGGAAAAGGCCGAAGGGAAATCGAATAAATCCGAAGCACAATGTCACACGCATGTGTAAAGGATGATTTTCTTCAATTAAAAGCTGGCGACTAATTCGGAATTTGTTCATTTTAGTCTTCGTTTAACGTTTTTAAATGACTTTTTCGGCCAATTTTCAAAGTTATTTATTGGTGGGGTACATCATTGATAGGAATATTTCTCCCATTCCCGATCTGATCAGGTTTTATCTGACGTTTTTGATTTGTGAAGATAGTTGCAGAATTCGGAAACCAAAAAGTTATTTTATCGAGAGCGTGTTGCGGGCTGTTTGTCACATGCCGTTGACAACAAATACAGCTCAGAAACTCTTTTAATCTAAAATGATGATGCTGAGTCGCTATCTAGCACGGTACTGACTGACTACGTACGGCGGGGACTTCGTCGGGAGGTCGGCGAGGACACGCACAATTTCCCCGGGGTATAGGGCCCGAGACTTCGTCGGAAACTCGTCATCAAATATTGCCCCGCATTGCCGGGTATTCGGCGGGTACTTCGTCGGGAAGACGTCAGTTACTCGATTTTTCGAAAGCGAGTTGATGCCGACTTCCCCGCAGTGCCCCGGGTACCCAGGAGCCGGGACTGCAATTGACGGATGCATTAGTGTTGGTAAAAATAAATTTTAAATGAATTTCTTTCTTTAATTATCATATAGGGCCAGGGGTAAAAATAATATTTTTTTCAGGGGGGCTCTTTGTGGATTTTCTCAAGAAAAAAAGCCCTCGTGATGGTGTTTAGGGGGGCTACTTTCAGCAAAACGAGGGCTACTTACAAACTGATATTTTCTAATTTTTCGTATCAATAAACATGTTTTAAATGTATAAGTACAATTTTTAACCGGTTCGCCATCGGACAAATTTTAATCTGTCAAGCTTTCGTCAGGATTAGCTCTGACTTCTTCAGGACCAAATTATTATAATATTAAACAAAACATAGAGATTGCCACTTCTCTTGTTATCATCATTTGGGCTGCCCCTTGCTCGATGATTTAAGAGTTTAGGTGCCCCTTCCTACTTGTGAAAGAAATGCGTGGTATTGTGAAGGAATTGTGAAGTAATAATGAAAGTTCAAAGGAATGCTGATGATAAAAAGATCGATGCTGGCTTAAAGAACAAATTCAAATGGCAATAATGGCTTGAAACAAAGGGACGAAAAGGGATGTTTATCCAATAAAGGGAATCCTCTGCTGAAAATTCACGGGGGCTATTTCATGGATTTGTATAATTTTTTTCACCCTCGCCATTGCCTTCAGGGGGGCCATTTTACACATTTTGGGGGTGAATCACCCCGGAGCCCTCGTCTATTTTTTTCCCTGTATAGGGCCTACATGGATATATATGCACATGCAGTGAACGATTGTCAACACTTTAACAAGTTCAGTCATTGTCTGACATAAATGCGGGCGATAGTAAATAGTATAGTATTATTTTTGTAAAATTTCATTTAAATTAAATGGGACGACGTCAGATACTTTTTCATAGCGTAAGTAGGCCGAGTTGTTTTATCCCCGAGTTGCCTCGGAGGCCAAGTTTTCTCGAAGGCCAAGTTGTATCAAATCAAAGGCCGGGTTGTCCTGATTTCTGGGTTTTTTAAATTATTTTTTTAGGGGAGGCTTTGTAGCCTTTGTTGACTTGAGTGTGATGCGAGTGTTTTATTTTTAAAAGTAACTAAAACAACAAAAATTAAAATTTCCAACATTTTTCAGTTTCACTTTTTATTTATTAAAGGATGAAAATCAAAAGTGAAGGGTATTTCACCATAGGATGAGTGAAAACACTGAACCAAGACTTACCTCGAAATTTGATAAAAACTGCCCGACGCCGGAATAACCTTTTGTTTTCTTCTCATGCGGCAACCTGTCCAATGGAGGTTTGTACGGGACTGGATCGCGGGGGGCAAATAAAGCCAATAAATTTGGGGGTAAATACTGCGTCATTGTGGCAGTTTCACAATACCTATTCGACAAAAGTTGTAACCATAAAGTTCTTTACACATTTACCAATGATTAGACATTTCAAACCAGATTAGATCATACATAAAAACTGGTAAATCGATGTGTTATTGTTGGAAATGCGTGGCTTTCCACGCGACGATTCGGCGGCGGATTCAAAATGGCCGACATGGTGGCCTGTCTCCCTTTGGTCAGTAGAGGGCCGCGGAAACCCTGAATGCCAGATGGTAGCAGACTCGGTAGCAAAGTTGATGATATCTCGAACTTGATTTAGGCAAAACAGCTTATCAAAGAAGAACACAGTTTATTAAAGAAGAACACAGTTTAAGTATAGCTAGTTCCTTCCGGCTGGTATACGGTGGGTAACAAAGAAAAGCATTCCAAAAAAAAACAGCAACAGAAACTTATGGCGCTTCATACTTCATAATATTTGAGACACAGCAGCAAATATCATTATGGTGCAAAAATGGTCTCATAAGTATGTTTACTTTTTATACAGGTGGCGCTATAGATACCAAGGCCATGTAAATCAATGACGTCTTTCAACGGTGATAATGTACATGGTATGTTATAATGGTCCAATAACTGATTCTTGTGGGACGCCTTCCAGATGAATATTAGACTCAGATTTTTTGTTTAAATTTTGTCATTTGTCACTCGTAGGCAAGGGCGTCCCCAGAGGGGGGGGGGGGGGGGGGGGGGGTGGGGGGGGTGTCACCCCCCCCCCCCCCCCCATTCATCAAATCTGTCGGCAAAATTATGGTGCTGTGGGCAAATCAAAGGAAGGAGGAAGAAAAGGGAGAAAGAAAAAAAGGAAAGAGAAAGGGAAAGAAAGAAGGGGAGAAAGAAAGAAAGAGAAAGGGAAAGAAAAGAGGAAAAAAAGAAAAAAAGAAAAAAAGAAAAAAGAAAAAAAGAAAGAAAGAAAAAAAGCAAGAAAGTGAAAGGAAAGAGGAAAGAAAGAAAGGAAAAAGGGAAGAAAGAAAGAAAGCCCTATAACAATTATCGTATGCGCAAATGATAATGTTGTGTCGGCATATATCAAATCAAAAATGAACAAAGGCAATGTAGGCATATGAATTTGTAGGCACTGTGAACGAGCCGCATTTTTATGAGATTTTGTGTCGGCGCACATGAACAGCCTAGGCCCAAGTCTTTGTTTTGCTCATTGTCAAGACACACACAAACAAATTGTGTCGGAATAGTATAGGCCTAGGCTAGGCATATCGGGCAATGTGTGGGACCTTTAATTATACTAACTATAGGCCTATTTCATTGTCGTTGTCAATGCAAACCCAAGTCAATAATGTCGCCAATGGCATGTTGGCACATAGGTTACGAAATATTAAATAATTCGCCTATAATTATGTACATGTAAGTTGATGTAGGCCAATTGCTCTCATTGTACTGATTGTAGACGCTGCAAGCTCACTATCAGTCTATCGCAAAAGTAAGTCCAACTCCAACGTTTAGGTGTCAATGCAAAGGAAGAACTTATAAGTAGACTCTGTCCTAACTTCGACTTGAACAATGCAAATTATCATTATAATTAAGACAATAAGCACAACTGTCGTTATTTGCGTGAGACCAGGATTTACAGTGTGTGCACCAGGGGCACAATCGATATCTCACGTAATGGTATAGGTCTATGTCGTTGTCGGACATACAGGCTGTAGGCCTATCATGCCTATACCATGTATACTGAACATTTGACCATGTTTTGTTAGCATTATTCAACAAAAACAAGATGGCTTCAGGAAAGTTTTCCATGACCATTTTAGCTTAAAAACTGAAAATCTGTTTGCGCTTTGCACGCATTCTTTCTACAGGTATCAACATTATAAATGTCTCGAACCAAACCGAATATTATATGGGTGACGTTAAAAACGTTATACTGGACCCTTTAAGTGTTAGAAATGCAAAATTTTGCGCGCTTCGCGCGTATTAGTTTCAATGTTTCATTATTTAAGCTTAATTTATAGTATCTGAAGGCTTCCAACCAGTTTTCAATGACCATTTTAATTTGAGTTCAAAACATGAAAATTTTTGCCCGCTCTGCGCTGCGCGCATATTTTCTACAGGTTTTAACATTATAATGGCCCTCAATCCATACGATTTGGATCAGGACTTGGACTTGATATGTGTAACTATGCAATATCAAACCGTCAAAAACGTCATACTTGACTATTTAAGTGTTAGGAATTCCAATTTTTGCGCGCTTCAAGAAAGCTTCAGGACAGTTTTCCATGACCATTTTAGTTCAAAAACTGAAAAATTTTGCGCGCTCAGGCCGCATCAGTGGCGTAACCAGCGGGGGGCATCCCCCCACTTTGAACCCTTGCCCCCCCCCAAATGAATCATGGAATAATTATGGTACAAAGTAACAGATGAAAATTTTTCGCGCGCTACGCGCGCATGTCTTCCCAAAATGCAATATTCTATGGTACAAGCTTGTTTAGAGCCGAAATGTAGCTCAATCGTACAAAAGGTAGGCGTAAAGTCGAAAATTTTCGCGCGCTACGCGCATTTATTGACACTGGAATGAAGCCCACCCATTAGGAGCACCATCCATTTCAAGTCACTGCCCCTTATTGCCCCACCCCACAAATGAAAAAGTCTAGTTACGCCACTGGCGCGCATATTTTCTGCAGCTTTTTGCGCCCTTTGTATTGGTTTCAACGTTTCAATATTTAAGATAAACAAGATGGCTTGAGGATGTGTGCCCCCCTATCAAAACAGTCCTGGATACGCCCTTGGCTCCCCCAGAACTATTCAATCACAGCGCTGCTTTATTTAACATTTCAATTATCATTATCAAATTAGTGTCCCCGACCATGTCTGAAAACTGATTGACGGTTCTGACCATACAGTCCATACTAAAATATGCGTGTATGAATTCCGGCGAGCGAAGCGATCCGAAATTTTTTTTTGTCGGCACAAATGGCTCTGTCGGCAATTGATGACCTTTACACCCCCCCCAATGAAAAGGGTCTGGGGACGCCCTTGCTCGTAGGTCTCAATTTATATCTGTAAATGACAAAATTTCTAAGCCTCATACTCCTCTGGAAGGCGTCCCACATGGATCAGTTTTTGGACCATTATCGTTTACCATGTACACAGCACCGTTGGGAGACGTCATTGATTTACATGGCCTTGGCATCTAGCGCCACCTGTATAAAATGATACTTATGAGACAATTTTTGCACCATAATGTGTTTAAGGACCAGTGATTACACTGACAAGATTATTTTCATCGATATAGCTCCTTCACTTCTGGGTTATTTCAAAAACTTTTTGATACCCCCTCGTATAATTTAGACTTTAGTCTGTGCGAAAACAAAATTTGATAGAAATTCATGATATGTTATAAATTATTCACTGCTTGGGATAACATATAAGACCTTCGTTGATCCTCTTTTTAATGACACACCGAGAATTTCTAAAGGCCATCACTATAGATGTTCATTGAGGTTGCATCGCATTCCCGTGGTCAAAGTATGGTCACTCATCGAGGTTGCATCGCATGGTCAAAGTACAAGGGTAGAAGTAAAAGTAGTTCAGTTTTTACACTCGGATTAAAAGGAACAATGTTAATAATTGATATCCCTGGGCATCTGTCATAAGCACGGCTGTTGAATTTATAAATGATATATAATTGAGTGTAGCCTATAGGAAGGGGCGGACATTTTTAGCAAATTTTAATTTGCTTGGCAACCAGTGTTTCAGAAACATAAACATTCCATGCACGCACTCAACGCTGAGCGTTCCGCACTTGATCCGCAGTAGACGCAATGTGCGGTTGCCTTAATTGATTGATCTGCGCAAGTTGTTTTTGTTTTTGTTTTCACCGGCGTTTGATTTGTTTTCACCGGCGTGACGTAGGTCCATTGAGGTCCATTAACTATTGTGTATGGTTTAAAGTGTATTTAAATGATGATTAAGGTTTTTAAAATATTAGAGCACATTCGATGTATTACCAAATACAATTTGTATGAAAAGCAATTTTAGGCCTAAATAATTGATATCCTTGGGCATCTGTCATACTGAATTTACAATGGTTTCTAAATGATATATAGGCCTAAATGAGTGTATTGTGTATGGTTATAAAGTGTATTTTAATGATGATTAAGGTTTTTTTTAATAATTTATTAGAAAATGCCCAGCGTGACACTCTGTGCGTGTATTTTAATGATGATTAAGGTTTTTTAATATTAGAAAATGCCCAGCGTGACACTCTGTGCGCATACAAATTCATTTTTATTTTAACAATTGAAGCCATTATGACGGTGTAAGGTGTACGGTGTACCGCCCTCCGAACTATGCTCGGACAGGGGGGTGAGTCTAAGGGGGACGTGCACCCCTCAGAAGTATATAGACATTTTTTTCAATTTTCGAACTCATTTGGTGCGATCTGGTGTATACCCTCCCGCCTTGTCGTACACCCCCCCCCCCCCTCCCCCACCCTTTTCTTTTTCGTTTGTCCCCTCTTCCTGATTCCTGCTCCACCTCTACCTTTCCCTTTTTTCTTTCTTTTTTTCCCCTTTTTTTCTTCCTTTTTTTCCTTCCTTTTTGTGTTTCCTTTTTTTTCTTCAAAAGTCGAGTTACGTTTGAAAGTGGTTAAAGAAGTAAACTAATTTGCTGCAAATAAGACCACGTAGTTAAGAAGCAATTATCGTTCAATAACGAAATTTAACGTTAGTTTGGACCAATATAAAAATACCATCACTAAACGAAACACCATTCTGACACACAATGTACCTTTCCAATTTCAAAATTTCTAAAACTGTGTCCAAAATAGCAACAGTGATGTTAAAGCAATCCCTCTTTTCATTACACGAAATCATATGAAGTGTTTCTTTGAAATTGACATGATAAAAACGTAACTCGATTTTTGACAATTTTCGAGTTTCTATTTTAAAAGTCGAGTTACAGGGTGAGTCAAAAAGAAGTTTACCCGGATTGGTGATGTTTTAAAAAACAAACAAATGACACTCGAGAGTTCAGTAAAGCATATATTTAACAAGCATTGTTGCAAATAAGACCACATAGTTAAGAAGCAAATATCATTCAATAACGAAATGTAACGTTAGTTTGGACCAATGAAAATAACATTACTAAACGAAACAGCCTTCTGAGTGTACACGCGCGCCTTCTGACACACCAAATGTACCTTTCCAATATCAACATTTCTAAAACTGTGTCCAAAATAGCAACAGTGATGTTAAAACGACCCCTCTTTTCATTACACGAAATCATTATGAAGTGTTTCTTTGAAATTGACATGATAAAAACGTAACTCGATTTTTGAAAATTTTCGAGTTTCTATTTTAATAGTCGAGTTACGTTTGTAAGTGGTTGAAGAAGTAAAATAATTTGTTGCAAATAAGACCACATAGTTAAGAAGCAAAATATCATTCAATAACGAAATGTAACGTTAGTTTGGACCAATGAAAATAACATTACTAAACGAAACAGCCTACTGAGTGTACACTCCTTCTGGCACACCAAATGTATCTTTCCAATATCAACATTTCTAAAACTGTGTCCAAAATAGCAACAGTGATGTTAAAGCAATCCCTCTTTTCATTACACGAAATCATATGAAGTGTTTCTTTGATATTAACATGATGAAAACGTAACTCGATCGCACCCAGTAGCGTAGCCAGCGGGGGACAGGGGGGCAGACCCCCCCCCCCCCCCTCCCCCCGGACACCTAAAATGGGGACGGAGAAGCGGAAAAATGGGGACGAGAAATTGTTCATGTATAGTATATACATTTACTGTGCGATTTTTTTTTTGACTGTGCGATTTTTTTTTTTTGACTGTGCGAAACGTTTTGACCTCACCCCCCCCCCCCCCCCCCCCCCCCCCCCCCCCACTTACGTGAAATTCACGAGGTAAGTGACTAGAAAAAAGGTTGCGTTTTGAACTCACCCCCCCACTTACGTGAAAGTAAGTGACTAGAAAAAAATTTGGGGCAACCTTTTACGAAAATGATAGAAATCTTTCCCCCCTGAAAAAAATCCTAGCTACGCCACTGATCGCACCCCACCCCCCCCCCCCCCCCCCCTTATGTGAGTCATGTCTGCTGAGATTGTCGGTTCATTGTCAAATAAAATATCTACCCATGCAAATTTAGAGAGAAAAGTTTGAGTTTGAAAGTATAATACGTTTCTACGTACTTAAAGGCATATTATGTGATCTTTTCCAGAGGGCGCCCTCTATTCATGATTTTTTTTTAGAAAGTAGATTTTCTTGCAGATTTACATTTCCGATCATAAATCATACATACATTCCAAGTTACAGAGCGATACGATTCCTAATTACCTCAAAATCATGGTTTTAGAGTGAATTTAGAGTGGAAAATATAAACTGTCTGGATTCCGACAGTTTATTTTCACTCTAAAACCATGATTTTGAAGTAATTAAGAATCGTATCGCCCTGTAACTTGGAATGTATGCATGATTTATGATCAGAAATGTAAATCTGCAAGAAAATCTGCTTTCTATTTTTTTTTCGATGTTGAGGGCGTTCCCTGGAAAGATCACATAATATACCTTTAACTTGATACATTCGTAAGTAAGGATGCAACCATCCATTAAAGGCATATTATGTGATCTTTTCCAGAGAGCGCCCTCTATTCATGATTTTTTTTTAGAAAGTAAATTCTCTTGCAGATTTACATTTCTGATCATAAATCGTACATACATTCCAAGTTACAGAGCGATACGATTCCTAATTACCTCAAAATCATGGTTTTAGAGTGAATTTAGAGTGAAAATATAAACTGTCGTGTTAACCCGACAGTTTATTTTCACTCTAAAACCATGATTTTGAAGTAATTAAGAATCGTATCGCCCTGTAACTTGGAATGTATGTACGATTTATTATCAGAAATGCAAATCTGCAAGAAAATCTGCTTTCAATTTTTTTTTCGATGTTGAGGGCGTTCCCTGGAAAGATCACATAATATACCTTTAATATGACTAGGATTGGCTTTGCTGATACTCATACTCGAAACTTGAGTCTCGATACTCGATACAATATATTTTTAACTTATTTGAAACTCGAAATTCGAAACTCGATACTCGATATTTGAAACTCGAAACTCGATATTTGAAACTCGAAACTCGATTTTCGAAACTCGACACTCGAAACTCGATTTTTCAAACTTGATACTCGATTTTTTGAAACTCAAAACTCGATATTTGAAACTCGATACTCGATTTTTGAAACTCGATACTCGAAACTTGATACTCGAAACTCGAAATTGTCACTCGAAACTCGATACTCGATGATTAGCAACACACACCATACATGCCATATACCCCTTCTACCACTCAACTCAACTCCACTAACCAAGGGGGGGGGGTAGAGGCGTTGCCCCCCCCCCCCCCCCCCCCCCCCCCCTTACCACCCCCACCCACCCCACCCCACCCCTGGCTACGCTACTGTCTATGCTGGTCAGTATACATAGGGATTGCACGGGCAGTGGGTCTATGCAGTAATTATAAAAGCTGTCTAGTGGCCTTTTTCTTACATAACTCCGCTTCTTCTTATGACACCAAAACAAACTTTCTACCATATTTTGTTTCCATGATTACCATGATTACAGGTGATTCGAAGAGACTTTGACCAATTTTGTTTTTTAAATATCTTGTTTCTCAACATTTTTGTGGTTTATTTTCGACATTTGTAGAATTTATCGCAAATTCGTAAAATATGGGTCTACCTAATGAAAAATTAGACTGTTCCAGTTCGCAACTGTATAAAACAAACTGGAAAGTCTTAATCATATAAATAAATAGTAGGCCTATGTAATACATGTATCGGGTAGTCCGTTGAGCTGAGATATTGCACCATAGCAATTAACCTTCATATCAATTAAAACAATTGATATTGACAAATGTTATTAAGTTGTAATCGATACACACTCATCGATATCATATATCGACTTCCTTTTTTGATAATGATGATGATAACATTATCAATTAGGTCAATACATCGGCACGATGTGTAATTATCATCTTAAGCTGTAAGTAAATAAAAGATATTCAATTTATAGGCTATGGGGTGTGTATAATTACAAAGACCTAAGACCTATAAAACAAAGACCCAAGACCCTAGGGTGTGTATAAAACAAAGACCTAGAAAACAAAAACCCAAGACCCTATAGGGCTAGGGTGTGTATAAAACAAAGACCTACAAAACAAAGACCCAAGACCCTAGGGTGTGAATAAAACAAATACCTAGAAAATAAAGACCAAAGACCCTAGGGTGTGTATAAAACAAAGACCTTAGACAAATGAGTTACCAATCCATATAGTATAAAGATCTGTACATTTCAGATCATAACATCAAGCTGGATACCATCTTATTATATTATTCAGGTGTCAATAAAAATATAACTAAATGACCAATTGTATGATTTATGTTAATTTCTAATATTTTATTTGCACACATTTTGAAAAACTAAATTCTGTTGATACCAATACAATGAGAGTCGTATAATTGCCGCAATTTAAAAGTCACACTATCAGGAATTATAACTGCACCTTGCATCAAGCTGCATCAAGTAAGTTTCTAATCATACATGTACATACAAAATTACATGGTAACCATCGCAACTTTTGCAATATATCAATTAGTCTTGATTTAATTAATTAATTAATTAATCAATAGTGATAATTAATAAGAATACAATATAAATGTTGCAATCAATTATAGTTAGTTCAGAAACAACATTTAATCTGATAAACGATGTGGAATAATATTACTTAAATACGTTTTAACACACATAAACCTGTTAAATGCACCTTCAAACTTAACTAATTAGCACTTAATTAAGCACTTAATTAATTAGATTTTTGGTGACAAATATATTTTCAGATATGTGTGTTATTGATTGTAATACCTGTGCAGTTTGAGATGCCTATGATTTATAGTTTTCAATATATAAGACTTTAAAGAAGACTCTGTTTTGACCGTTTTGTGTGTAATCTCTATGCAAATCTCGATTTGACACCATCTGAGATTCGAATTAGCATATTGCAATAACTACTTGTTCTACCCCATAAAAAGTATGTATTTTCTGAACGGTAATCTCACAAGGAATCCAAATATGCTATTGGAATTTATATAGGATCTAATGGTAACATGTTGTGATTAAGAATGTTCAAAAAATATCGATTTTTTTTTAATAAAAATATTTTGATTAAAGCTCAATGATAATTTCATACCGATCCCAATCATAATTTTACTGTGCATATTAGTTCCTAATGCAATTACTCATCAGAACATAATGGTTGTCAATTGTAACTTGTTAAAATATACTATATCGGGGAGTAAATGAGCACAAACGTTTAAATTAGTCATATTTATAAGAGTTTACAAGTACATTTTTGTGGGTATGCACCCTATCCTGATTTAAACGGCATTTTTGAATTCCCCTATTTGAGAGCTTTCCAAAAATGTATAATTTTGCTATCATCGGTTGAATATTTTGTTTGTTATAGTCATGTATGTAAAACCGATGAATTAGGGCAAGTTCACTGTGTAGCGAATAGGGAGAAAGCCAAAGACAATGCAATAGATTCATGATTACAATTGTTACATAATAGTTGTCACGTTTGTTGAAACAGAATCTTATAGAATATAAAATAATCTATAAAATGAGAACAAAATCATGTTTGTACCATACAGGGATGAGGAGTTATTGTAAATTAAACGTAGAATTGGGAACATTTAGTCTATATTCCCATAGAGATTGTACACAGCGCCACAGTCACCGCCGCCACCGCGGATCTTGTTTACAAAAATGTATATTAGAACAAATTACCATTTTTATTTTATAGTTAGGCCTATGCTGTCTGAAAAATGTGGGTAAAAAATTTTAAAAAAATGCTTTTTGGTTCATTTCTCAAAATTTAGTTTATTTGGTATCACATTGATATCACCATCGGATTCCTTATCAAATTTTCTTTCTATAAATGTATACTTTTATGTAGGCCTACTTTTATTCAATATTCTCAAACTTAGAAGCAAAAGTTGATCATCAAAATAATAGGGTTGACACTTCCTTAAGCTCTATAATTTTGGGTGGTATAAGCATTACGTACAGTATATATATGCGAAAAACCCAACTTCTGAAAAAAATTAGGGCTCCCTCCATGAAGGATCTCTTAATGACCCTATTAAAACAGTTCTTGTTTTGCCTATGGCCCGAGTATTTTTGCTTGTATTAGTGTCCGAGTCTCATCAGAACCCGAGCGTGTGTCATGTCCACATGGACATACCGTGTTATAAGGCCAAATAACAAAATTAACGTGTTTCTCATCGGGACTTTTTTAAAAATCAGTGAGGGCGGCCCTTACTATTTGTTATTTTTGGATTTTGTTGTTATTTTCAGAAGCCAAATTACAAGCTTTTTGCAAGAATTGTTTCGATATTCGTATCACTATATATGCCAACCAGTGTTTCTCGCGTCTTTTTCATTGAAATATACATGTAGTTGAAAATGATGGACACACTCACACACAACAAAGACAGGTATGATTTTTGATTATTTCTTTTCGAACTTTTTTTGGTATTTTGAAGGAATTTTTGAGAAAATAACAAATAACAAAAAAATTGGAGCGGCGTCAAGAATCGGTGCGGGCGGGAACGTGAAACCAGTCATTTTTGTTACTTGGCCTAATAATGAAATCAACAAACAGACATGTTGGCCTATAATATACATCATGCGCCACAGGTAGGCCCTATGTAATTATGTAACTATAGCGTTTTATTGTAAATTATATTATTCTGTAATTTTTTCAGAATGTGGTGTTCAAATGCCTTGGACATGATCATATTAAAGGTCCGTTGACATCAGGCCTAATGTTATCTTAAAAGTTATCACATTACTGTAATCAGGTTAAATATTGTTACAAGTGCTTAGGGCTTAGGCCAACAAAAATAATCATGTTTAGCGTCCCCGTCCGCTTCCTTTTTAGGGACCGCCTCCTGTGTTTGTTTGGTGTTTTATTCTGACGAAAACTTAAGCACACCTTGTATAAAGCCATTTGCCCCTTGAAATAAACTGGTTCTCTACGTCTCAGAATTCATCAAGACATAATTTTGGTCTCATTTTCTGTTTCATCTTGACCATAAATTTAAGAAGCCAATATGTGGCGGTCATTTTGAAAAAAAGCAGGCAACCATCTTGAAAAATAGCCTGGCCAGCTATCTAGACAAAATGTGGCGAGCGGCCATTTTGGGGGGAAAAAAGAAAGAAAAAAGGGTCTCCTCCTTCATTTTTTTCTTCAAAAAGGCAGGACGCTAAACATGTTTTATTTTTCATTTTGCCTTAAAATCAAGACACCAGGTGAGAAACCATCATCCTTGTCTGAACAAATAATATAAACTTTATATAGTAACAATCTTAATTGTATACCCAACATTTATCCATGTACACTTCCGAAATGTAAAGATAGATTTGTATAAAATGGGGAGAGAGATTAAAGATTGATATGATAGGTGGATTAACTCCGACGGATAAGACAATATGTGTAGCAGTAGTTATGGAAACGGAATCAATGACAAATAATGTAAACGTCACAATCACGCAAGAACCATGGTAACAACCTAAACAACAACAAACGTTTCTGTCTTTGGGACATTTTTATAATTTTGTTCAACTTTTAGGCCACATTTTTGTCAGTAATGATGATAATAGCTTGGCATAATTATGTTTCACCTTGTACATTGTAATCATGATAATAGGGCCCATTGCTTGGTCTAATTCAGTATCGAAGTGTTACGTGTAAACAGATTATCACATGGTAGCAGCAACTGGATCACGCTTTCGAGTCCTGAACACTGATCGAAATGCTCGCCACATAAAGTCAATGGAGTGTGCTACAGTAGCATAAAGGTGCGTGATCCAGTTATACCAGGGAGTTACATAATCACTTCGCTGTTGAATTATATTCCACCTATACATTGTAATCATGTTACTTGCGCGCTCAAAGCCGAAACAGCTCGCAGTACTAGTATCTTCTACATGGTGTCCCAGAATGATTACCGTAACTTTCTAGAAATATGAAAACAAAAGTAAACCTAATATACATACAATGGTAAACAAGTTTCTTCATTATTCTGTTAATGCCATCAAGATAAGGCTTAATTTGCTCTGGATGTCTGGTGTAGTAACATTTATTACTGAAAATCAGTTAAAATCAGCACATTTTGATTTATAACTGCCTTTAAAGAAAGGATGGTATTGAGTCACTCTTGCTGAAAAGTTGTCTTTATCATGTGTACTCTCTTAAATCAAAATATTGAAAAGTCAATCTTAAAGATTGTGCTGAGGGAAAGCTCTTAAAAAATTGAACATGTTCAATCCAATGCATTGTGTGTAATGCCTTGTTGAATCTAATAGAGTAGCATTTCAGTCCGATGTTTTCAAATTTCACTCTATTAGATTGAATATTTTCAATCTTTTAAGATCTTTCCCTTAGCACAATATCTTTAAGATTGACTTTTCAATCTTTTGATTCAAAAGAGTATCCCAAACAAACGTTGCTTTCATAAAAGTCACAAAAAGTAGATTTATCCATTTTAGTGGACATTGATCTCGCTATTGTTTGAATAGAGCTTGTTCGCCAAACCACAAACATGGTCAAATTTGGAATACCATATTTTTTCAGATAGTCTGTCATTTCTATCAGAAACTTCAAGTTGTAAAATCTAAAAAGCTGAAAGGTTCGAACCACGATTAACAATTTCCACGCGGCAGACGACATTCCAAAATTTCACAAAATGTTTTAAAAATGTCAAAATAATATAATTTCATTACCATATTTGGAATCAACGTGAGAAAATGCATTAAAACAAGTACAAACATGCTTAGTAGTATTGGTTCAGTTATCCTTGAGATAGACTTTGAGTGGGAAAGGTTTCTGAAAAATCTTGTTTTGTGTATGGTAAACCAGTCCAATGGCCGCGTGGAAAGTATTAAAACTGATCAATAGAACTGGTTTTGATAGCTAATTCTTTTAAGAACAGCTAAGAAAGTTTAAGCAATCCCATTGGTTCTCAGAGAAATCGGCGACATTTAGATAAGACAATTGAACACAGGGAGGTGGGGCTTACGTTTTAACAGTGCGTCCGACCTTCACAATGCGTGGTTTGCTCCATAACGCGCACTTATGCATTGCGTGCATTTATGTCAAACAATATAACACGGGTATCTAATAAAAATTCCATTGAAATGGAATGGGGGCGATCCAAAAGAAAGAAGCATGTTTGTAACCATTTTCTGAAGCATCTGTTGCAAATCAAAATACCAGGAAATGGTGTATGTATTTTCCATAATTCAGAACCAAAATACAAATCAAAACACCCAGTCCAAAAATAGTACAGGAAACCAATAAAGTTGATTTGTGTGCATGGAGGGGGGAAACAATACCTTTATTCTCTAAAATAAAACCAACTTGTCTGGTACAACTATTCTGGGACAGTCTGTAACACTAGCAACAGGTGGAGGCGTTGTCCAATATTATCTTTTGTTATCTGACGTCCAATATCTATCTGTCACATCGTAAGTTTTAATCTTATTTATCCATCGTCTTAAAGAAATCTTTATCTCATCTTGTATCAAACTACCAACATCCGAATCACTAAAGATTGCATTCTCGGGGGGAGGGGTGTAACTTTACTTATTGGGTAGGGGCATTATACGGCTATCTTTGTGGTACTGGTGAGTATTGGTGGTTTTACATACAAAACATGCAAAAAGTCAAACGCGGGGTTGGGAACATTTTGGGATCTCGTTTCAAGTGGGGCAATGCATTTCTTTAAGTGCATGAAGATATAGTCCTTTTTCTTTGGAAGTGAGGGGTCATAAACATAAATTTCGTCATTACTTGCCCTCCCCTCCCCCCCCCCCCCCCCCCCCCCCCCCCCCCCATTGGACGCCAAATGATGTTATGATCCCTTTATAACTGAATGACATCGTAAAAGCAAAACGTCGGGAATTGTTGCTTAATTTTCAGACAATTTGCGTGATTTTCTTACCCTTTTTAGCGAAAAAGACCTGTTCATATAGCAAAATGCTGATGTCCCTCTTTTTATGATAAACATTGAACATATATGACCCAAGTATATTAATGATATCCATAGAGTCTACGCTGCAGTAAAAGTGTAAATAAAACATTTCCTGCATAATTTACCAGTTAAAATAAATTAAAACTAATAAATACAACATACATACATAAGATACATACATAAGAGGATGTATAGGGCGCCTAATCATGAATATCTAGGCGCCATTTGATTACTTAGCCTTAACGGCCAAAACGAAGCCAGCTTGATATTTGTACCTTACAAATTAATATGTTCGTGATAGTTACAGTTTAAAACCTATTATACTACTACTACATGTAGTAGTTAACGCTTTCCACGCGGCAGGCGGCTGCAGACGACATTCCAAAATTTCACAAAATGTTTCAAAAATGTCAAAATTATTGAATTCTATTACTATATTTGGAATCACCATGAGAAATGCATTGAATTAAGTACAAACATGCCTATTATTGGTTCAGTAATCCTTTAAATATACTCTGAAAATTACGAAAAGGTTTCGGAAAATTCTGTTTTGTAATGGTAAAATTAATAGCCGCGTGGAAAGTGTTAAAGGACAGTCTGGTCTTAATTGATATTAAATATCATATTGTGAATAATTCTTTCTGCTCTATTTAAACTATTTTAGAAATCAGTGACCTTGAAAGTTTATGGGAAAATACAGTTTTTGGTATTTAGCTGTGATTTGATAAAATAAAATAAACTCATTATTCCACCCACATTTACAGGATTTTACAGTCAATTCTGTATGATTTCATTTGTATTTATTTTCATTTGTAGATCTACTGCAATCACGAAGAAATTAACACTATAGCACAATAAATAAAGAAAGACAGATTCCACCAGAAAACGACTGCTGTTGAGTGTCGACGATCAAACGTAAATATTGAAAGCACCCGCATAGAAAATCAGTCCTCCCCCGGAATCCCCCCGAGTTTGGACATGTCCTTGAGTAACTACTAGTACTTGCCCAGGAACTAAAGCCACTACGCCTATATAAAGACCGTCAATGCTGGCTACCCTTCAGTTGTGTTTCGAAACGTATTGAAGATCAGACATCGAGTACCTTAGCTCTCTCTTATGTATACCTGCCTTCATTAAACAATATTACCAACGCTAGCTTCAGATATAATTACTTTAATCAGCATCAGATCTGATATTTTGTCATCTCAAATTGGAATTGCACTGTATTAAGGATGCCTGCGTGTGACGCCAAATCCGACATGTTTTCTGCACCGTTATTATATGAAGAGGTAAGTGGATATTAATTAAGATGTTTTTCTTTAATTTTTATTAATTTCTATTTTCTTCATTTTTTTTTAATAGAGCAACCGTTGTCAAAATTCAATTTAAGTTAGATCAGGAAAGGAAGTCCCTTTAGCAATAGCATGTTTAGTATACCAGGAATTCCCAGTTCGGAAATTCCTGGTCAAAGTTGTTAGTAAGATGAAGTTCTTTTTCTTTCCATTGATTGGGTTTTTCATTTGTTATTTTTTATATTCTTAATTCTTTTTTAAATTTGTTAATTTTATCCATTTTGTGCTGTTGTTAATTTTAATATAGTAATTGTTCAATATCAAGTTAATTAAGTCGAATCCCCTGTCGAATCAACATTTAATCGAGATGGTTTAAATTCTTTTGCAAACACTGCACAGTCTACACGACAATAGTGCAAATGGCGTAACATTGTAAATGTTTTAAAGTGACGCAACACCACGGACGACCGGCGCTTTGAATATTGTTATAGAAGGATGTCCAGGGATATTAATAATTATGGGATAAGAAACTCCAGATCTGTGCCTGTAATCAAATTGGTTCATGTACACAGCGCCCTCTTTAACAGTTGCGACATGCCGCATAAGGCAAGCAGTGGTTGGCTTCGACCATGTTATAGCGCCAACTAGACCAGTTACGACAAACTATTAAGGTCAAGAGAATCGGGGTTTTATCTACCATGTTACCTACGCCTGAGGGATGTCTTCCCGACTAAATACTGACTGAGTATAGTATTCACTATCGAAGTGATTAGGCCGGGTGATTATGTAACTCCCGATGGTAACTGGATCACGCACTTTTATGACAGCTAGCACACCCCATTGACTTTATGTGGCGATCATTTCGATCGGTGTTCAGGACTCGAAAGCGTATACCAAGGATTATTTAAGTGGGTTAAATATACCCAGTTATATTGATTCTTTTCATCACGAGAAACTATGGAATACCATGTGAGCCCCGCGTGGCTTGATCACGAAATAATCCCGTGATATAAGAATGGTATCCACTCCAGTCCGGGGGGGGGGGGGGGACATATTATACAGTTTTTATATAGTAGGCAACGTAATTCAATGTGCAATATTTTGTCAAGTCTTAAATTGTTAAACATGTGTTAAAAGTTTATTACTTGATATTGAACTGGGAAATTAATTTGAATGCAGTTTCATAACTTTAATTCTTAATAAATTCGGACGTGAAGTCTGAATTATTTAAATTTCTTTCGCTTCATGCATTTGCGTAATAATTCGTTCGGGTTGGTGAGGTGTGTGATTTGTTCAAAGCAGGGCATTACACGGTGTAATGCCTTGTTCAAAGTGACACGGCACTTTCGGCAATATCAGATAAGGCTTAAATGCTAATATCCATGCAGAGGGCAATTTCCACATTTAACGCCTTCGAACAGCAGAATAAGCACGTATACAGGAGTGTACCAAAACAAACACCACCGCAACACTTTTTGTCAAGTTCTGTACCCTTAAAAGGTGAACCAAAATGGCCCGGTGATTCAAGTATATTTTTATTCGATGGGGTATGTTTAGAAGAATATAATGCAAAAAGAAGTTCTTTAAATATTGTCCAGGGGAAAAGATATACCTAAAATCATCATAATTGTCAGTTGTTGTTTTTTAGTGTGGGAGGAACAGTATACGGAGACGCGTTATTACGTAACGGGTGCCTATCCCAACTCGGTAATGGTCCGGGTCGGCAGCCGATGAAAAAAACGCAGTAAAAGTAAAATCTTATAATTATTATTCATATTTATTACTACTACACAGATAAACAGCAATGTCTCAGTTGACGACATCAACACCCAGGATATTCCAGCAACATTCGCTGGGAAGTCAGTTCTCATCACAGGGGCCACGGGGTTCATTGGTAAAGTTCTGGTGGAGAAGATCCTTCGAGATTGTCCAGATGTCAAGAGACTTTATCTGCTCATCAGACCTGGCAAGAAAGGCGACACCATTGAACAGAGGATCAAAGATATGACTAGCTTAAAGGTAAATTATAATTACTATCATTGTCATTCAAACTTCTAAAGTGTTATAGCATGGAAAAGGTGAACTTTAGTTCAATACTGGAACATAAAAGATTGCTGAGTATCGGTCGATACTGGTACGATTTTACTGTTCCAGTATAGGGCGGTACTGGTACACGTGATACCAGTGAGATTTGTCCCAGATATTGAACGATACAATTATGTTCCAGTATCGCCCGATACACAATACTGGAACAGTAATGTGTGCCAGTATCGGCCGATACTGGAACACTGACTTTGTACCAGTATCGAAGGGTACTGGGTGTTCCAGTATCGGACGATAATAGTACAGTCCAGAATCTGGGACCTAAAGTACACTTTTTCCGGCTTCTTGTCTGGATAGATTGTGATTTCTAATTATATAATTCTATATCAAAATACATAAACAATTATTTTTTATTTATTTTAATTTTTTTCTTGCTACATGGTCACAATGCCCTTACATATTTGTCACAATGCCATGACATAATTGTCACAGTTACGTAACAACAGAAATAGCGCTGTAAGCACTATTGACGTGGGGTGGGGATGTCATCTAATGGCACATTTTAGGAGAGAAAGGATTACTTTCTCAAGTTCGTCAATAGCGGGCGGTATAATCCAAGTTTGCTTTGCTGTTATTGCTATGTCTTTTATTACGGGTTACAACAGGAAATTGTAACGTTACCAGAAATGTAAAACACACACATAAAATGTTCATGCATTTTATATGGAAATTCCATTATATACCAAGAAGAGATGTTACGGAAATAACGCATTTAATATGGCAACAATAACATAACACCATAGATTACATACACAATTGCCTAAAATATCAGTATATGAAGAGGTATTTTGCAAAAGGGCCTACATCCACTTTGGCTCTTATTGAGAAAAAGTCAAAAAACTGTTTCTAAATATTCAAGTTGAGCAATTGAAAAACTGAATGGATTATGAAAGAGGTACACTACATACTAATTGAAATTGAAATAAATTTTAAATGTGCTAGTTTTATTTATTTTTAAATAATGTTTACATTTTTTGAAAATTTGGATGTAGGCCCTTTTGCAACAAAACTCCATCTGTTTGTACATAAAAGAAAAAATACCACACACAAAAAATCATTTATTTTAATCATTTCAAATAAATAAGTTTGATATTGAAATGTATAGGTCACAATCATATGTTTCAAGGAAATAAAGTCATTTTTTTCAAAAATACCTACATCTCATTGTAAACAGCCATTGAAGTTGTTGTTTTGTTGCAAAAGGGCCTGAATCCCGATTTAATTCTGGATACAGGCCCTTTTGCAACAAAACAACAATTTCAATGGCTGTTTACAATGAGATGTAGGTCTTTTTGAAAAAAATGACTTTGTTTCCTTGAAACATATGATTTTTCCCTATACATTTCTATATCAAACTCATTTTTTGAAAAAATGCACCATAGCCCTTTTGCAAAATACCTCTTCATATATTAGCACCTGTAAATATAGGTGCAATTGCAACATAAATTTGTGTTCTTATTTATGTTCAATAAAAATATTGAGGGTGTGAGTGAGGCAGAGGGACTATTTATTAACAACGCGTAGAATACAGAAATACCCAATTCCAAGCTTACGATTGGTTAAAATATTGTCCAGAGTATAAATCCAACCAATCAGGTTCAGTGTAAGAAAGGTAATCAATACTTCCAATATTTATTTTTTCTCACCCACTTATAAACAGCTGTTTCAGAGACTAAGAGAATCTCAACCGGATTTCGAGGACAAGATTATCCCCATCAAAGCCGATCTGTTGAAGCCTAAGCTTGGTCTCAGTACAGCTGATATTCTGACGTTACAAGCCGAAGTTTCTATAGTATTTCACGTGGCTGCAACCATCAAATTCAACGAAGTTCTCAAGTAAGCATCTATTTTCCCTTACCTGAGACTCTAGTACAGGGTATGTCAAAAAAAGTGTCCCATGTTAAAGATGATTTTATTTTGGCCATGATGAATATAACAATTATTCGCAAAGTACTAATAATCTTGTAAAGCAATCTGCAATGTGCCATAAGATTTCAAACATTGCAAAATTGGCGGCCATCTTGAATTTTCGGGGGGAGCGTGTTGGCGCAGCGGTAATTCCCTCGCCTCGCACCAATGAAGTCCGGGTTCAATTCTGTGCACGGCCGGGCTTTATGCATTTGGTTTATCACGATCCTTGCACGCTCTCGCAGATTTTCTCCGGGTTCTCCGGTTTCCTCCTGCTTTCTTGGGGAGTTGCTCTGAAAAATGGTGGATGTTACAATCTAAGTGCGGATAGGTTTGCGCCTGAATTGGCAGCACCCTAGTTGATGCGATCTGATTCTGATGATTCGCCAGTGGCATCAAAATTACAGCGCTTCGATCAATCTTGGAAAGGCGCTTTATATAAATCCCGATTATTATTATTATTAAAACTATTTCTAATCGCCGTTTTCAAATGAACTATGAAAAAAGTGTGTTAAGTTTAGTTTGTCATCAATTTGATTCCATTTCGGTTGGGACAAAGTGCTTTTTCTTTCAAACAAGTTGGCTCGATATCATAAAATTCATACGTTTAACTATCTGAATCATTTATGTTTCATTATAGACTATCCGTGCAGTTAAATGTGCTAGCGGTTCGTGTGCTCCTAGAAATATGCAGAGGAATGAATTTACAGGTAGGTGAATGCCATAAGGCTCTATCTGCCTCATCATGCTCATGTTAGTTGTTTAAATACCGGTTATTTATGTGTTGAGCAATTGGTATAATAAGTGTTACTGTAAAGAGCAGCTATATTACAGATGGTCTTTTTGTTCAGATTCTTAGTGATATGAAAAGCCCCCCCCCTGGTAAAAAGGTCCACTTTTTTGGGGAAGGTCCACTTATGACCAAAAGTCGCCCCCCCCCCCCCCCCTGAAAATAGATTGTTCGCTAGCGAACAGTTTATTTTCACTCTATTTTCACTCTAAAACATGATTTTGAAGTAAATAGGAATCGTATCGCTCTGTAATTCAGAATATATTTATGATTTATGATCAGAAATGTAAATCTGCTAGAAAATCTACATTCTAAAAAATGTACAGAGTGAAATGAGACAGACTTTGTTCAAATAGCTGTTATTTTGCAACAGTAAGGTTATTTGTAACGATATTTTCAACATAGATGGACAAGATCATATTGTTGATGAATATTGAAAAATATATTTTTTTAAATCTACAGAATTATTTTAAAAAATGGCTTCAAAAAACTGTCAACGCTTTATTGAACCACCCTGTATAGGCTATAGAGGAGAATCGTTCGTGTTTGGTCTCTCAAACCAAATACCTTGCTCAAACACTAAACTCAAATCTATTATATACATAATAGGTTTTTAATCCTAAGAAGAAGAGTAGGCCTACGATATAGCAATGTTTGGTAATTAGTCGCTTATTATCCTGACAATCTACAAATGTATCATATCAGAGCGATATAAATTACATAATACAACTGTCCTAATTAATATAATATGTAGGTCTTAAAACACTGTGACCTCGTATAGACTGAAAATAGTTAAGTTAGGTATTTCGACATTGCTTGATAGGCAGGCCTATAGGATTTTTATCAATTGCATAATCGTAATTCCAAATTGAAATCGGTTTTTAACAATCTCGTAGAAGATCATTGGTATTTTGGCGATTGCATAATCCGAATTTCAAACTCATTAATAAGCTTAAATCGTCATACCAAGTTATTCATTTACCAAAACGGTTTCACACACACTTTGAATGATGTAATAAACGTGATGTATATTAAATAGCATTGAGTATTTTTTTTAAGTAATCAAAATCAAGATCCACAATGTATTATGTTCATTCTTCTTGTTCACAGGCGTTTGTACATGTGTCCACGGCGTACTCCAACTGCCCCTCCAAACACATCGAAGAAAAAATTTACGCTCCACCAGTTGACCCGTATCGTCTGCTAGACGCAATGCAGTAAGTTTTACCATAGTTTTACCGTCAAAATAACATTTTATGGAAAACACTCTTAAGAATTCTTGTAAAAGCTGAAAAACAAATTGTGAAATCGAAGTGAAATTTGTTGAAACAGGCCGGAAATGAAAAGAAAACCGGTAAGCTTAACGCAATGTCGTGTAAATTGTTTCTACTCGATTGTTTCTACCGGCCGATTTGGTTTCAAAGCAGTATTTTGATTGGTTACTCATAACATTATATCATCTAATGAGCCAATCTGGGATGCTGTAAGAAAGGTACTAGTGCTACAGCGAGTCAACATACAGAGAAATAGACGCACTGTTTTGATTGGTTACTCAGAGGGTTATATCATGCAATTAACCAATCAGAGAGACTGTAAGAGTAGTGCCCAGGGGATTAACATTGATCATGATTGAGGCTATATCTTGCGAGACGTCACGTACGGAATAAACCGTGTACTACTACAACACATTTTAAATTGTTATGAGCATGCGCACAACAGTTACGGGACGTCTAGCAAGACATTGCCATGATCATGATGATTGATAAGTATTGAAATCATGAATGTCAAATAGCTGAATATGTCTATAAATATACCGGTTTGAACCTGCGATACCAATATTTTAAAGAATTTTATGAATTCTGTGATTATCCTTTTACTCGAATATGCCGAAACTCACAAGTCTTAGTTTTTGCTTTGACAAGACCATACATTTTTATTTGAAAGGTTGGAACCTTTTGTCGTCACTGTGTGATAATTTGTGAAGGTTTGCAACAGGAACTACGCAAAAGTCGGCAATTTTAGATTAATTATCGTTATTTCTGTGTACCTTTCCAGATGGATGTCAGATGACGTCATAGAAGCAATAACACCCGCCCTTATCGGCAAATGGCCCAATACGTACGCCTTTACCAAGGCGTTGGCTGAGACCGTAATACGCAGCGAGAGCTTGGATATGCCTATCTGTATCGTCAGACCGTCTATTGTAGGAGCATCGTGGAAAGAACCATTCCCGGTAAGTAATACCCATAGCCAAATATAGCCGGTTACCGGGAGGTCTCTGGGAGTCCTCCCGGTATTTTCACATGCAAATTAGGTCCCCAGAACCCAAATAGGTGGGAACTCGTCTCCAAAATTGGTGGTTCCGGGAAACTCTTCTCCAAAACTGGTGGTTCCGGGGAACTCTTCTCCAAAACGAGTGGTTCCTGGGAACTCTTCTCCAAAACTGGTGGTTCCGCGGAACTCTTTTCCAAAACTGGTGGTTCCGGGGAACTCTTCTCCAAAACGGGTGGTTCCGGGGAACTCTTCTCCAAAACGGGTGGTACCGGGGAACTCTTATCTAAAACGGGTGGTTCCAGGGAACCCTTTTTCTAAAACTGGTGGTTCCGGGGAACTCTTCTCCAAAACCGGTTGTTCCGGGGAACTCTTCTCCAAAACGGGTTGTTCCGGGGAACTCTTCTCCAAAACTGGTGGTTGCGGGGAACTCTTCTCCAAAACTGGTGGTTCCGGGGAACTCTTTTCCAAAACTGGTGGTTCCGGGGATGTCTTTTCCGAAAGAGATCCATAGACCCTTGACTGTGTTGTTACTATAGTTGACACTAAAGTTTTCCCGTATTAACCTAAATACATGTAAATAGTTACTATCGATTGTGTCGTCTCACTTGGGCAGTGATTTGGTCCGGCAAATAATTTGGCATAGTTCGCTACTAGACTACTTCTTGAAATGCCTACAACGATAAGACTTTGAATGATATCTGACCATTTTAAAATTATATTTTCTTTTGTTTTATATGTAGGGATGGGTCGACAACCTTGCAGGAGCGACCGGTATCTTCGTTGCGGTAAGTAACATTTGACTGACTATACATTGACATTATTTTCCAACTAAAAAACATTGTTATTGCTAACCAAAGTTATTCATACCACCAATAAGCTATCATTGACTATATGCGATATTCAATGCCGTTTTATTTCGTAATGTAGCCCAAGAGACGTCATGTTTTCCAATGACGACACTTTACCAATAAAGTCCACCACTGCAAATTCAAAAGGCTAAAATTCCCGCATCTTGCAGCGTCCTCGAGTTCGCCAAAAATCGAGAAAAAAAACACCCAACACTTTTATTTAAGAATAAACAAATATTAACCTTTGACCTAACTAAATTTGCATATTATTCTCCGATACAGGGTTGTAAAGGTCTACTGAGAAGCATGCTTGGCAACCGTAACATGGTGGTTGATCTCACACCGGTAGATTTTGTAGTCAATACATTAATTACATCTGCGTGGCATACAGCAGTTACAAGGTAGGTTTACGATATAGCAGGCTATACCGATATGAAGCGGGTACTCGCTATTTATAAAGCGGGCACTCTCTATTTATGAAGCGGGCACTGTCTATTTATGAAGCGGGCACTCTCTATTTATGAAGCGGGCACTGTCTATTTATGAAGCGGGCACTCGCTATTTTTGAAGCGGGCACTCGCTATTTATAAAGCGGGCACTCGCTATTTATGAAACGGGCACTCACTATGTATGAAGCGGGCACTAGCTATTTATGAAGCGGGCGCTCGCTATTTATAAAGCGGGCACTCGCTATTTATAAAGCGGGCACTCGCTATTTATGAAGCGGGCACTCGCTATTTATGAAGCGGGCACTCGCTATGTATGAAGCGGGCACTAGCTATTTATGAAGCGGGCACTCGCTATTTATGAAGCGGGCACTCCGGGCACTAGCTATTTATGAAGCGGGCACTCGTTATTTATGAAGCAGGTACTCTATTATTTATAAAACTAGCACACGCACTTTAATATGAAACGGCCACCCGCTAAATGAAACAAGAACTCTCATAATATAAAGCGGGCATTGTCTGTATGAAACGGGCACTCTCCCCATGCAGTCATTCCATGGACATAACTCCTATACCGACAATGTCATGACCCACGCTCTTAATATCAAACAAATTGAAATTAATTTCAACACGAAACATTGAAAAGATAAAATAGACGAAAAGAATAAAATGAAAAGATCATTATTACATTAGAAGATAATTATCAATTTGATATGATATGACCAAACTTTGTATATTAATGTTGAAAAGTTATACCAAAGTATGTCAAATGTATCTATAATGTGAAATTGTAGGTCAGTGTCTTACGATAAATTATCATCATTTCTGTTATTTTGATTTCAGACCCACAGCTATTCCAGTAATCAACTCAGTGTCTAGTCCAGTAAATCCTATAAAGTGGAAGCGTGTCTGTAAGTATTTTCACCAAAAGGCAGCAATTGGTTTAGATTTGATTTCAATATTTTGTTATCAATTATAGTTGCCGCATAGTGCTTTATTCCATTTTTGACACTAACTATGTTGCTGCTTTTTACCAGACGATCGGAATCGAGGGGTTACAACCAGAAGGACTTAACTCACTTTTTGATCAATTTGAGATATTGGATATATTGGTACCAAAACTAGGATTAGGACCATGGTCTTCCATAGGGGGTGTACGGATCTCAATGAAATAACCATGTCAAATATCAATCTCTTCAATATATATGTTCCAATTCTAGACCTCCGTAATTCTACACCTTTATCCCGATTCTAGACTGTAGGCCTATTCAATATATTGACCCCAATGGCCGCCCATACATATGTCCTTCCGGCGATTGGGGATACTTCAGTCAAGAATCGTTTTGCTGGCTTGTAATTTGTTTTCTAAATTTCTTAATGAAAATTCGGAAATTCGTACTCATGAATCTTAGGAGATCTAAATTCTTTACTAAATTTGTTTTACTCTGTGTTTATATATTTTACAGCGCAGTATGTGTTGACGCAGGCTCATCTTTTGGAGCAGCCTCTTCGGAGCGCAGCCATACCGAAGCATATCTACACCGAAAACAGGTTGGTTCATTAGACTCTATGTCGCCCTCTAACGTCACTATCTTGGTAGACGCCTATAGTGCATGTACATAAAGGGTTCAACAAAAGAAAGTATACCACTTTGTTTATGTCATTTTGAGTAACATTCAATTTTGTTTTGACCATACAGGCTAGATAGGCATTTAGATGAATCTTTTAGGCATAAGTTGATACCAAATGTGCCCCCTAACAACAAAGATAAACCATGATTAGCACCATTTAAAGAAAAAAAATCTTATTTTCAAAAGTCTCATTTCCAATACACAGCACGAAAAGAAAGGACCAATTGTTAACACACACATATACCGTATTTACTGCCATGCACTTTAATGTCAGAATTAAATATCCCGCATAATGTCGTACGACCCAACGCATTTGCACTGTGCGATCGATAGCCCCGTCAATCCTGGCTATACACACACACCCCCACACCCACAGAGACCCCAACTGGTCCTTTCTTCTCGTGCTGTGTATTGGAAATGAGACTTTTGAAAATAGGATTTTTTTTCTTTAAATGGTGCTAATCATGGTTTATCTTTGTTGTTAGGGGCAAATTTGGTATCAAATTATGCCTAAAAGATTCATCTTAATGCTTATCTAGCCTGTTTGGTCAAAAAAAATTGAACGTTACTCAAAATGACATAAACAAAGTGGTATACTTTCTTTTGTTGAACCCTTAATGAGTACAGCGCCAGCGACCGTACGGTAATATTGAAGACCGGGGATGTTACAGTAGTCTATGTGCTTTTCCGGTGTTTCTAGTATTATAATTTAAGCGCGCATGTACGATGCAAAAAGCACGAAAATTGATGTTTGGTGAAAGTTAAAGGAAATAAGCAACGTTAATCGGTTTAGATCCATTCTAATGGTGTTGGTGTCGTGTAATATTATGTGAAAGCTGTGTAATTTATTTAAATAAAATATCTTCTTTATAAACAAAAAAACATTTAATACAGACAAACGGTAGATATTGTCATTACTGTATATTCAAATTTTCCAAAGTAAAACATTGTTTTGTAAATCAAGAATATAATTTCACCTGATGAATTTCACTTCAATCTATCGCTTTGTTTCATTCAATGTTAACAATAGCCTATTGTATGTTGTTTCATTATACAGGGCCATGCATACATTTCGGAGCTTTACGGGAGCAAAGGTGCCATGTTATATCTTAGATATGGTTTCTAAACTCCAAGGAAAGAGACCAAGGTAAGCATTATACAAAACAGATTTTCCAGAATCCTTTCCCAATTTTCAAGATCTATCTCAAGGACTACTGAACCAATACTAGGCATGTTTGTACCTATTTCAACGCTTTTCTCATGATGATTCCAAATATCGTAATGAAATTCAATAATTCTGACATTTTTTAAACATTTTGTGAAATTTTGGAATGTCGTCTGCAGACCCTTTGCCGCGTGGAAAGTGCTATGACTAGACTCGGATCAGACGGTGGTGTCCAAGTAACAAACAACTGCTGTCGTTGTTGATATAAACAAAATACAAGGTTCCGCTTAAAACAATCTGGGGGTTTTCCTGCAACTCAATGGTATCTTACAAGGAATTAACGTTCAATTCCAGCCTTTCCAGCAACTCTTTTCTAGCAATTAGGCTTTCGCGCAAACATTCTTTCACGCAGAAAAAAAGCTATATGAAGCTTTTTAGTGAATCTCGGATATGATTTTCATTTTCTGGAAGACGACCTTTTCATAGTCAAAAACTATACGTAGTCTCATCAATACTCTGAATTAATTAGTCACTGGTTTAATTGACACTAGAGGGCACAATGGATTGGATAAACTTTCCCAAAATGCTTTAAAAGTTTTTCTAAATAGCTGCTTTAAATTTATTTCCCCTCAGAATGGTCCGCATTTATGACCAACTGGATAAAGCCGTCGATACTCTCGCCTACTTTGCCAGTAATGAATGGCAATGGGATAGCAACGAGTTGACCAAGCAGAGCATGTGCATGCAGAAACAAGACAAAAAGGTAAGATAGAATATCAAGAATAGGCAACATGGTTTTTTTACGAATTCCCGGGGGGCTCAATTTTGATCTCGCCATTTTAAAAGATGGCGGCCAAACATGGGAAGCCAGTCCCCGGTGGATGCAGGAGACCCGCACTTCTTTCTTCGTCCCATCAGGATATTTGGCTTTTAATGTAAATATTTTTAACGAAAATTCATGAAAGGTAAAATCGTCCTCAATGATACGCACCAGTGATAGAATCTCAATACATTAATCCCCTGTATCAATAGTGTGAATGAGAAATTGAAGCAGGTGAGTGTTTTGTAATCTGGTCATTGGTACGTAATCTGGGAGACGGTCTCACCTTTACAAAAACAATAACCCAAATTCTGAGCCATCACATTGAAACTCTGATGATCTTAAAAGAACTCAACAAGAGACTTAGTAAGGAAGCCCTGCAAAATAAGTACGTATGGCTCATACGTATAAGTGACTTGTACGTAAGACTTATACGATAGGTACCAAAGTAATAGTTTGCATCATTAGATAATGGTCCATGTTTCGTCTGTTTTATCCGCAGACCTTTGATATTGACCTTCGACCTATGGAATGGCCAAAGTACTTTGAAAATTACATAGTCGGTGCTAAGCAACACATACTTAAAGAAGAAATGTCGAGGTTGCCAGTCGCCAGGAAACAGCAGCAAAGGTAGGCCTAATGATTTGACGAATCTTCATTTGTCAAATTTTGAGTCAAAATATAATATATATATCAAAAATGCAATCGAACGTCTGTTACGCTCATCCGGGGTTATGCCTTTGTATAAAAATGGTATACGAAAATATAGGGAGGACCTGACCTCACCATCTGCGCGACAAAATATACTTTAATTAAAGACCTTTTTCATGCCATAGGCCTAATCATCATGTTTTAAAGCAACTTTCGCAGGTTTTGAGTGTTATCTCTGCATTCCTCGTGTGCATGTCGTGCAGCCATCAATCTCCAATGTCAGCTTCTGCACGACAACATCCACCAGATAGTGCAATTAACATTGTGATTCTGCGTGACAAAAAAAATACTTTAGACCTTTTTCCTGCCAAATCATCATGTTTTAATGCAATTTCGCCGGTTTTAATTGTTATCTCTGCATTATACTCGTGCGCAAGTCGTGCATCCACAAACATTTCTGTTTCTGCACAACAACATTTTTACTTAAGACCTCTTTTCATGCCATATTTTAATGTTTTAATGCATTTTTGTTATTTCTTTTTTTATTATCAACTTTCCAGGATACGACAAATCGAGTGGACCGTCCTTATCGTCATGCTTCTCCTGCTCGTCTGCTTTGTCATGTTTCTATATTCATTTTTTACAATATGATCATTCTCCATCAACTGATATCATCATAATCACGACGTCACTTACAGATGTTGCCAAACCCACGGTAGAGTGTCCCAATTCAGACAAACAATTATATAGATTCTATACTCTATAGCGAAGCATCAATTTCTGTAATTGGGCTCTTGTGCCACCTCTGCACTTCATGGTTGGGCTACTTTTCGCTAAAACATTTAGTCGTGAATGGGGTAAACTCTACATTGTACTACTACTTTCGCTGCTATTCCGGCAACACTGGGAGACAAACCGACGATGGACGAAGTTTATGATGAGTCAATTTTTCAAATCAAAAATGGTGCTATGTATATAAGTCTACATTATTTTGTACTAATATGTAAAAAGACGGTATTAATATATGAAAATATATTAATTAATAGAAAAAGGTATTCATGAACACTTTCCACGCGGCTATTAGTGTTACTATACAAAACAGGTTTTCTCAGAAACCTTTCCCAACTTTCAAAATTTTATCTTAAGAGTACTTAATTTAATGCATATCACATTGTGATTCCAAATATGGTGATGAAATTAAATAATTTGAACATTTTTTAAACATCTTGTGACATTTTGGGTCTGTCGTCTGCACTCGACCGACTGCCGCGTGGAAAGTGGTAAAGGTTGGTCACCCAATCACATCAACTATTTCCCATCGAATTGCGATTTTGATATAAGAAAATCCATCTTTTTCCAATAACATCTGCAAAAAAATGGTGAATTACCTCTAAAAGTGGTTTGCTATTTCAGAAGATTGTTTAATGTTCAATGGGAATTGAAATGAATTTGGTCCTATCATGAAAGCCACTGGAACAATTCTACTCACAAATTGTGAATAACTGTATTTATGTAGAAATTGTCGTGTCTGGTCACCCACCTTTGAAGAGGATTTTTTTTGCCAGCCGACACGCTTAAAAGTCGGGTGCCCTCAACGTCGAACTTTTCTTTCTATATACTTGTATAACATAATATACACAAAAGAGGCTAACATCCTTTACGTAGTATTTCTATATTCCAACTCCATTATTATGATTGTAGAATTTCGTAAAGGCACACACTTTAGAAATAGGTAGTTAAAAATAACCCCTTTTCAGGGAGGGTCAACATGCATAGACTGAAAAAAGGGTTAAATATGACTCTTTTTCTAATATTTTTACTCTTTTTCTGTTATTTTCTTTGTCAGTCGTTGCATAGTTTACACTGAAAAATGGGGTTACCTGCATGGGCGATTCAATTTGAAATGTTCACTCCCTGTGTGGAAAATTAAGTATCATGTCTTCCATACGGGGTGTTTGAATTTCAAATGGCCACATACGGCAAATACGAAAGTGAAAATCCACGGCGAATATCACATTTAAGCGCGCGAGCATAAGATTAACAAAAGTGCACAGATTTGACTAAATAAAACCATTTCAAGTGAATCTCCCCTACGAATTTGAGCCCAAAAAATAAAAATAAAAACCGCATTTCGCATTTGACTTTTCAGGCTTGCTACTGGAAACGCTTGTCATTTATTTTGGCCTAACTATCACATACTTAAAATTAATAAGTAAAACCTTTCGAATATTGTCGACCTCGATAATTTTATTTTTCAATCAACTTATATTATTAGGAAAACTTCAACGGATCCATACGTAGTCCGTAATGATAGACAGCTATACACACATTATAGTGTTATTTTACATGTTTTATTTAATTAGTTGTAGCAGGGAAGGTGACCTTTCCTGGTTGTACATAAATGTTTCATACGTACGTCCATTAAAATAAAGAAAACACAAGTATTATATTGAAAACATTGTTTGTGTATTGATTTATGCATTCTTATTCATGCATTGGTTCGTATTATACCTATATGGTGTATAAAAAAAAGGGGTAACTATACAGGTAATAGATGGGCTTCTAACTCTAAAAATATATATCCTACCTAAAAATATTAATTTATAAAGTTGTTGAAAATTTATCTTCTTTAATATGAGATATTGCATGCTAGGATCGGGTGATTATTAAGGAAGTGACACTCCCAAATGTAAGGTGAAGTCCGATTTTAATTTTCACATTATTATTTTCTACACGCAGACCCATCTACGGGTACCTTATCGATTACCGGTAGTGCAATTGGGAATGCATGCGCAGGTTGGACAGTCGGCCGTATTGTTCCAATTGATCAATACGCCACACACACGCTACCTGTCATATTCTCCCCCGTGTTGAAATGTAAAATGTGAATTTGAAATTGTGACTTTACCGTTCATTTTGGATTGTCGCTTCTTAAAGGGGCGTGTACATCTCAAGTGTTTGTCCTGGACAAAAATCACATGACTCCCTACGTATCTGAGTCTCCGTGTTTCCATGTAATACCCATGGTGCAATAGATTTGCCGCGCCGAATTCCAATCGAAAAAACGTAATGGCCAACATTTTATGTACGAACGAAATACTAAGGTGTCTAGAATCGTTTCGAAAAGTAGTGTTATGCATTATAATGAAATCAGAATTACAATCTCCTTCAGCATATAATCAACTTTTGGGCGATAATCCTATGTTAAAAACGCACAACAATCGAAATATAAAGCATTTTAGCCCGCATTTTTGCCCCGATTCATGTGATATTCGTATTTTGAACTTTATGTATTTTATTTTCTAAATATCTATGTGTAGTCTTCATTAGCTCAGTCGGCAAAGCGCCGGCTTCATAATCATGAGGTCAGTGGTTCGAATCCTAGGATTGTTATACTTTTTTCTGTTTGTTATTTACACTTTATTTTTAGAAATTGACAGGATTGCATATCGTTCGCAATATTTATTGAATGTTGAATGATATTTTTTTCTTCTTTTGCAATTTCACTGCGATAAAGAATACCCTATAAATATATTGTGTTGACTATTCCGTTCAATTGAACTATGGAGACCCTAGCTAGTCTATCAATGAACATGATTTGCAAAGGCCAATTGTTATGTAAATAAGAATCCAATCGGCTAATATGTCCTTGAATCGATTTTCTTATTTCCTA
>CM069459.1:48640517-48893515 GCA_035610835.1 Ophiura sarsii | reverse complement strand
CATAATTCCGTTATTATTTCAATCAATTACAAAATAGCCCACAGTAGCTATAATGATATTGAACAGGAGACTATTGAGTGAAAGATCAGTAAATTGATATTACTCTCATCTGGTCATAATATAGTCAACATCTCTTTGAACAAAGCACTATACACTATTAGCCTTAAGTCATTGCATTAATTCACATACATGTATAGACTAATCAAATAGATAGTCAAATGCTTCAATCCATTCATCAAGTGCAGTTTGTCCTGTCCTCCTCTTTTCTCTTCAAGTATACGAGCCTGAAGCAGTCAGCTATCTCTTTTGAACATGTTGAAGCCAAAGAAGATATTAAAGACACCACCACAATGCATTGCGTTTTTGCAAAATGCCCTAATTTTATAATCTCCAATTTGTCTGTTCCCATAGTGCCATATGCACACAATCATGGCTTCATATAGCGCGTTCATCGTTGGAGCTCTTAAGTCTTAGGTCTAAATCTTAGGTTCTAGTTTACATCAATGAATACATGTACATTAGTTATCAGTGTTCCTTTTCCTTTTTGCTCGACAAATGCATCGTGTGAAAAAAAGCCTTAGTTGGCTGGCTTTCGCGCAATGCATTGTGGGAAGACCTTAAAATCTACTTTGATGTTGGAGCAGTCATCCAGCTCTTTGGCTCTCAATAATACTATACAGCCTACTTCATGGACATTCTGTGATCTGATTTTTGACCGTGATAGCTTGACTATTGAGCGAGACACTGTGGGCAGTTATGAAGGTTTGCCCACGCCTTCCTTCCCACGGGAACATCTTATAGCAGTTGCAGACATTCTCAGGCTCGGAGCAATGTAAATGAAGATGAAATGTCGCGGCATCTACTTATTTACCTGCAATATACTGAGCTGTAAACATCAGTCACTTATATTATAGGGTGGTTCAAAAAGGTTTTAAACATTTTTGGTTTTAATCTAATTGACTGTAATTGTTTTAATATCAATCAGTAGCCTGGGGTGGGGGGGGGGGGGGGGTGGGGGGGCAGGGGGACAGGCCTGTGATCGGGGGTCTATTTTTATATTATGTACATATAGAGTTTGTCATTTCATTTGGGGGCATCAGGGGGCGGGAAAGCCTTCTGGCAGGGGGGCTTGACCCCTGACCCCCTCTAGCTACGCCCCCCGATATCAATCTTTAATATTATATCAACAATAATTCATGCCTTATACTATCTTTGCTCAATGTCTAAGCATTTTTATTACAACAATGACTGCTGCGCATTATTAAAAATTAAAAAAAAGCGATGAACATGATTCACTAAGCCACTGTACTGTATATAACGTGATTATCCACCCCATGCGCCGTCTTCAACATTTCCTTTTCAATAGAATTTGCGCGCCAAGTTCATCATCATTATCCGCGGAATACCTAATGCAAGTAGCCTGAAGTAGGCTACTCCCCTTAACCCTTTCCACGCGTCAGGCGTCTGCAGACGACATTCCATAATTTCACAAAATGTTTGAAAAATGTCAAAATTATTGCATTTCATTAGCATATTTGGAATCACCAAGAGAAATGCATTGAAATATGTACAAACATGCCTAGTATTGGTCCAGCAATCCTTGAGATAGACTTTGAAAATTGGGAAAAGTCTGTTTTGTATAATAAGGGAGCGGGCATTATTTACGCCAGGGGGGGGGGAATGGAGGAGTTAAGGGGGGAACGCGAAAAAAAAATCTATACAGACAGGGGGGAACGCGAATATTTAAAAATCAACTGAGGGGGGAACGCGAATTTATTTTTTTACACGTGTGGGGAAAAAAATAATAAGGGGTTTAATAGGGAGGGGGGAACATCAACTTTTTTACCTGATGGATGGGGGGAACCTGAAATTTTTTTGGAAGACAAAGGGGGAACATGAAAAAATGTGGGGAAAATAGATGGAAATCCTCCATTCCCCCCCCCTGGCGTAAATAGTGACCGCTCCCTAATTATGGTATTCTAATAGCCGCATGGACAGTGTTAATGTGAATATAAATTGTGGAAAATACTGTTGCATCAAAGATCAACAAGTCCCCATAGAGATGTCAGCCAAATAAAAAGCTCACAAGGATGCAAGGAGGAGGCTTTATAGACGCAAGGAAAACAGTCTGTGTATCACGCTAACGCTAAGTATGGCAAGCCAAACAGTTCATAACGGGTTACTTTACGCTAAATCGCTACGGGGAAACATTCACAAAGCGTCACGGTTTAGTTTATCAGAATACATTCAGGTAATTGTCTCACTAAAATATTACGAACATTAATTCATTTTTTACAACGCTTTCCAATGTGGCGTCGATGAGAGGCCATTGTTAGTTATTATAGGGGAGGGGGGCCCCTGCCAAACAAATTAAGGGTAGGAGTGAATACATAATATTAGATATCGCGACCAACAATTCGGAACATCTGCATATATAAGGAGGCCCTTGGAAAGGGACATATTTTTGCGTCAAGAAGGTGCTATTTTGGGTATTCTTTTCAATCTAACCAAATCCTTATTTAGTTACATACCGCCGACGCTTTATAAAATGTTCACAGTGCGTTGTAAAATATTTCATTTTTGAATATATTGACGTTTTTAGATCACTTTTTGTTTGATCTAGTGAATTTGGATTCATGGATTCACACACCTTAAACGCTTTCATTATTAGCCACACGCCAATGTCATTAACCTTCCTCCGTGCGCAGACAAACAATTTCAATGGATGTTTCCACGATTATCGACTTGCATCCATTCACCATCAATCAACCTCCATCGTAATAATACTTCTTCATGAGCCAAAAGTTTACACAAAAATCGTTTATTAGATCGAAGATGTGCAATAACACTTGGCCCATTTTGTATAAAAAGTAGCCCGATCCCCGATTTACTGAAAAAATAACGTAATCCCATCACCGAAGCCTTTTTGTTTGATCATGCCACACTGTCAATATAGCAATACTGATGCACATCCTACTTTTTGTTAGCGAAAGTACTTCCTCACACAATTGACATTTTGTGATGAAATGACAGACATTTCCGTATTTTCTACTCGTCGTGCCCCGGTTCTGGCACAAAAGTGACAGTTAATTCAAAATGTCACTGGCCATACAGCGTCAACGCCATTTCATGCGATGTTCCTGGTAACGCTATCGATACATACATGAAGCCTCTTCGTAAGAAAAAGCTTCATGATCGATGTAAACTTGACGAGAATGGTGTGCATCTGATTGGATACCGTGAGAGTCGAAAAAGTTTCGGGTTACGCCACTATCAGTGGTCGATCACGTGCTGTGTATAGGAAAAGCAATCGTAGATACCTGGAACATTAAATGTTCGGCATGTTCAGCAGGGACGGCCGTAAGTTATTCGTCTACATGATGGTACCTGTATTACAAGTTTAGCTGGCAAAAGAAAAAGGAAACATCTTTCTTTCACAGGTAAATATTATATGGGCTAAATACGCCTAATATTAATAAGATTATCAACAATTTTGTCAATATCGGTTAGTGAAAAATACAAACAAAATTGACGTAATTGCCACTAGTGTCACTGACTGTCCGACTGACTGTATAGCCTTGATAAGGCAGATGGCCCCGTTTTGGTCTACCATATACATAAGGGACAGATCAGAAAGGTCAATTTGAAGTAAGAAGACCATTCTGTCCATTGACCATTGTTGACAAGCCACACTCTCGCGCAGCTGCATTCTCTGATAAAATCAAAGTATTTGTATACAGAGTCTTCCGACCGTCTTCATGCGCTGAACACTCCTTTCTGCAACGATTTTTAAATGTCAACAACATGACAAGAAATTGCGATTACGATGACAGATTGGGTTATTCCATTTGAAATCCATTTTTTGATGTTGATGTCTTCCACCGGGGGTGTATGGATTTCAAATGGAATAGCCCATTGCCAAGATCGATTAACCTAATTGTTTTTAAAGCTGGCCCGCTAACATGGCCGGCTAGTCAGACCTTTTGTGGTTAACTATGCTGGATCTTGGATCTTGAACTGCCTTTGAGCTATTCCAGTTGAAATCCATACACCCCCTATGGAAGACATGACCTTAATCCTCCACACAGGGAGTGTAGATTTCAAACGGAGTCACCCATGCAGCTAACCCCGTTTGAAATTACTAATAGATAACGGTAATGTCATCAAATGCCTTTTCATCAAAAGTTATTGGTAGTCATGCAGGTGTCAAAAGTTCTGCAATGGCGGCTCTGAGTAACATACAATCAATATCAATTGTTCAAAACACAGACTACCCTATAGTCAGCACATCTGCACTGCAAAATCAAGTGTTAATATTTGAACACTTTTATTAACACCTTAGAGTAACACTTAATTAACACGTTCATGTGTTAATGATGAACACGTTCAAGTGTTCATCATTAACACATGAACATGTTCATGAGTATCATCAGCGTTAACATAACTGTGCTGCCAGGCAATAACGTCTATGTTAATACTTCAACATTAATGTTATGTATTAACATGTTCATATATTAATAATATTTAACACTTTGACACGTTAATAAGAAGTAACACTTAATTAACACTTCATTGCGTTAATAACTTATTTTATTAATGCTACTGCTCACATTTTATCCCAAACGTGTAAAAAACTTTCATCAAATTCGGTTAGTTACACCATGGCAACCAGGGAACGGTAGTGGTATTATAGAGGGAGGGGGCGGGCATTGACCTTTTCATGTGTACTATGTTCTTGCTCAATGTACAATGTATATGGCATTAGTGAACAATGACTTGCCTTTAGCTATACATATGAGAACTTACGTATACAGATCAAAATACTTTCTATGGTGTTAAAAGCTGTTAAATGTATGTATCGACTTAAATTTTAAAAAAAAATAGGTTTAAATAAATAAAGGTGCAAATTAGCTCATTACCATAATTTAAAGGTTACAAACGAGCACCGGTGCTAATTTTTGTACCATTGAAATTATGCTAATTAGCTATTTCCACAATTTACTCGACTCATGTAAGGCCAGGTAAAATATGCAAATTAGCGATTACAGCCCAGGTAACATAATTTGGTTGTGTAAACGTTATATGAACGTCGTGATGAAGCCAGATGAGTGGGTGATTAAAAAAAATGATGTACCTAACTGCAACCTACAATCAAGGAAAAAAAGGTTGGCACACTTTGTCTTAATTACGGAAAAAACCCGCCCCTCTCCCCGGAGGCAATGTTGATCCGAGTCATATTATCAGAAGCCATGGTAGGTCCCCCAACATTGATTGATGGGGGATGGGGAAGGATATAAGAAAGGGGGAGACTTTTGCTTTCTATTAAACAGTGCTATGTCCCAAGTCTGATCTCAATTGCGAGCACAGGGATATTTGTAATAAGTTGCGTCAAGTGTGCCAACTATTATTTTCCTTGATTGTCTGAGCGAAATCCTAAATTCACCATGTGGGATTGGTTTTTTGGCTATAACTTTAGAACCAAATGCCCGATGCTAACGAGGTTTTGCATGATTATTGTAGGGTATATTGTCAACATTTCCAAAAAGTTACAAGTATCAATTACGTCATTTAGGGATTGGTCAGTCAATACTTAGGCAACATACGTCAAAACATGTTATTTTTACAATTTATTTTCATGGATGTGAAACAAAATGTTGAAGAACAATTAGAGTTCGTATATGTATTAATTGATTTCTAATCAACATTTGATAGACGGCATATTAAGTCAGACAAAAGTGTATTAGGGACTGGCCATTAATTACTAAGGCTGTCTCTGTATATTAAATGTGTGCGACGATAGGTCTATAATAGGCCTTGCAATTGTTATAGTTCATGCAAACATTACTATCTTCAGAAGATAGCAATTAATGACACGATGCCATGTTATGTTCCTAGCATTAAAATATATAATCATGGAAAATAATCATAATAACATTTATTTACAAAATAAATAAAGCCACATAAACAGAATGGCTAATACAAACAAAGATAGAAGAACGAAAAGTCACTTTGTGTATTAGGGACTGGTCATTATTTACTAACGCTGTCTCTGTATGTTAATTGTGTGCGACTATAGGTGTATAATAGGCCTTGTCATTGTTATAGTTCATGCAAACATTACTATCTTCAGAAGATGACACGTTATGTTCTTATCATTTAAATATGAAATTATGGAAAATAAATAAAGTCACATATATCAAATAATGCGCCATGAAGACAAAACTCTAAGATAACGTGCCGATTATTTAAAAAATGGACTTTATGATCGTTTAGAAATAAGCTTAGAGGCACACACAGAAGAAGAAAAATAGAAGATTGGGCAAGGATTCGAACCTGGGGCCGCGGCGTGGAAGTCTCATATGTTAACCACTACACCAACCGGGCGTGTGTGCATGTTGTAATTGAATTATACGCTATCAATACACGTGCATTGTTATTGCAGCGGTGAATCATTGCAACGGTACACCATTACAACTCATCAAATTTCTCATTATTATGAAATGCAAAACTTTTTTTCTCAATGGATTAGTGTTTAGTGGACAATGTGAAACTCATAGGCTATCTTTTAAAAGAAATGAATCGCATCTTCGGTATGTTTCAACGGTTCACCCCTGCTGAATTTAAACATATATGACTATAGATTTATATTATTTCACCAATGGTACACCGTTGAAAGGTAGGTATGCGGTGCTTAATCTTTGCTTTAAAAGGGTCTATATGAACGGTATTTGTCCTCTAATCCCTTATCCATTGAAAAATCAGTTCTGTATTTCGTAACAATGACACATTTGATGATTTCTTATGGTGAACCGATGATATTGATTCACCATTGCGATGACAATACACGAGCATTGATAGCGTATAATTCAGTTACCATATGCACACACGCCCGGTTGGTGTAGTGGTTAACATATGAGACTTGCACCCCACTGTCCCGGGTTCGAATCCTTGTCTAAGCTTCTATTCGATAATGATTTATTTGTTGCTTCTTTTTCTAACAATCATGATTTGCATTATTTGTTTTTAATCAGCACTATCATTGTGTCTTCTATTTCTTGAATAATCATAATGTCCTAGATGTTGGTACCGAAAGAGTGCAGATGTACTCATTCTTATAAATGGGCGTAATGGCTTGACAACTTTGATTTATTGTCAAAACAAAACAGGCATATTTCATGTTGGGTCTATATTTTTAAGTTATATAGCCACTGGTATTAAGATATATAGATATAGATACTGGTCTTGAGATATATAAACGACAGGAAGATGTTTTCTCAACGTTTAGCTGATGATATATGAGGTCGAGCATCCATCTGAATTTAAATAACTGGTCATGTCTATAGTTTCACTGCCATTTTAAGTGAAAAATATACCTCCGTATTTAAAAGTGACCGGTCCCTAAAAGTACGTTGACGCATATTGTTTGAACACGTGACCAGTGTTATAACCTATCTGTCGTCCAAATCTGGTGAAGAAATCTTTGTTTAATCTCATGTTATAGCCAAAAGACTTAACACAGATGATTTTTTTAGCAAATGACTCAGACAATCAAGGAAAAAAAGGTTGGCACACTTTGTCTTAATTACGGAAAAAACCCGCCCCTCTCCCCGGAGGCAATGTTGATCCGAGTCATATTATCAGAAGCCATGGTAGGTCCCCCAACATTGATTGATGGGGGATGGGGAAGGATATAAGAAAGGGGGAGACTTTTGCTTTCTATTAAACAGTGCTATGTCCCAAGTCTGATCTCAATTGCGAGCACAGGGATATTTGTAATAAGTTGCGTCAAGTGTGCCAACTATTATTTTCCTTGATTGTCTGAGCGAAATCCTAAATTCACCATGTGGGATTGGTTTTTTGGCTATAACTTTAGAACCAAATGCCCGATGCTAACGAGGTTTTGCATGATTATTGTAGGGTATATTGTCAACATTTCCAAAAAGTTACAAGTATCAATTACGTCATTTAGGGATTGGTCAGTCAATACTTAGGCAACATACGTCAAAACATGTTATTTTTACAATTTATTTTCATGGATGTGAAACAAAATGTTGAAGAACAATTAGAGTTCGTATATGTATTAATTGATTTCTAATCAACATTTGATAGACGGCATATTAAGTCAGACAAAAGTGTATTAGGGACTGGCCATTAATTACTAAGGCTGTCTCTGTATATTAAATGTGTGCGACGATAGGTCTATAATAGGCCTTGCAATTGTTATAGTTCATGCAAACATTACTATCTTCAGAAGATAGCAATTAATGACACGATGCCATGTTATGTTCCTAGCATTAAAATATATAATCATGGAAAATAATCATAATAACATTTATTTACAAAATAAATAAAGCCACATAAACAGAATGGCTAATACAAACAAAGATAGAAGAACGAAAAGTCACTTTGTGTATTAGGGACTGGTCATTATTTACTAACGCTGTCTCTGTATGTTAATTGTGTGCGACTATAGGTGTATAATAGGCCTTGTCATTGTTATAGTTCATGCAAACATTACTATCTTCAGAAGATGACACGTTATGTTCTTATCATTTAAATATGAAATTATGGAAAATAAATAAAGTCACATATATCAAATAATGCGCCATGAAGACAAAACTCTAAGATAACGTGCCGATTATTTAAAAAATGGACTTTATGATCGTTTAGAAATAAGCTTAGAGGCACACACAGAAGAAGAAAAATAGAAGATTGGGCAAGGATTCGAACCTGGGGCCGCGGCGTGGAAGTCTCATATGTTAACCACTACACCAACCGGGCGTGTGTGCATGTTGTAATTGAATTATACGCTATCAATACACGTGCATTGTTATTGCAGCGGTGAATCATTGCAACGGTACACCATTACAACTCATCAAATTTCTCATTATTATGAAATGCAAAACTTTTTTTCTCAATGGATTAGTGTTTAGTGGACAATGTGAAACTCATAGGCTATCTTTTAAAAGAAATGAATCGCATCTTCGGTATGTTTCAACGGTTCACCCCTGCTGAATTTAAACATATATGACTATAGATTTATATTATTTCACCAATGGTACACCGTTGAAAGGTAGGTATGCGGTGCTTAATCTTTGCTTTAAAAGGGTCTATATGAACGGTATTTGTCCTCTAATCCCTTATCCATTGAAAAATCAGTTCTGTATTTCGTAACAATGACACATTTGATGATTTCTTATGGTGAACCGATGATATTGATTCACCATTGCGATGACAATACACGAGCATTGATAGCGTATAATTCAGTTACCATATGCACACACGCCCGGTTGGTGTAGTGGTTAACATATGAGACTTGCACCCCACTGTCCCGGGTTCGAATCCTTGTCTAAGCTTCTATTCGATAATGATTTATTTGTTGCTTCTTTTTCTAACAATCATGATTTGCATTATTTGTTTTTAATCAGCACTATCATTGTGTCTTCTATTTCTTGAATAATCATAATGTCCTAGATGTTGGTACCGAAAGAGTGCAGATGTACTCATTCTTATAAATGGGCGTAATGGCTTGACAACTTTGATTTATTGTCAAAACAAAACAGGCATATTTCATGTTGGGTCTATATTTTTAAGTTATATAGCCACTGGTATTAAGATATATAGATATAGATACTGGTCTTGAGATATATAAACGACAGGAAGATGTTTTCTCAACGTTTAGCTGATGATATATGAGGTCGAGCATCCATCTGAATTTAAATAACTGGTCATGTCTATAGTTTCACTGCCATTTTAAGTGAAAAATATACCTCCGTATTTAAAAGTGACCGGTCCCTAAAAGTACGTTGACGCATATTGTTTGAACACGTGACCAGTGTTATAACCTATCTGTCGTCCAAATCTGGTGAAGAAATCTTTGTTTAATCTCATGTTATAGCCAAAAGACTTAACACAGATGATTTTTTTAGCAAATGACTCAGACAATCAAGGAAAAAAAGGTTGGCACACTTTGTCTTAATTACGGAAAAAACCCGCCCCTCTCCCCGGAGGCAATGTTGATCCGAGTCATATTATCAGAAGCCATGGTAGGTCCCCCAACATTGATTGATGGGGGATGGGGAAGGATATAAGAAAGGGGGAGACTTTTGCTTTCTATTAAACAGTGCTATGTCCCAAGTCTGATCTCAATTGCGAGCACAGGGATATTTGTAATAAGTTGCGTCAAGTGTGCCAACTATTATTTTCCTTGATTGTCTGAGCGAAATCCTAAATTCACCATGTGGGATTGGTTTTTTGGCTATAACTTTAGAACCAAATGCCCGATGCTAACGAGGTTTTGCACGATTATTGTAGGGTATATTGTCAACATTTCCAAAAAGTTACAAGTATCAATTACGTCATTTAGGGATTGGTCAGTCAATACTTAGGCAACATACGTCAAAACATGTTATTTTTACAATTTATTTTCATGGATGTGAAACAAAATGTTGAAGAACAATTAGAGTTCGTATATGTATTAATTGATTTCTAATCAACATTTGATAGACGGCATATTAAGTCAGACAAAAGTGTATTAGGGACTGGCCATTAATTACTAAGGCTGTCTCTGTATATTAAATGTGTGCGACGATAGGTCTATAATAGGCCTTGCAATTGTTATAGTTCATGCAAACATTACTATCTTCAGAAGATAGCAATTAATGACACGATGCCATGTTATGTTCCTAGCATTAAAATATATAATCATGGAAAATAATCATAATAACATTTATTTACAAAATAAATAAAGCCACATAAACAGAATGGCTAATACAAACAAAGATAGAAGAACGAAAAGTCACTTTGTGTATTAGGGACTGGTCATTATTTACTAACGCTGTCTCTGTATGTTAATTGTGTGCGACTATAGGTGTATAATAGGCCTTGTCATTGTTATAGTTCATGCAAACATTACTATCTTCAGAAGATGACACGTTATGTTCTTATCATTTAAATATGAAATTATGGAAAATAAATAAAGTCACATATATCAAATAATGCGCCATGAAGACAAAACTCTAAGATAACGTGCCGATTATTTAAAAAATGGACTTTATGATCGTTTAGAAATAAGCTTAGAGGCACACACAGAAGAAGAAAAATAGAAGATTGGGCAAGGATTCGAACCTGGGGCCGCGGCGTGGAAGTCTCATATGTTAACCACTACACCAACCGGGCGTGTGTGCATGTTGTAATTGAATTATACGCTATCAATACACGTGCATTGTTATTGCAGCGGTGAATCATTGCAACGGTACACCATTACAACTCATCAAATTTCTCATTATTATGAAATGCAAAACTTTTTTTCTCAATGGATTAGTGTTTAGTGGACAATGTGAAACTCATAGGCTATCTTTTAAAAGAAATGAATCGCATCTTCGGTATGTTTCAACGGTTCACCCCTGCTGAATTTAAACATATATGACTATAGATTTATATTATTTCACCAATGGTACACCGTTGAAAGGTAGGTATGCGGTGCTTAATCTTTGCTTTAAAAGGGTCTATATGAACGGTATTTGTCCTCTAATCCCTTATCCATTGAAAAATCAGTTCTGTATTTCGTAACAATGACACATTTGATGATTTCTTATGGTGAACCGATGATATTGATTCACCATTGCGATGACAATACACGAGCATTGATAGCGTATAATTCAGTTACCATACGCCCGGTTGGTGTAGTGGTTAACATATGAGACTTGCACCCCACTGTCCCGGGTTCGAATCCTTGTCTAAGCTTCTATTCGATAATGATTTATTTGTTGCTTCTTTTTCTAACAATCATGATTTGCATTATTTGTTTTTAATCAGCACTATCATTGTGTCTTCTATTTCTTGAATAATCATAATGTCCTAGATTTTGGTACCGAAAGAGTGCAGATGTACTCATTCTTATAAATGGGCGTAATGGCTTGACAACTTTGATTTATTGTCAAAACAAAACAGGCATATTTCATGTTGGGTCTATATTTTTAAGTTATATAGCCACTGGTATTAAGATATATAGATATAGATACTGGTCTTGAGATATATAAACGACAGGAAGATGTTTTCTCAACGTTTAGCTGATGATATATGAGGTCGAGCATCCATCTGAATTTAAATAACTGGTCATGTCTATAGTTTCACTGCCATTTTAAGTGAAAAATATACCTCCGTATTTAAAAGTGACCGGTCCCTAAAAGTACGCTGACGCATATTGTTTGAACACGTGACCAGTGTTATAACCTATCTGTCGTCCAAATCTGGTGAAGAAATCTTTGTTTAATCTCATGTTATAGCCAAAAGACTTAACACAGATGATTTTTTTAGCAAATGACTCAGACAATCAAGGAAAAAAAGGTTGGCACACTTTGTCTTAATTACGGAAAAACCCCGCCCCTCTCCCCGGAGGCAATGTTGATCCGAGTCATATTATCAGAAGCCATGGTAGGTCCCCCAACATTGATTGATGGGGGATGGGGAAGGATATAAGAAAGGGGGAGACTTTTGCTTTCTATTAAACAGTGCTATGTCCCAAGTCTGATCTCAATTGCGAGCACAGGGATATTTGTAATAAGTTGCGTCAAGTGTGCCAACTATTATTTTCCTTGATTGTCTGAGCGAAATCCTAAATTCACCATGTGGGATTGGTTTTTTGGCTATAACTTTAGAACCAAATGCCCGATGCTAACGAGGTTTTGCACGATTATTGTAGGGTATATTGTCAACATTTCCAAAAAGTTACAAGTATCAATTACGTCATTTAGGGATTGGTCAGTCAATACTTAGGCAACATACGTCAAAACATGTTATTTTTACAATTTATTTTCATGGATGTGAAACAAAATGTTGAAGAACAATTAGAGTTCGTATATGTATTAATTGATTTCTAATCAACATTTGATAGACGGCATATTAAGTCAGACAAAAGTGTATTAGGGACTGGCCATTAATTACTAAGGCTGTCTCTGTATATTAAATGTGTGCGACGATAGGTCTATAATAGGCCTTGCAATTGTTATAGTTCATGCAAACATTACTATCTTCAGAAGATAGCAATTAATGACACGATGCCATGTTATGTTCCTAGCATTAAAATATATAATCATGGAAAATAATCATAATAACATTTATTTACAAAATAAATAAAGCCACATAAACAGAATGGCTAATACAAACAAAGATAGAAGAACGAAAAGTCACTTTGTGTATTAGGGACTGGTCATTATTTACTAACGCTGTCTCTGTATGTTAATTGTGTGCGACTATAGGTGTATAATAGGCCTTGTCATTGTTATAGTTCATGCAAACATTACTATCTTCAGAAGATGACACGTTATGTTCTTATCATTTAAATATGAAATTATGGAAAATAAATAAAGTCACATATATCAAATAATGCGCCATGAAGACAAAACTCTAAGATAACGTGCCGATTATTTAAAAAATGGACTTTATGATCGTTTAGAAATAAGCTTAGAGGCACACACAGAAGAAGAAAAATAGAAGATTGGGCAAGGATTCGAACCTGGGGCCGCGGCGTGGAAGTCTCATATGTTAACCACTACACCAACCGGGCGTGTGTGCATGTTGTAATTGAATTATACGCTATCAATACACGTGCATTGTTATTGCAGCGGTGAATCATTGCAACGGTACACCATTACAACTCATCAAATTTCTCATTATTATGAAATGCAAAACTTTTTTTCTCAATGGATTAGTGTTTAGTGGACAATGTGAAACTCATAGGCTATCTTTTAAAAGAAATGAATCGCATCTTCGGTATGTTTCAACGGTTCACCTCTGCTGAATTTAAACATATATGACTATAGATTTATATTATTTCACCAATGGTACACCGTTGAAAGGTAGGTATGCGGTGCTTAATCTTTGCTTTAAAAGGGTCTATATGAACGGTATTTGTCCTCTAATCCCTTATCCATTGAAAAATCAGTTCTGTATTTCGTAACAATGACACATTTGATGATTTCTTATGGTGAACCGATGATATTGATTCACCATTGCGATGACAATACACGAGCATTGATAGCGTATAATTCAGTTACCATATGCACACACGCCCGGTTGGTGTAGTGGTTAACATATGAGACTTGCACCCCACTGTCCCGGGTTCGAATCCTTGTCTAAGCTTCTATTCGATAATGATTTATTTGTTGCTTCTTTTTCTAACAATCATGATTTGCATTATTTGTTTTTAATCAGCACTATCATTGTGTCTTCTATTTCTTGAATAATCATAATGTCCTAGATTTTGGTACCGAAAGAGTGCAGATGTACTCATTCTTATAAATGGGCGTAATGGCTTGACAACTTTGATTTATTGTCAAAACAAAACAGGCATATTTCATGTTGGGTCTATATTTTTAAGTTATATAGCCACTGGTATTAAGATATATAGATATAGATACTGGTCTTGAGATATATAAACGACAGGAAGATGTTTTCTCAACGTTTAGCTGATGATATATGAGGTCGAGCATCCATCTGAATTTAAATAACTGGTCATGTCTATAGTTTCACTGCCATTTTAAGTGGAAAATATACCTCCGTATTTAAAAGTGACCGGTCCCTAAAAGTACGTTGACGCATATTGTTTGAACACGTGACCAGTGTTATAACCTATCTGTCGTCCAAATCTGGTGAAGAAATCTTTGTTTAATCTCATGTTATAGCCAAAAGACTTAACACAGATGATTTTTTTAGCAAATGACTCAGACAATCAAGGAAAAAAAGGTTGGCACACTTTGTCTTAATTACGGAAAAAACCCGCCCCTCTCCCCGGAGGCAATGTTGATCCGAGTCATATTATCAGAAGCCATGGTAGGTCCCCCAACATTGATTGATGGGGGATGGGGAAGGATATAAGAAAGGGGGAGACTTTTGCTTTCTATTAAACAGTGCTATGTCCCAAGTCTGATCTCAATTGCGAGCACAGGGATATTTGTAATAAGTTGCGTCAAGTGTGCCAACTATTATTTTCCTTGATTGTCTGAGCGAAATCCTAAATTCACCATGTGGGATTGGTTTTTTGGCTATAACTTTAGAACCAAATGCCCGATGCTAACGAGGTTTTGCACGATTATTGTAGGGTATATTGTCAACATTTCCAAAAAGTTACAAGTATCAATTACGTCATTTAGGGATTGGTCAGTCAATACTTAGGCAACATATACGTCAAAACATGTTATTTTTACAATTTATTTTCATGGATGTGAAACAAAATGTTGAAGAACAATTAGAGTTCGTATATGTATTAATTGATTTCTAATCAACATTTGATAGACGGCATATTAAGTCAGACAAAAGTGTATTAGGGACTGGCCATTAATTACTAAGGCTGTCTCTGTATATTAAATGTGTGCGACGATAGGTCTATAATAGGCCTTGCAATTGTTATAGTTCATGCAAACATTACTATCTTCAGAAGATAGCAATTAATGACACGATGCCATGTTATGTTCCTAGCATTAAAATATATAATCATGGAAAATAATCATAATAACATTTATTTACAAAATAAATAAAGCCACATAAACAGAATGGCTAATACAAACAAAGATAGAAGAACGAAAAGTCACTTTGTGTATTAGGGACTGGTCATTATTTACTAACGCTGTCTCTGTATGTTAATTGTGTGCGACTATAGGTGTATAATAGGCCTTGTCATTGTTATAGTTCATGCAAACATTACTATCTTCAGAAGATGACACGTTATGTTCTTATCATTTAAATATGAAATTATGGAAAATAAATAAAGTCACATATATCAAATAATGCGCCATGAAGACAAAACTCTAAGATAACGTGCCGATTATTTAAAAAATGGACTTTATGATCGTTTAGAAATAAGCTTAGAGGCACACACAGAAGAAGAAAAATAGAAGATTGGGCAAGGATTCGAACCTGGGGCCGCAGCGTGGAAGTCTCATATGTTAACCACTACACCAACCGGGCGTGTGTGCATGTTGTAATTGAATTATACGCTATCAATACACGTGCATTGTTATTGCAGCGGTGAATCATTGCAACGGTACACCATTACAACTCATCAAATTTCTCATTATTATGAAATGAAAACTTTTTTTCTCAATGGATTAGTGTTTAGTGGACAATGTGAAACTCATAGGCTATCTTTTAGAAGAAATGAATCGCATCTTCGGTATGTTTCAACGGTTCACCCCTGCTGAATTTAAACATATATGACTATAGATTTATATTATTTCACCAATGGTACACCGTTGAAAGGTAGGTATGCGGTGCTTAATCTTTGCTTAAAAAGGGTCTATATGAACGGTATTTGTCCTCTAATCCCTTATCCATTGAAAAATCAGTTCTGTATTTCGTAACAATGACACATTTGATGATTTCTTATGGTGAACCGATGATATTGATTCACCATTGCGATGACAATACACGAGCATTGATAGCGTATAATTCAGTTACCATATGCACACACGCCCGGTTGGTGTAGTGGTTAACATATGAGACTTGCACCCCACTGTCCCGGGTTCGAATCCTTGTCTAAGCTTCTATTCGATAATGATTTATTTGTTGCTTCTTTTTTCTAACAATCATGATTTGCATTATTTGTTTTTAATCAGCACTATCATTGTGTCTTCTATTTCTTGAATAATCATAATGTCCTAGATTTTGGTACCGAAAGAGTGCAGATGTACTCATTCTTATAAATGGGCGTAATGGCTTGACAACTTTGATTTATTGTCAAAACAAAACAGGCATATTTCATGTTGGGTCTATATTTTTAAGTTATATAGCCACTGGTATTAAGATATATAGATATAGATACTGGTCTTGAGATATATAAACGACAGGAAGATGTTTTCTCAACGTTTAGCTGATGATATATGAGGTCGAGCATCCATCTGAATTTAAATAACTGGTCATGTCTATAGTTTCACTGCCATTTTAAGTGAAAAATATACCTCCGTATTTAAAAGTGACCGGTCCCTAAAAGTACGTTGACGCATATTGTTTGAACACGTGACCAGTGTTATAACCTATCTGTCGTCCAAATCTGGTGAAGAAATCTTTGTTTAATCTCATGTTATAGCCAAAAGACTTAACACAGATGATTTTTTTAGCAAATGACTCAGACAATCAAGGAAAAAAAGGTTGGCACACTTTGTCTTAATTACGGAAAAACCCCGCCCCTCTCCCCGGAGGCAATGTTGATCCGAGTCATATTATCAGAAGCCATGGTAGGTCCCCCAACATTGATTGATGGGGGATGGGGAAGGATATAAGAAAGGGGGAGACTTTTGCTTTCTATTAAACAGTGCTATGTCCCAAGTCTGATCTCAATTGCGAGCACAGGGATATTTGTAATAAGTTGCGTCAAGTGTGCCAACTATTATTTTCCTTGATTGTAGGTGCAACGTTGCGGAAACGTTCTGTGTTTGCTGGGTAACACAAGTGCTTTTTTAACATCTAGGCCTAAGTTAAAAACAACAAAAGTTAATATAAAATTAACACTAGCATCATTATTTGTATACTACTACAATAATTTCTGAACACCGGCATTCATAGTGTTGCGTCCAAACGTTATAAATCGACATTGGTGTTCTTGTTTTAACACTACCATAGTAATATTAACGTTTGAACATGTTAACTAATAACACGTTTAGAACGCGCCATGTGCTTATTCATCATCATGTTCAACAGAGTGGTCGAACACTAACGTTTTTAAATATTAACACTAGAGCGTTATGGTTAACACCAGTAATGCTGCATAAACACTTCTATAACAATGTCTTAACAGTTGTGTTGATAATGTAACATTTGAATGTTAATAAGTAAACATTTGCGTTATTTTAATAACACTAACATAAAGATTTTAACATCTGAACACGTTCAGAACACGTTCATCTTTAACACTAAACGTTATAAATCGACATTGGTGTTCTTGTTTTAACACTACCATAGTAATATTAACGTTTGAACATGTTAACTAATAACACGTTTAGAACGCCATGTGCTTATTCATCATCATGTTCAACAGAGTGGTCGAACACTAACGTTTAAATATTAACACTAGAGCGTTATGGTTAACACCAGTAATGCTGCATAAACACTTCTATAACAATGTCTTAACAGTTGTGTTGATAATGTAACATTTGAATGTTAATAAGTAAACATTTGCGTTATTTTAATAACACTAACATAAAGATTTTAACATCTGAACACGTTCAGAACACGTTCATCTTTAACACTAAACGTTATAAATCGACATTGGTGTTCTTGTTTTAACACTACCATAGTAATATTAACGTTTGAACATGTTAACTAATAACACGTTTAGAACGCCATGTGCTTATTCATCATCATGTTCAACAGAGTGGTCGAACACTAACGTTTAAATATTAACACTAGAGCGTTATGGTTAACACCAGTAATGCTGCATAAACACTTCTATAACAATGTCTTAACAGTTGTGTTGATAATGTAACATTTGAATGTTAATAAGTAAACATTTGCGTTATTTTAATAACACTAACATAAAGATTTTAACATCTGAACACGTTCATCTTTAACACTTGATTTTGCAGTGTGGCAGCTATGGGATATTTTGGCATTAAACTATATTGTTTTCATTATCAGTAGGGGGAGGCTGGGACAAACTCCAAATTGGATATCCTACTAGATTTATGCTATTTACGGAATAAAGCGCAATGTATGTGGACCATAATATCGGGCCAAAATCTCACAAAACGGGTAGTTCGAACCCTCCCAATCCCTGGCATGCTCTCCAGGGTCCACCTCTCCCCGGTGTCTTTTCAAATCATTATCGCAATTTAAAGGTGTATGTTCCGATCCCTTTTTTTGGCTATGATATTTTGATGTCAGAAGAATCCCCATATTTTTATCATTATGTCTGTAATGTCTCTGTAAAAAGGAGCCAGAAATGTTCCATTTAGAAATTATATATAGGCTAAAATTAGAATTACTGATAAAGGTGGTTAACCACCAGTCAGTTTGTGTTCTACTCAATGGGCAAATGTATTGTGACCTTGTGCTTCTAAAATTAGAACCATTGCAGTTATGCAACTCAAACTTTGGAATGCGACAATTTTAGGGATGACATTTCATGTAAAATAGAAAGCATCAAGTTGAAAATCGGCATTGAGAGATGTATCGATATACTAAATGAGCAAATAACGTAAAGATAATCATCAACATAGGCCTAGCCCAAATCCAAAATGTCATACAATTCCGACATCGCCTTTATGCCAAATAAGCAAATAACGGCACTTCCGGGTTGAGATTTGCCGCGAAGAGCCGCATGTAAAACAATAGCATAACTTCCGAATTCAGCACGTAGTTTTCGAAACTAAGAAAATCATGAAATGTTATATGATAAACGGCGAATGTTGGTAAACTGTTTCAGATGGTAGTTAGTATATGCCTAAGTATTATTTTGATGCAAAAAACTGATTTCCAGGATAATTGAGGGCGCACTCCCATACGTATCTCTCAATGCCCTTTAAGATGATACAATGACATATAGGACAACAAAGCACACAGTCATGAAAGAATCGGTCGTTTCCGAGCAATCCGGTCGGTAATTTCAAACAGTCAAACTCAATTAGTTGCATGATTCTTTTTTTTAAACTTTCGACTGGCTCTCTGCTCTTCCGACAACTTCGACGCTCGCGAATCTATAGGTTCTAATGTACTAGACGGGCGCGTACCATGGATAGACAATTGAATTTCATTGATAATATCCATTGAATTTAATTAGAGGCAGGCTCTAACAGTTGCACTTTTGTGTACATTTCAATAACACGGTTACTGCAATGAGTATATTTCTAATGCTGAATATTGATCCAAAATAGTGAAAATACCTGTAATTTTAACCCTTTTTTACCAAACATAAGTTATTTCGGAGAATAAACGCCATGCAAGGAAAACTTGCACATAACTCACAGATGCAACGCATGGCTGGTTTATTGTAACATTGGGAAAACGGGATCAGACCACACTCTACGCTCTATTTCAGAAAGTAGTGCCATTCGCTTGGTCCCACAATTCCACCAATGAAGGTCAGATATATTAATTAAACTATATATCCGTAAATACGAAGCAGCTTCGTTTCCTACTTTTTAAGTTATAAGCTCTGTAATTTTTGAATTTTGGAACCGGTGTTTTGGGGACACGATGATATAGTAACACGAAAACGTCTTCATTTTCTTCTTTTCCCAATATCTAAAATCAGCGTGGTAAGTTACTAATACCCTTAAGTGCTCAACCATCTCATATTGCTAGATTGGGTAGGTTTGTTTTGTGTGCCTGACTGTGTGTCGTTTCCGTTTCACCATCTTCGATTCCCGCCAATTCCAATTAGGGAAAATGTATGTGTAGTCACTCACAGAAACACTTTGCTATACTAGTTCAGTCCCGTTTGACGTGCCAATGACCGAAATATCTATATTAACCGTCTCAAAAAGTTAAAGATGATGTATTAAGTAAGCAAATGGAACATTGATTTCAAGTGATATTTGATTCATATTGTATTTTCGCAATGTATATAAAGGTTAAGGTAAAGGGAATGTATGGAAGTATTCCAAATCCGAAGAGATAAAAATTAACAATTGACCAAATGTGCGACTTCTTCTGCCTCTGTCGTGCAACCGCTGATAAGACAACGTAATATTATAGGCCTACACCCCGTACTGGTCATCGGGTTGTCAAAAAATGGTTACCGAGTTATCAAGTTAATTGATGTAACAAAGTTATACAATTTAAAATTGCTCGAATTAAAAATCAAAATCTCATATTGTTCGTCTGATCACAAAGATTCCAGGTATGGTATTTTGTTTACCACCGAGAATGTTGTGGGTCAAAAGGTCAAGGTCAATTGAACAAGTCAAGAGCCAACAACCCGCGAAAATTTAAACAGGTGTTTTTCACTCGTGCCTTGGCCTGCATAAAGGAACACGGTAATGATATGCGGCATGACAGGTGTGACGGTTACGTAAACAAGTCAAGAGCCAGCCCTTGGAGAACAAGCCCTTGGAGAACAAGATGTCAGGGCTCTCGCATCAACAACCCGCGAAATTTAAACAAGTGTTTTTCACTTGTGCGTTGGCCTGCATAAAGGAAAACGGTAATGATATGCGGCATGACAGGTGTAACGGTTACGTAAACAAGCCAAGAACCAGCCCCTGGAGAACAGGATACCAGGGCTCTTGCATCAACTACCCGCGCAATTTAAACAAGTCCGTTTTTTACTTGTGCGTTGGCCTGCATAAAGGAATACGGTAATGATATGCGGCATGACAGGTGTAACGGTTACGTAAACAAGTCAAGAGCAAGCCCCTGGAGAACAATATGCAAGGGATCTCACATCAACAAACCGCGAAATTTAAACAGGTGTTTTTCACTCGTGCCTTGACCTGAATAAAGGAATACGGTCGGTAATGATATGCGGCATGACAGGTGTGACGGTTAAGTAAACAAGTCAAGAGCAAGCCCCTGGAGTACAAGATGCAAGGGATCTCACATCAACAACCCGCGAAATTTAAACAGGTGTTTTCACTTGTGCCTTGACCTGCATACGAACACGGTAATGATATGCGGTATGGCAGGTGTGACGATTACGTAAACATGTCAAGATCAAGTCCATAAACAGGTTGTTGACCTTTGCGTATGGGGTCAAAATTTAAATTGCTCCGATTTTTAAAAAAATAACAATACCTTAAATTGTTCGTCTGATCACAAGGATTCCAGGTATGGTATTTTTACTACCACAGGTATATTTGTTGTGAGTCAAAAGGTCAAGGTCCATTGACCTATATTGAATTTGACCTTTTGACCCCCTTTATAAGGAGCAGCAGATACTCTAGATGGTAAAAACTAGCACTTCTGGAATTCTTGTGATCAGACTAACAATTTGAGATATTATTTTGAAAAATCGGAGCAAGTTTAAATGTTGACCCCAAATGTAAAGGTCGGCGACCTTTTTACGTTTTACTTGAGAACTCGTTAACCAAACGCGAAGATCAGTTAGCAATAAAGAACGTTTAACCGAAGAAGAAGACAAAAATTAAACAAAGTGCAGTTTTCCTTTTCGCACTTGGGTTTTGAACACGCAGGATAAGTATGACCATGGTGATCTGACAGCTATACATTTTCAGATTCAATAAGACCTTTTATTTTACTTAGATTTTTTGATGTTGATTTTTTTATAATTCTCTTACCTTTATGTGTGAAACATCATAAACAGCAGAGGACACAAAGTGAGATGAGTGAGCAGACGCCACGAGAAAGATGATCGATATGAAAAAGAACAAAAATATTTAAATTAATCAAATGAATTGAACATATTGAGTTGAACCTTGCAATTATAATTGCCTCTTCCCGGGTGCGATATTATTTACCGTAAACAACATTTGATACCTTGACGGAATAAAGCGTATAGTATTCATGATGAGACTAATAATACATGTATACAGTGATTATCCAAATGTTGTTTACGGTTAATAAATTCGCTTTCCGGGTACGGACGAATCTGTCGGCGAATCAGGATCTTGCCGATAAAAATCATTTGTAGGCGAACAGGGAGATTAAAGGTATATTATGTGATCTTTCCAGGGAACGCCCTCAACATCGAAAAACAAATTGAAAGAAGATTTTCTTGCAGATTTACATTTCTGATCATAAATTGTACATACATTCCAAGTTACAGGGCGATACGATTCTTAATTACTTCAAAATCATGATTTTTGAGTGAAAATAAACTGTCGGATAACTCCGACAGTTTATATTTTCACTCTAAATTCACTCTAAAACCATGATTTTGAGGTAATTAGGAATCGTATCGCTCTGTAACTTGGAATGTATGTATGATTTATGATCAGAAATGTAAATCTGCAAGAAAATCTACTTTCTAAAAATAAAAAAAATGAATAGAGGGCGCTATCTCGAAAAGATCACATAATATGCCTTTAAATAAAATTTAAATCCATTCACATGGTGACCCGTTGTACTGTTGTTAGTGTTAGTACGTATGGTAATGTCGAAACAGTTGGCGCGCTATGCACACATTTTAAACACCATACCGTTTATCGGGCATTTGTAGATTTCGACCCTCAGGACAGGTTTTGACCCACCTATTTCTGACACACTGACACACCATTTTTCTGACACACCATTTATCAGGTAATTATGCGATGCTAGTGCCTTGCAAAGTTGATTCAGGTTTACAGTGTTAGCCCATTATAATTATTTCAACGGTGATATTTTTCAAAATAGGACATACAAAACTAAGTCAGCAAAACCGATGCAAATCATTCAAATCTTTCAAATGTTTTGCCACCATTTCCTGCTATTAGTGTTATTTCACTAGGATATCAGCGTGGGAATGTTATCAGAGTAAAAGCAAGCCATTGCGTGTATTGCAACCCTAACTATCACATCGCCTTGAGTTTCAATCCCTTGATTATTCGGTGTTGCTGGAAGATGTGCGCCCAATTCAAAATAAAATACACCTGTGAAATAGCCCATAATCCGCCCATAATTCTTGCTAACTGAAAAATGAACATTACCCCCAAAATAAGCACTTTTAAGGGCGCACCAGAGAAGGTGAGGGGTTCTTTTGTAAATTTATATTTGTATGTACATACTGTTTTAACAGTATGTACATACAAATATAAATTTAAAATTTAAAAATACATTGTGTGGGTTGGTGCGAGGGCACCAATTTGTGTCCGGTTGGGTTTAGATAGCACTGTTGATTAGTTATCGAGTTTGTTTTTTCGCGCCAGTTTGGGGACCACGTCACTAGCCCCCCCCCCCCCCCCCCCCACCACCACCACCACCACCAGCCCCCCCCCCCCCCCCCCCTCCCCCCGATATTCCATTTTCACTACCAACAGAGGATAACATCTATATCATTACCAAATAACTCGCGCTCGATCGTGACGAGGCGCTGTTTGTATGCATTAATTAAAGGTATATTATGTGATCTTTTTCAGGGGACGACCTCAATCCTCGAAAAAAAATTGGAAGCACATTTTCTTGCAGATTTACTTTTCTGATCATAAATCATAAATATATTCCAAGTTTACAGAGCGATACGATTCCTAATAACCTCAACATCATAGTTTTAGAGTGAATTTAGAGTAAAATTTGAAAAAAATAGATTGTACCGCTCGGTACAATCTATTTTCAAACCATGATTTTGAAGTAATTAGGAATTGTATCGATCTCTGTAACTTAGAAGATCTTTATGATTTATGATACAAAATGCAAATCTGCAAGAAAATCTGCTTTAAGTAAAAATCAATGATAGAGGGCGCTACTTGGAAAAGATCACATAATATCATGCCTTTATTTAAAGCATTCTCAAGACGAATACGCGCGCGCTGAAACGCTGCATCGCAGTAGCGTATCTCCCGGGGGTCGGGAGGGGGGCAGAGTGCCCCCCCCCCCCCCCCCAGACGGCTTTGACCGGGAAGGCCAGCCCAAATCTACCGGGCTAACAAAAATCGAAGAGAAGGGAAGAAGAGAGGGAAGAGAGGAAGGGAAAAGGGGAAAGGAAAGGAAAAAGGGGAAGGAAAGGGAAAGAAAAGAAGTAGAGGAGGAGAAAGAGAGAAGGAAAAGGAAAAGGAAAAGAAAGGAAAGGGAGAAGAGGAAGATAAAAGGGAAAAGGAAAGAGAAAATCTTAGGGATTTTCTTAATTCCCATCAAAATGACAATTTGCCCCTTGCCCGGTTTGATGATGGGCAATTTAGTATTAAAATTTTATCGCGCTGTGCGCGCATTTGTCCAGGATTATCACTATAGAAGCCCGTTTGAAAGACAAATGTACCTGAATAATGGCCAGATTCGCGTAGATATATATGTTGTTAAAATTTCGCGCGCTACGCGCGCATCAACTTTAGGATGCATAGTCATTCGCTGGAATAAACAACCCAGCTGCGCAATTTTTTTACTTAATAGGGTCGAACTGGTGTTCACCGGGAAAAAATATCCTTTGGCCCCCCCTGGAAAAAATCCCAGATACGCTCGATGAAGGAAAATGAGCATTACCAGTGATTCCGGTTTGTCTGAGTATAAAAAGAACCCTCTCTGCCCAATTAGGCTTCTAAAGCGAGTTGGTGGAAATCATAGATATTCGAGTAGCCAGCCAGGGTCGGACTCGCCAGCCTCAGCCTGGGGGTCGCTTGTTGCTTGCTCGACTGAAAGTTGTATGGATTTTTGAATCTTGTGCACAGGAATCGTTTTGATCCTTTTTTTTCTTCACGCAGTAACTTTCGCGAACCGACACCAAACACACGAATTATTTGGTGCCTTATGAAGTACCTACGGGTATATAGGACCTAATCATTATTCACTGTTTATGTTTTATTTCACGTCGAAAATAACAGCTAACCTATTTTTTGAAATGTGAAAATCGCGAAAAAAGAGACTAAAAATGAAAAGGGAATCGAAAACCACGCGAATTAGAAAGACGCATGAGTGATATTGTCTTACGAGTATCAGACGAGCTAAGTCTGAAGAATCAGGTCTGGAGTGATTGTTTCGCCGACCCATTTTTCCCGCTCTTATTCTTAACACTTTCCACGCGGCTATTATTTTTACCATACACAAAACAGATTTTCAGAAACCTTTTTATAATTTTCAAAGTCTATCTCAAAGATAACTGACCAAACACTAGGCATGTTTGTACTTATTTCAATGCATTTCTCATGGTGCTTCCAAATATGGTAATGAAATACAGTAATTTTGACATTTTTGAAACATTTTGTGAAATTTTGGAATGTCGTCTGCAGCTGCCTGCCGCGTGGAAAGTGTTAAACATGTTAAATGTCAAAAGTAGGGCCCTTAGGATAAAACTGAATGTTGAATAATGGTTTCAAATGTTTGTAACAGGGTTTACATTTTCAATATCTCCTGATTCGATTTATTCCGTTAGTTCAACTAACTGGGGACGCTGGGAAAAGTGACGCAACCGAGAACGGATAGAGGGAGGGTGATGGGGGAATCGCAGACTCGGCGACATCAGGACATTAATTAGGGTTAACATACAACCTTGAACATGTTGAAGGAAAACAAGGATCTTGAGGTCGAAACAAACAAGAGCATTTAACAACTGTCACTGATTTAACGATGGCGGTTGCTATATACACCTAGCACATAAAGTCCTGACCAGGTGCTTTGAGGTTGGCTAATTCAAAATATATGATCGGTACCAAAAATCTGAGATATACATTAATGAGCAGATTTCTTCTCCGCAGTTTGATACCTCATTCAACAAAATCGAATGGATACTTTTAAAGTTATGTCGATTTCAATGACCGCGCATGCAACAGAAAAGTTGCACTAGGTATAGGAAATCATTGATTTGTGTGTGATTTACCACTGTCACTGAAAACTCACAGCTTATCAGCTAAGACTTGTATTCTTCACAGCCAGATACACCCTTTGTCCCGCACATTGCGGTTATCACTAAAGACCCATTCATCTGTCTCGTTCAGATAGCACACAGTTATGACAGTAATCACACACAAATCAATGATTCCTATACCTAGTGCAACTTTTCTGTTGCATGCGCGGTCATTGAAATCGACATAACTTTAAAAGTATCCATTCGATTTTGTTGAATGAGGTATTAAACTGCGGAGAAGAAATTTGCTCATTTAATGTATGTCTCAGATTTTTGGTACCGATCATATATTTGGAATAAATCAACCTCAAAGCACCTGGTCAGGGACTTTATGTGCTAGGTGTATAATATAATTGCAATTAGTCCACTATCATACTATAACCAGGTCAAATAAATTGTTCGTTGCAAAGTGAGTTGAGACCAATTGCACTATTCTAAATAAAAGGTTAATATCAAGAACTATATAATTACCGAAAATCGACCAAATCAGTCATGGACGGTTATTAGATTACTGCAGGCTAAAACGTTAAACTCTACCCGATTTTCAATCAACGGCGAAATTGTAGCCATTAATTTCTTGATCTATGCTATAGGTATTCATGCATGGGCACGTTTGCACTTAACCTTGTTTACTGATATGTCTTCATTTTTAAATGTAAATTTTATATGGTCTCTCTCATTAGGCTACAATACAAGGCCCGCTTAGCAGCGCTATAAATTGATGCCCTAAAAACTGTCCCCAAATTTAAACATTCGCCTTCCATCAAAGCTGGTTGCTATATGAACTAATTCTCATGTGCAACCAACCGGCTGTATTGCAACGCTCATTGAGTAGTTTGAACGCATGAGCGTGGATGTAATTTGCAACATAATGGAAACTCACCCATGCAGTTAGCAAGTAGTACCGCTCGTACACGCCCCGAATTTAAATATACGTAGTAATTGATAACAAAAATAGGTTTACCAGACCGAATTAATAGCGCTCCTAAGCGGGCAATTTATGTCATGTATTGCCATTGCGCTCGTAACTATTGCAGTCCAGGTTTTGACCTGTATATACGCGCAAGCGCAAGTTGCGCTTTGACAATTAGAGTAATAAACTCAGTGGTCCGTCACGATCCACTCCCGACTAACCCTAACCTAACCTAATAATGTGTGTACAGACACAGAGCGGGATGATCCCCTACTCTTTACGAAGGAGTCTGTGACCTTTTAACGTGCTCGGGGATAGCTCTTCCGATACACGGGACCAACATTTCTACGTGACTTCCGAACCACGGTGCGCATATGTACATGCCTACTTCAGTCTGCACAGTCTGAAGGAAGCATGGGGACGAGGCTGTGTTGGTGTATCGTATTGAATTCACGCTCAAACGATCCACCAACAAGAACTACGGTGCGCAGCAGCGTGAACGCTCTATAACCGACTGCGCCACCTCCTAAAATTCACCCTTCTCCATCAAATTTCAGTTATTTATATCCGAAGAAAGCCCTTATTTTTCTCATTATTTATACCGGCAATATTTTTAGATCTGAAATATTGTTTCGTTTAGATGCTACACAAGCGAAAAAGTAGCGAATAATCTCCAAATATGGTATACCTCATCTGAAGATTATGAGCTGTTCTACGAGAAAATGTATAGTGAATTTGGCTAACAGTAACGCTTTCCCTGCGGCAGGCGTCTGCAGACGACTTTCAAAAAATTTACAAAAAAGTTAAAATGATTAAATTTCATTACCATATTTGGAATCACCATAAGAAATTCATTGAAATAAGTACAAACATGCCTAGAATTGGTTCAGTAATCCTTGAGATAGACCTTGAAAATTGGGAATGGTTTCTGACAAATCTGTGTTTTTTTGTATGGTAAAACTAATAGCCGCGTGGAAAGTGTTAACACTGTACTGATGTAATTCGGGTCACACACCTTTAAAAGATCACTTTTCACATAGCGCCTATATCAAATAACTAATTCCTATTTTCTCGACGTCTCGTTTTGCTCGTATGCCTGTATATTTTATTGCACATTATAAGATGCCTCTCGTCGACTGGGATGCAACTATTTCGCGGTCCCTTAACGTGCATGAATATGTAGGTCGATTGTTTCAATATAATTTGCCCTTAAGTCTTAAAATGTCTACAGGTAAAGACACCATCAGACATTATTTGTATATGTGTAAGTGTATAGGGTCGATGTCATGGTAGGAGTGCATGTACTCTAATCTACAAAAACTGTTCTTGAGTATTCCCAGCATGCATTGCAACCCGTGCCGATAACCATGACGTGTCCACGTGACATCCATGTGGAACCAATGACCTGTCCATGTGGAATCCATGGGTATAATCATTGACCCTTAGGGTCAATGGTATAATGTAAAACTGAAGGTAAAAGAAGACGTCTTGACATGTCTAGAACTGGCTTCGACGCTCATGTGATAATATTATATTACCGCGAGTGACCGATTCCAGTTCTAGACATGTCTTGATAAGCTCCTGTCCTTGAGGCATTCATTCATTTTATTTGTTTATATGTCCTTGAGGCATATAGTTACTTCATGTTCAACACTTTCTACGCCCAGCAATGTGCTACCCATATAGGTCTAACATGTCCATGTGTGACAATCATATGATACCCATGATTAACCTTGGACAATCATGTGATACCCATGATATGTCCATGTGGCAATCATGTGATACCCAAGACATGTCCATGTGACATCCATGTGATATCCATGGTTATGAAGTGAACATGGTGAAGGTCAAAGTAGATTACTTGAACTCTATAGTATTCATGGTAACTATAGGGTCAATGATTATACCATGGAGTCCACGTTGCCCTTCCCATGCGACAAACATATGATTATCATAACGTGTCCATGTGAAATCCATGTATTACCCATGGTAAAAGGTTAACGGATTCCATGAACAGTTTCCAAATGCTTTGAAACATATTTTTTGCACACATCCTTGTGGCATATATTTGAAATGTCCATGTGATATCTGTGTGATATTCATGGTACAGTGCATGGTACAGTACTGAAGGTCCAAGAAGATCTCTTAAGCAGTTCCTGGTGTATGATTCATTTTCAACACTATCTGCGTCTGCGTCCAGCCATGGGACACTCATGTGACATAAATGCATATACTTAAATACACATGGTACAGTACTGAAGGTCCAAGAAGATCTCTTGAGTAGTTCCTGTTGTATGCTTCATTTTCAACACTATCTGCGTCTGCGTCCAGCCATGGGACATAAATGCATACTTAAATACACATGACATGGCACCGTACTGTAAGATCTCTTAAGCAGTTCCTTGTGTATGATTCATTTTCAACACTATCTGCGCTGCGTCCAGCCATGGGACACCTCATGTGATATCCATGATATGTCCATGCATGTGACATAAATACATCACATGGCACCGTACTGGAGGTCAAAAGAAGAGGTCTTGAGCAGTTCCGACATGCTTTGCAAACCTTCCATAGTGAGACCGATGTGATACCCATGATATGTCCATGTGACATCCATGTGACAGACATGGGATTCTATATTGAAGGTCAAAGAAATTCCTTGAGCGGTTCCAGCAGCGTTTCCGCCGAGTTTTTAGGAGAAAAGTGAAACGGCCATAGAAATTTAAATTCCCGACCTCAGCTGCATTTTCCCTAACGACTTAAAGGTAGATGACCCGATCACATTTCCGATTTTCAACTTGAAGTTTTCTATTCTACATGAAAGGTCATCCTTAAAAAAGTTGTGTTCCAAAGTTTGAGTTGCATAGCTCTAATGGTTCTTATTTTAGACGCACAAGATGCTGTGAACTGTACCCATTGAGTTGTACACAAACTATATCGGTGGTATACCACCATTCGCGGTAATTCGACGTTATTTCATCGATTTCTCCGTAATTATACCGATTTAGGCCGTCAAATTTCAGTATGATGATGAGAAAAATACGAGCTTTCATATGATATGAAAATCTCCGTATGTTTGAAATAATTCTGTGTTACGAAAATGTGATCGGGTCATCTACCTTTAATCATAAAATTTTAAAAACTGTAATTTGATATCATTGAAAATCAGTAGACACTTGAGACAGATAAAACACTGGTCACATGACGAAAATGAGGACCTTGGGAAACTAATGTTGGTCAAGGAAATCTTTGGAGTGTGTTACGACAAAACCAGTCTACATTGAAAATGATTAAAACTACAGTCACGTACAGCCTTCCGTAATAATGCCTCGAGGTTGAACACGTTTGACTAATAAAAATAAGGAGAGAAAATATTTGGCATGTTTTAAGGATGATTATTTTACCGTCCCCCGTGTCCGAATTAATATAACGATGAGCTACAAGCCCTTGTCTGAATATAAACACGATCTGGATAGCTTTGTTGTGCTAACCATCCAGTTTTTCCAGTGGTCGGAGAAATAGTTTGTTAATGTTATTCTTAAAATTTAAGGCATCAGATACCATCAACTGCTTTCAATATCAAGTATGGTGTTCAAGTATCGATACAATTAAAACGATTGATATGTACCCGTTCGAAATACCAGTATAAGGCATACCGAGTGATCAGAACAACTTTGTCCAGTTGACAGTCGGCCAGTTTTCAATCAAACCTTTTAAACAAACTCAAATGTTTCACCACTGTCTTTGGTAGTCAGGAGGAGAGGTGTCCAGTGAAGTTGTACAGGGTGAGTCAAAAAAAAGTTTACTCAACTTCAGCGATTTTCTTTAGAAAAAGTTTTCGTTTGTTTTCAAAACGATGTACTACGGTATAAAGACAAATCAATTAGCTTTAATATGAATTTTATCTGGTTTAGATTGGTTGAGGGAAACTTATTTTACGCTGTTTTGAATAAAAGTGACCAATTTAACGTCCGAACACGCTTTCCGATCTTGACCATTATATTTCATAAGATACGACCAATGAAAAATTACAATACCGACAGCAAAAGGATCAATTCCTTTGTTATGAAATGATTAAAGTGTGGTAATTGTGTCATAAATAGGCCTTAAAGCTGTCTATTGTTTTAATCTATTAGGAGACAATTTTGAACAAGTCTATTGTCTACTTAATTCTTTTAATAAACAAGATGTGTAATGCTTTACATCATAATCCTAGTAAACATTATTAAGCTTGAAATTAAAAACCGTGTTTTTGGTGAAAAAACAGCTCCTGTACAGAAATAGTCATATTTACTTAACGGTATCATCAAATAGCGTGATTTTATTCCAGATGGTAGCAAAGAAATGGCGCAATCATTTAAAGTTTTGTTTGCCTTGATTTTGTGGTCAGAAATATTTTTTTAGATTTTTTCAATTAGGGTAAACTTTTTTTTGACTCACCCTGTATAGTTTAATTTTATTGCATAATAATATTTGTATTAACCCTAACCTTTACCAACCTTAACACTTTCCATGCGGCTATTACTAGTTTTACCATAAATACAAAACAGATTTGTCAGAAATCTTTCCCAAATGTCAAAGTCTATCTGAATCAATAATATGCATGCTTATACTTATTTTAATGCATTTCTCATGGCGATTCCAAATATGGTGGTGAAATTCGATAATTTTGACATTTTTGAAACATTTTGTGTAATTTTGGAGCTGTCGTACGCGTAGCAGACACCTGCCGCTTGGAAAGTGTTAAACATTACGGTACCTCATAAACGGGTATAGGGTAGAGGTATATGATTGGTCAGGGTACCACAATCAACTGATTAGGCCAACAAAAAAGAAGGTAATGTTGTCCTCCAGATACACAGCTCTCGGAGCGGAGGGGCGGGCGGATTCTTTTTATTTATTCTTTTTTATTCTTATTTTCTTATACCAGCGGAAGCTCAAAGTTCAGCCAACAAGAAGTTGAAATCACACATACGTATATGTTATAAACACTTAATATTCAATGCCATTTAAACTGTTAAAAAAAAGAAATCTGAAAAGAAAAAAACAAAAAAACTGAAGAAAAAAAGAATCCGACAAAAAATCGGAACGGCCCTAAATCTGACGAGCGGGCGGTCGAGGAAAACATAACAATTATTTTTTTTGGCCTAACCCATGCATATTTTGGGATGGCTTTTCATTTTTAATTTCCAATTTTCACGAGTCGCAGACCCATCTGACTCCCAAGATGTTATCCCTGCCAATTTTTTGCGGGTGAAATTGGATATTTGCCTCAAACTGACAGTACACAGTAATATGGTTTGCGCCCAAAGACGATTTTAAAGACACCACCACAATGCATTGCGTTTTTGCAAAATGCCCTTATTCTGGTCTCCAATTTGTGTCGATTCCCATATACATAATGGCTTCATAGCGCGTTCATCGTTGGAGCTCTAAGGTTCTAGTTTACATCAATGAATACATTAGTTATCAGTGTTCCTTTTTCGTATTTCTAAGCTCGACAAATGCATCGTGTGGAAAAAGCTTTTGTTGCCTGGCGTTCACGCAATGCATTGTGGGAAGACCTTAACATCTTCTTTGGTTTGCGCCATTCCAAGTTCAATGTGATTATCACATATTCATTAAAGTGGATCACCCTGGTTCAAGATCAAGTTACGCATCCTCCGGTGAAATTCATTTCGGTAACAGCGGATATTATTATCGATCCTCAGCGGGAAAACATGGTCTATTTGCTGTTTTACCAATTCTCCTGCTGCGGCGTGGCGGGGGAAATGTGATGTGATGATTCAATGCAAATTATGATAGCGCCAAGGTCAAGTACAGTTATATAGCAAATATTCATTTTGTGGAAAATAGATTTGATAATTTTCAACAAAAAATATTTTCTAATAAGTAAAGTAGGCCTGATACAGTCAAAAGTCTGGAATTTAAAGGTGTGTTTTTATTGTGAGATAGGCTTTTACGACGGGTATTCATAATATAAGTTAAAAGTTTAACGAATTCGCTGACGGACAAGTTTTAATCTGTCAAGCTATCGTCAGGATTAGCTCTGACTTCTTCAAAACAAAATTATTATAATATTAAGCAAAACATAGAGATTGTCCCTTCTCTATTGTTATCATCATTTGGGCTGCCCCTTGCCCGATGATTTAAGAGTAGGTGCATTTTCCTACTTGAGAAATAATTGGTGGCTCTGAAAAGAGCCGTTCAGATGAATTGCCGCTTTTCCAATGAACCTTGTAAAAGCTTCTATTTAATCCGTTAGCTTGTGATTACCCCTATTTCACCCTCCATTATAGAGGAACCGAAGTGTCCCTTCAGGTCTGTTTAAAGTGGCGTGTTCATCCGCCACAAGTTTGATTTATTAGGGCGCTTTAGTGGAGACATAAACTACAATTGGAAGTGGCAATGTGACATCTCTATAGATTTCTACGTACAATGTCGTGATCGTCTCGTAAGACGAGGTCACGTCGACTCATTATTTTCAGTTCAAGATTTTAGTGTTACCTGTACATAGTTAACTTTGAAAAATACGACAAAGTATTGGTGTATAATCCACCCTTTCACAGTCCCTTTAAACAGTCCGGGCAAATAAAAGAGCATCTGGCAATCAGGCTTACATGTAGTATTTTCTATCAAGGCAATGGAAAAAGTAAGTTTCACCCCGGGATTCACCTGATTAGGCCAACAAAGAAAAAACGGGGAAAATCTATTGTTAAGGCGCCATTTTTTATCGAAATTGTGTCCAACATGTTTCAAGATGGCGAACGGCAAACACGGTAGTGGAAATCCGCGGCGAAAACCACACTTTAGCGAGCATAAGTGTAACAAAAATGCACACAATTGACTAAAATGTACCTTTCAAGTGAATCTCCACTGTAAATTTGCATTAAATAAGAGTGATTTAGCGGACAAGTTTTCTTTTAACATTAAGTAAGCTTATTATTATTTTGTCGATCTCCGCTTTCGGGATGGTGATTCTGGTTCCCTGGACTCAAAGTTTTCGCGCGGGACTCGATTTTCCGGGACTCGATTTTCCGGAACTCGGTTTCCCGGGACTCGATTTCCCGGTACTCGATTTCCCGGGACTCGATTTCCCGGGACTCGATTTCCCGGGACTCGATTTCCCGGGACTCGATTTCCCGGGACTCGATTTCCCGGGACTCGATTTCCCGGGACTCGATTTCCCGGGACTCGGTTTCCCGGGACTCGATTTCCCGGGACTCGATTTTCCGGTACTCGATTTCCCTGGACTCGATTTCCCGGGACTCGATTTCCCGGGACTCGATTTCCCGGGACTCGGTTTCCCGGGACTCGATTTCCCGGGTCTCGATTTCCCGGGACTCGATTTCCCGGGACTCGATTTCCCGGGACTCGATTTCCCTGGACTCGCTCACCACCCTTGATATCCCCTTCACAATTAGCAGGAAATAAAATGTATGTTTCCTAATTTTAAGTCAAGAAAACAAGAAGCAAAAAAAAATCCCCGTATTTCGCATTTTACTGTTCAGGCCTGTCTACATTTCAGTCTATATCCCACCAAATCTGCCAGGTGTTTTCTACATGCCCTTCTACATTTAATAAAGATTAGTCATTGTTAAGATATATTCATAGCTGGGAATACAATATACATCACTGCCTTAAGGAACCGAAAAAGACACTTGTCATCGCATTAATTTGTCTCTCTTTAATCACGGATGATAAATTTACAGATTCATTTCGACTCGTCGTCACGCATTTAGGTCGACGATTTATTAAACCTTTGGGAAATATCAGCGCGCGGTAAAATCTGGTTTAGTTGTATAAGCTCATTATGCCGTCTGCCAAATTTCACGCGTTATTGGAACTGCAATTACTATACTATATGGGTCAAGATAATTATATCGATGTTCTCTCAAAATGTTGTTCTTTAAATGTTTGAACTTTGAAACATAATAATTTTATCACCTAACTAAAACATGTATTAAAAATGAAATACAACAATTGTTATCCATCACGTGATGAAAATGAGGCATGGTCATGCAATCATCTGGATGATTGCATGAGAATATTTATTTCGTACCGCGTGGCATTGTGGGATTCGTTTTTATTATTGCATGAGAAGATTTATTTCGTACCGCATGGTATTGTGGGATTCGTATTTATGAACAGACATGCCATCATCTGGGGTGGGGCTAATGATTACACTTGCGATTTATTCAGTATAACACATAGCTTGTTTCAAAATGATTATATTCTTGATACATACCCTACAAATCATTTCTAAAACAAACAATGGGAAATTGATATATTCAGGCTATGCGATCTGTGAAAACCCGTCGGATGTCGCAAAATGTGAACTAGGGGTTATGCGTACAATTTAAAAAAAGGTTTTTTTTAGAGACTTAATGTCCAATACTTTGTGTCATCATCTTTTATGAATTTTCACCTTCAAAAACTTAAGTCACTTATTGTTTTAACCTTCATGTTATTCTATTGAAATATGAATCTTTTTTGGCCTGTTTTCATGATTTCTTGTTTTGTAGCTTTTTATGACATCACATAGCCTATAACTTTTTTTGTAGATCTGTAATCAGCACAGTTTCAACTTTCTTATGATATAAATATTTCCAATATGAAAAATCCCACCATGTGGCGGGTTTTCACAGATCGCAGCCCAAATGCAGAAATCCTGTAGGCCTAAGCATTTGTAAAATTTGGTTCTATAAAAAGTCGAGTATCGAAATTGGTATGAAATGTAAAAATACATTTTAGCGAAGCGTTAATCAAAATAAGATGGGAATGTATGATAAAAAAATGAAGAATATATACGATAAAAACCAGTCAATTAGACAAATCCGGTAACTATATAGTCGCGCGCAAAGAAGATTTTAAAGACACCACCACAATGCATTGCGTTTTTGCAAAATTCCATAATTCTGGTCTCTAATTTGTCTCGGTTCCCATAGACATATGCACAAAATCATGGCTTCATAGCGCGTTCATCGTTGGAGCTCTTAGGTTCTAGTTTACATCAATGAATATTAGTTATCAGTGTTCCTTTTTCTTATTTCTAAAACTGAAGAGCTTGACAAAAAGCTTTAGTTGACTGGCGTTCGCGCAATGCATTGAGGGAAGACCTTAACATCTTCTTTGAGTCGCGCGGGAAACTAGTGTTTTTCTTATGAATTATTTTAATTAATATCTATAAAGATATTACCAAACATGTTAATCAGATCAGAAATACAGGTAGTCTTTCGAAATCAGTTCTAAATTTAGAAGCAAATAGAAAACTTGTTAAAACAAAATTGACCCAATGACCTATTTAAACTAAATGTCCATACGTGCATTACGAGTTAATTATTATAAATATCAGTTTCCGGAAATATGTTAAGATCATTGTCATTAAAGGCTCTATAGGGAATTTAGCCTGCAAATTGTCCTGGATTATAATTAAATCATATCTATATAAGATAGGCCGAGAGCTTTATATCTCATCAAAGTCTTATAGCCTTTTTAAAACAATTTTGTCATATGATTGTGGTGATAAGGGGCTGGTCTCAATAGCCTCCATAAAACTGCTATAACTTCCGATTCTTTAATCCGTATAAATACATACATTTCTGGACAGGAAATGGGTATAGGTGGATCCATTTTTGGTAACAAATTTCACTAACAATGCTTAATGTTTTTAAATTTTGACCAAAACATCACTTTGTTGACTTTAAATTTGCTGCAAATGTAGCGAAATCCGTATTTGGAAAAATGCTGAAATTGCACCAAAATCATCTATAAAAATACACTTCTCTTATAGGACGATTTTTTAGTTTCCCAACTTTCAAAGCCTATCTCAAGAATTACTGAACCAATACTAAGCATGTTTGTACTTATTGCAATGCAATTCTCATGGTGATTCCAGATACGGTGATGAAATTCAATAAATTTGACATTTTTTAAACATTCTGTGAAATGTTGGAACTGTCGTCAGCAAGACGACCGCCGCGTGGAAAGTGTTAAACGCTCAATGAGCAACGTCGTCGAATTATGGATATTCAAATCATCTTTTCATCCATTGAACTCAATGGGTATTAGATCCCCTTAATTGAACACTTTTGAATTTATCTAAAATTATTATAAATGCTCAGATAAATCATCTCATTACTTATTTCCATTAAGTCTATAATAGATATATCGTCTCATCCTCTTATAATAAATCACGATATACGTAAGACGTCTACCTTTTAGTAAACACTCTCAAATGGATCAAGTGACAGAAAGATGGATAGGCCCTGTGTGAAGCAGACGACACTTAGCAGACAGCGGAAAGATTTTTTGACCACTATTGGTATTATAGTACCGACTAATACTTGAATCGGTCCCAGTTCGCTTCTCCGACATCAGCGGCCGATATTAGTTCTAAATCTATAAGTACCGACAACATGCTTTGCTTTCGTCTCATGACCAATAAAGAGTTCATAAGCAAAGCCCCACTTAGCCCCCACACTTAGCCCCCCCCCCCCAATTAGAACCCTTGCACCCCCCCCCCCCCCCCCCCCCCCGCTTGCCCCTACCCAAATGAAATCAAGTAGGCCTACGGCTGTAAATGAAATTTACAAACAAAGTATCACACCAAATCCCCCCAATAATGACAATGACATCGTGTCGGTTGAGATTGACACTGTCGGCTCAATTGACGAAAGGAATCATGGAATTATGATGGTCAAAAGTACACATATAAAAATCCCCCCCCCCCCCACTTAGCCCCCCATTTAGCCCCCCCCCCCCCCACTTAGAACCCTTGCACCCCCCCCCCCCCCCCCCCGCTTGCCCCTACCCAAATGAAATCAAGTACGGCTGTAAATGAAATTTACAAACAAAGTACACACCAAATCCCCCCAATAATGACAATGACATCGTGTCGGTTGAGATTGGCACTGTCGGTTCATTTGACGAAAGGAATCATGGAATTATGATGGTCAAAAGTACACATATGAAAAATCCCCCCCCCCCCCCACTTAGAACCCTTGCACCCTCCCCCCCCCCCCCCCCCCCCCCCCCCCCCCCCCCCCCCCCCCGCTTGCCCCTACCCAAATGAAATCAAGTACGGCTGTAAATGAAATTTACAAACAAAGTACACACCAAATCCCCCCAATAATGACAATGACATCGTGTCGGTTGAGATTGGCACTGTCGGTTTATTTGACGAAAGGAATCATGGAATTATGATGGTCAAAAGTACACATATGAAAAATGTTCGCGCGCTACGCGCGCATATGTCTTCCCAAAATGAAATATTCTTTGGTACAAGCTTGTTTAGAGCCAAAATGTAGCTCAATTGTCAAAAAAATAGCTGTAAAATCGAAATCTTTACTCAAACAAATCTTAGGAGCCCTCCCCCCATTTCAAGTCACTGCCTCTTCTTGCCCCCCCCCCCCCCCCCCCCCCTAAAAAAATGAAAAAGTCTAGTTACGCCACTGCAATCTAGCAATTATCAAATAAATCTCAAATATACAGCGCTTTTAGAAATTATGTGATACATTTTTTGCCACATCTTTTAAAGTAAACATTCAAAAGTCAGCAGGAGTTAGGCTGCTATTCTCATTAAAGGTAGATGTTCCGATTGCTGGCCTGATTTTCAACTTGATGTTTTCTATTTCACATGAAAGGTCATCCTTAAAATTGTTGCATTCCACAGTATGAGTTGCATAACTCCAACGGTTCTATTTTTAGAACCACAAGGTCACAAAATATTTGCCCATTGAGTAGTACACAAACTGGTTGGTGGTTTGGTTGGTGGTTAACCACCTTTGGCAGTAATTCACCACATTTTAGCCTATAATTTCTAAACGGAACATTTCTGGCCCCTAAGATTTTACAGACATAAGGAGAAAAATATGGGGATTCTTCTGATATCAAAATATCTTGATGTGAAAAAAAAATCATAGCCCCAAAAGAGTGATCGGAACATACACCTTTAATACAGGCTTAGTCTTATGTTTCAGTCATTTAAAAGTTTATTGTAAAACTTTACTGTTTACATAGTATGGCGTGATCAAAGACCAGAGGACCTATTCCAAAATGTCACAAAATGTTTCAAACATTTCAAAATTATTGAATTTAATTACCATATTTGGAATCACCATGAAAAATGCATTAAAACAAGTACACACATGCCTAGTATCATGGTTCAGTAATCCTTGAGATAGACTTTTCAAAGTTGGGAAATGTTTCTGAAAAATATGTTTTGTATAAATATGGTAAAACTAATTTAGTAATAATGTTAATAATGTATAGGCTATGTATTTAATTCATCGACAACATGATTTCAACGCTTCAGTAACTTCGAATAGGCAATCAAAACTGAGCTATTATACGTATGATTTATATCAGGTGTTTTTTGTAACCAGGTTTGTGATTGGTTAATAAATGTCTTTGCTCTTTTTTTATAACCAATCATTGTGGGTTTTAATAGAGGCAGATAAATCGGCAGATAGTACCCAGGAAATTAACATGTTGTTCTACCCTTCTAGAGTCATTAACCGTGCTCTAATGACTTATTTATAAATAAAACATGTTCTTAGGAATAATGTAACCGTGTCAGTTTCGCATGAATAAATAAACAGTCGCCTGTCGCAGCAGAATGTTGTTGGCTTTACATCGATAGAACATGATTGCTAGTAAGATATCACCCAAATTAGCTCCAATTTGTATTCAAAGTAGCCCAAGTTCAAGAATTTAAAGGGGCATCGAGAAAAATATTTGTTTCAATAGATAAAGTACGTAGGAACCCTGAAGTGTAATCATTTATGCCGGGAAATTGTTGAATGATGGCGCTAGATAGAAATTCGGTTGAAGCAATTTATGTGGTGAGTGGTGCTGATAATTTCGATGTTATCTACATTAAAATTACCAAATCGTGAAATTTTACGCGATAGACGAATTAAGGTAAACGGTTTCAGATGTAGTTATAATATGCCCAAAACCCTTTTCCAGGAAAATTGAGGGCGCACTCCTATACATCTCTCAATGCCCCTTGAAAGTTATATACATTAACATCATCGATTCTAATACATTAAAAATTGTCCCCTGTATTCTAAGTACAATTTCAGAAAAAAATTATCCACTCTATGGTGTTACATTAAATCAGCCTTGCGTTATATTTACATCACCGTAAGTAACATGTTTGTCAACTTATCATCCAAAAACCAGTTTTGCCTCGCAAAAGTGAATTTTCTTCCATTTTGCGTCCTCCATTTTTCACATTGACTTTTTCCAAAGATAATATTCGCAGAAAAGGTTTTAATGCAAATTATCTTTAGGTATGTATGGGATTGATTATGGACTTGATGCAGTTAACAACCCATCAATGTATGTGGGACATCCGTGGTATAGGTCAATGCACTTATTTCGCTATAATACGCCCTATTATGATGGGGCAGGTTCGCCAATAGGGGTTTATATAGTTATGATTTTGCATAATTTCATAATTGTAATTTTCCTCTTACAGGATAATTGTAATTATAAAAATAGTAAAACCTATCATTTGTAAAAATGTTAAACCTATCATTTGTATTTTTTACCCATTTGTTTTTCTCCACTTTTTCTTCACTCCATTTTTCATTTTTTACTTCTTGATATATGTGATACTTTGTTTTCATTTTCTACATTGTCTCCTATGCACAGCAATTTTCATTACTTGTTCCAGTGCATTTCCATTATTTGTTACCATAGGCCTAGTCCCACTTTGTTTTTTCTTGTTTTCTCATGCATTCTCTCAGTCCTTTTACATTTCCATCCATTTTATTATCTATTTGTTGTCATCAATCACCATTATTGATTTCACTCACCAATTATTTTTATATCCCATTTGCCGTTTACTTTATAATCTCCCCTTTGTCTATGTCATCCTTTTGTTATTTTATCCACTTCATCAATCAGCTGTCTAGCATGATATCTTCCCCTATTCATTCATCTGTCACTTTGACTTCCTGCCTATTGTTCCTCTGTCTATATATATGTTGTGTAATGTTGTATTCTGTCATTTTACCTTCGATAAAGATTCTGTTAGAATCGAAACGTCAGGTCCTCTTATATTTATTACATTTACTTACACAGGCTATTTTTGTGGATAAGCAGTTTGCATTCAGCTTTTACATTATATAAAAATAGTTATCAGGAATGGAGTAACACTAATATTAGAGGAGAATATTTCAAAATGTGGTATTTCTTATTATTTTTAAATTCTGAACGAGTATGTTCCACAAAAGTGCCCCACCCTATATTTTGGACCCCTACATTTTGTTTTGGAATTAAATAACGAAGAATAACGAATTTATATGTATTGGTATTGGATATTATGGTCCTTTGTGTAGCCTAATTCTGAGCCTAGGGCGAACTTGCTGCTCCGGCCTATGGGCGAACCTAATAGGCGTCGGGTAAGTTCGCCCTTTTGAGACACTTGTCTTTATAATTTTATTCTTGCCTTTACAGTAAGGCCTAGAGTACTGAGATCATGGTCGTATGTAGCCAAGATATCAATTTTTCACATGATATCAATAGGTCCATTCAATCTTTAAAATGGGCGTCTCTAGACCTCTTCAAATGAAAATGGGGCGAACACTCCCCGCTCTCCCCTATATATAATAACTGATTGATTTGTACCAAAAAAATTAAAAATGCAATATAGGCCTATAATTATTTTAGACAACAGAAAACTGTCTATCGATCATGAATTAAATATATAAATTTGAAATTGCAGCGCCCGCTGTTGCTCAAATCGGTCAAACTGGCAGATTGGCTGCATGTAGCCACATGAAGAAAATGAGAATTTAGCCCAATCTTTTATACAGTAGAACCGCCCCTTGAAATGAGTTTTTATTCAATTACTATACTTGAAGGAGCCCAAATTTAAGAAATGTAAATTATAGCCAACATTGGGCTACGAAATCGTGGATATTTTTACATTTTGTGTAAACATTTTAGATCCGTTTCACTTCACACGGTTCTCTTTTGACACCCACCATCTCTGCACGGGTGCAATGCCTTGTTAGCCTGAAAACGCACCCGAAAGCGATGGTTTTGATGTTTGAGAAAGAGCCGGATAAAATTCCTAAACAGGAAACCGAATATTGCGAAAGTTAAACTCCAATTCGTTTAGCATGATGTTTAGAATAATACTGGGAGAAGATTGGTTAAATTAAAGATAATATTTGTGTAAACTCTAAGCATTATTATTCATGCTATTTGCTACACTATCAAGCTGACTAGTTGACGCCTTATTATAATTGTACAGTATAGGTTTATTCTACAGCTGAACGAGCCTTGCTATATACACTGAGCCAAAAAAGAAACTTATAAAATTTTAACAGATCACCAAATAAAATTCTGTGCATGAAAATGTACCAAATTTGATTACACTATTACTGCAATGTATTGCTTCAAATGGCAGTCAATAACCAATTGTTTGCTTCAATGACACAAGAGAAATCTGCACTGACTCAGACAACGTTTTGCATTACAGGTCACAGCAAACAATTTCAGCAACATAAAGTTAAACACATTTCATAGAGTCAAAACAAACTCATATCCAAACAAACAATGAAGTCATTAATAACGGGTATGTCCATCTCCAGCTTGCAGGCAAGCTGTGCATCTCCTTCTCATGCTTCCAATCGAACATCTCTGGGATGAGCTTGGACGACGTGTATCAAGAAGAGACAAGCCACCTGTCAATAGACAAACACTTATTGCAGCACTACAGGGAGAATGGAACAATGTTCCCCAGGCTACCATCAGGAACTTGATTGGAAGCATGAGAAGGAGATGCACAGCTTGCCTGCAAGCTGGAGGTGGACATACCAGTTATTAATGACTTCATTGTTTGTTTGGATATGACTATGAGTTTGTTTTGACTCTATAACTTCATGTTGCTGAAATTGTTTGCTGTGACCTGTGATGCAAGACGTTGTCTGAGTCAGTGCAGATTTCTCTTGTGTCATTGAAGCAAACAATTGGTTATTGACTGCCATTTGAAGCAATACATTGCAGTAATATTGTATCCAAATTTGGTACATTTTCACGCACAGAATTTTATTTGGTGATCTGTTAAAATGTTATAAGTTTCTTTTTTGGCTCAGTGTATATTAAAACACTTTCCACGCGGGTGTTAGTTTTGCCATACAAAACAGATTTGTCTGAAACCTTTCCCAACTTTCAAAGTCTTATCTCATGAATTTCTGAACCAAAAATAGGCATGTTTGTACTTATTGTAATGCATTTCACATGATGGTTCCAAATATGGTGTTGAAATTCAATAATATTGATTTTTTTAAAAACATTTTGTGATATTTTGGAATGTCGTCTGCAGCCAGCCGCATGGACAGTGTTAAACTGTTAACAGTAAATTAAGGGCACATAGTGCGCTTTAATGATGATTAAAATGAAACGAACCCCTTACAAATTGAATTTCTCACCCAGAAAGAATTTGGAACTATACAAACATGAAAACTTGATTTTAAAGTATAGGTTTATTATGGCTCGTTCCAAAAGTTATTTCAAGCAATAGGCCTAGTTGGAATGCAAATGCAAATGTCAAAAAACAGGATTGTAGGTCAAACCGATGAAAGAGGGCATGAAACTCATAAAAATACTGCAACAGTCATATTTTGCTTTTAATTACTCACTCAACTAAGTCAAGTCCCGAAAGCTCAACTAAATATTAGGCCTAAACTTAAAAACTAAAATTCTTATGTAGCTCGTTACCCGGTACCCCCAACTCACTTCAATCAAGTTAATATTATTAAAAAACAAGAGTAAATTGTGACCCTGATGCATTATTTTCATGAGTGATAATGAAATCGGGATCTTTATTTGGGTTTTTATTTCCGCAAAGTGTAGCGAGCCGTCGATTAATTATATGCACAGCGTTGTTACCTTGCAGTGTAATTCCCTTTTTGAGTGCACCGGGTTTTATCTCTTTAAGTAAAAAGTGACTTTAAAATTAAAGCGCAATTCGTGAAATTTATATTTAACCAGCTTGTTTAACTCAATTATTCGTGTGCCCTTAACTCATGTAAAACTGTGAGGATCTTCAATAAGCAAGTTTAAGGACAGTGACCTCGCTAATTGCATTATGGGTCGAGTAGCTTGATATTTAATTCAATCAAAAACCATGGTTTTGGAAGCTACACAATCTACTCACTATATTCACTTTCCATTTTATCCCTTTACTAAATAGTAGTCTTTTTGCAATAGTTTCAAACCCAAACATATTCAATTATTCATAGTTCCATATTATAATTCCAAATGCAATTGCATGGCCTAGGCTCTCAGAATAGACCCCCAAAATTACGGTTGACATAAATTACATTTGAGAACCGCTTAGGCCTCCAAAAAAACCAGACCCTTTTTGGGGGAATTTTCCAAAATATTGTTGACTTTTTTTTAGAAAATTTGGAAATTGTGTACAATTTGTGAAATATTTGAAAATTTTGGGAAAAAACCCACCGTACGCGTAGAACAGGGTTTCTGCTTCGTGGCCTAAAAGTAAAATTAAAATCAGGGCCTACCGCAAAACTACACATCAGCTCTACAAGATATTTTCCTTTCAAAATAAACCGTCAAGTTCAAAATGATAAAATTTGATACATGATTGACGTGATGATCGACTCTTTGTTGGCTTACAAAATGGGATATTTAGGGTCGCGTGGTTATCTATAATCTACTATCACACTCTCCGGCATTCAATATTTGTATACCATGCGGGGTTGAGCGATTCGTGCAGTGTTTCCATACTTTGTTTTGTACGTGAGCGGCGTGCTCTCTGCCCGAGGGAAATCATCTCCGCAAGCTGCTACAGGATTTTAGTGTTTCTAGAATCTTAATTCTGCACTGATGATAACACCATTTGCTGTATTTAGTACATCCCTTGACATTTACGGATAGTTTTATATGTTGGATGTTAGACACATTAAATAAATATATTAAAAACACTATAAAAAAACGCATGCGAGCCAAACCTATTACCACTGAATACGATGAATGAATGCTGAGTGATGATCATGTGTTCCAAAACAACACAGTGCGACAAATTCATTCTCTAATGTTCTGTTCTAATTAGTGAATTTACTTTATCTTCATCTTGGGATATCAAAGGGCTATTCCATTTGAAATCCATACACCCCCTGTGGAAGATTTGACCGTAATCTTTCGCACAGGGAATGTAGATTTCAAATGGAGTCACTCATGCAGAACGCCATTTGAAATTCACACTCCCTGTGGCCGGGTATAAGGTAATGTCTTTGCCATAGGGTGTATGGATTTCAAATGGAATAGCATGGATTGAGTGCCTTAATACGATAAGAAACGAAAGCAGATTTCCATCTTAGCTCATCTCTAATAACACTTTCCACGCGGGCATTAGTTTTACCATAATTATAACAAATTTTCAGAAACTTTTCCCAATTTTCAAAGTGTATCTCAAGAATTACCGAACCAATACTAGGCATATTTGTACTTATTTCAATGCATTTCTCATGGTCATTCTAAATATGGTGATAAAGTTCAATAATTTTGACATTTTTAAAACATTTTTGTTGAATTTTGGAATGTCGTCTGCAGACGCCTGTTGCGTGGAAAGTGTTAAAGGTAGATGACCCGATCACATTTTCGTAACACAGAATTACGGAGATTTTCATATCATATGAAAGCTCGTATTTTTCTCATCATCATACTGAAATTTGACGGCCTAAATCGGTATAATTACGGAGAAATCGATGAAATAACGTCGAATTTACCGCGAATGGTGGTAACCACCGATATAGTTTGTGTACTACTCAATGGGTACAGTTCACAGCATCTTGTGCGTCTAAATTAAGAACTATGCACCTCAAACTTTGGAACACGACTTTTTTAAGGATGACCTTTCATGTAGAATAGAAAACTTCAAGTTGAAAATCGGAACATCTACCTTTAAAGCATGGGACACACTATGAGCTCATATATTTCATCAGCTCAGTTGTATATTATATGCAATAACTTTCTCTGTACTCAGCGCGCGTAATTTAAGACAATTGAACACTAGTGAATGACCCTAAAGGTACTGCATCCATTTTGTATGTGATTCCCGCCCCTTTCCTCGGGCAACAGGGTACCTCATGAATATATGCATGTATGTGTATAAAGGTGTCTCAATTTCAATATTAGGTGAATATTAATTTCTTGAAAAGCATACAACTCTGTATAAAATCCGAGCCTTGGACTGGTTTAATAGTCCTTAAACTATCGTCTAGCAATCATGGCAAAGTTATCATCAGTAGATGGGAATACTAATCACGACTATATATAATCATAATATTATCAGTATCGATATAACCCGTGAAGAAGATCTGATAATAGCAATCCTCGCAGCAAAATTTAAAAAACAATGTTTAGAAATCATCTACAAATTAAAAAGTTACATGTTAAGCATTTGAAAACATTTTTAGTAGTGTTTAGATGAACCATTTAAAACATCTGAACACGTTATTAAATGAAAATGAAATACGTTCAAATGATCTAAATATTCTCTATACTCTGTTCTGTAGCCAAATTATAATATGATACTTTCATTGCCCCGTTTAAATTGTATATATTGGGCTCTTTCATTTGGATTCCTTACACCCCTAGGAAACACATTATCTCTTCCCCATCAGAGGGATTGTGGATTTTAAATGGGGTTACCCACCTGCATTATAAGTGACTCCATTTGAAATATACACTCCCTTTGTGAACGATTAAGGTCATGTCATTCATAGGGGGGGGGGGGGGGGGGGGGGGGGGGGGGGGGGGGTGGGGGGGGGGGGGGGTGGGGGGGGGGATTTCAACAGGAATAGCCCATTTTACTAGATTTCAACCTCTGTATGGTGCAGTAGGCAATTTCATACATTCATAATGTACTACCCTATAGCATCGCATGTGTTTAAAACGCAAAGCATCTTTCACAACCCGAAGTTTATCTCCTACCTTATAAGATATTGAACGGTAAATGTAATAGCGTGTGGTTACCATGTCAACGACACCTTTATATCCCATTGGTCCGTCACAGTCTTTCAATAATTATAGACTAAATTTGACGATGAGCGAAGAAGCGACAAGAATGCACCCGGGGATCGCACCTGCAAAAATTGACCTTTAGTATTCGGGTTAATATCATCCCATAATTGCATGGTGTTATGGAGAATGGGTGACTCAAACATGTATGGCACAGAGAACCCAGAGTAGATCATGGGTGACGTACGTGGGGGATTTATAATGGTAACACCGTATCGACTGAATCAATTCACCGAAAATAGCGCAATATCTCTGCACATTGCACTTATATTTTGGGCGAAACTGCTGAATGCAAAAGTAATGCTCATCAATGGGTATAACTGCTATCTACTGATGATAGCATTGCTATCTACTGAAGATAGCACTGGTATATACTGAAGAGAGCATTGCTATCTATATAGATAGCACTGGTATACATGTATATACTGAAAAGAGCATTTCTATCTACTGAAGATAGCATCGCTATCTACTAAAGATAGCATCGCTATCTACAGGGCATATAGCATTACTATCTATTTGAAATAAAACATGAAAACATCAATCCTCCAGATTGTAATCCTAGAAATGCTACAATTAGGATAGCCTTATAGTAGATAGCCATGCTATCGCATAGCAATGCCATCTATCATCATTATATAGCCATGCTATCATAACAATGCTATCATAGCAAATGATATCATAGCAATAGTATAGTAGCCTATATAGGCCTAGTAATGTTATCATCAGTAGATAGAAACACAATCATATAGCAATGATATCATCAGTAGATAGAAACACAATCATATAGCAATGTTATCATCAGTAGATAGCAAAACACGACCACAATAATATGAAGATATCGGCAACGTCTCTTAAAAGCTAAAGCATGATTTCGAGAGCGTGACATCATTATTCATGATATTAAACCGGTTATAAGCTCTCTTCGCTCACTCGTCCGGTTTTAATTATTTATAAAACCAGGTTAATCAGTTACGAACATGTCCGAGGAATATCAATCAGGGAACTTATACAAAGATTGAATAAACAGAGAGTTCTACTTTCAATTTGGTAAAAGCGTTTTGCAATATTTGCAATACTATTTTGTCAAGGTTTGAGGATGATTCAACGATGTGCAATTTAATAAAGATATATTATGGTATTGGTAGCCATCCTTTCCTTTTATCATCAAATTTCGTGACCACACCAAAAAAAGCCTTATATGTTTCATTTTGTATAACTGAATCGTCAGAAGGCAAGGAGGTCGGAGCGATCTTTGAACTTTTTACGTATATCGGCTAAATACTTATAATTATTTGACTATAAAATGGCGGTCGGTTGAAATGGTGATATGAGACCCGTTGCAAGTGGAAAGAAATACCCTAAAGGCGTAGCGTTATGGCATTTCGGATCCATCACTCGAACATTATTAAACATCATTATATTGTTGTCGTCATTTGATAGTTGGAAACTAGTCAGATATGGTAAAACTCATAGCAAATCCTTAAACAAGTTCAAGTTGTGAATAAAATACAAGTCAAAGAGCTGAAGATCATGAGTCATCTTTTGTCAAGTATTCGCGTTAAAATTCACTCAAGGAAAAAGAGAAATTGAACTTTGGTCGATAAATCGCATCAGATATACCCCCTTCTGAAGGAGTCCTTCAAGTGTGTGGTGACATCTATATTGTCGTGCCATGATTTTGACCATATTATATAGTGCCGTGTTCGGATTTCACTTTTTTCACCCGAGATAAAACCGAAAGTGCCTTTCTCGATTCGCGAAAATAACCAAGATGGAACAACAATGGTTTATTCCCATTTCGCCCTTTCGCAAACGACTAATGACATTTCAAATGCTATTTTTTAGGAGAAATCTTTTGCTTAGCATTTCATTAATCAAGGTCTCAAATGAACCAAAGAAAAACATATATAAATTATATTAAATTTCGATGGTACTTTGGGGTAAGAAATACATATATATTTTCGCACATTTTCTAATGATTTGGTCCTGAATTTCGATTTTCCTTCTCACGGGCCGGCAATGTATTTGGAATTTTATTTATGAATTGCTATAAATTTAAGTATTAAGAAAAAAATCGTGATACTTTTAAATTTACACATTTTGAAGAAAAATGGTCAATTTTTGAAGAAAAAAACCCCCAATTTGACGAAGACAAATGTGGAAAAACAGTATAGTTCAGTTGTTATTTTCGCCTACATGGCCAGAAATACAAGACTTTCAATATAAAATTTCAAATCTTTGCGCATACATATTGTATAATAGACGTACAATACTTGATAGGTATAGCTCTAAGCATAACATGTTGAAGTGGATGTGGATGTAATAGGTTAAAGTTCATAACAGCCTCACAGCGATCCCTCGGACTAAAAGCCTGATAAATAGTCCCGATTTGTACACACGTTCCATGCCCTCAGCATATCATCAAAGAAGATGGTTTACATATCCCATAATGCATTTCGTCTATTTCATTTTTTTGCTGTCCATTGTAAATTGATTAAATATTGACTATATATATACCGTATATAGATAAAAATGATCAGAGCATGACAGATCTTGCAAAGATTTTGTATTCCATGGTTATCCATCAAAGTTTGAAAAAGTATATGAACAATTTTCATAGTTTTTTACCATATATCCAAAACAGATTTTTCAGAAACCTTTCCTAACTTTCAAGGTCTATCTCAAGGATTGTTGTTGAAACAATACTAGGCATGTTTGTACTTATTCCAATGCATTTCTCATGGTGATATTAAATAATGACAAATAATATGGTAATACAATTTAATAATTTTGACATTTTTGAAACATTTTGTGAAATTTTGGATTGTCGTCTGCAAACGCCTGCCGCATGGAAAATGTTAAGCCTTGTTCTCAACATTAAGACAACTTTTGGGCATGTAGGCCTACTAGTAATAGGAGGGTCATTTGATGAAGTGGTATCTGAGTGCAGACATGAGAAATAACACAATTGAACAAATCTGAAAAACCTGAAAAAAGTGCGTAAAATTGGACGAAAGGCCCAAAAATGGTTACAATTAAACGGAACAATAAAACAACACCTGAATTCAGGTTTAAACCTGACCATTCTTATGCTTGTGTGTGTTTGAGAGTGCATGTATCCGGTTGCAAAGGATTGTGGGAATCGTAATATAACTCCTCTGGCATACAATATGCCTCATTGGCCAATTTTATAGACAACCATGAAGTGTTGAGAAAATCCAACGGATGAGCCCAAAGAAGATGTTAAAGACACCACCACAATGCATTGCGTTTTTGCAAAATGCCCTAATTCTGGTCTCCAATTGGTCTCGGTTCCCATAAACATATGCACACAATCATGGCTTCATAGCGCGTTCATCGTTGGAGCTCTTGGGTTTTAAGTTTGCATCAATGAATAAATTATAGTTATCAGTGTTCCCTTTTCTTATTTCTAAAAACTTATATAAGAGCTCGACAAATGCATCGTCTGAAAACAGCCTTAGTTGGCTGCTGGTGTTCGCGCAATGCATTGTGGGAAGACCTTAAAATCTTCTTTTGGATGAGTCTGTCTTAACGGTGTTGAAAATCACAAGTCTTCCTCATTGTGAGTGAGTGTCTTCTGGCAATGCACCGGATGGGATTTGGACTGTTTTGGCATATTTATAGGTTTCGTGGAAGTGTTTAAGCAAACACAAGTAGCTTGGGTTTTTAACTTAAGCTCTTCTCTTCTCTCTATAGTTAAGTTGTTGAAGATCGCCTGTTTTGACTGAATATTTTATATACAATCTATAATAGCGTGACAGTGATATCAAGTTAAAATTATAATAATTTCACATTCTTAAATGTTTGGCTTTATTATATATAGCCCTGGCACAACAAATATAAATATATGGATAAAACTATACATTTTACCAATTTGTGGACAAGAAATGTGTCTATACTTAAAGGCAAAGTTCCACTCTGGCCAGTTCACTCAGCTCAGGGTGTGCTGGCTTTATACACCTGTTCATTTGGTGACAGATAAAATAGAGTTAAGATGGAGAAATCCCAACCTTGAGATATTCCCAGAGGATCTGGCTGGTAAGAGCGGACCTAAGGGTTTAAAGGCAAAGGACCACCAGGCCGAACTAGCTTTGCACCTGTTCATTTGGTGTCAGATGAAAGAGAAATAGAGTTAAGATGGAGAAATCTCAACCCAGAGATATTCCCAAAGGATCTGGCTGGCCAGAGTGGACCTAAGGGTTTTTAATGAGTAAAAATGCATTTAATACATTTGGTACTTCAGCGCCCTCTATTGCTTCAAGTTGGTAAGGCTGGTAGATTGGCTGAATTAAGCCACCTGTGAAATTAGGAAATGTGCTATAACTTTATAAGCTGTAACATTGACAACGTATGAAAACGCATGTCCCCTCAGCTCAGACTAGCTAAAGGCCTACTATGGCCACCAAATGGCGCCGGGACCACATCGAGCCGACCATCGAAGAAGTGTGGGTTAACAAGTGACGGTATAGGACACAAGATAACTTCGAAATTGTAACATAATGAAATAAGACCACGGTGGACACAAATTCCATGCTATATGCATTCCATCGCTTAACGCCTGTTACGCAAAGTCAACATATCTACACTGGGGTTGTAATGTAGCATCTTCTATCTCGTCATCTACCCAACGTCAGTGCTTATCGAGAGTACAGTTGGTTGTCTTTATAGTTTAACAGACGATAATTTGTTTGGAATCCCCTCTCTTGGCGCGCACACCGGGCGTTTCGGCTTGAATTTCTCCTCAGTCGTCTGCTCCATAATAATGTAAAGTTCGATTACATGACTAAGATTAAAATAGAACGTTCCCGTTCAAAAAAGATTTAAAGGTCTTCCCACAATGCATTGCGCGAACGCCAGCCAACTAAAGCTTTTTCACACGCATTTGTCGAGCTCTTAAGTTTTAGAAATAAGAAAATGGAACACTGATAACTAATGTATTCATTGATGTAAACTAGAACCTAAGAGCTCCAACGATGAACGCGCGATGAAGCCATGATTGTGTGCATATGTCTATGGGAACCGAGACAAATTGGAGACCAGAATTAGGGCATTTAGCAAAAACGCAATGCATTGTGGTGGTGTTTTTAAAATCTTCTTCGGGTCCTGTTACTGTTTTCGAAAGCCGCCGGTGTTGCCATAACTCTTTCCTTATAGCCCAATTTCATAAGGAAAGGAACTAATATTCCTTTATCCGTTGGTTTCAACGAAAGAGACGCCCAAAAGAAGCCCAAGTACCCTTAAGAGTAGTTTTCTAAAAGTGTTAGCACCCCTGACAGAACCTACTATGACCTGATGACAGAATCAATACATTACCCCGTATTATAGACTTCCACTCCTGTTTATTTTTCCAATGCAGCTTTACAATATTTGCTATGACTAAAAATGTAATACCCATGAGAGAGGCAAAGGCGAACCCGTATGGGATTTTCCAGACGTTCTTACTGTAGTAACTAGCAATTTACAAAATGGAATTGCGATATTTTTTGCCAATTCTGTGCTGTGTCACGGGAAGTTTAGTTTTACAATTTGAAAATGAAAATAGACTCCTAATTATTCACCATGCATAATGTGGCACCATGTACGTCCCACGATGCCATGTGTCCCTTGGCAGCAGGCTTCTCGTTACATTGCGTTTTCGCGTCTGGGGACGCAATATTTTTGCTAAAAACGCAGTAAATTTTAAACTGGACTCTTTATTGCGTCCATCTGGACGCAATAATTTTTAATCATGTTTCAAGATAATTTTGCACGTGTAAGCTAACAAATATCAGTTTTCGTGACAATCCGAATCAAAATATACTTGGTAAATTCTCGGTCTTCCTTGTACAACTCTCGACCATCGTCAATGTTTTTACCTCATCTACAAATGTTTTCGTCGTGTCCGTACTCCGTAGTCGTCGTTGAATGCATACATCAAAACAAAACAAATAGATGAGTAGACAATTTAGACATTTCAGCGCTGTAGTGGCCCGTTTAACCACTCCGTATTCGATTCCGAAATCACAATTCGAAAATTACATTTTTGACTTGGACCCCATATTTTTTTCTTGGACCCCATAATTTTGAGAATTGGTAGATTATGGGGTCCAGTGGACCCCATAATATTTTACCTAACGAGATAAAGTGGCTCTGAAAAGAGCCAAATAAATGGACCGCCGCGTATATGGACTCAGTGCTTTACCAGGTTCAATTTAACTCCACTATCTAATTTAATATAAATGAGTGTTATTCCTTTGGTTGAAGTTTTTCGACAAAAATGGCAAATATTTGACTAAAAACAAATGTAAGTTTTTGCAAATTTTTGGAAATAATTGAAAGGTTTTGCCAATTTTAGTTAATAAAATGAAATGTATTCAAAATATTTGAAAATGTACACAATTTTCATGAACAATTTGGGAACCCGCCTCCGACAGGTTCGCCAGACTGAGAGAACAGTTCTAACACTTTTCACGCTTCACGCGGCTATTATTTTTACCATCACAAAACAGATTTTTCAGAAACCTTTCCCAACTTTCAAAGTCTATATCAAGCGTTGACTGAACCTATACTAGGAATGTTTATACTTTATATTGTAATGCATTTCTCATGGTAATTCAAAATATGGTGATGAAAGTCAATATTTGTGACATTTTTGAAACATTTTGTAAACATTTTGGAATGTCGTCAGCATCCGCCTGCCGCGTGGAAAGTGGGTTTTTTTCTCGCCAGCGTCGTCGTGGTCGTTGTCTATAATCGTTTTTAGATGTTTATACAACACTACACGTGTTCGTTTTCCCCATTTAAACTCCTCGTCTGCTAAACATTTCAGCTATTTCGGTTAAAGTCTCACTACACATGATGATGGGTTTCTATCCAGAACATATTTGTTTTACAATTCAGAATGACAAATTGGAATTTCTCCACTGTTTATAATATATTATAGAAAATATTGAACATGTTGAAGGAAGAATTTATTTAACAAACAAGTTTGTCAGCGCACAGGGCACGGCAGGATTTACACGACACACATTGATGGAGTGTACAAAACTAATTGGACTAAGTGTAATATTGTATAGTTAGGGGTACGCAGCAGTGTTGAAGAATTGTTGTCTATATATATATATATATATATAATTTGCTTTAGAATTCAAGATGAACATTAATAATGGTCATTGTTGCGGTTGCCACCCACGAAATCACGCCAAGCCGCCGTATGCCCAGCATATTGCGACTGTTTATAGCTGGGGAGCACATGGTTTTGAACACATTGAAACACATTTGACCTTTAACCCAAGATCAAGGTCAAAGGTCAATTTAACACCCACGTTGACATGTCCACCTATATGTTGTAATTCTTAGGAACATTTTGGTGTAATATAACTCCCTGTAACTCACCGGTACCGGAAACAAAGAATATTTGAATCGCCGTTTTGTTGTACATAGGGGGCTAATTTTTCTGAATCCTAACTTCATACATGTACGATTGTAAAAATATAGAAATCCCCGATTCTATACAAATTGAGGGCGCTGTAGCCTCCACCACATCACTAATTTTGGCTTTAGGGTTTGAACAGGGCGCGGGGGGCTATACAGTGATGGGATTCATCCCCAGGGGATGAATATAAGTATTTGAAGAGTTTATTTCCAAAAGGTGCTAAAAATAAAATAGGAGAAAATCAATGTTTTTTAATATGAGGATGTTGCACTTCTTTGATTAAGTTTATTTTCTACCCAATGAAACATACCACACGTGGAAGCTTAAAAACGTGTTTGAATTCATTTTATTGTTTCCACTGTATTTCCTATGTCTTTCTTAAGGAGATTCATATCAATGTTCTACCACCATAAAAAAATAGTGAATTATATTCAAATTTCCGGGAATTTCCGGAAATGTTCGCAAATTTCCGGAAATTGCCGAGGGTCATAACTTTGGACCCGAACATGCTACAGATGTAGACCAAAGATTAAAAGTTGCATTTTGTAACTCTCTTTCATATTCTGCACCTAACTCATTTTTTTTTAAAAAGTGGATTAAGCGCCTTTTGGAAATAAGCTCTTTTAGATACCGTTTTACGAGTAACAGTGGCCTAACGTAGGAGTTCCTCGCCATCGTCTGCGAAACTGAGCGTATAGCGAGAGCAGCAGTGGCGTAGCCAGGTTTTTCTCAGTGGGGGGGCAAAGGGGGGGCCGGGAGTTTTGGTGGGGGGGCAACAACCAAATTGAGGATTGAATTTCCTTGTGTTGTGAATAGGTTAGTCCCAAATTATTTCAACTGACATTTCCCACAGGGGGGGCAACAGGGGGGGCAGAGAACCCCACAGGGGGGGCAGCTGCCCCCCCTTGCCCCCCCTTGGCTACGCCACTGGAGAGCAGCGAACGGAGCATGGTAGGCCTATATACACGGTGAGTCAAAATAGTCAGGTCCGATTTCACCGATTTTTTTAAACCAGTTAAATTTCTAAAATGAATATATTTAATGACTCGCCTAGCAAGGTGGCATTACTAGCTATGACTTAATTTTATTTCATTCAAATTGGTTATTCGAAACGGGAGATATGATAATTTTTCTAAATTCTGTGAAATAAAATCTGTTCCAACTTATCTAAGGGATCCTATGGATGTTAACGTTTAACCCGCGCCTTTTGAATAAGTCAATCAAAGGCGTGTTGGTATTCACAGCAATTACAATAGGAAAAGAGATTATATTGTCTTTGCGGTTATGTTTTCAATAGTTTTCGTGCAATCAGAGATAGCCTATAACAAACATTATTGAGTTTTAACAAAATGTTGACCAAAGTATTTTGAAACTTGTTATTTTAATCGAACTGATATGAGAGAAGTCTGAGAGAAAACAGATCTTATATCTTTAAACAGCTTGTGCTTTGGCAACTTATCAGGCAAAGTGCTTAGTCCATTTTTATGAATATATTTGTGCAATACTGAGTTATATTATAATATATTTTTAAATATATTATAATATAACTCAGTAAAAAAATACTTTGCATGCAATATCGTTTAATTTATCAGAGATTAAACAAAAAAACATGATATTTTGCACAGTGTGTTGTGTTGTATGAATAACTAATATGACAGTAGTATTAACATCCCCCACCAAACTTGGAACACTTTGGATTACGCGTCTTTTTGTAAATATGTTGTAAATCTGGCGTGGAATATGATATTGTCTTGAAAACATCACAGGGTATGAGAAGTATGTCTACTCTCATAAACAATGAAAACAATTACCAATTTTGTACAAGAAGTATTTTTCTTGATTTTTTGAAAACGGGACCTGACTATTTTGACTCACCCTGTATGAACTGTATAAAATTGGACATATGCACAATTATAGCACTATGCTCCCGTCATTTGAAATAGGGTGTGTTGAATATTAGAATAAGTTCAATCGGGGTTTAAGATAACTGTGAGATAGGCTTTTACGACGGGTATTCATAATATAAGTTAAAAGTTTTACGGGTTCGCCGTCGGACAAGTTTTAATCTGTCAAGCTTTCGTCAGGATTAGCTCTGACTTCTTCAGGACCAAATTATTATAATATTAAACAAAACATAGAGATTGCCACTTCTCTTGTTATCTTCATTTGGGCTGCCCTTGCCCAATGATTTGAAAGTAGGTGCCCTTTCCTACTTGTGAAAGAATTCGGGGCTCTGAAAAGAGCCGTTCAGATGGATTGCCGCTTCAACTGAACAGAGATGATGGCTCTGAAAAGAGCTCTACACGTAGGTTGCCACTGGCCTACTATATATATATAAATTTGGTTCTAAAAGAACCTCCAAAGGACTGCCCCTTGACCAATGAAAATAACGTCGAGATGCCCCCTTGTCTACTACAGACTACAATAAGTCCAATGCACAGTAGTGCGGTCACTGATCTGTACAGATCGTTTGACAGATTAAAAACTTGTCCGACGGCGAACCCGTAACACTTTTAACTTATTTTAAGATAACTGTTTGTTAAAAACTTTCTTGTCAAACATACTGCACATCACCGAACTGAACGGAAAGGAAGCCTACGTTAAAACGTTCTGCAAATGAACTTCAAAAAGAAGACTGAAATTGGAAAATCGAAAGCTAGTAAAGGCACGCTTGGAGGAACTTGCATCCGAGTTAAATTAGGGAATACCCGCGGAGACACGTTGTGTGTTTCTACCGTTAAAGGAAGGCGCTGCTTACGCCTTTAAAAGTATGATTCTACAATCTTACAAACATTTTAATAGGGGCAAGATGATCACGGACTATGACAATGTTGCTTTTTCAACGTGCCTATGGAAGATGCAGTGGCGACGAAGCATCATAATTAGGGGTGCGGGAACAAATGGGGACGCAGACATAATGTAATACACTTCTTATGGGGCGCTTGGCTGTTTTAGGAGGAGGGTTGCACCCACCCCGCTTCCGCCTATGGGAGGAGGTTTGTTTGTTTGTTTGTTTGTTTGTTTACACGGTCGGTCCGTACAGACACACGCTTGGGTCCTGAAGGGACCAGACTCAAGCAAATTGCTCGGGCCAGGCTTAAAAAGCCTATATAAGCATGCTGGTTGAATTATTATTAAAAACAGCCACTCCCAACAAATAAAGTTAAGGGGACATCATGCCTCCACATGTCTTTTGGCTCATTTTCTCATTATATAATTATTGTGTATTTTTGTACATGTATTGTCTTTGTTTTGAAAGCATAAAAGTTTGATTTGAATTGTTGAGGGTTAAAATATATAGTCGATCATAGAAAGAACACAAAGAGCGGTTTCCTTTTCTCCTTGTCACAGCTTTGCAAAATGGCGGCCATATTTTGAAGCGCATCATTATTGTAAGCCTCCTCCACTACTCAGCCCTTTTTATGGCAAAAACATGCATGTATCGTAGTTTTCTAACAGTATACTTCCTTTTAACATGATCAAAGTTAGCTTTTTTCTCCATAAATCAAGTAGTGGTAAAAGGCAGTATATTACTTTTATTGTCTTTACAAGTTGCAACCTTTTCCTATAAGTGAGGATTATTGAACCAAGTTAACACAATCCATGTTAAAAGGAAGTATATCATTAGGAAAGTACATACAATATACATCCTTTTGCCATAAAAGGGCTGTTTAACTGTGATGCCCCAGGAATACCCAGGAGATAAACCCTGTCGCGGATATAACTATAGATTATACGATACTATCACCGCATATTTGACCATCATTTTTGACAAGGGCAGTATCACGACAATCATATGGAAATAGGCAAATGTATACTTTCATCGCTCGAATCAAAAATACATTATAATGCTTTATTATGGCTATCAAACAGAAATAAGAAGTGACGCGAGACATGTATACGGTTTCGCTAATAGATAATATTCATCGTACAATTATGACAATCATAGAAATGACAAATGCAGATGCAGACCTGATGGCTGCTTTTGGGACAGCAACTTGAGGCAATAAAAACATGTTTACCGACATTGGTCTAAGCTTTTTCAATTATTTAATTGTTATATTTCTGTTTCTGATTCAGATTAATTATAAATTAGCCTAAATATAATCAAAAACCTTAAAAATAAATTTTCAAAGGTATTTTAATTTAATTTCATTCTATAGTCTATTTGGCCATACACATGAGCGTTAAAAGGCGGAAGATACATACGCGTGCGTAAAAGCTGTGCCTGTTAAGTTACGTCACTGTCCAGAGGAAGTCAAATAGTGTATAGGAGCCCGGGTCGTTTGTGACCTATTTCAAAGGAAATGTTAGCGTAAAAATAATAACATTTCCAATTTTTTCAAATATAAATACCCATCACATCAATTTAATTATAAAACGAATAGCTCTAGAAAAATGTATGCGATTTTACATACACATGATAAGTAAACTACACAAAAATACGCGCTGTATAACTATAAGGCTACGGGAAAGGCTCTCGGAAACAACTGTGTTTTTCTAGCCTGAATGGGAAGGTTCGCATTATACATGTTATAACGCGTGCAATCTGTGATTTTAGGGAAACGTAAACATTTACTAATGGGAAAAGGGTGAAGTGTAAATGGAAGTAGAGTAATGATTACAAATCGAGGACTCTATAATAGCGCCACAAGGTCATATCTGTAATAGCTGCCAGTTGTTATATATATATATGGGGCTGTTTATATCGTGTTGAGCAATTGTCGTATAACTAAATATGACCCAGAGAAGCTATTGCAAATATGAGCGTAAGTGATGTGTGATATATCACTATCTGTAATAGCTGCCCCATATGTTCACTAGTGCTAATGGACACCCGTGTAAAAATGCAAGCTTTACATATGGCAGCCATCGTAGATAGGGCTACAAACCCTCGAAATGAAGTGCATAAACGTCTATACAGGGTGTCCCAAAATGAAAATACAATTTTCAATACAGGTGGGGGAGGCATGAACTCATTACCTCAATATCATTGTAGTGTATTTTCATGCATTGCTTTATAAGAAAACGTTAACTTGGGAAAAGTGAGAAGTGTGGAAGTAGACTAATGATTACAAAATGAATTGTATAACATATGTACAAGGTGTCCAAAAAATAAGGAGGCTCATTTCCTCAACATCATTGTGGTGTATTTTCATACATTGTTTTGTTTTGATATACATGTTGTAATAGTTTGATTTGAATTGTTGAGGGTTAAAAATATATAGTTGAGCATAGAAAAAACAAAAGAGCATTTTTTTTAAGACGAATATCTTTGGTTTTGTGAGATTTTGGACCGATATTATGGTCCAAGATCATAAACGGAATAAAGCTGTGTAAAACATGCATTGCGCTTTATTCCGTAAATAGCATAAAGCTTGTAATATCCAGTTTGGATTCTTGTTAGCAAATATCATTTCTTAGGGTGTAAAAATCCTTAAAATTCTTAACTTAAATGGTCCAGGACCATATAATCGGACCAGAATCTCACACGTGCGTTATTTCTTCTCTTTACAGCCTTGCAAAATGGCGGCCATGTCTTGAAGCACATCATTGTAAGCCTCTTCCACTATATATACTTGAGATCTTACATTGCCCCACAGGAATACCCAAGAGATAAACCCAAAACTATTCAAAAATGTCAAAATTATTGAATTTTATCACCACATTTGAAATCACTATGCAACTACAAACATGCCTAGTATTGATTAAGTAATTCTTGAGATACACTTTAAAAGTTAAGAAATTTTTCTGAAACATCTGTTTTGAACTAATAGTCGCGTATGGAAAGTGTTAAGACGATAGTGTTATTTCTTCTCGTCACAGCTTTGCAAAATGGCGGCCATATTTTGAAGCACATCATTGTAAGCCTCCTTCACTTCACTACTTGTTGAGATCTTACATTGCCATAGGAAGAATACCCAAGAGATAAACCCTGTCATGGATTTAACTAGATTATACGATACAATCACTGAATATTTGACCATCATTTTTGACCAGGGCAGGCAGCCTCGCAAGTATAATATGGAAATAGAAAAATGTATCCTTTTCATTGCTCGAATCAAAAGTACATTAGGCTATTATCATGGCTATCAAAGAGAAATTAGGAGAGATGCGAGACATGTATACAGTTACCTAGTAGATAATTTATATTATTCATCATGTTATAACAATTATGTTGACCATTTTAGACCAGGGTTGCTTTCAAATATTATATGGATGGATATAGGCAAAATGTATACTTTACTTTCATCGCGATTATGATATGATATAAATGTGACCAAAAGAGAAATCTGGAGTGATGCAAGATATAGTTGCCTTTCGCTAATAGTAATAGTAATGGATAATATTCATCATACGACTATCATAATGACAAATGCAGTCTGTGCAGACCTGGTCATGACCACTGCGGTTGTTTTATAGGATAGCAACTTGAGATAATAAAACAAAATAATTTGTTTCCCGGTTTTGGTCTAACAAGAAGCCCATGTTCAAAAATATATACAAAAATGTCTTTTCAAAGGGTCTTAATTTGAATTGCATTCTATGGGGCCAGAGAAATATCTTGTTCCACCCCGCCCTGAACGTTTGTTTAAAATTGTCCGTGTGATTTATTTTATAGAAAATCTTAACGTACAAATAAAAAAAAATCACTTTTTTTTCAAATCTAAATACCCACGTGCGATTTAATCAAATAAATAGCTCCAATATATTTACAGTTTGTAATTTAAAGCGATTTTATATAAGCATGACACATCTCCAAAAAATACGCGCCATATCCACCAGGAATATATAGGCCACAACTTTATGTTTTTCTAGCCTGATTGGGGATGTTATAACGCGTACAACCAGTAATTTATAAGGAAATGTAAACATTTACTAATGGGAAAAGGGTGAAGTGTAAATGGATGTAGACTAATGATTACAAAATGAACTGGATAATGTCTATACAGGGTGTCCCAAAATAAGGATAAATATAGTTTCTCTGCCCTCTATAATATTGCAGGTAGGCCTATGCATGTTATAACGCGTACAGCCAGTGATTTATAAGGAAACGTAAACATGGGAAAAGGGTGAAGTGTAAATGGAAGTAGACTAATGATTATAAATGAAGTGTATATAGGTCCATACAGGGTGTCCCAAAATAAGGATAAAAAGGTTTTCTCTAACCCCGATTATTGCAGGTATTATGAATGTTATGATGCGCACAACCAGCGATTTATAAGGAAACGTATCTATTTACTAATGGGAAAAAGTGTGAAGTTTAAATGGAAGTAGACTAATGATTACATAATGAAGTGTATAATGTCTATACAGTGTGTCCCACAATAAAGATAAAAACGTTTTCTCTAACCCCAATTAATTTAAAGGCATGCATGTTATAACGCGTACAACCAGTGATTTATAAGGAAACATAAACATTTATACTAATGGGAAAGTGTGAAGTGATTGGAAGTAGACTAATGATAGCAAGTGAAATGTTTGGAAGTAGACTAATGATTACAAATGAAGTATATATAATTTCTATATACAGGGTGTTCAACATGGTTTCTCTGCCCAAATTATTGCAAGTATTAATGATGCATGTTATAATGCGTACAACCACAGTGATTTATAAGACAACGTAAACATTTGCTAATGGGAAAAGGGTGAAGTGTACATGAAAGTAGACTAATGATTACAAATGAAGTGTAATATGTCTATACAGGGTACTTTTCTCTATAGTGAGTTAACATGGTTGCTCTGCCGCAATTATTGCAGGTATTATGCATGTTATAAACCCGTAACCAGTGATTTATAAGGCAACGTAAACATTTACTAATGGGAAAAGGGTAGTGTAAATGGAAGTAGACAATTGAAATTCACACTCCCTGTGGGGAAGATTAAGACTATGTCTTTCATAGGGGGTGTATGGATTTCAAATCGAATAGCCCATTGTTTTTAAACCTATCTAATGCTGGTTGTATTTGCTACCAAGTTCGATTTAAAGCGTTCATGGCTAATAAATTATCAATAAATTTAAAAACTCATATGTGGTAAACAAAATGGCGTTTGAAAGCTCACTGTATTGCTGGAATTTCAATCAGACATTTATAACGAATAAGTATTCATTGTGCAAAATGGCATGTGCAATTTGCTTTATTTTTAGGTCGCACGCTAGAGGCTATAGATAGTTAAATTTGTTGCGCTAGACAGTTAAAGTATAGCTAAATCCAAAGGTAATTATTTTTAGATATCAAAATATATCAAACTTAATCAAGATATAATACCTTGATCAAGATATATAATTCTAGATATAATTCAAGATATATAATTCTACTGTTGAAAACTGCACAAAATAACGATTTTCAAATCTTGAAGGACATTTGGAAAGCTGAACAAACTTTTCTCTTGGCCTATATTAACACTTTCCACGCGGCTACTATTTTTACCATACACAGAACTGATTTTTCAGAAACCTTTCACAATTTTCAAAGTTTATCTCAATGATTACTGACCCAATACTAGGCATGTTTGTACTTATTTCAATGCATTTCTCATGGTGATTCTAAATATGGTAATGAAATTTAATAATTTTGACATTTTTTAAACATTTTGTGAAATTTTGTAATGTCGTCTGCAGCCGCCTGCCGCGTGGAAAGTGTTCACGAGATAACGCCAGTGTATCCGTTCATCACGACACATGAAAGGTCACCATCCATGCCTCATCTTACGTATGAAGTGTATCTCATATGACAGGTTTCCAGAAGACATGACGAAAGAGAGCCCCGCATCCTTAGGCAAGGTATTATATCTTGATTAAGTTTGATATCTTTTGACACACATTAGAAAATCACTAGACAAAACATTGAACATTAGCTCTCCTGGGGGCGAATTTATTAACCGTAATCAACATTTGGCAAAACACTGTATACATGTACATGTATTGTCCGTCTCATCATGTATACTTTACGCTTTATTCCGTCAAGGTATCAAATGTTGTTTACGGTTAATAATATTGCCTCCTGGGGATGGACAAGCCGCCGAGGATAAAATTTAAATTTTATTGTATGTATTTAGGTGCGTGTCCTGAAGATAGCATTTCGTAGTTTGACGGCTAGATTTATTATAAGGCGTTGCTGTCTACTGAAGATAGCAAATAACACTTTTCACGCGACAGGCGACAGACGACATTCCAAAATTTCACAAAATGTTTCAAAATGTAAAAAATATTTAATTTTATTACAATATTTGGAATCACCATGAGAAATCCATTAAAATAAGTACAAACATGCCTATTAGTTCAGTAATCGTTGAGATAGACTTTGAAAAGTGCGAAAGGTTTCTGAAAAATCTGTTTGGTATATGGTAAAACTATAAATAATAATCATAATCAATATTGTTGTTTACAAAATTCAGCTGGAAGATATTTAACATTAGGCTCTACGGAAGATATAATTTGTAGATAATTGGGAAATCTTGATATTGCTATCTACGGTAGATAGCATTGTAAGCAAAATTGCCGATACAGAAGATAGAATTGTAGAAATGTTAAGGCATGCTATCTACAAAGTATGTAGGCCTAAATAATATAAAAACAATATGACATTGCGCTAGATTACGAATTGGTTATCTTGAGGAGATATAGCGTGATTTGAAGATAAGGCCTATGTATGACATTTGCTATTGAACATGGCAACGTCATCTTCCTACAGAAGATTGTAAAAAGATTGTGATATTGCTATCTACAGAAGATAACAATGTCGGTTTGATATCGGTATTATACAGGAGATAGCATCGTATATGCAAATTACACCATTTGCATTGCATTGATAGATAGCATTACACGATAGCATTACAAGATAGCATTGCACGAAGATAAGAATAAATGCTATCGACAGAATTATAGGAAGATTTTAATCTTCAATATTTTTGTATAATTTCAATATTTTATACAATCGCAGGATGATTGAAGAAAAAAACCCCATTATTTTCTACAAAATGAAATTTGCTATCTAAAGAAGATAGCATTGTCCCAGTATGACCTGTTCCAAGCGTATATATGGCTCCATCACAGGGGCGTTACTAGAGGTGGAGTGGGGGGTGGGGGGGGGGGGGGCTGAATCCCGACAAATGATATGACAAACACTATATATAAAAAACAAAAACAAAAATAGACGGTTATCCCCCCCCCCCCCCCCCCCCCCCCCCCCCCCCCTCCTCCTCATTGAAGACCCTGGTTACGCTCCCAGCGTAACTCTAATTTAGGAAAATGTGTATCAAAGTGGAACTAAATATCGATGGTTTAGGGCAACGAGGCTCAATCTCTACAATAGCTGCCAGATGTAATCATGTGTGGTACTCTATAATAGCAGACCCATTGATACAAACTATAAAAGTAACACAGGGCAGCTATAACAGATAGGACATTTTCGCAATACATCTCAGTCATGTGAAAAGGCAGTATCTGCAATAGTTGCCACGTGTTATATACACTTAATCATGCTCTAGGATATGCCCTTGTGATATCACAATCCCACAAATGGCAGCCACTTGCAGACGGGACTTTGTTGCACTGTTGTACTAAACCATATAAGTCATGGACTTGGAGTTCATGACTAAAAAGTTAACTCACTAGCGAAGAACGATTGACTACCCAAGAGAGACATTGTATATAAGACGATATTGCGATGTGGGGAAAGCTATAAAAAGGAAATTAGAAACGCTGCACGCTTGACAACACTTAGCGACGGAGCGTGACATCGCGGATGCTTGGGAATGAGGATGCGTGCGCCGTATAGGGTGTACCAAACAGTATTACATGTAAAGGGAGCTGTTAACCAAAAAAAACATGACATTTATCAAGCGCTGTAACTTTTGAACTATTAATGTGATGTAATATAAAAGTACATTCTAGCTTTTTTTGCTGCAAACGAAACAAAATCAGTTTTGGTAAAAAATGCTGAAATTGCACCAAAATCATCTAAAGCCACTTCTCTTTGATGTTTAGATTATCAATTTTTGACCAAAAAGTGTTATATTGTTTTTCAAAATGGGAGCAAGTTTAAATTTTGACCCCATATGCAAAGGTCAACGACCTTTTTACGTTTTACACGATAACTCGTTAACCAAACATCGGAAGTAGGGCAAACTATACTTTTTCAAAATCCTTGTGCTCAGCCGAACAATTTGGTGTGCTTTTTAGCTTAATTAAAGCCATTTTGGAATTTGCGCTATAACAGAACATTCCCGTCATTTTTGAGAGGTGCATGGGAGCTCATTTTCTCTTAAAATGGTTCTAGTTGACGAATTCACTAAGAAACTAAGGTATCAAGAAATTGGTCACGGAATCCAAGATAATGACTCTACTATTATTGTATTGATAATTGATTCGAATTTCTGAATCAAAATTTTGATTCAATTTAATTAGATTCTAGGATGTATTTTACTGCACATATTTTGCATGTTGCATTTATTACATTAATATCGAAAAAGCGATCAAAACAAGTTTAAAAATCACGTTCATTTGCAACGCAAAGAGCTTGATGTTTTGTCCTAAAATGCAAATGTTTCTAAAATCACATGTATATTTATTTTCAATTTGAAATTGCAATTTGTTTACTAGATGTGACGTTTTGAAAATGTTATATTAACTTCTGGGACACCCTGTATACAGGATAAGAGACGTTAAGGGAATACGAAAATTGAGTTCAGGAACATTATGTTATCGAATTTGAAAGGTAATTAGTGGTTGAATCTGATGATGCAGGCAGCGGTTGCTACGTTTCAGTTATTATTTTATTTTTAATAGTCCATGGATGAGTCTGCTTGAGGGCGTGATTAATTAAAGATCATCATATTTTGGTTAATAAATATGACATTTACAACTCTAATAAGGTGACAAACACTCAGCCCCGGGGGAGGGGTACTCGAATTTGAAGTGGGTAGGGGTGTGTAACTGGGCAGTCTGAAAACAGGGGCTTACCGAACTGACACAACCTGAATCGGGGATCTTATGGAACTGATGGCATCTTTGATATGGGGGTCTTGACTCGAAAACGATATGCTTTATAGAGAACGGGTCTACAGGATTTCCGGGCTAGGGATGACAACGCCCGAACGGGAGAGTTTGGATTGTATAGCTTGTGGAACGACTTATCAGTGAAATGAGATGCTTATGAGCGGCTGACAGGCCGTGAAAAAGGGGTCTTGGCCGTCGCACATACCCATATGGCTAATATATGTGAGTACCCGAGTACCGCCCCCCCCCCCCTCCCCCCCCTCTCCCGGGCACTCAGCAGCCTTTCATCAAGCCTATAGTATTCATTGGAAGTTACTGATTCAAATTAAACGACAGTTCCAAAATTTCACAAAATTTTTTGGAATCACCATGATATATGCATTACAAATAAGTACAGACATGCCTTGTATTGGTTCAGTAATTCTTGAGATAACACTCTGCAAGTTGGGAAAGGTTCTGAAAATCTGTATATTGGTTAATATGAATTATGTATTGAATTATTGGAAGGCGTGTTTATCGAGGGGATACTTCAATAAGCGTTATTAAATATGAACACATATAACAATGCAACAAATGATTGAAGGCTGGTTTTACAACCAATCACTACAATAATCGATAGCCAAAAGTATACGTGTTTTGGACTCATTTTCTCGATTAAACATAAAACACCTAATTTATTTGTATTCGACAAGTTGGTAATCAAACATGCTCACTTGCCAAGTGACACCACTAATCGATGGCCATTAGTGAGGGTTTGAACTGCCTTTAGGTGTCAAATGGAAGCCTTAGGGTGTCAAATGGAAGCCTTAAGGTGTCAAATGGAAGCCTTTAGGTGTCAAATGGAAGCCTTTAGGTGTCAAATGGAAGCCTTTAGGTGTCAAATGGAAGCCTTCAGGTGTCAAATGGAAACCTTTAGGTGTCAAATCGAAACCTTTAGGTGTCAAATGGATGCCTTTAGCCTCAGTGTCAATGGATGCATTTAGGTGTCAAATGGAAGCCGTTAGGTGTCAGATGAATGCCTTTAGGTGTCAAATGGATGCCTTTAGGTGTCAAATGGAGTGCCTTATGAATGAGGGCTGATCTTTCTATTGACACCACTAATCGATGGCCAACCATTAGCGTTTGAACGCATGCACTTGCCATTATTAGATGAACATAATGTCAGGGACGAGACAATCGACTGTCGATATATAAAGGTATTCAGATGATGACTGATTGATCCAGTCATGCTAGTGTTAATGTAAATAACAAAATATAACAAAAAATCGAATGTAACATTTAGTGCAATCATTAGCTGTATTATACAAAACATAATAAACCTCAATTAGTCCAATCGATACATGCCTAATGTATACACTCTAAACGTAATATAGCATACATGTATATTTAGTGATATTACGAAAAACGAAAAGGGGATATCCATTCAAACCTTTTTAGGGCACAAACAAACATAATTATACGGGATGAACATTTAAGGGTTAGGTTGGTCTGAAATTGGTCTCATTGAAAAATGTAACTAAAAAAATGTAAAAAAAACATGAAGATTTGTAAGCCAAATAAAAATAAAAACGTTTCTCGTCCTAACTTTTGGACAAAAGGAGGATGAGAGTACTTTCTTCTTCTTAATTTAAAAAAAAAATGCGCAATTACAAGCATGGTATTGCCTGATTGGTTAAGTAAATTGAGGAGGACGAGGCCTTTGTAAAAGCGTTTAATTTCATGGTTCTCGGGGGTCTGTTTACACAAAACCTGCTTTAAAATGCTCGTTGACTAAAATAAATCTATTACTAAGATGTCAGCATTTTGAATATTTTAACAAAAAGTTATGGAAGAAATAAAGAAAAAGAAAAATGAATATTACAGAATTCCTGAGAAAAAAATGCGCGTTCGCGAGGGGACGAGAAACTAGTTAATTTTCTTACTTGGCTTTATGTAAAAAGAGCAAACAAGAATTTAATTTAGGTGACGAAAATCAAGAAAGCAGGATTCTACCACATATTAAATTGGAATCTGATTCAACTTGATCAGTTCAATTCGCATGCCTAGGCATTATTTGGGTCGGGTTATTTAATTCTTAAGTTTTACATATAGAATCCTTTTTATGTCACTCTTTCGATCTAGTGTTTACAATCATTCAAAAAAATCCTTGTATTATTAGTGATGGCATTTTAACATATATCAACACGTATTACGTGACATCGTTATGATTTTAATGGGCGCCATCATAATGCACTTCAGACATCATATATACAGTCCTCAAAATAAGTAACTGAACAGGTAATAAATATGCTCTCAACTCCAAAACTATATATGTAGCTCCTATGTCAAAAATATTAAATTATAAAGTTGTATTAAAAGAAATGTCTTCTCTTTAATTTGAGATATCACACGTGAAGATTGAAAGAATATTAACTCAGTTGTGTGCCCAAACCCAAAACAATGTCCGTTTTTCATTTTAACAGTTTGTTCGTCATACACGGCAGCCTCGGACTACTATAGCAACAGGCAGATAAGCGACAACTCACGGGTCAATCAATAATAAGATGATGATTGGAGATGCTTCAAGTTATCAATAATGCAGCCCATACACATATACCTGTCACGTCCTGCGTGTTCAAAACCCAAGTGTGAATATGTAAACTGCACTTTGTTCTATCCTTTTCAGCGTAGCGGTCTTAATTATCAACCGATCTTCGTGAACAATGTCTCAAATTAAAGTAAAGAAATTTCTTTACAATTGAATATGTTAATATTTTTACATAGGAGCTATAGTTTTGGAGTTAAGAGTATATTTATTACCTGGTCAGTTACTTATTTTGAGGACTGTATATCAGAATATTAAATATCATATCGTCCAATCATATTTTCATCATGACGTTTAATATAGGAGTCGTACAAGTGGAAATAGAGACGGACTGTCCATTAGCAGATAACCTTTGCATGCTTAGAGACTGTCATGTTGAATTGCACAATTGTATTAGGCCAAAAAAGAAAGAAAGTTGTGTTGCCCTCACAAGCCTAAAATCGGAAAGGACGGCCGGCCGGATTTTTAAAAAAAATTATTTTAAATTTTACCAAATCAACGATTTTATACCTATTATTTCAGTCAACATGTGTGACGATACTAAAGAAAACGCTTACTGGATGTATTTTCAACCCAAATGGTGAATATTTTGGTTTCTCCTGTGCAATTTTCACAGATTGGAAGATCTTGAGAAAAAAAATCTTGAAAAAATATCTTAAAGAAAGAAAAAAATCTTGGAAAAAGAAAATCTTAAAAAAAAGAGAAAAAAAAGAAGAAATTCTTATGAGAATGAGGATGAGGGCAACACAACTATTTTTGTTTGGCCTTACTTGCGAACAATATAGGCCTAAGCCTGATGTCCATTTTGATGTGGATTTTCGGAGGCTTTGGATAGATGACAGATATTGCACAAGTCACCGCTGGTGACGAGCTGTAATATTGTATTTATTATACAAATAGGCAGAAATTCATTTGAAAGTTGAATATAGTACACTAAATTTAGACCTGAGATGTTTATTATAAGCATGCCAATTCTGATGGATTGCAGGCTATTGTAATGTTAAGTTATATACCTGTCACATGTGTTGTATGGGTTTGGGTGGTCACAATTGAATTTATTTTGAAACGGTCACTTCAGAAGGTGATTTAAAAAAAAAATCTGGTCATCGTTAAATCCCGGGGGGGGGGGGGGGGGAGTCAGTGAACATACCAAGCGGGTACGCATCCGCGTCCAAAAAAACGTCGAAAAGGGTCCAGATTTCACCACACGACGTCGTCGACGTCTTTCTGAAAAAGGGGTACTTTTTAGGGGGCATCGCACTTTAGGGTATCCATTACAGCATCGAGGTATCGACATTTAGGGGTATGAATTGCCGGGCTAATTGTTGTATGTGTGATTTTTCAATAAACATGCAAAATGTTGAAAAAGATCTTCAATATTTCCCTACTTTTTGCATGCATTCTACACAAGATTATGAATTAAGATTATTTTGAGCATTACTATATTACGCCATTTAGGGGTGCATTATTGAGTGTAGTTGGTAATGCTGTTTAGGGTTGGGCTTGTATGTGTTACGCCATTTAGGGGTATCAAAATAGTGTTCTGGTTGACGCCATTTAGGGTCCATTTCAGAGGTGCTTGGACGCGCATGTGTACCGGCTTGGTATATTCACTGCCCCCCCCCCCCCCCCCGTTAAATAGAGCTTGATGTTTTCATTTTGCCATCATCACATCGTTAATATTGTCTAGACTGTGTTATTTATCTACTCACCAATAGTTGATAGAGCAATATATCTCAGAAAACAATCGAAGGGTAGAATATTGCAACATGAACTTGGGTGTACTTATACCACAAAGTATAATAAATGTTATTATAGGCCAATTCATAAATAAGTGGAATAAGAGATACATTTATGCAGGTTGCAATAACTTGAAGAACAGTCGAATTGCAAAGTGAGTGGCATGTGTACATGTATAAGCCTGATGGCAGTTCAATAATAGATGTAGGTGTAGATCCCCCGCGAGCGAGCCTGGTCTGACGAGCGCAGCGATGGGGCATAGATCCGTGGAGGAGGTCACTACTACGTATGTTCACGTGGTCATAGTTTCGGGCTATTGGGGAGGCACGAGTCCAGTGCATTTCATAATATCAGATGTTAGATTGTTAGGGGTTATCGATCGGCAGATATAATATAAAACCAAAATTACAGATCGAAAAGTCAATATTGTAGGATTATGGTATCAAAGGTATTAATAAAAATGGATAAAAATCAGATTTAAAGTCATTCAGATTAGATATGAATTCCTCTCTAAAATATTTAATCTTAATTTAGTGAAGATTAATTTGAAATTTTAACACTTTCCACGCGGCTATTGGTTTTACCATATCATACATTTCCCAACTTTCAAGGTCTATCTCAAGGATTACTGAACCAATACTAAGCATGTTTGCACTTATTTCAATGCATTTCTCATGGTGATTCCAAATATGATAGTGAAAAGAAATTCAATAATGTTGACATTTTTGAAACATTTTGTGAAATTTTGGAATGTCGTCTGCCGCGTGGAAAGTGTTAACAATGATAAACCATAATCCTATACAAATTGTAAATCTTTGAATCTTTGTAATTCAGAGTGAAACTATATATACTTTCGATGAAATTATCCATGAATTTCCATTTAATATGTTTACACAATCATATGAATTAGTTCTTTAGAACCGTCTTATTTAATCTCTTCCTCTGCTATATATCTTAACACTTTCTATGCGGACGGTCGTCTGCAGACGACAGTTCCAAAATTTCACAAAATATTTCAAACATTTGAGTTTGAAACTTATTGAATTGCATCACCATATTTGGAATCCCCATAATAAATGCACTAATTAAAGTACAAACATGTCTAGTATTGGTTCAGTAATTATTGAGATAAGACTTTGAAAGTTGGGAAAGGTTTCTGAAAAATATGTTTTATTATAACTATATGGTAAAACTATTAGCCGCGTGGACAGTGTTAACTTTTCAAATTGACCTCGTTATAGGCCTACAGTTTTATCATCACACTCTAAGGCATTCAATATTTGTATATTGTCGCACTCTCAGGCATTTAATATTTGTATATTATCGCACTGACCATGCTGACTCCAAGGTATTTAATATTTGTATTATATCCTATTTAATCTAAACACCAGCAACAGTCTTGAAATAGATAAAAAATAGACAGTTGATCAAGCTGATATGAAGTGTCACGTTGCGGAGTAACATATGGCGTTTTGATTACAATGTTTTCCTCTATTAGATAGCAATGCCTGTGTTCTCACCACACTATCTTCAGAAGATAGCATGGTAACTACTTCTGTATACAGTAATTAACATCTTATAATGATATGTTCTGTAGATAGCAATGTTATTGTCCTGCAATGCTATCTTCAGTTGATAGTAATCATTTTCTTTAATGCTTTCTTCTGTATTTTAGATAGCAATGCCACTGTGTTCTCGCTACACTATCTTCAGAAGATAGCATGATAACTATTTCAAAATATGATATCATCCGTAATCATGATATTTATTTTGTCATTATCTTGCTATCGTATCGTAGATAGATAACAAAGTCATTATTTTCTTTAAATGCCTATAGACGATGTTCAGAATGTTCCAAGGCAATTCAATAATTGAATTATATATCAATGAACATATAAGATTAAAATCTGATTTAAAGTCATTCAGATTCGATTTGAGTTCACCTCTAAAAATTTTAATCTAAATTTACAAAAGATTAATTCGAAAATAAATTAACACTAATAACAGATTATTTTTTAATTTTAACAATAATAAACCACAATCCTATTCAAATTGTAAATCTTTGAATCGTTGTAACTCGGAGTGAAAATATATACTTTCGATGAAATTATCCATGAATTTCCATTTAATATGTTTACACAATCATATGAATTTGTTATTTAGAACCGTCTTATTTAATCTCTTCCTCTTCTACATTAACACTTTCCATGCGGCAGTCGTCTGCAGACGACAGTTCCAAAATGTCACAAAATGTTAAAAAAATGTCAAAACTATTGAATTGCATCATTGGAATCGCCATGATAAATGCATTAATTAATGTACAGACATGTCTAGTATTCAGTAATTCTTGAGATAAGACTTTGAAAGTTGGGAAAGGTTTCAGAACAATATGTTTGATATAGGCCTATGGTGAAATTATTAGCCGCGTAGAAAGTGTTAACTTCCAAATTTGACCTCGTTATAAAATATAGTTTTATCATCACACTCGAAAGCATTCAATATTTATAATATCGCACTCTTATTAGGCATTTGATATTTGTATATTATCGCACTGACTCCAAGGTATTCAATATTTGTATTCACATATCCTATGTTAATCTTAACACCAGCAACAGTGGGACGTGCCGCTCCAGTGGGTCGTTTTTTCATGAGACATCCTTAGCCATGGGTAGGCTTTTCAACTGAAAAATCCTTAGACATGGGTCTATTTTCGCGAAAATTTGCAAACATTAGGTCTTTTTCCCGATAATTTGCGAACATTTGGTCTAAAATGAAGCAAAACCCCTAAAAATGGGTACCGATTTTTCCAAAATCCCCCTTAGAAATGGGTAGGGGTTTTGAATCTCCAGTGGCTCACCCCCGACCAAACCAAATCCCCCCCCCCCCGGACAGTCTTGACTCTTGATATAGCTAAAAATAGACGACAATTGATCAAGCTTATATGAAGAGTCACGTTGCGGAGTAACATATGGCGTTTTGATTACAATGTTTTCCTCTATTAGATAGCAATACCACTGTGTTCTCACCACACTATCTTCAGAAGATAGCATGATAACTACTTCTGTATACAGTAATTATCATCTTATAATGATATGTTCTGTAGATAGAGCAATGTTATTGTCCTGCAATGCTATCTTCAGTAGATAGCAATATTGTTATTGTCCTATCTTATGTAGATGACAGTGTCATTATTTTCTTACAATGCTTGCTTCTGTATTTTAGATAGCAATGCCACTGTTTTCTCACTACACTTTCTTCAGAAGATAGCATGATAACTATTTCAAATTATAATATCATCCGTAATCAATGTCATATTTTATTTTGTCATTATCTTGCTATCGTATCGTAGATAGATAACAAAGTCATTATTTTCTTTAAATGCCTAGACGATGTTCAGAATGTTCCACGGCAATTCAATAATTGTATTATATTCTATATAAATCTAAACACCAGCAACAGTCTTGAAATAGCTACAAATAGACGACAGTTGACTCAAGCTTATGAAGAGTCACGTTGCGGAGTAACACACTTGGTTCACAATTAGGGTTGCTACAACGATCAATGCATGTCGTGTATAGGAATATACACATTCTGAATGAGCGAGCATGCATTTTAATCTAGACAAGTTTTTCGTGGGAGACTACGATATTGTAATACGCGTATAAAAATAGCAACAACATTATTATCCCGCAATAGTCTGATGTTATAGATCACGTAGATACCAATTCCTAAACGATAGGCTACTAAGTGGAACAAATAAGTGATTTATTAAGGCTATCTTCTGTAGATAGTAATGACATTACTTTTTTTATAATACTACTATCTGTATACGGTAATAAACATGGTTTTATAATGATATGTTCTGCATAGCAATAACATATTGCCCGGCAATGCTATCTTCAGAAGATAGCAATAATGTTAGTGTCCTATCTTCTGTAGATGACAGTGTCATTATTTTCTTACAATGCTTTCGTCTGTATTTTAGATAGCAATGCCACTGTTTTCTTACTACATTTTCTTCAGAAGATAGCATGATAACTAATTCAAAATATGATACAATCAGGGATGGAAATAAGACCCGCCCGCCCGCCCGTAGCGGGTAACTTTCGTGTCGGGCGGGTGAAGATTCAAAGGTACCCGTCCGACTGGCGGGTAACATTTTTGAAGCTCAAAGTGTAAGTAACAGTAAGTTTAGGGTAATTTCATCATCAGATGATCGTATGATAGAGGAGATCAGGTTGATAGGAGATTAAAGAGAGTATTGGATTGATGAACATGATGAATACGAGGAACTGTTACGGGCTAGGTTTACAGTGGAACATCGTACAATAAAGACAAAAACATGTAAATGTAGTTTAAAAGTAGTCTTGCATTTGTTTGCTGCAAAATGTTATGAAAAAACCTTGGGCTGGTAGAATTTTTGTCGGGCAGGTAGATTCTGTGAGTTACCTGCCCGACTGGCTAGTTGAAAAAAATCTGAAGTTCCATCCCTGGATACAATCCGTAATAAATGTCATACTTTATTTGCACATTATCCTACTTGTTATCGTCCATAGATATATAGCAAAGTCATGTGCTTAAGGCTTTCGATAATTGTATATTATCGTACTTTATATAAAGGCATTCACTATTTGTATATTATCGTACTCTATAAGGCATTTAATATTCCATAATATAATAATCTAACTAAATAACAGCAACAGTCTTTATAATAAAAAAGCTAAAAATAGACGACAGTTGATCAAGCTTATTATGAGGAGTCACGTTGCGGAGTAACATATGGCGTTTTGATTATATAGTACACTGGGCACATCACAATTAGAGGTTGCTAAAGATCTACATGTGTAATATGTACGTCGTGTATATATATGAATACATGTATAAACAGATATGAGCATGCATTTGATTTATAGACAAGTTATTCATGGGAGACTACAGTATATCGTATTGGAGACATATATAGCAATGTGAACACTTTCCACGATTAGATTTACCATAATTATATACAAAACAGATTTTTCAGAAACATTTCTCAAATGTCAAAGTCTATGTCAAGAATTACTGAACAAATACTTGTTTGTACTTATTTCAATGCATTTCTCATGGTGATTCGAAATATGATATGAAATTAAATAATTTCGACATTTTTAAAACATATTGTGAAATTTTGGAATGTCGTCTGCAGATGCCTGCCGCGTGGTAAGTGTTAAAATGAGTATTCTAAAATACAGTGGGGCATATAACGACGATGTTATTATTTGCATACACTACTATCTTTGGTAGATAGCAACATTATATTGATTTTATGAATTGCTATCTTCTGAAGATAGCAATGTCATTATTGTCATACAAATGCTATCTTCAGTATATAGCATTATTTTTTTTCATACAATATCTTCAGTATATCAAAACAATTTATTTCTTGAAATGAAATTGCTATCTTCTGAAGATAACAATGTCATTATTGTCGTACAAATGCTATCTTCAGTAGATAGTGTTGTAATTATTTTCATACACTACTATCTTCAGTAGATAGCAAAATAATTGATTTCTTGAAATACCATCTTCTAAAGATAACAATTTCATTATTGTCGAACATAGATAGCATTATTATATATGTTTTCATACACCATTTGCTTCAGTAGATAGCAAAATAGTTGATTTCTTGAAATGCTATGTTCTAAAGATAACAATGTCATTATTGTCGTACAAATATTATCTTCAGTAGAGAGCATTATTATTGTTTTCATACACTACTATCTTCAGTAGATAGCAAAATAAAAATCTTCAATTGCTATCTTCTATAAATAGAAATCATTTAGTCGCACAATGTTATCTTTAGTAGACAGTAATGCTATTTGTACTCTTATTTACATTTTGTTTCAACAATCGAATTTTCGGCTATATCTTGCTAGACGTCCCGTACGGAATGAACTGTATACTAAACAACGCATTTTAATTGTTATGAGCATGCGCACATTAGTTACGGGACGTCTAGCAAGACATTGCCAAATTTTCTAATGACAATAAATACGCAATAACGGCAGTCTGAAATTGCTAAACAAACCCATCCAAATCCTTCATAACAGATTGGAAATGACCAAATATTGAAATATATGTTTCCATACAGGCCATAATTTCGATCCCTTTCTATCACACATGGGAGTGGGTTTAGTTTCTAATTTTATCTGAGACTATAGTCTCAGATTTTATTCTATACTCGCATTGCAGGGCTCTTGATAAAGTACTGTGCATCATTAACTCAATACATGAAATATAGGTCATTTGCTATGGCACGCCGTTTGGGTCAAAATTAACATTGTTTTTGTATATCAATTTGTGTTTTACATGGGGTTTTTTGTCGATATCAATTTGTGTTTTACATGTGGGTTTTTTCATATGATATACAAAAACGATGATAATTTTGACCCAAACGGCGTGCCATAATTTGCACTTACTTTTTATATTTTTGTTTTCAATTCTAAAACATTAAAGCCATAAAGCTATATCATTAAGCCAATCGATGTATATTAACACTTTCCACGCGCGCCGGCAGGCGTCTGCAGACGACAGTTCAAAAATTGAAAAAAGTTTGGAATCACCATGAGAAATACATTAAAATAAGTACAAATAAGCCAAGTATTGGTTCGGTAATTCTTGAGATAGACTATAGAAAGTTGGGAAAGGCTTTTGAAACATCTGTTTTGTATATTATAGTAAGACTGATAGCCGCGTGGAAAGTGTTATTAAAAGGGACATTAAGTGGTGTTGAAAATTTTAAATGTTTAAAAATTTACTTCAGAATTCAAGATGAACATTAAAAATTGCCATTATTGTTGTTTCTACTAACAAAAACACAGCAAAACTTGATTAAAAACAATATCATCGCTATTTATTGAAAAACGCCCTCTATGCAAATATGGTTCGCGTTATGTATCACGCGTACTGCAGGGGATACTGTCGGACATAAAATGCTCGTCGCGGCTGTACGAGCATTTTTGATTCCACGTTTTCTTGTACATAGAGGGCTGATTTTTCTTAATCCTTATAGGTGTTAGTTCATACATGTAATACAATTATAAAAACATACTAATCCCAGTTTTTATCATAATTGAGGGCGCAGCCTCCAACACATCTCTTAGTGTCCCTTTAAGTCTTAGAAATGTATACTATTATAGTATTACATTTCTGTGATAATTATAAGATAGGCCAGCATTTCCGTTTGGTCTTGTAAAATAAACTTGGTCCCAGGATATGGAATTAAATCACTAAATATCACTTAAAATGATCTCAATGTTATCATGGAAGTACGATGTTATAGAGGTCATTGTACTTTGGTCTTACTTTAGTCTTTGTGAAAAATGATGTTGGCATACTTCAATATGAGGTTCCATTTTATGGTCATTATTACTATCACATTAAAGCCTTCTTATAAACTGTCTACGAGACAGACAATTGATATATAAATAGGTCATTCGCACTTTTAACAACACTTTCCCCGTCAAATTGGTTTTACAATATACAAAACAGATTTGTCAGAAACCTTAACCCTAACTTTCAGTGCTTACCTCAAGGATTACTGAACCGATACTAGGCATGTTTGTACTTATTTCAATACATTTCTCATGGTAATTCAAAATATGGTAATGAAATTCAATAATTTTGACATTTTTTTAACATTTTGTGAAATTTTTTAATGTCGTCTGCAGACGCCTGCCGCGTGGAAAGTGTTAAATAAACCCAGTCATCAGATAGGAAAGTAACGCGTCATATAACAATCCTCATAGTTCATTTAACACTTGCTATTAATACCCACGCTTCAAAATGATTTGGTTATATTTCATTAATGAAGCTTTTTTTCAGCCAAATAATCCCCGTTTGATATTTCTTATGCCATAACAATTGATACAACAACAAAATATAGGTAATATGCACTTACCTAACACATAGGTCATTTGCACTTACACCGAATACATTTTATGATTTATGAAGAAAAAAATCCGCGGGGAAATATAGAAAATATTGATTTTTTTCTATTCAGAAAGCATCCGTCTGCTCAATCAAACAGTTCATATTGTTACTATAACTACATCACTATATAGTTCCAAAGGCACAAAGTCATAATCGTCGCAATAAACCGTTTACCATGAACGGGGACTGCGGCCCTGTGGGCGCGAGTGCAATATTGCTTCCCTTTATTCCTCCAATATTCCTACGCTGTCTGTTATATTATTATATCATCGTCGGGGCTATATTATTACCCAGGTTGTTGATGTCGATCCATTAAATATGAATTGAATTTACCACTGTTTTAAATTGACTGGGGAAAATATCACGCCTATGTGCGCTCCCTCCACTATAATACAGTGTATCATGAATTCATGATTATATAGCCTAGTCCGACACTGTAATACAGGGTGGTAATCTGATACTATACATTATACAGGGTGGCTCAAATGTATTTATTATTAACACTTACCACGCGCGCGGCGTCTGCAGACGATATTCCAAAATTTTAAAAATGATTCAAAAATGTAAAAATTATTGAATTTCATTAAAATAAGCCCATGTCAAATGAAATTGTGTCATATAGACATCATGTTGATGTCTATTGACGATGTCTAGGTTATATCTTCCATCGAAGCGTTTGTCATTTTAAACTTTCCTCATTTACCCACCCCCTATTCAATCATGCAACCATCGATTTATAGACTATAATATAGATTTATTTGTATTTTTCATTTCTAAATTTAAATCTAGCAACGAAAATCATATTTCGTTTTGTTTACAACACAGATTTATAAATAAAATGTATTCTACTACAAACCAAACAATTCAAAGTTCAATTGGAATCTTTTGCCATGATAAACACTCGGTGGGTCAATGACCAAACTATATGCCTATCAATTCTCTGGACTTTTTTTTGTACGTGACCTCGACACACATTTATAAAATGTAGAATTCTCTGTGCAATTTGCTCCAGGCGTGTTAATTAAATATTCATACGGGTGCAGGTGATATCAAAGTTAAGTTGAGGTGATAGCAAGTTATAAAAATTCTGTATATTAATTATTATCACGATTCCTTTTTCGTTGTCATGAATATCGCTATCAAACGCGTGCGGGGGAGTATGTATTAAATATGGCTATATCCTTAACTTTAGAAGTATAGTATATTTGTACGCCAAGTTCAAACGGTAAATCTTAAATTGATTTGACCGCATTATTGTAATTACCGGATTTGTAGTTTGTCAATATTTATTACCGGGGCTTATAAATAGATCCATGTTTGGCTTAATAAAATCCCTTTAACACTAACAGGTTATTAAAGGGACAAAGGGTTATACCATAGACCATACAGTTGTTAACCCTTTCCACGCGGCTAATGATTTTTAGCTTACTACAAGTAAGCTATAGCGACTCGAAGCGAAAGGTCACGGTATAGGTCAAGGGGAAAGTGCGACTGTGAAATATGGTTTTATCTTGGTCACACAAGTGGTATTTGTCGGGAAATGTACTTGAGATAGTGAAACAATATGATCGCATAAATATGTTATAAAATGGGCTTGATTGCCATTCGACAAAATAGGTAATTTTGCGTTATTTTTTATTGTCAAAATTGTATTGAAAATGCATGTGAAAACGCTATTGATAGAAAAGTTGATTAACAATGACACGCGTGTTCATGACGTACAAGCGTGATTGTCTTATTGTGATTGGTTTAACTACGAGAGATCATTATTATTCATGATACGAAATCAGCGGCAAAAATGGGTGGGGAGGTCGTTTTTCGTTAATTGATGTTAATCGCTTCTGTATATATTCTTCAAACTATATCTCCGATTTCAGCGGCCAAAATTAATGGAAAATAATGTTTTCAAAGGTTTTTCATCATGAGGTGCTGTTAAAAATTCGCGAAAAAGAGTAAAACTTGCAAATATTGCCTTGCCAAAATGCTGAATTTGCGTGCATTATCGTGCGTAATATTTTGTATTACCCCCACCAGTTTGGTATCGTCTGCCATTGATAAAACTTGTGGACGAATGACATAAACTCAATGGGTAAAACACTTCCGGGTTTGGAGCTCGGGTCTTCGGAGGAAAATTTGCGGGGTTTTGATTGGTCATTTGGCACTGCCGAATGAATCTTCGGAAAAACGATAGATGACCCAACCAGGGAGAGTATATTGACCCAACTTCATCTTTTCTCGCTTCAAAATCGATCAAGTGGTTCAAAAGTTACGACGATGTGAAGAGTTCATCTTCAAATTTCCACCTGAAGATTTCGTCCGATAATGTAGCGAGTAGGTATGGTAGTAAATAATATTATATAGATTAATAATAATTAATAATATCGTAGACTTTAATTCATTTTCACCCGCAACTTTCATGATGAAATGTTCTTGTTCTGAGTACCCTATATACTTCGTATTGACAGCTTGGCCCATTACATGAGTGTGGCAGGCAACTCTGATGTCGTTTATGCACGTACGCCACTGCAGTGAGCATACAACATGCGGTTCATTTTCATTACGACATGATTTTGCCGTGAAATCGTGCACTTGGTAGAGGACTGATATGTATTTCACTTGAAAATGCAGTAGTTGTAATGTTTTGATGTAAATACTTGCTTAAAATCATCACTGAAACCAGACGATCGTCGCAATAATTTTTCTGTCGAACCGCCATCTTGTTTATAGTAACCGCCCACAACCTTCCCGATGCGCCCTATTTGGGCGCTTGTTCAAAGTTCGCCATTCATAAAATCATCGAAACCGTGCAATTAGACATGATGCGCCCAAAACAAATCTTTCTTTGCACATACGTTGGGCGTAAACTGGCTTAGGTTATTTTTAATTGCGATTGAGTTTTGTTATGATTCAATATTTTAGACAGAAATTATAATAAAATGCGTTGAGTTAATGAATTTCTTGGATAAGTTTCTTTAATTTACCATCCATACTGCATAATATAGGCACGTGCCTAATTAATTATTACTAGGCCTAAATTATAGCACTGCACTGGTCGTAAATGTAAACATTTTTTATGGGGAAAAGTAAAAATATTCCAATACAAATTAATTCGAACTTACTACTTCATGACTTACTTGTCCTTTTATTATGCCTTTAGTTTTGGTTCTAAATTTGTATTTATTATAGTGAAAACAAATAGTAATAGTTTTCATAATTTTTTGGGAGGGGGGTAGGGTTCTTTGTAATGACTTAATCCAAATTTCAAAATTGAATTTGCATAAAAATTAAAATCTTAATTGTTTAGGTAGGTAGGGGAACTTTATGTTACGGAACTTGCTTTTATTACTTCTTTAAACGTTACATTACTTTACGTTACATTACGTTTAATACTTTACGTTACGTTACGTTACTTTACGTTATGTTACTTTACGTTAGTTTACCTTAGGTTAATTTACTTTACGTTACGTTACGTTACTTTGCGTTACGTTACTTTACATTAGTTTACCTTAATTTACGTCACGTTACGTTACTTTACATTAGTTTACCTTAGGATAATTTACGTTACGTTACTTTACGTTACGTTACGTTACGTTACATTAGTTAACGTTACGTTACTTTAAGTTACGTTACTTTAGCCTAGGTTACTTTACGTTACGTTAGGTTACTTTGCGTTATGTTACATTACTTTACTTAGGCCTACACACACATCATTTCATTGGTGGGAGGGCACCAGTGGAGGCAAGCCTTCTGGCAGGGGATGCCGCCACCTAAATTACATCCCTGTGCTGGGATTTTTATAGGTAAATTGTATTTTTATCTCAATTTTTCTAATTGACTTTTCAAACTAATTATTTTATAATAATTATTAGGTTCCGATGAAGACATCGATGAGTCCATGGTTCCGGTGATTTAGCCTCTTTCTGAAGCAATACCTGGTATTCGTTCCTATATACCGCTCCCAGCCTCCCACCATCAAGAAGAAGAAGTCAATGTTTCCCTTTCTGGCCCATCAACATCAGTCTCACTGGATATGGCTTCAGAGTCATCAAATCAAGCTGGTATGTATTTGGTAGAATTTTATAACACAATCATTCATAATACTAAATAAATTATGTCCCATGAATTATATAAATACTACGGTAATAAGTTGGGGGATTGAATGTTGTTGGATTTTTATTAAATAAATTGTATTTCTATCTCAATTTTTCTAATTGACTTTTCAAACTGATTCTTTTAGGTTCCGATGAGGAGTCCATGGTTCCGGTGACTGAGCCTCTGTCTGAAGCAAGACCTCGTATTCCTTCCTCTTTACCGCTCCCACCATCAAGCTCAAGAAGATTGAAATTGCAAAGTAACTAGAAGGACAGAGAATAAAACGAGCGGTACAAAACTCCAAGAAGTACTTAGACGGATTCTTAGAGTCACCCCGATTATTGGTTGACAAGCGTGTACGCCACAAGTGCATAAATCCAGCAGGAATACCGCAGTGGTATAATGGGAAAATAATCTCACTTCAAGAGGCAACAATTGATGGTGATAAAACTATATTTACAATCAAATATGATGAAGAAGCCTTATCTTCTGACGAACCTATAACAGAAGAGTTTCCCATACTAAAGGATCTCCGCAAAAAGGATCTAATAATTGTCGATTAAATTTGAGCCCCTCTCAAATATTTCTGATCAATCAATTTGAGCGACTTTCCTGATCAATTTGGTTACAGAAAATTATCCGCATTCTGTACATGCAACAATTATATGCCAAATATGATGCTAATTGATCAATGCGTTTAGTTCTGAAGATGAAAATAATATCAATTTAAGCAATTTTCTTATTAAAATAGCTTAGAATTAATATGCGAATTATACCAATTTATTGAAAGGACTTATGTAGATTTGTGCCAAATTTGATGGATATTGGTAAATGCATTTTAATGAATTGTATTGATGAGTAAACTTTAAATATATTCTTGTTAAAATGGCTAATTAGTATGCAAATTAGATCAACAATTGAATTCATACACTATGTTTATAGAGATTTATTGAAAGGGCTTGTGTTGATAATTATGTGTGACAGATATGAGGCCAATTATTCAAAGCATTTGGATCTGATGATGAAAATAATTATATTAGCCATTTTCTTGTTGAAATAGCCAATTAATATGCAAATTTGATTAATTATTCAAGCCACATTCACATGTTATACCAATTTATTAAGGATGTAGATATTGCTATCCTAATTTTGTGGATATTGGTATATTCTCATTTTTAACGCAATCATTAATGCATCTTAACGTATTGATTAAAATCGTTAAAATGGCTTATTGATATGCAAATTAGATCAATTAATCAATTCATATACAGTTATTTATTTTATAGAGATTTATTGAAAGGGCTTGTTTTGATAATTATGTGTGCCAAATATGGGGCCAATTCATCAAAGCATTTGGATCTGACGATGCAAATAATGATATTAGCCATTTTCTTGTTAATATAGCTAATTAATTATGCAAATTTGATTAAATATTCAAGTGACATGATTATTTTATAGCAATTTATTGAAAGGACTAATATGTAGATAATTATCTGTGCCAATTTTGATGGACATTGGTATGTATTTTAATCTATTGATGTATAATACTTCGTTTTAGTCATTTTCTCGTTAAAATGGCTAATTAATATGCAAATTAGATCAAATATTCAACTCATACATTATTTTATAGAGATTTATTGAAAGGGCTTGTGTTGATAATCATGTGTGCCAAATATGAGGCCCATTGATCGAAGCGTTTAGATCCGACAACAAAAATTATATCTTAAAACATTTTATCAGTAGACTAAGTAAAATACAATTATTTAAATATTTCTGGTCAAAATGCTTTTTGCCCCTTTGTTTACACAGTATTTTAAGTAATAATTTTGTACACGAAACACAACTTTTTAAATGGCCATACATTTTTAAAATAATTTTTAATTAATTATGCAAAAACAGGTTCTGATATTGAAATTAATCAACAGGAATTCATGATAAGACATTGTAATTTAAGTAATAATTCTGTACAAGAAACACCATTTTTTTCTTTTATGGCCATACATTTGTTAGTTAATTATTCAAAAACTGAAGCTCTGATATTGAAATTAAATAGGAAGTCATGATAAGACATTGTACCAAATTTTAAGTTGATATCATTTTTCTTTGATGTATTCTCGCTCTAGAATCAATGCAAAACCCTGCAACTATAATTAACACACAGTTTTGTGTGGCTTTTCAAATAATCCAAATAATTGATAGTATATACTGACTCATATCACCTGTACAGCATAAAACAAATATGCCACTATTATAGTATGTTCAGTCAAAGATGACACAATTACCTTTATTTTATGTAATCTCAACTGAAGCATATATAGAAGGGCAAATTTGCTTACACTGTGAATGCATAATATATATATACATGTATGTTTCATGTAAGGTATAATGTGGATTTGAGCTTTACATAATTTGTCATATGCTGGACAGATTAAAGTGGTTTATATATTATAGACATGTTTTATGAATCAGAATTGTAGTGAGCTTCTGCATCATTGATGCTCTCGTACCAATAGGTGAGCCCGGACCTTCAATTTGCCGTTGACAACAAAGCATCAAAATCAAGTCTACGCTCTACTCGACCATACAGAAGAACGTTCCTAGTGACCATGTGAGGCTGTGTAAGCGACCGTTGTTTACATGAGCAATATTTCCGAAATTCGTAAAATGTTTCACTCGATTTTCAGACTTTGACCTGTAAAAAACATGTGAAAACTTGCATTATGTGTAAATATGATAACATGAGTATGTAGAGGAATCACTTTGTCAAATATTCTGTTCGATGGTAATATTTCACGGGAGTACAAAAAGGGTTAAATTTTGGCCGTTTTGGTGATGGTGCAATCTGAATTTGTTTGAATTCACGTAGTTTGTGGTCAACGGCATGTGACGTCACTCCGTAATCACCTATACACAAATTTCAGAAACCTTTCCCAGCTTTCAAAGCTTATCTCAAGGATTACTGAACCAATACTAGACATGTTTGTACTTATTTCAATGCATTTCTCATGATGATTCCAAATATGGTAATGAAATTCAATAATTTTGACATAAACATTTTGTGAACTTTTGGAATGTCGTCTGCAGACGCCTGCCGCGCGGAAAGTGTTAAAGGGGAAAAGCTGTTCTTCAACGTGTGTCAAGAGCCAACCTTTGAACCGAGTTTTTTTTTACATATTCGCCACTCAAAATAGACTCGAATTGATCCCTTTTTCAGTAAAAGAAATTCAGATCCCTCAAAAAATATTAAGAATCAATGACCTCTCTGATGATCAACACATGCACATTACAAATCCTTCTTTCTATAAATTCTATTAAACAATATGGACCTAGTTTTAGCGAAGACATTACCGTGTCGGCCTATATTATATATGATATCCCAAATCTTTACGATATCTATCTATACTTGACAACACCATTTCCTAGGTCAAATCATAAATTATATCATATCATATAAAGGGAATCAGTAGATAATATTATACACCGGGGGATGGTATAGGCGGGAAATTCTATTTATGATTCACCAAAAAGATTGACAATTCACGAGTTATTACAATTAGCAGACGATCTACATGTAAAATCACTGATCATCATTTTTATATTCAGCTTACAGCTATACTGTGAGGGCGTCCCCAAGGGGGGGGGCAGCTACTGAGAGGGCGTCTCCAAGGGGGTGGGGGGCATTCATCAAATCTGTCGGCAAAATCTGCCCATCTGTCGGCAAAATCATGGTACACACGAGCTTCCGTCGGTACATTTGCGATTTTGACCATAAAAAGTCTGTAAACAAATTGTTGGTTGCCCCCCCCCCCCCCCCGCAGTAGCGTGTGCAAAGGGGGTTGGGGGAACCAACATGTGTGTGAGGGTGTAATATCCTTAGGATTGGCCATTTTTAGTTGTTGACCTTTTTTTTGCCTGTGCGATTCTTTGTGACCGTGCGAATTTAGTTGAGAAACATTTCCAAACTTTCGAGGTCTAGTCGCAAGGATTACTGATTCAATACTAGGAATGTTCGTACTTATTTCAATGCATTTCTCATGGAGATTCCAAATATGGTAATGAAATTCAATAATTTTGACATTTTTGAAACATTTTGTGAAATTTTGGAATGTCGTCTGCAGACGCCTGCCGCGTGGAAAGTATTAAGTTCATACGTGGATTATATAAATTTGGCGAATATAAGTAATAAGTCTCCTTTAACCATTTAATTAATTTCACACAAATCGGGATCCACTTGCAACGTATCAGCAAAACGCAAAATACCAACTATAATTGGCGGGATTGGGGAATTAATAATAGCGAGCTGATGTAGTAAAGGCCCCAAGCAAAATTTCACGGCGAAAATAAGTGGTTTCATTACGAACATCGCAATAGTCTTATTCAAGGTATGAAAGGCATGAATTCATATTAATATAAGTGAAATTGATGCTGGAAAATGACTGAAACACCTTGGAAGTGACTGTTGTTAAAATTTAGCTATTTCAAAATGCAAACACAAAGAGGTGACTCATAAATTGGCGACTACACTGTAAAAAAAAAAGGTGACGCAACCAAACATAATGACGTGTAATATGTTTAGAAACTAAACACAGTGTTTAGCTGGAACACTAGTGTTCAAGTCATTAAAGTCATTAAATGCTGTGACACATTTATTTGTTTGTAACAGTTTTTATAAAACACTAAATGGTGTTTAAAATGTTTAAAAAATGTTTGAAAAATCAGACAGAGGCTGCTAGAAACTAAACACTGTGACGCGTTGAATGATTGTTAGGGACGCACCATTTGATTTTCAGGGGGGGCATGGAAGTTGGGGTCGGGCGGAATTTTTTCTTCCTTTTCACCGAAGTAGGCGGATTTTTTTCTTTTTAGGTTTTTACTGTTTTTCTTTACATTGAGTTGGGTGAGTCATCTTTTTCTTTTTTTTACTCAGCAGTGGGTCGTCTTTTCTTCTTTTTTCCTGGTTGGTGGGCAAAGTTTGGGTTTTTTTTCCTGGATAGTGGGCAAAGTTTTTTTTTATTTTAAAAACTTCCATGCCCTGAGAATCTAATGGTGCGTCCCTTACAAAAAGGTATTTAGAATCTAAACACTTGTTTTTTACAGTGTAGGGCTATCCAAACGGCTTACCCTATTCAGGTACAATGGAATTGCTCCAATATCTTGCAAAATCTGACGTTCATACCTATTAATTTTGAAGATACAGGTTAGTTCAGAAACATGGCCTACATGTACAGCAAGCATGTGCAACCTTTTCTACCACACGGGCCGCATTGTGATTTTCAGATCTATTCACGGGCCGCAGTGATTGTCAAACATTCCAAAACACGTCCGGAGGAGGAGTAATAGTAATGGAAGTCCATTGCTCATGGAATACCTGCTTCTCTTCGTGTAATTTCCTCTTTATACTCGCTGTTTATACACGTAATCACGCCTTGAGTTATATTTACCTAATGCAGCGCGTCACCCTACTAATTATAAGGGAGCACACCACTAAATCAACCCATTTGTGTAAAACTAAGGAGTTCCGGTTAAAACGGGCCGCATCAATGGGAATTATAGGATTGCTTCGCGGGCCGCAGATTAGAGGTCGGCGGGCCGCATGTGGCCCGCGGGCCGCAGGTTGCACACGCTTGATGTACAGGATATAAACCGACAGGATTTGTTGGCGCGTCAGTGGTTTGTGTATGGTTAATATTTTGTATTAACTTGACATTTTAAACCAATCAAGACATGGGTGTATGTAAATTTACATTTCTAATCTTGTAAACAAATGTGCTCGTGGCGGTAAGACAATACATGGTTGAGTTTCCATTTTCGTTTTGTCTAACATATTATTTTACCATTTTTAATTAAAATTGCGCGCCACTTTGAACTTTATACGTACAGGGTGTATCAGAAAGAACTGTACCGTGTTTCTAAAATACATAATAAATACAAAATGATTATTGTTTTAAATTTAAACCCCTGCAATATAAAGGTGAACATGTTTCCTATATGTTAATTTCATTGAGATATCTCTTTTTGTTCTCGTGTGGCAAGACATAATCCAAAATCGATGAAAAACGTATTTTCAATTTCAATCAATCCTCTCTACCACTAACCCAACATTTCAAACAATGTAGCTCACACCACATAAGCAATATTCGAAGCTCCCGCCAAAGAAAGGAAAGTTAAAACCACTCAAACAGAACAAATCCTGGTTTATTTGCGGATTAAAAATCAGAATTTATCATCTCCAAATTTCACCACAAAAGTATGCAAATAATAAAAAGTTATACAAGTGATGTGAAAAGTTGAGATATGACGACCAAAAATAAACCCTGTCATATGGACAGATGGGTATCTCAGGTAGGGTTAGTAATTTCACAGATTTTTATATTGATCATTTCGACCAAAATTGAAATCTACCATCTTTACCAAAAAGTCTCTATTTTCCATCAGAAATGTCCGATTTTCAAAATTTAAAATTCGTATGAAAGCTGGGCGTTTACGCAAGATAAATGTGAAAACGGTTTGAACAACATCGATCGAATTCATACCGTAATAAATCATATTGCCTCGGTACAGTTCTTTCTGATACACCCTGTATAGGCCCAATACAAAATAGCTAGCTTGAGATGGAATTCATATGTAATAGTAAGAATCAATCGCTGTCGTTTCAATTTACATTTGGTGACGTCACAGTTGACCAAATAAAATACTGGAGTAATAAATCGATGAAACTCATTATGTTTCTTGCACTTGACCCGTTTTGTGTTACAGTTTATACCAAGGGCTGGGGGAAGGGAAGGTGTGGGTGGGGGGGGGGGGGGGGGGGGGGGGGGGGTTGCATGGTGTGTGTTTTCTTCAAAAATACTTAAGAATTAATTATATCCTACATCATTACATGTAGGTTTCCTATGTCCCTCCAAGTCATCAAAATCAACTATCTTAATTTGTCATCAAATTTGCACACACAAAAATCTAAATCCCATCAATTCCATGGCTTGATAATACATAAGTAACATAATCCGGATAATACAGATAGTACCACAATCTTACTGCATGGGGGTCAATCGTGGGGAGGGAGGGGGAGGGGGGAGGGGAATGCCCACGTTTGCGTTTTTAAAATGACCCTATTCATGGACTGACGCCCATAATCATGATAATGCCAGGGCGCTTAGTTTTTTTATTTTATAAAATTGTTTGTCCATAATTTTGAATTTTCAAAATTACCAGTAGGCCCTACATATTTTTGACTCTTTTGATTTCAATTTCAACCAATAAGTATAATACTGTATAACAATGTTTGTTACCCGCTAAAATTATAAGAGTGTTAAAATACCGATTCAACTATATTACGTACGACTGCTTTTTGTATGTATGTATTACAAAAATGGGATCATTGCATCGACATTTGCGCTAATTAGATTTGACTAAGCACAAGCTCTAATTTCATACCACAATATAGATGGAGTCAATTGGCAAACTAGGTTATGAAAACACTAATAGTAATTACACTTCCAATTTGTTTATTTTATATAATTATAATTGTAAACAGAAACACTTTATTTATTTTAGTGTGCAGTTTAGCACCAGATCATGTAATTATCAGTTAACTCAATTTAGAAATAGAATAGTATATTATTACAGTAAATATGCATTACACACTCAACTGACGTTACATGCTTATTAAGTTTAAGGAAATGGTACAAGCCTCAAAATAAGCAGGCAGTAGGCACCCAGGACTGGAGTTTTTACCCAATGGTTGCCAAGTTTTGCCAAGTTTGTATGCATTGCACTCTACTATACATGCAAATGGGGAAATGGTATACAAGCCTCAAAATAAGCAGGAACCTAGGAGTTTTTTACCTATGGTTGCCAAGATTTGACTCCTGCACATGGTGTTTTGCAAATTTTGCACAGTAAAGTATAGATAGGACCAGGAACTATTTTTGTCAAAACAAGTTAAAAGTGGCCCTTGGTTCATGCACACTTATTAATTGGAGGCTTGATACAAGCCTCACAAGCCTCAAAATAAGCAGGCACCCAGGAGTTTTTTACCCAATGGTTGCCAAGTTTTTTGAGGGTAGGGAAACAATCAACATTTCAATAACCATTCCCAATCCCCTGTGTACACCTTTTGAGTGTTTTTATGCTCAGGTAAACTTTATTCTAAAGCCCCGTGCCCTTTATGACCGAGTGTATTCATAAGAGTAGTAAAATGTTATCATATTGAATATTGAAAGGAAAAGCTAATATTTACAAGGTGATAAAAGCCTTAAGGCCTAAAAAAAAAAAAGTTTGATTGGCGTAACATGACCAAAACAAATAGGGTAGGTCGGTCGGGATTTTTTTTTTTTTAATATTCTTTTTTTTTAAATCATCTACTTTTGAACACTTAAAAGACAGCAGTACACACAAATGAAGAGACGGCAAAAATTCCCTTTTCTTTATAAACATTTTTATTTTTATTTATAGAAACCAACAGACTCTATGAGTACAAGTTTCTGAAGTTTTAAACAATAACAAACGTCAGATTTCAGTTTTTTTTGTTTTTTGGTGGTTTTTTTGTTTGTTTTTCCCCTCAAAATAATAAAAAATATTCAGGGTCGGCGATGTATTTAGGGTCGGTCGGGTTACGCCAATCAAACATTTTTTTTTTTTAGGCCTAAGTGCTTCCCCTATATATATTAATTGGGGGATACTCTCATTGTACATGCATACATGCATGCATATTTTCTCTGGCGTTTTAATATCTACATAGAAACGGTGTGTATACGCTTTAATTAGATAAATACGATTAGCGTTGATTAGATAAGATTATATTTAAAGTTCGGATATGAATAACGCCGCAGGGTTGTATCATTGATAACAGAATCGGCAATCATAACAAATACGAGTGTACTCGTTATTTACAATTTAAAATAAAACACTAGCATATCAAGTTCAATGAGCGCCTCAAATAATTTTTGAAGTAATTTTAGTGGAGGCCTATACATTAAAACACAAACCATGATTTCTAACACGAATATAATAGTTGCTATGTGTAGGCATTTTAGTGGAGGCCTACATTAAAACACAAACCATGATTTCTAACACGAATATAATAGTTGCTATGCGTAGGCAACTTTGTTGATATAGGGTGGTCCCCATACAAAATCACAAACGATACTGGTCGTTTCGTGGAGAATATAGGAGAATATATAGGCCCTATATTGCTCAATATAGGCGACGAGAAGAAAAAAAACAATGTCCATATATTGTCGGACCTCCCCAATCCAGTTAGGTAGGTCTGGCGGCTGATTTTTTTCTCTAAATTACAAATTAAAAAAAGAAATTCTCAATAAAGTAAGACTATTAAATACTAACAATAAATTTTCAGATCAACTTTTATTATCAATCAAATGGCTACGTTCAATTATCTCGAAAACTATCAAATTCTAACACGTTTAATTATGCGATATTTTTTCATGGAACGCCGCGCCCTCTATCTTTGATTTTCTTTCTCTAAATGTAGCATTTTGGTCAAATTACATTTTATAAACAAACTAAAATATCATCTGAGTTACAGAGCAATACGTTTTCTAAATTCCTAATAACTTCAAAATGACATTTGAAAATACAGACAAGATAGATTAAAATGAGTCCAGGAAAGTATTTCCTGATTAGTCAAACTTCGATATATAGGCCTATATAAGAAAGAAAAAATATGTGTAAACATTTAAAAAGATCACATAATATAGCATGGCTAAAACAGAAATGAGAAAAATCACAATATCAAAATTTGAACTTTACAAAACAGAAAACTGTTGGAATCCTTAAAGTATTGTATTCAAATTGTATGCGAATGAGAGGTAAACAATAAGTGACTTTACACACAATTGATTCAGTATAAAGAGTAATTTTATATGATTTCATTTATACACTGGGTATTATTGTCTACTCATGGGTGCTAAATAATATATACAAGTGAAAAGAGACCATAAAATAAAATGTGTGGTTGTCATTGTCCCCGTATTTTAGAAGAATCGGGCGAGAGGTGAAAGTCGTTTATTTTAATTAACGCTTTTCATGCGGCAGGCGTCTGCATGCAGAAGACAAAGTTGCACAAAATGTTTCAAAAAATGTCAAAATTATTGAGCGGCCGGCGATAACCATATTTGGAATCGCCGTGAGAAATGCATTGAAACAAGTACAAACATGCCTTGCATTGGGTCAGTAATCCCTGAGATAGACATTGAAGTTTGGAAAGGTTTCTGTTTTGAATATGGTAACACTTGTAATAGCCGCGTGGAAAGTGTTAAGTTATAGATTGCTAAATGACGCGGCCAATGTAATTAACGCCAGATATCCTATTAATAGGCCTACGGAACTTGTCAAGCTGTAACTCAAGCGTATTCTCGTTTTCTTCCTTCGATAACTTTAAATGGTTCAAAAGCGTGGGAAAATACAATAAAGTTTAGATTAAAAACTACCCCCCCCCCCCCCCCCCCAAGAAAAAAACCCACAACACACACCCCAAAACAAACAACAACAACCAACAAACTGGAATTGGGATAATTACGATATAAGTATATAGTACTTATATCGTAATTTTTCCAATTTGTAAAATAGAAAAACTTGTTTTCCAATTTGAAAACAATTATGCGACCAAAATGTGTGTGTGTCTGATTTACGACAGAAAGTTCACATACCAAATACCATACCTGTACGTGTTTCTATTCATCATGTGCATGGGCTATTATAGTTCGCGAGAAAGCTTTCTTTACTCGTAAATATTATTGCAATATAAATATATCGTAAATTATAAGATTCACGGTACATGATGTATTTCATAAATCATATAGAAAGGGCAATTCGCATACTGTCGCTGAGTGAATGAATACAAAAAATGCTATATTCCTCAATATTTATAGCCTAAGCCTAAATCTATTCTATGTATATCCTTATATTCAGTAATGTTATTTTCATTCAATTAATTAAAAGTATCATAATTTACAGAATTCTCAGAATATGAATAATTTCACAAATCATAAAGAAAACTGTCAAATAATGCAGTGATCTGTTAGGCCTATGGCCTAGGGCCCATAACTATTTTTGGTTACAAAATACAAATGTATGTGTGCACACACGATACGACAGTAGGCCTAATACCAAAGATATGTCTATACTTAGAATCAACTTTTACATTGGGGATTTTGTATATGATGGCCACAAATCAAAATTAATTCAATTTTTATAGCGGTTTTATCATGTTTATAACAGTGACAACTGTCACTACTTTTCATAACACTCCTTCAACAAATCCTCGAGATGTCTGCAAATGCAATCAATTAATGGCTCTTGGTGGTAAAAATCACGCATTTACTTGATTATTATAAGTATTGATTATAGTGATGACCCATCTATTAAAAATCGATATCAAACCCTCGATAGTCTATTTATAAAGAGCTATCTAAAGCACTTTCCACGCGGCAGGCGCGAGGCGTCTGCAGACGACAGTTCCACAATTTCACAAAATGATTCAAAAATAACAACAATATTGAAATTCATTACCATATTAGGAATCATCATGAGGAATGAATTAAAATAAGTACAAACATGCGTAGTATTGGTTTAGTAATTCTTGAGATATCACAAGACTTTGCGAGTTGGGAAAGGTTTCCTTAAAAATCTGTTTTGTAAATATTGCAAAATTAATAGCCGCGTGGAAAGTGAAAGCTTCGTGATTTTCTACCGGGCATGATTTATCACGTACATTTGTAAATTTAATATTGAAGCTATAGGAATCTATTTATATTTAACTTTTCACGTCGTATCAATCATACGGGTCACCCAACGGTGAAACGATGACGTCATATTATCAAATGAACTGTCAAAAATGGCGCAAATAGATATGATGAAATAATCGGAAATATCATATCATAAATTATTTCAGGGTCGGCTAGGGGTGCAAGTGTTGTCCGAAACCCTGGATTTCCAAGGGCAAAACAGACGTTGGACTAAGAATGATTTTAATAAGGCTGAAGTTTGGCATTTTCAGTTTTAAGTAACATACGGTATACGGTATGTACAAAGATTCCATACAAAAAAAATTTCTACAACAATTGTGCACATTTTCAAAAAAGTATTTAAAATATTCAAAAAGTGTCTACAATTTAAAAAAATTAATCTAAAATGTACAAACAGTTTCAAAAATGTTTAAACCCTTTCTAATATTTTCAAAAAGTTTCTAAATGTTCATTATTTCCTTAAATCCAAAACTTTCAAAACCGTACGAAAGGACATTACGCTTTCAACGCAGGTCTTAGCAACATTATTTACAATTATTAAAGAATCAATAATTGATTTCTTTTTTTTGTTAGAAAAAAAAAGACTCAGCAAATTCTTAGAATCCTTTTGAGAAACCCAAGCAGGTAGAAAAGTGATCTAATTTGTTATCATGTAGGAGATAGCTTCGTTGGTTCCGGCAATGGTTCCGGCTGGCTATACAGAAAACAGGTGAGAATTCTCCGGAATAAATATCAGCTTTATTATACGAGATCTGACTTTCACATAATTCAGTAAAGGTATAGGTTACTGAACTTGGAATTGGGCGCAAACTGGTGAATACGATGCACATTTTTTTTTTTAAAAGGTGACATTTTGGGCGCAATTGCTCAATACGATGCTCAACCTAAACTGAAATTTGGGGCGCAATTGCTGTATACGACGTACAACATAGACTTGATACCAGTCTTGCTTAAGGAGTTTTGCTTTTGTTATTGATTGCAGTGTAGGCTTTTATTTAGATGAGGGTCAGCCGAAATGCACCAAATGCAAATGCAATGGACATGATGGAGTCATTGTAACTAAATATGTTGATGTATGTATAAAAACTGGTTCAGCGCCAAAAGAAACACATACTCGCTAAACATATTAAAACCCTATAGTCGCATACACATCATGCACATTGCACAATGTTCTCTATTTATGTCTTTGTGTTTAATACCGTATTGTGTATTGTGAAGTTTACAAAGCATTAAAGCAAGTTCAAGTCAATGTTCATGTACATATATATTATACACGAGCTATGTCATTGCATGTGTGGGTTTTAACACTTTGGAGTCAAATGTCAAGGGAAAAATGTCGTGTTATTTCAGTTCTTGAAATATCAAATGTGAATAACTATTGCGGCTAAGATAAAGATTTTGAATACCCTAGCATTCTTATTCCTTACTGTGTATATTAAAGTCGGTCTTAAAAAGTTCCCAATGAAGACAGACAGTGGTAGGAACTCAGTAGGCGTATATAGTCAGAGGAGGGAGGGGGGGGGGGGGGGGGGCAATCGCCCCCACCCCAATATTGACTGTCGTGTCATGTCGGTTGAGTTGAGATTGGCCCTTTTGGTTAATTTGACAAGAGGAATCATGGAATTATGATGGTCAAAAGTACACGGATGGACATTTTTGCGGCGCGCGTAGCGCGCATGTGTCCCCAAAATGCAATATTATTTGTTGGTAAAACTACAAGCTTGTTTAAAGCTAGAATGCACCTCAATCATAACAAAAATATAAGTGTAAAGTCGAACATTTTCTTCTTCACTTTTATTTCTTGCCCCCCCCCCCCCCCCACCCCCCAAATATGAAAAACCTAGCTACAAGATAACCGGGCAAATAACTGTTTGAAATTATTGCATTATTTAAACATGATGAGACATACATTCTTCAATTGATAATAAAGCACATGAGGTCATCGTTATCGCATCTACATCATCATATGCTCTCATTAAAATTCTCTCATCGTCATATCATGCTCTCATTAAAACGTACGCCTTGAATATACCTCGGGGGGGGGGGGGGGGGGCACCCAAGACGGTATAAGGGGGTGTGCCGCTCTAATGGGTAGCTTTTTGGGCACAAAATCCCTAAACATGGGGTATGATTTTGTGGTGGAAATCCCTAATAATGGGGTCACTTTTTACAAATGGGTCTATTTTCGCGAAATTTGTGTCTACTTTCGCGAATTTTGTGTCTATTTTCGCGAATTTTGTGTCTATTTTCGCGAAAATTTGCAAAAATTAGGTCTATTTTCCCGATAATTTGCGAAAATTTGGTCTAAATTGAAGCAAACCCGCCCTAAAAATGGGTACCGATTTTTCCAAAATCACCCCTAAAAATGGGTATGGGTTTTGAATCTCCAGCGGCACACCCCCGACCAAACCAAATCCGAGTACCCCCCCCCCCCCCGGGAATATACCAATTATCTTTGGAACCTCACGCAATATCCAAAACATTAGACCTCGCGAGCGAATGTTCATCTTATTAACTTTTAGAGTTAGACCATGTATAGGCCTATAGATATCCCCGATAGAATATTATTTAAATATAGCTCATAATTAACTATACTAAAATGTGTGCGTACGTATAGTGTTTTGTTCTCTCAGTCAGTGGTTAAATAAAACCAAAATAATAAATACTTAATTAAGCATTGGTGTCTAACATAATTGTCGGGTAATTAATTGCTGGCTATATATATATTCCCGTATATAATATATATTATAGTATTTGCTTTGCTATAGTCATGCTATAGTATAGATGATATTACTATAGTTTGTGGGATGATTCAGGTCGTGTTGTGGCGTTAAAATCCTCCCTGCTTCGCGTAAAACCATCAAATGGCCTCGACCTTTGTTTAATATGTCATCAGACTTACTATACTCAATGTACACACCCCGCACCTCTCTCTACGCACAAAACAAATCTAACAGCATGTGGGTAAATCTTGAGCTTATGTCGCTATATCGTCAGGGTACAAAAATGTACACATACATGCAATGCAATTCATTAAACTCGACTCGCTCTTATTCACCATGGTGGTAAATAACATCGGCAATAGGAGTAATTTACATTTATTTGTCTAAGTAATATTCACGACACAAAAAACCCTTAAGGCTGTGTATATATTATGTGCATAGTACTTTACTACTATAGCGCTATTTGCTTGGATGATTCTTACTTAATAACAGAAACACATGTATAGTATACGCCCGTGCATTGTCACTTACTCCCCCCACACTACAGAGCCTATTATACTACAAATAAAGAAATATTTTTTGTGTTACTTACCAAATTTGTGATGCAGCATGAGACCATCAATATGTATTTACAACACCAAATTGTGGTGCTCGGGTCCCCCGAGCAGCACCCCATAATTTCCTCTATAAATATATCCCCGGTATATTCCAAATTAAAGCTTCTATTTTGTTGCGGCGGTACGGCGGTGGTGACGGGCGATTTTTATTTCGTTGCCACTATTTTGACAGCTACAAACTGCTGCGAGGTTCTAACTCTGCTTATCACAAAAACACAACAAAATAAAAACCATGCTGTGCTGTGAGGTACCGTACAAATCAACACACACGGCATATACACGGTGAACTATGAGCACGCCGCCACGCGCCGAAAAGTGTTTCTAGTATTAAAATATAAATACTGTACAGTCAAAAGACAATGAAGAAAATCAAGTAATAATTAATTATTACATGGTGCATTAAGTGCGCCCGGAGATGGCCGACGCCACGGGGTGATAGCCAACTCTTTGTCCGAATGGTGTTTTTTTTAATTTAAAAAGATGATGATTTCATTTTTAATATCTTGAAATATAATAACACTTGTGGTCTTTACCTGATAGTATGGGTGTTAAAAAGGTGTTGGTTTCCGAGAGCACAAAAATACTAAATATTTCATAGTTTTTCAATTTTTAATCGATGGTCAAGTGATATAAATTTATCCCGCGGGGACAGAAAAACTTAATCTTTTAATATATTACGTATTAATATTTCAATCAGCGCAATCACCATTAAAAGATTAATAAGTAGCTAGCTACACTTCTCCACTCATGGCGCTCTATTCCTGATTGTCCTAAGACTAAGAGCATAACAAATTGATATTATCATCAAATTATTAGCTTTGGTCCAAAATAAATAAACACAATCGACCATCATATTTATATCATACCAAGGTTTTTACTGTATAACACAGGTCTATACAATATACAATGCATTGATTGATCTTTTACAAGATTTCAGACATTTATTGCTAATAAAGTAATAAATATTGATTAATTGATGATGTGTCCGTTGGGGTGTGTCCACCGCTGATGCGGCGTCCAGAACTTTTGTCTTTCAATCTGGATAGCGCCCGTAACATGTACGAGGGTCATTCAATAAGTTCTACCTCCTACCTCATAACTTTGCTATTATACAAGCCAGTCGTATAAAATATTCCACAATTAAAGCTTTGAATCTCAGCTACAAAATAATAGTAGATTGGTCTGAATACTCATTGTACTTTTCTGGATTTGCAGTAGAAACCAAACTTCCATTTAGTGCGACGGAAACGGGTAAAAAACAACCAAATGTCTCCTAAGTGCTATTCATTTGGCCAATTCAAAGAGAAAATACCTATCGGTCAATTTCAATCGTTCTAAGTTACAAATATCTCTTGAACAGACTTTAAACAATACAAGTTTCTGATTTATTGGCGGAAAATGCCCTCTTATTAGCCAGAACCAGACCAGGACAGCCATCAATTATAACCCTACCCTAGAGAACCGCTGCAAAAGTCATACTTGCTTTTCATAGGAACTAAGAGATCTTCATTATACAGGACTAAATGGATATATTTCAAGTCTCTCGAAGATAGATTTTTCTATCACTGACTACCGGATATAATGTTGCAAATAAGGAAAACTGATAAAGTTACTATCATGTTAAGATTTAACATTCAAGGCATCACTGTGGCTTGACTTGTAACAACGAACATTTGACTGAATATCAGTATTCCTGCACACAGAAAACACTATGTAAAAAAATTACACAAATTATGTAAAAAATACATAATCTGTGTAAAAATAGAACTCCACAATACTGTGTAAACAGTTGTGTTAAGCTTTTGCATAGGAATTTACACAAGCTTGGGTATATATTACATGTTTTATGTAAACTCTTACATAATAATTATGGAGTTCTATATTTACATAATTTTTTACATAGTGTTTTCTGTGTGTGTATGCTAAAGGCGTGTCAATACATTCGAGTTGACATTATACTATTAGCAAGCTACAAAGGTTAATATTGCCTACAATCTGATTTATACATGATAGTATAGCATTATATTCAGAAATCATTTATTGTTTTCTATTTTCAGTATTCAAATCGGGGAGAAAACGAAAAAACATGTATTTATCTTTGGGGTAATTTTCCGTGTCCGTTGTCAAAAATCTCTCTCTGGCTTTGATTGCATCATGAAAAAAGTGAAATAGGTATCAATTAGCATTTACTATAAATGTGTAGCTATGATTCAGAGCTATAATCATGACAAATGTCATGAGGCTGACATTTTTATTAGCGATGTTATGAGTGAGGAGGTAGAACTTATTGAATGACCCTCGTACATGAGGCAAAAAAAAAAAAATAGTTGTGTTGCCCTCATCCGGCCGGGTCAAAATTCTGAGAATGTGGGCCGGGTATTTATTTATTTAATTTTTTTTTTCAAGATTTTTTTTTTTTTTATCCCTTTTTTTTAAGATTTTCTTTTTTTTTCTTCTTTTTTTCAAGATTTTTTTTTTTAAGATTTTTTTTCAAGATTTTTTTTCTCAAGATCTTCCAATCTGTGAAAAGAGATGGGCAAGAAACCAAAATATTCACCATTGGGTTGAAAATACATCCAGTAAGCGTTTTCCTTAGTATCTTCACACATGTTGACTGAAATAATAGGTATAAAATCGTTGATTTGGTAAAATTTAAAATAAAAAAATAATAAAAAAAATAAAAAAAATCCGGCCGGCCGTCCCTCCCGACTTTTTTTTTTTGTTGGCCTGATGTAGGTCTCGCTTGTTCAGTTATAATAGTCGGATGAGACTGGGTGCAGATAGGAGGGTGAGCTAGCGAGGGGAGAGGAGGGGAAGCTAGGGTGAGGATGGAGAGCGACGGTTGAGAGGGAAGATCAGCAGGGGAGGGGAGGTGGAGTAAGTGAGGGAGTAATGGAGTTCGAGTGGAGGAGGAGGGGCCAGAGGTTAAAGTTTGATACGACATGGGTTGGTCAGAAACTCCCACTAAATGTCCATATCTCGCATTCTGCTAACTACTGTTACTCACACTTTGCAATCTTCTGTAGATAGTTACTCAGACTTTGCAATCTTCTGTAGATAGTTTTTACTCAGACTTTGCAATCTTCTGTAGATAGTTACTCAGACTTTGCAATCTTCTGTAGATAGTTTTTACTCAGACTTTGCAATCTTCTGTAGATAGTTACTCAGACTTTGCAACCTTTTAGGCTGTAGATAGTTATTACTCAGACTTTGCAATCTTCTGTACACGTAGATAGTTTTATATTCACATTTTGCTATCTTCTGTATATGGTAGCATATTCACACTTTACTATCTTCTGTAGATGGTAGCACATTCACACTATGCTATCTTCTGTAGATGGTAGTATATTCACATTTTACTATCTTCTGTAGATGGTAGCATATTCACACTATGCTATCTTCTGTATATGGTAGCATATTCACACTTTACTATCTTCTGTAGATAGTTTTATATTCACATTTTGCTATCTTCTGTAGATATTTTTATATTGCTTGTTTTACTAGATATGTCAGCAGCCTTCGACACTATTGATCACAGCGTTCTTGCTAATAATAGGCTCAATAGTGAATACGGCTGTGTTTTAAGCTGGTTCAATCCTTATATTATTTATCGTACTAGTAGAGTTTGTGTTTTAGATAGTTACTCATCTGTTCATCCACTGAAATATGGTGTTCCTCAAGGATCAGTTGCTGGTCCACCGATTTTTACCCTGTATTCCAAACCTTTGACTGCCATCCTCCTGCGCCGCTTTAATGTTCCTTACCACGTGTATGCTGACGACACCCACATGTATGTAAGTTTTGATCCGAAGTGCCTGGTGACTTCGACGATGCGTAGAGCAGACTAACGATGTGCATTTTGGGGAAATGGATGTTGGCAAACAAGCTCAAGCTGAATGACACTAAAACCGAGTTTATCCTCATCTCGACAGGTAGATTTGTTGTCTGAAGTTAACTTAAAGATCGGTGAATCTGTGATTGACCCTTCCCCCTCCATCAGGAATTTAGGAGTTACATTTGACACCTTTTTCAAAATGGATCTGCGGGTCAGTTCCATATGTCGTACAGTTAATTTTCACCTGCGGAACATTCGTCGTATCCGTCGTTTTATTGATCACGATACTTGTGCAAATAATGCGGTGAGATCTTTAGTCCTCTCTCGGCTAGATTATGGCAACTCTCTTTTGGGTGGCATTTCTAAGTTTAATGTTCAGCTCCTTCAAAAACTTCAGAATCGTGCTGCGCGTCTTGTATTGTAAAAATTGACGCACAAGTGCTGAACCACTCTTGCGGGAGCTTTATTGGTTCCTTGTCCAGCAGAGTTGACTTCAAGATCTTGCTGCATGTGTACAATGGTGTCAATAATCTAGGGCCTACCTATTTATCTCAGATTTTGATGCCGTATGTCTGTCCAAGAGCTGGTTTGAGATCTTCCAACAACACTTTGTACCTTACAACAAACATACTAAGACTGAAACCGCTTTCTCATATATCGGTCCAAGGCTGTGGAATGATCTCCCACTCTCCATACGCACCGCATGCAGTGTCAAATCTTTTAAAAAGATGCTTAAAACTCATCTATTTCCACAGGTGTAATTTTTTGGTCAATTTCGGATGCAATGCACCCCTTTTAAAAAAATGTGTGTGTTTTTAATCCATTATTATTACATTGTATATTTATTTCTTTTAATCAATTTTAATGTATTTTGATTGGTATCTTTTAATATGCTTATCTTTTATATGTAATACCTGTAAAGCGCATTGATCGTGTTTTGGAAATGCGCTTAATAAATCACGTTTTCATTCATTCATTCACACGTTGCTATCTTAATTCTGTAGATAGTTTTATATTAACACTTTGAAATCTTCTGTAGATAGTTACTCAGACTTTGCAATCTTTTGTAGATAGTTACTCAGACTTTGCAATCTTTTGTAGATAGTTACTCAGACTTTGCAATCTTTTGTAGATAGTTACTCACACTTTGCAATCTTTTGTAGATAGTTACTCACACTTTGCAATCTTCTGTAGATAGTTACTCCACTTTGCAATCTTTTGTAGATAGTTACTCAGACTTTGCAATCTTTTGTAGATAGTTACTCAGACTTTGCAATCTTTTGTAGATAGTTACTCAGACTTTGCAATCTTCTGTAGATAGTTACTCAGACTTTGCAATCTTTTGTAGATAGTTACTCAGACTTTGCAATCTTCTGTAGATAGTTACTCAGACTTTGCAATCTTTTGTAGATAGTTACTCAGACTTTGCAATCTTCTGTAGATAGTTACTCAGACTTTGCAATCTTTTGTAGATAGTTACTCAGACTTTGCAATCTTTTGTAGATAGTTACTCAGACTTTGCAATCTTTTGTAGATAGTTACTCACACTTTGCAATCTTTTGTAGATAGTTACTCACACTTTGCAATCTTCTGTAGATAGTTACTCCACTTTGCAATCTTTTGTAGATAGTTACTCAGACTTTGCAATCTTTTGTAGATAGTTACTCACACTTTGCAATCTTTTGTAGATAGTTACTCACACTTTGCAATCTTCTGTAGATAGTTACTCCACTTTGCAATCTTTTGTAGATAGTTACTCAGACTTTGCAATCTTTTGTAGATAGTTACTCAGACTTTGCAATCTTTTGTAGATAGTTACTCAGACTTTGCAATCTTCTGTAGATAGTTACTCAGACTTTGCAATCTTTTGTAGATAGTTACTCAGACTTTGCAATCTTTTGTAGATAGTTACTCAGACTTTGCAATCTTTTGTAGATAGTTACTCACACTTTGCAATCTTTTGTAGATAGTTACTCACACTTTGCAATCTTCTGTAGATAGTTACTCCACTTTGCAATCTTTTGTAGATAGTTACTCAGACTTTGCAATCTTTTGTAGATAGTTACTCAGACTTTGCAATCTTTTGTAGATAGTTACTCAGACTTTGCAATCTTCTGTAGATAGTTACTCAGACTTTGCAATCTTTTGTAGATAGTTACTCAGACTTTGCAATCTTCTGTAGATAGTTACTCAGACTTTGCAATCTTTTGTAGATAGTTACTCAGACTTTGCAATCTTCTGTAGATAGTTACTCAGACTTTGCAATCTTTTGTAGATAGTTACTCAGACTTTGCAATCTTCTGTAGATAGTTACTCAGACTTTGCAATCTTTTGTAGATAGTTACTCAGACTTTGCAATCTTCTGTAGATAGTTACTCAGACTTTGCAATCTTTTGTAGATAGTTACTCAGATTTTGCAATCTTCTGTAGATAGTTACTCAGACTTTGCAATCTTTTGTAGATAGTTACTCAGACTTTGCAATCTTCTGTAGATAGTTACTCAGACTTTGCAATCTTTTGTAGATAGTTACTCAGACTTTGCAATCTTCTGTAGATAGTTACTCAGACTTTGCAATCTTTTGTAGATAGTTACTCAGACTTTGCAATCTTCTGTAGATAGTTACTCAGACTTTGCAATCTTTTGTAGATAGTTACTCAGACTTTGCAATCTTTTGTAGATAGTTACTCAGACTTTGCAATCTTCTGTAGATAGTTACTCAGACTTTGCAATCTTTTGTAGATAGTTACTCAGACTTTGCAATCTTCTGTAGATAGTTACTCAGACTTTATTATCTTCTGTAGATAATTTTATATTCACATTTTGCTATCTTCTGTAGATATTTTTATATTTACATTTTGCCATCTTCTGTAGATTAGTTACTCACATTTTGCTATCTTCTGTAGATAGTTTTATATTCACATTTTGCTATCTTCTGTAGATAGTTTTATATTCACATTTTGCTATCTTCTGTAGATATTTCATATTCACATTTTGCTATCTTCTGTAGATATTTTTATATTCACATTTTGTTATCTTCTGTAGAAAGTTTTATATTCACATTTTGCTATCTTCTGTAGATAGTTTTATATTCACATTTTGCTATCTTCTGTAGATAGTTTTATATTCACATTTTGCTATCTTCTGTAGATAGTTTCATATTCACATTTTGCTATCTTCTGTAGATAGTTACTCAGACTTTGCAATCTTCTGTAGATAGTTACTCAGACTTTGCTATCTTCTGTAGATATTTTTATATTCACATTTTGTTATCTTCTGTAGAAAGTTTTATATTCACATTTTGCTATCTTCTGTAGATAGTTTTATATTCACATTTTGCTATCTTCTGTAGATAGTTTTATATTCACATTTTGCTATCTTCTGTAGATAGTTACTCAGACTTTGCTATCTTCTGTAGATATTTTTATATTCGCATTTTGCCATCTTCTGTAGATTGGTTACTCACATTTTGCTATTTTCTGTAGATAATTTTAAATTCACATTTTGCTATCTTCTGTAGATTGTTTTATATTCGCCCTTTGCTATCTCCTGTAGATAGTTTGATATTAACATTATGCTATCTTCTGTCGATAATCAGAATATAAACTGCTCAAAAAAAAGTTTGTAATATGTTTTCAATCACAAATTGTTCAAATATTTCGGGATATGTTCATTTAGTGCTGATGTGTTCATCTTTACAATGATATCCAATTTGAAGCAATCCCTTGTTCCAGTGCTCAGCGCAGCCACATGCTTGAGAACATGGGGAGGTCGCAAGTGCCAAAATCAACACTATTTTGTGCTTTAAAATCAATAGATCATCACACTACAGGGTGGTTCAATAAAACCTTGACAGTTTTTTGAAGCCATTTTTGTTTGAAATTCTGTAGATTTAAAAAAAAATCTTTTTCAATATTCATCAACTATATGATCTTGACCATCTATGCTGAAAGTATCATTACAAATAATCTTACGGTTGCAAAATAACAGCTATTTGAACAAAGTCTGTCCCATTTCACTCTGTCCACGGGTACTGATTTCGCGACGTTACAACCAGTGTGGTTCAATAAAACGTTGACAGTTTTTCAAAGCCTTATTTTTAAAAATTGTGGGATTTATTTTTAATTTTTACATATTCCTCATAAATATCATCTTGGCCGTCTATATGCTGAAAATGTCAATGTTAATAATGTTATCTGGTTATGGCGGCAAAATGATAGCTATTTGAAGAGAATCTCTCCAAATCTCTTTGCCCACGAGTAAGTCTACGGGAAATGACCAGCAAGATAACATTAAATGGCATCGTCACTGTTAAGGCATAGAGCATAGACAATTACACTTCCAATCTATGAAAATCAATAATTCTAATTAGGGTCACTCGTGGTATTATTATTACGTATTTATTTCACACCTGAAGTTAAGATGTTTTAACAATTACACTGGTTTCACCTGGCGGGATCTTCAAATCTTAGATTACTTGCATGCAATTCATCATTCAGTAGTCAATGTAACGTCGCGAAATCAGTACCCGGGGACAGAGTGAAATGGGACATACTTTGTTCAAATAGCTGTTATTTTGCAACCGTAAGGTTATTTGTAACGATATTTTCAGCATAGATTGTCAATATCATATAGTTGATGAATATTGAAAAAGATTTTTTGTTAAATCTAAAGAATTTAGAAAAAAATGGCTTCAAAAAACTGTCAAGGTTTTATTGAACCACCCTGTACACTGAAAGTGGTAATGTAACACTTCATTGAACAGAGACAAAGATGTATTGAGCACGAAATAGTGTTAATTTTGGCACATTCAGATTGTGACCTCCCTATGTTCACAATCAAGTAGCTGAGCACTGGAGCAAGGAATTGCTTCACAATTTGGTATCAAGATGAACATTATCAGCTTTTAAAAGATATATTACACTATTAAAATGAACATAGGTCTATCCCGAGATATTTGAACAAATTGTGATTGAAAATATATTCCAAACTTTTTTTGAGCAGTTTATGTATGATTTATGATCAGAAATGTAAATCTGCAAGAAATTTAAAAAGCTACTTTCTAAAAAAATATGAATAGAGGGCGCCCCCTGGAAATGATCAAAATATGATTTTAATTTCCAACTAGTGTGGTTCGCGGGTTTCGCGGTTATCGGATTTGGCAGTTGGTTTTTGGTTGTGCGTTTTAGGTAGACATGGTTTGAGGTTGGTACATTAGGATCCCAGTGGAACCAGAAACGATGACTGCCGCATTATTGGTGATGTGTGTCGTGTATTTGCTTATTTGGTATTGTATAATGTATCCCACTTTTAGCGATATGTGTCTTTTATCATGGATAGTACGATGGTAATATTTATTCAAATTTGATGGCTTTGGTGCTTCTACACGTGTTTACTATATACAAAGAGTTGTTACATTGTTGTGGTGACAAAATATAACAGTGCAGCAAGCAGCGACTACGGTTTCGATTCAAAATGTGAAATCATATCCAACAAATCAAATTGGGTCACATTTTAAGGTATCTCTCATCTTTAAGCCTAAATCAGCAGCGAAAAATAAATCCTTGAGATTTCAATGCAAACGTCATTTGTTCCATCAAATGTGTTGCGGTTTTACCGGTTAGTTACACCGACCTTATACGTAGCTCAAAATGTGAAATCATATCCCAAAAATTCCAACTGGGGCACATTTTAGTTTACCCGTCCTTTTTTAGCCTAAATTCAAATTTAAATCAGCAGCGAAAAAAATCCTTGCGATTTAATGCGTACATAATTTGGGCTAGTTTTTTGGGGGAATTCTCAATCTCTTGACCGATTAGTTTTTGGGGCGGGACCCGGGATTCCCGAAATGTCTCTTAACATTTGATTCTAAAAATTATCCATCATTTCATTCATCAAAATAATAATACAAATAAGCTTACATTAAAATACACATTGTCGGCTAAATCACGACTATTTAATGCAAATTTATAGTGGAGATTCATTTGAAATGCGGACAACATTTGTTTCGTTGAACATGTTAAATGTGTTGAGGATTGACCAGTTCGTAACACAGACTTTATACGTAGCTCAACATTTGAAATCATATCCAAAAAATCAAATCGGGACACACTTTAGTAGGGTATCTAGGGTATCCATCATTTTTTTTAGCCTAAATCCATTTTCCTATTAATTCATATATTTGCATATAATATTAATACAGTCTATTCAACATTAGTACAAAATAATGTAGATTTATATACATAGCACCATTTCGGAGATGAAAAGATGACTCATCATAAACTTCGTCCATCGTCGGTTTGTCTCTCAGTGTTGCCGGAATAGCAGCGAAAGTAGTAGTACAATGTAGAGTTTACCCCATTCACGACTAAATTCTTTAGCAAAATGTAGCCCAACTATGAAGTGCAGAGGTGACAAAAGAGCCCAATTACAAAAAATGATGCTTCGCTATAGAGTACAGAATCTAAATAATTGTTTGTCTGCGAAATGTCGCACGAATTGGGACACTCTACCGTGGGTTTGGCAACATCTGTAAGTGACGTCATGATCATGATGATATCAGTTGATAGAGAATGATCATATTGTAAAAAATGAATATAGAAACATGACAAAGCAGACTAGAAAGAGAAACATGACGATACGGACGGTCCACTCGATTTGTCGTATCCTGTAAAGTTGATAAAAAAGAATAAGAAAAATGCATTAAAACATTAAAATTATGGTATACAAATAAGAATTGTCGTGCAGAAGCAGAAGTTTGAGTTTTGGTGGTTGCTCGAGGTGCACACGAAGAATGCAGAGATAACAACTAAAACCTGCGAAAATTGCATTTAAGCATGATGATATGGCAGGAAAAAGGTTCTAAACTATTTTTTGTCACGCAGGGTCTGTCATGGGGTCAGGTCCTCCGGCTCCGTATATTTTCGTATACCATTTTTATACAAAGGCATAACCCCGGATGAGCATATCAGACGTTTGATTGCATTTTTGATACATTATATTTTGACTCAATATTTGACGAATGAAGATTCGTCAAACCATTATTATTAGGCCTACCTTTGGTGCTGTTTCCTGGCTACTGGCAACCTCGACATGTCTTCCTTAAGTACGTGTTGCTTAACACCGACTATGTAATTTTCAAAGTACTTTGGCCATTCCATAGGTCGAAGGTCAAGATCAAAGGTCTGCGGATAAAACAGGCGAAACATGGATTAATGGATTAATGGTGCAAATTATTACTTTGGTACATATCGTAGAAGTCTTTACGTACAAGTCACTTATGATACGCATGAGCCGTACGTACTTATTTTGCAGGGCTTCCTTACGTAAGTATTTGGTCATCGTTTTAAACCAAAAGTCTCTTGTTGAGTTCTTTCATCAGAGTTTTAATGTGATGGATCAGAATTTGGGTTAATGACCAGATTACAATGCAATGCAATCACCCGCTTCAACTTCTAGTATAATACCGTATAATATCGATGCAGGGGATTTATAATTTAATTGTATTGTGATTTTATCACCGGTGCGTATCACGGAGGAAGATTTTATCTTTCGTGAATTTTCGTTAAAATTTACGTTAAAAGCCAAATGTCTTGATGGGACGACATAGCGCGTAAAATACCACTGTCGTATATTATGACTTTTAAGACATCAAGTGTACCCAGACTTTGGTACAAAATGGATACCAGTTAATGAGCAAATTTTGTTTAGAGGTCAAGGGTGACAATATAAACCAATGTTTGTAAACAAATGACGGGTTGTATATTACCAAAGCTATGATACCACAACTACCAAGACAATATTATGCCTTTGGTATAAAAACAAGTCTGAATCTTACGCTCACACAAGGTTTGCATACCCTTACAAGAAGCCCGAAAATAAGTGCGGGTCTCCAGCAGCATCCACCTCGGGGACTGGCTTGTGGCTCTCCCCACGTTTGGCCGCCATCTTTTAAAATTGCGGATCAAATGAGCACCCCGGGAACTTCGTAAAAAAACATGATATTCTATCTTTACCTTTTTGTCTTGTTTCTGCATGCACAAGCTCTGCTTGGTTAACTCGTTGCAATCCCATTGCCATTCGTTACTGGCAAAGTAGGCGAGAGTATCGACGGCTTTATCCAGTGCGTCGTAAGTACGGACCATTCTGAGAGGAAATAAATTAAGCAGCTATTTAGAAAACTTAAGCATTTTCGGAAAAGTTAATCCAATGCATGGCGCCCTCTAGTGTCAATAAAGCCAGTGACTAATTGATTCAGAGTATTGATAAGACTACGTGTAGTTTTTGACTCAGATAATGCTAGAATTTCCTATGATTTGTTTCCTAGGATGGGAGATAAAATTGTCATTTTAAAGCACTAGTTTTTATAGCGTGAGAAGATTCTAGAAAGGCATTCCAATGTGTGTCTTCCAGAAAATGAAAATCATATCCAAGATTCACTAAAAAGCTTCAAGTAACTTTTCGCGAAAGCGTAATTGCGAGAATAGAGTTGCTGGAAAGGCTGGAATTGCACATTAATTGCTTGTAAAATACCATTGAGTTGCAGGAAAACTCGCGAAAGCCTAATTGCTAGAATAGAGTTGCTGGAAAGGCTGGAATTGCACATTAATTGCTTGTAAAATACCATTGAGTTACAGGAAAACTCCCAATTTGTTTTAAGTGGAACTTTGCATTTTATATCAACAACGACAACAGTTGATTGTTATTTGGACACCACCGCCTGAGTCTAGTCTTACTCTTAGCACTTGCCACGCGGCAGGCGTCTGCAGACGACATAGAAAAATGTCAGAATTATCGAATTTCATTACTATATTTAAAATCACCATGAGAAAAGCATTAAATAAGTACAAACATGCCTGGTATTAGATCAGTTAGTCCTTGAGATAGACCTTGAAAATTGGGAAGGCTTCTGACAAATCTGTTTTGTATAATTCCTACCTTGGTCTCTTTCCTTGGAGTTTAGATACCATATCTAAGATATAACATGGCACCTTTGCTCCTGTAAAGCTCAGAAATTTATACATGGCCCTGTATAATAAAACAACACACAATAGGTTATTGTTAACATTGAATGAAACAAAGCAACAGATTGAAGTGAAATTCACCAGGTGAAATTATATTCTTGATTTAAAAAAAAAATGTTTCAACAAATTTGAATATACTGTAATGACAGTATCTACCGTTTGTCGGTATTAAAAAAAGATGTTTATAAAGAAGATATTTTACTTAAATAAATTACACAGCTTCCATAATATTACACGACTTCAACACCATTCATTTAATTGCGCAAGAAGAATGAATCTAAAGTATAAACCGATAAACGTTGCCAATTTCTTTTTACTACCTTCACCAAACATCAATTTTCGTGCGTTTTGCATCGTACATGTGAGCTTAAATTATAATACTAGAAACACCGGAAAAGCTCATAGACTACATCCCCAGTCTTCAATATTACCGTACGGTCGCTGGCGCTGTACTCATATGTACAGTCATGTACTATAGAGGCGCCTACCAAGATAGCGACGTTTAGAGGGCGACATAGAGTCTAATGAACCAACCTGTTTTCGGTGTAGAAACTTTTATTATGCTTTGATATGGCTGGGCTCCGAAGAGGCTGCTCCAAAAGATCACTCTGCGCAAACAAATACTGCGCTGTAAAGTATATCAACACAGAGTGAAAACTTATTTAGTAAAGAATTTAGATCTGCTACGATTCATGAGTACGAATTCCCGAATTTTCATTAAGAAATTTAGAAAAAGAATTACAAGCCAGCAAAGCGATTCTTGACTGAAGTATCCCCAACCGCCGTAAGGACATACATGTATGTATGGGCGGCCATTGGGGTCAATATATTGAACACAGTCTAGAATCGGGACAAAGGTTTAGAATTAGGACAAAGGTCTAGAATTGGGACATATACACTTAAGCCCACAATTATTCATACCCTTTGAAAAATATGATTTTTTTTGTATTTCTCTCATATCTATACCAGCTGAAGTGGTGGAACTTTCACTTTACACAAAAGACAGTAAGTTTGCAAGTACAAATCAATATATTTTGGCACAACATTCTTTGCATAACAATAGAATTTAACAAGAATTGTGTTTTATGTCTGTCAAAAATTATTCATACCCATACCAAGTCTCAGGATTGATGCCATTTTTGTGTGATAATACACATGTTTTTGACATTCCAAAGGTTCTTTATATTGTGTAATAGGCTTTTATATTGTTATGCAATTATTCCATGATGTGCGCATACAATGTGGATGCACTACAAATGTGTCCTATTGAATGTACAGTGAAGGATGTTATAGGACAACACTCTATCTCTTTGTCAGCATGGCGAAGAAGATCATATAACTCAGTGAGGACCAAATAACTCAGTGAGGACCTTTTTTGCGCATATTGTGAATGCTCACAGTCACAAATAAGGGAAAGGCTACAGAGCTATTTGGAAATAATTCCAAGTGCCAGATTCCACCATACAAAGCATAATTAGGAAGAACAAGAAGTTCAACTCAGTAAAAAACATTAAGATCGGAAGCCAACGGTGTCCCCTTGTTTGGCAAGAAAAGTATTGCCAAAGGCCAACAATAATCCACAGATCACCATCAATGCTCTCCTGAACAACCGTGGCAATTCTTGGACCAAGATATTATGGCAGACATTCCAGCAGACATTGCACATATGATATCTCCATGGAGACCGACCAGGAAAGACTCTACTCCTGAAAAGAGACACAGAAAAATTCGTCTTGAATCTTAGCCAACCCCAATACTGAGGATACTGGGGATACTAAGGACCAAAAGCTGGGATCTTTGTCCAGAAGTGCTCTTGCAAATGCTAGACGAGTTTCCCTAGAGTCTTTCTTGGTCGGAGTCCATGAGAACTATCGAGTGCAATGTCTGCTGGAGTGTCTCCTTGGTCGGAGTCCATGGAGAACGCTTGTGTGCAGTGCCTGCTGGAGTGTCTGCCTTAATATCTTGGTCCAAGACTCACCAATGTTGTTCAGGAGAGCATTGACGGTGATTTGTGGATTATTGTTGGCCTTTCACCATACTTTTCTTAAGATTAAGGTAATATCTTAATTATTTGCCGGACCAAATCACTGTCCAAGTCACTGTCCAAGTGAAATGACAAAATCGATAGTCACCACACCAGGTTACCTGATGAATTGGGCTGTGGGATTTAATTTCAATGGGGCTGTTTTTGATTTAAATCTTTTTTTGTTCTTAGAATAATATTTGGGTGACAAGGTTTGTTTTGGTACCAATATCTCAAATTGATCAAATATAAGTTAAGTCCTTCTGGTTGTAAACTCTCGATTCCTAACATCTGGTAAAAAGCAGCAGAATAATTAGTGTCGAAAATGGAATAAAGCACTATTAGGCAGCTATAATTGATAATTCAAATCTAAACCAATCGCTGCCTTTTGAGGAAAATACTTACAGACACGCTTCCACTTTATAGGATTTACTGGACTAGACACTGAGTTGATAACTGGAATAGTTGTGGGTCTGAAATCAAAATTTCAGAAATAATGATAATTTATCATAAAACACTGACCTACTATTTCACGTTAAAGATAAATTTGACATACTGTCTACCTGTAAATTGATAAAGAGTATGGTATAACTTTTAAACATTAATATACAAAGTTTGGTCATATCATATCAAATTGATCCTCTAATAACGATCTTTTCATTTGATTATTTCGTCTATTTTATCTTTTCAATGTTTCGTGTTGAAACTAATTTCAATTTGATATTAAGAGCGTGAGTCATGACCTTGTCGGTATAGGAGCCATGTCCCATGTCCCTGGAACGACTGCATGGGGGGGGGGGGGGGGGGGGGGGGGGGGGGTGCCTGTTTCATACATGCAATGCCCGCTTTATATGATGCGAATTCTTGCTTCATTTAGCGGCTATTAAAGTGCGCGTGCTAGCTTTATAGATAAAAGAGTACCCGCTTCATAAATAGCGAGTGCCCGCTTCATAAATAGTGAGTGCCCGCTTCATGAAATAGCGAGAGCCCGCTTCATAAATAGCGAGTGCTCGCTTCATAAATAGTGAGTGCCCGCTTCATAAAATAGCGAGTGCCCGCTTCATAAATAGATAGTGCCAGCTTCATAAAAAGTGAGTGCCCGCTTCATAAAATAGCGAGTACCCGCTGCAAAAATAGCGAGTGACCGCTTCATAAATAGCGAGTGCCCGCTTCATAAAGAGAGTGCCCGCCTCATAAATAGAGAGTGGTCGCTTCATAAAATAGCGAGTACCCGCTCCATATAGGTAGCCAGCTATATCGTAAACCCACCTTGTAATTGCTGTATGCCACGCAGATGTGATTAATGTATTGACTACAAAATCTACCGGTGTGAGATCAACAACCATGTTACGGTTACCAATCATACTTCTCAGTAGACCTTTACAAGCCTGTATCGGAGAATAATATGCAAATATAGTTAGGTCAAAGGTTAATATTTGTTAATTCTTTAATAAAAGTGGCTTTATTCGATTTTTGGCGAACACGGGGGCGCTGGGAATTTGCAGCGGTGGACTTTATTGGTGTCGTTGGAAAACATGACGAAATATACATTTACGAAATAAAACGGGCATTGAATATCGAATATAGTCAATGATACTGATAGTGGTATTGAATATCTTTGGTGTAGCAATAACAAGTGTTTTTAAGTTGGAAAATAGTGTATGTTCAAGTGTTACTTACCGCAACGAAGAGACCGGTCGCTCCTGCAAGATTGTCGACCCATCCCTACATACATAAAATGACAGAAAATATAATTTAAAATATGATCAGATATCATTCAAAGTCTTATCGTTGTGTACATTTCAAGGAGTAGTCTAGTAGCGCCTATCCCAAATTATTTGCCGGACCAAATCACTTTCCAAGTGAGACGACTTGGGGTCTGAACCACGTCAACAAACATCGCCACACAAATTCAATCGGTTTTCATAAAATGATAAAGGTCATGTATTCCTCAATTGCATAAAAGTAAAGATTAATCATAGTCGAACCTAGTATTAAGAGGAGTGATTCGTGAACTCTTCTTAACCCCCTGAGAACTACCGGCCGATTGGTTAAAAAGATGGATACATCATTTATTGAACCAATGGGATACATTGTTAGAATAATTGTATCCCTGATAAAGATGGGAGTGAAACATTTTACAAGCTGCATTTGAATTGGCTATTCATAGGAGTACATCTTGTAATAAACCAATCAGAACCACTGTAAGATAGACAGCCAGATTTAGAAGATTGTGTTACAAGTTGTTCCTAAGTTGAGCCTTATGAAGTAGGGTACTATGAAGACCAACTGTAATGGATTCTAAAATAATTCCAAGAGTTAAACACTTCAGAAGAATCACTCTTCTTAACACCTTCCACGCGGCTATTGGTGTTACCATTACAAAACAGATTTTCCCAGAAACCTTTCCTAACTTTCAAGGTCTATCTCAAGGATTACTGATCAATACTAGGTATGTTTTTACTTATTTTAATGGTGATTACAAACAGGGTAATGAAATTCAATTATTTTGACATTTTTTGAAACATTTTGTGACATTGTGGAAAGTGTTAAGATGAAATTTAACTTTTATGCAAAAGGACTCAGGTCATTATGTTCGAGTCTGAAAATTGGAAAATGTATGGTGAATCATGATTATATTGAGATCAAAATAAATATCGTCTATATACGTGAATACGGGAAAACTTTAGCATGTTTAGTGTAAACTAGTAACAACATCAAGGTATAATGGATCTCTTTCGGAAAAGAGAACCACCAGTTTTGGAGTAGAGTTCCCCGGAATATCCAGTTTTGGAGAAGAGTTCTCCGGAATCACCAGTTTTGGAGAAGAGTTCCCCGGAACAACCAGTTTTGGAGAAGAGTTCCCCGGAACAACCAGTTTTGGAGAAGAGTTCCCCGGAAACACCAGTTTTGGAGAAGAGTTCCCTGGAACCACCAGTTTTGAAGAAGAGTTCCCCGGAACCACAAGTTTTGGAGAAGAGTTCCCCGGAACCACCAGTTTTGGAGAAGAGTTCCCCGGAACCACCAGTTTTGGAGAAGATCTTCCCGGAAACAACCGTTTTGGAGAAGAGTTCCCCGGAAACACCAATTTTGGAGAAGAGTTCCCCGGAACCACCAGTTTTGGAGAAGAGTTCCCCGGAAACACCAGTTTTGGAGAAGAGGTCCCCGGAACAACCCGTTTTGGAGAAGAGTTCCCCGGAACCACCAGTTTTGGAGAAGAGCTCCCTGGAAACACCAGTTTTGGAGAAGAGTTCCCCGGAACCACCAGTTGTGGAGAAGAGTTCCCACCTATTTGGGTTTTATATTTTGCTATGGGATTACTTACCGGGAACGGTTCTTTCCACGATGCTCCAACAATGGATGGTCTGACGATACAGATAGGCATATTCAAGCTCTCGTTGCGTATTACGGTCTCAGCCAACGCCTTTGTAAAGGCGTACGTATTGGGCCATTTACCGATGAGGGCGGGTGTTTTTGCATCTATAACGTCATCTGACATCCATCTGGAATGATACACAACAAATAACGATGATTAACATAAAATGGCTGTCCATTCTGTAATTCATATTGTAAGTGCCATTTCTCGTATCGCCAGATGCGCCCAAAATATTTTAATGATCGATGAGTGACGTAATTAATCGATGCATTGGCCCTTCGAGGATTGACGGAGTTGCATGTTATCTAGGATTGCTCACAAGTTTTTAACCATAAATCAACATAAATTAGAATAGATCGTTGTTTTGAAGATGATAATTGACACATTAAAGAAAGAACTATCTAAGTGGTCGGAGTAAGGCCTAAAAAAAAATATGTTTGATTGGCGTAACCCGACCGACCCTAAATACATCGCCGACCCTGAATATTTTTTTATTATTTTGAGGGGAAAAAAACACAAAAAAACACACCAAAAAACAAAAAAACCCTGAAATCTGACGTTTGTTATTGTTTAAAACTTCAGAAACTTGTACTCATAGAGTCTGTTGGTTTCTATAAATAAAAATAAAAATGTTTAAAGAAAAGGGAATTTTTGCCGTCTCTTCATTTGTGTGTACTGCTGTCTTTTAAGTGTTCAAAAGTAGATGATTTAAAAAATATATATATATTAAAAAAAAAAAATCCCGACCGACCTACCCTATTTGTTTTGGTCATGTTACGCCAATCAAACTTTTTTTTTAGGCCTAATTGGGCTCCTACACATATTGCAAACCGTTTCATAAATTATCACAATGACAACAAAATATTCCATCCATTCATATACAAATGTATGGTATTGTCAATTTCGGCACTATATTTTTAATTCTATTTCGCTCAAAATCTCTTTAAACCCTCCTATCAGGGCGATTTTGCAAAATGTCATGAGGTCACACCGTCTTCTAGGAGATATAACGATGAACGGTAATACAATACAATTACCTGACTCAATATCCAAATTATATGTAGTTACAGGTGAATGTATTGCACACCCATTCATTGACATGTCTTGCAGAAGACAATTCCACCTTACGAGTCTTCTGCAAAATCGTCCATACCTTAAAAACAGTTTCTGTGATCAGACAATATTTTGTGGTCGACCGGAACTATCCCACAAAAGGCCACAATCCTCTTGCGAATGCGGGTTAACCTTTTATTGTTAATATGTTAATTAAAATTAACATAATAGGCCTACTTATGGCTTCGTAAGCTGGAGAAATTTACGCGTTTTCTTTTATTTTTCGGCCTGTTTTAACAATTTCAACCTGATTTCACCATTTGTTTTCAGTTTTTTCCAGCCACAAAAGGTTAATTTAAGATATAAACGTACTGCATTGCGTCTAGCAGACGATACGGGTCAACTGGTGGCGCGTACATTTTTTCTTCGATGTGTTTGGAGGGGCAGTTGGAGTACGCCGTGGACACATGTACAAACGCCTGTGAACAAGAATGAACATAATTATTTTATTATGGATCTTGATTTGATTACTTCCATGGTTTTAAACATAATACAATTTTGACCAAAAATGTTGATTTTTTGTTGTTGAGAAAATCACAACAACAAAAATCACTTTTTTGACCAATTTGTTTTGGGACAAGCTAACAAAATTGAGTAAAAAATGCCCAAAATTGCTTAATTATACTATTAAGACACTAATCTAGGGATAATTTTCTCATATATTCTTCTAAAGAAGTATTTTCGAAATTTTGACCAAAAATGAAAAAAAAAACCCACTTTGTTGGCACTTTTTGGTCAAAATATACAAGTTTAGGTGAAAAAATGAAAGAATCGTCCCTAGAATAGTGACATAACATTAGAATCAAGCAATTTTGGGTTTTTTAATCAAAAATAATTTTGTTAGCTTGTTCCAAACAAAATTGGGTCAAAAAGTGAATTTTGTGATTTTCTCAAAAATTCAAAATTTTTGGTCAAAATTGACGCCACATTTGGATTCTCTGATCCATTTCCTTTCCAAAAATGTATACTTTTGTATGCATTTGATTAGTAATTACAGCACTCACAAAAATCCAAAAATCAAATCAAAAACTTCCTTCCTTGAGTCCCCCCTTAAAAGGTGAACTTCATGTCCACTTACATGACTACGATTTCAGACAATGTCAGAGATAAAAAGTTCACAAGGTGATATCCTAATACATTACTAAATGTCAATGACACAATCACATGCATTTATGAATGAATTGGGCTATTATTCCATTTGAAATACATACACCCTATGGAAGACATTACCTAAATCTTTCACACAGGGGGTGTATGGATTTCAAATGGAACAGCCAATTTAACTTGGCAGTAAAATGGTAATTGTATTGCACCATTCATCGGTACGTCTAGACCATTTCACCTTGTTAACCTCTTTTGAAATTGCCTTATTCACGTTATTGGCTTTCATGGCGCAAAACTGCGCTCATGCGTGGCATAATTGCAATGAACATAGTCATCCCGTGTTCAAAAATGTTCAAAAACAACATAATATGCGGTTCAAGTACAATGTATGTCAATTTTTTAAATTGTACGCGTGAGTGTGAACTACTCTGACCCACTTTTTGAAATTCCCATATCAGAAGCTATGTACTAATATTCGAAAAAGCACGAAATATCTATAGAGTGCAGTGTACCCCGGCAGTCGGAGCCGCGGTTGCTTATATAACTGCAGTAGTGGATACACAAAATTCATAAAAATCTTTAAAATATTGGTATCGCAGGTTCCAATACGGTATGTATGGACCATTTTCAGATTCATTCATTCATGATTTCATTCATCTAGAACAATCAAGTAGAAACAGTTAACACCCCACGATCATTGCTATAAATACCAGGCCTGTATCCATGATTTTTTCGGGAGGGGGAGGTGGAGGGGGGGGGGCGAATTTGGTCATAAGTGGACCTTTTCCCCAAAAATGTTGACTTTTTTTCAAACTGTGGACCTGTATTCCAAAGGTGGATCTTCCCCCCCCCCCCCCCCCCAAATGGGGATTTTCCCCAAAACGTGGACCTTTTTACCAGGGGGGGGGGGGCTTTTTATATCACTAAGAATCTAAAAAAAACCACCACCTATCTGCAATAATAGCTGCTCTATTATAGTTAGGCCTACATTTAGTTTATACCCATTGCTTAACACATAAATATCCCCATATAAAACAACTATAGCAGAAGGCAGCTATACAGATAGAGCCTTATGGCATTCACCTACCTGTAAATCCATTCCTCTACATATTTCTAGGAGCACACGAACCGCTAGCACATTTAACTGCACGGATAGTCTATAATAAAAAATATAAATGATTTATAGCAAACGTATGAATTTAGCGATTTCGAGCCTAATTCATGTTCGAGAGAAAAGCACTTTTTCGCAACCGAAATGGAATCAAATGAACTTTTATTTACATTTAACACGGTTTTAAATCGTTCATTTAAAACGGCGATTATAAATAGTTAAGCGCGTAAAAAACTAATCACTTAAAAATTCAAGATGGCCGCCAAATTTGCAACCTTCCAGAAACACTTGAGAAAATCATAACGAGACAATTTAAGTTAACACTTTCCATATGTGACTATTAATTTTACCATACAAAACAGATTTTTCAGAAACCTTTCCCAACTTTCAAAGTCTATTTCAAGGATTAGCCTACTGAACCAATACTAGAAATGTTTGTACTTTTATTTTCATGCATTCCACATGGTGATTCCAAACACGGTGATGAAAGTTAACAAATTTGACATTTTTGAAACATTTTGTAACATTTTGGAACTGTCGTCTGCAGACGACTGCCGCGTGGAAAATGTTAAGCTTAATACATTCGTATTAATGAATACAATGCCAAGTTGTTTCCATACCTTTTCCTAAAAAATATTTAAGTATGTTTGAACTTCCATTAAAAGTGTTTTTACATAAACTCCATTGATGAAGGTTGCCTCTAGGTTTGGAAAACTATAAGGAATGGTCGGGTCGTATGACGTTCGTAAGGGCTGAGACTTAAAGCTATAATTTGTAAACAAAAATATGAAAAATATATTAACCAAAAAATATTAAGAAAAAAAACAAAAACAGAAAACACAATCATATTTTTTTCACATTGGCAAGTTGTAGAATATGTCTTGATAGAAAACATAAAGGCCCATTTGGAAGTAGAAAAATATGTCTTGAAAGAAAAAATAACTTGTTATCTTTTTCAAAATTTCCCAACAAAAAATGTTTATAGGCCTACACACATACCAACACACAAAAAGAGAAAATGAAAAAAAGAAAAAAAAGAATGAAAAATAAATATGAAAAATATATTAACCAAAAAATATGAAGAAAAAAATAAAAATAAAAAAATTATATTTTCAAAAAAACTTTTTTTTCTTCCACATATTGTTTTTCATCAGATTTCTTTGTGGACAGAATTAAAAACAAATGAGTCTGTCAGGCCCGCACAACAGGATGTTTTTTTCGGTCTCTTCAAAATGTCTATACGGTGAACTAACCAATAGCTTGCTCAGGAATGAAAGGTACAATAAATTTGGTGCAAATTATACCACACAGTATCATATATAGTTATACAGAGCGACGAGCGTGTCAAAAAAATGAAAATGTATTAAAAATATATTACATGTCTTTTTGATTTAAAATAATAACAGACCGTTGGTAAGCCATATTAGTCTTCTATCAAATCGCTTTATCCCAATGAATTTCACCACCAAGCTACCCAGATTAAATCAATTCATTAACAAGAGTGCGAATCCCACTTTGACACTTTTGAACAAGAAAATGACTTTCAACTGAAAAAAACTGCCTTTGTGATTCCGATGATGTTTATAGAATTTGTCAATGTATTGTTTAAAATAAATCTAAAATTCAAATATTCTGTGGTTTGTCATGGATAATTATGGATAAAAATGTTTTTCTGTTCAAATTCAGCTATCTATCAACATTTAGTAGGTAGATTATTATTGATTTGATTGATTATGTTCAATTGCACACTGAATGACCATTCTTATAAAAGAGCTCTCTTCACATGAAAAGTGGCCAAAGCTCAGATTGAACATGACCGAGTAGAATTGTCATAATTTCACAACGGAAGCTCTAAAATTGATAGAAAAAAATTCTTATGGCACATTCGACATTACAGATGACTTTACATGATTATTAGTACTTATCGAATAATTTTTATATTTATCATGGCCAAAATAAAATCATCTTGAACATGGGACACTTTTTTTTGGTCACACCCTGTATTAGTCTCAGCTAAGGGAAAATAGATACTAACTTGAGAACTTCGTTGAATTTGATGGTTGCAGCCACGTGAAATACAATAGAAACTTCAGCTTGTAACGTCAGAATGTCAACTGTACTGAGACCCAGCCTGGGCTTTAACAGATCGGCTTTGATGGGGATAATCTTGTCTTCGTAATCCGGTTGAGATTCTCTTAGTCTCTGAAACAGCTGTTTATCAAGTGAGTGAGAAAAAAAATAAAGATTGGAAGTGTTGATTACATTTCTTACACTGAACCTGATTGGTTGGAGTTATACTCTAGTCTAGAGAATATTGTAACCAATCGTAAGCATGGATATGGGTTGCTTCATTAGGTAACGATTCAGCATTTATGTTTTGTATTCTACACTTCGTTGATAGGTAGCCCCTCTGCATGTTATTGAATATAAATATGGACACATTTACGTTGCAATGTAACCATTTACAGGTGCTATGCTATAGGCCTATGTTAGGCTATTTTGCAAAAGGTAAAGGCGGTCGATCCTGTAATACCAGGAGCGGAGTGCCCATCTCCCTTTCAAAGCGTTAGGGCCAGACTCACTCCTTTTTATATTGTTGCTGTGTGGGGCTCGCTACACCTCCTCCATAGCGCTACACCTCCTCCACAGCGAGTCTGTTACCTTCCCAGCACTGAAGAATGCCGGTACCCATTTAAATACACCTGGGTAGAGAGGAGTAATTGTGGTAAAGTGCCTTACTCAAGAGCACAACATGTTGACCACAGCGGGACTCAAACCCACAACCTTTAGATCATGAGTCCAGTGCTGTACCCACTGCGCCACACAGGCTAGGCTATTTTGTATGTATATGCAATATGATATAAATATGATAACACTATAGAAGTCTGAAAGACAATCATATTATAATTTACCTTTAAGTTAGTCATATCTTTGATCCTCTGTTCAATGGTGTCGCCTTTCTTGCCAGGTCTGATGAGCAGATAAAGTCTCTTGACATCTGGACAATCTCGAAGGATCTTCTCCACCAAGACTTTGCCAATGAATCCCGTGGCCCCTGTAATGAGAACTGACTTCCCAGCGAAGGTTGCCGGAATATCCTGGGTGTTGATGTCGTCAACTGAGACATTGCTGTTTATCTGTAGATGAAATAATATAAGATTTTATTTTTGGCGCGTTTCTTTCATCGGCTGCCAGCCCTAGAGCGGTTCGTCACACCGGAGCATGGGAGGCTATAAACCAGACTCACAACGAAATACCGGTATGTAAGTTGTCAATTTTTGCACATTTGCCAGTGGAGGGAAATAATGCATTTTCTCAATTTATGCATAGGCCTAGTATTATTTATTAAATGTATTTTTTACAATATTATGTCAATAGATTTAGGCTGAAAAGAGCGATTGAGGTAACACAAATGTAATTTTAATTTGTTGCGAGGTGTCAATGATTGTTAGAAAAATCATAATCAAACGAAACAAATACAAAAACCTAAAAAACAAGCGGAAAAACACAAATTGTTAACAAGCACTAAGCCGTATCAGTCCCGTGTTGATCGCTGCGCATTTCCCCTCAATGCGCGGGCTCATTCAAATTCAAAAGTGTCATGCATGGGTGAGGGATATAAATGTAAAGGGATTTTTATGGAAAGGAGAAACGGCTGCACTGTGTGGTCGATTCTCGCCGGTCAATCCTGGTTATATAACAGTGACCCAAACGGGGTAAACCTCACACACACATATTTTCCTCCCACGTAGTGTATTGAAAATGTGACTTTTGAAAAGTGACTAATTTTCTTTAAATGGCGCTAATTATGGTTTATCTTTGTTGTTAGGTGTTATGTTTGGTATCAAAATGTGCCTAAAATATTCATCCAAATGTCCATCTCGCCTGTTTGGTAAAAAAATAATCGAAAAATACTTTAAATGACCTTAACAATGTGCACGACTTTCTTTTGTTGAGCACTTTATATCCGTATAGTCACCGAAGTTAATATTGTCGATATCGCTGTATACATATGACTATGTGATAGCCGACCACAGCCAATACATAGCTATAACATTATAATTTTCAGATCAGAGCGATATGTGAAATGTCTTAAGGGTAGAGAACTCGATTGTTGTTGATAAACCCTGTAGGCCTACGTACTTATTCTGTTGTTCGAGGGTGTTCAATGTAGAAATTGCCCGCTAGATATTTGCGTTTATAATATTGCCGAAAGTGCCGTGTCACTTTGAACGAAGCATTAGGCAAACAAAAAAGGTTTGTTTCCAGTAGCAAGCCTGAAAAGTCAAATGCGAAATGCCTTTTATTATTATTATTATTCTTTTGCTAGTGTAGATTGAAAGGGTTTCATTTAGTCAAATATGTGCATTTGTGTTACTCTTATGCTCGCTAAATGTGATATTCACTGCGGATTTTCACTTTCGTGTTTGCCGTATGTGGCCAATCGCCATCTTGAAACATGTTGGACACAATTTCGACAAAAAGATGGCACCATAACAATATTTTTACCCCGTTTTTTCTATGCGCAAAAATCAAGCGTCTCACTCTCAGTGAAATGCGCGCGCACTGTACTGGAAACAAACTTTCTTTCTTCTTCTTCAATTGGCCTTACACATAGAATATCTTACTTTGAACAAATCACGCACTTCACCACCTCCGAATTTATTAAGAATGACAAGTTATGAAACTTAATTTCCTAGTTTAATATAATTATAATCTTTTCAAAAAGTAACAAACTTTTAAACAATTTAAGATTTACAAAATATTGCACATTGAATTACGTTGCCGGTGCCTAACTCATATAATATAGTATAACTATACATATCATATGTCCGCGCCCCCCCCCCCCCCCCCCCGGACTCTACCGTTCTTTTAATATCACGGGATTATTTCGTGATCAATCCATGCTGAGGGCTCACATGGTATTCCATACTATGCACTATAGGTTCTCATGACGAAAAGAATAAATAAAAGTGGGTATATTTAACCTATAAGGTAAATAATCCTGGGTAAACATGGTATAAAATAAAAATCCTTAAAAATGTGGTCTCTGTGTAAATTGAATCATTGAACCAACAACACCAAGGATAAAAGTATGACGTATCGCGGCTCATGATGCAGACTGAGATCTGGGATAAAGGTGTGAATGGACGCACCATTGAACCATAAAATAAAATAAAAGTATGACGTATCGCGGCACATGACTGGGATAAGTTATGTATGAAGTACAAGTAGTGATTCATGTTATTTTGATGACGATCAAAAAACTTTACGTGGGTGGATATTTCTTTCTTTAGATAAGGGTTAGGAATTTAGGTGTATCAAGTCACTAGTCACTACTCACCAATAAACCAGCAAAATCTTGCCTAGTGATTTCCTGTTTGTGCCATAATGGTTTTATTGAGGCATACATGCACGCTCATCTACTATATTACTATCAGACCCCCAACCAAAAATACCAACTCTTGCAATAAATGCATATAAACAAACACAAAAATCAAATTTTCATTTTGGTATATAGTTATCCTTTAAGCCTTTTTGTTTGCCCAAAATGTATGCCCAGCTTATTTTATGACCGAAATCAATACTCAGTCAGCACATGATGGTCAGCACAGTCGGGATGACATCCTTCTACCAGGGAGGTGTCAAATAGATTGACACCTAGGGAGGTGTCAAATAGATTGACACCTTCCTGCTTCTGCAATCTACAACAATGGCATCAATTGTCCAAAACGCCGGTCGTCCGGCGGCCGTGGTGTTGCGTCACTTTGTGCCATTTGCACTTGTGCATACTGTGCAGTGATTGCAAAAGAATTTAAAGATAGTAAAGTGTGAATATACTACCATATACAGAAGATAGCAAAGTGTGAATATGCTACCATCTCGATTAAATGTTGATTCGACGGGATTCGACTTAATTAATTTGATATTGAACAACTGTTAGGCCAAATAAAGAAGATTGTCTGTCTCAGAAGCCCGCCCGCATTGATATGTGAAATGAGCTACGGCGCATAGGCCTAGGTCTGATTTTCTCTTTTCTTTTTTTTCTTTTCTAATTTTTTGTTTAAAATCGCACAGCACTTAGCTTTTTTTGCCAAATGTTTCTGAGACAGACCTTCTTCTTTGTTTGGCCTTATATTACAAAATAAGAAAAGCAAAAAATAGATCAAATAAAAAAAAATAAAAAAATAAAGAATATAAAATATAACAACTGAAAAAACCAATCAATGGTAAGAAAAAGATCTTCATCTTATACTCACTTTGACCAGGAATGTATACTAAACATGCTATTTCATTGCTAAAGGGACCCCTTTCCTGCTTTAACTTAATTAAATGTTGACAACGGTTGGGTTGTACTATAAAAAAATATATAAAAAAATAATGAAGAATATAAAAATTAATAAAAATGAAAGAAAAAACTTCTTATCTCCACTTACCTCTTCATATAACGGCGCAGAAAACGTGTCGGATTTGGCGTCACACGCAGGCATTCTTAATACAGTGCAATTCCAATTTGAGATGACAAAATATCAGATTTGATGCTTGGTAACAATATTGTTTAATGTAGGCAGATAATTATTATAGAGCGAGCAAAGGCAATGGAGCAGAGGTGCCGATGACTGTTCGTTTAGTTCCTAAAACACAATTGAAGGTTAGCCAGCATTGACGGTCTCTATATAGGTGAGCGGCTTTAGTTCCTGGGCAGGTACTAGTACTAAGTAGTAACCCAAGAACGTGTCCAAACTCGGGGGGATTCCGGGGGACTAATTTTCAATGCGGGCGCTTTCAATATTTACGTTTGATCGTCGACACTCAACAGCAGTTCTGAAGTCGTTACCGTTAGAATCTGTCTTTCTTAATTTAGTGTGCATGCTATAGTGGTATTTTTCTTCGTGATTTGCAGTAGGACTACAGAATTTACAGTAAAAAATCCTGTAAATATGGGTAGAATGATGACTTTATTTGATTTTATCAAAATCACAGCTAAATACCAAAAACTGTATTTTCCCATCAACTTTCCAGGTCACTTATTTTTGAAATAGTTTAAATAGACAAGAAAGAATTATTCACAATATGGTTTTTAATGTAAATATTAACTCCACACTGTCACTCAACTATTATGTTATATAGACTAAGTATAACTTTCACGTATATAAATTTTACGATAAATAACAACTGCCAGACAGCAGTTTTGTAACAATTATCCGTACATTTTAGCAATTTACTGTAATAATATAAATTATATATATATATCGCTGTAAAATGTACAGTTGACTGCGGTAAACATGGTAAAGCTAAAACAGTGTGCTGTATGTACAGTTTATCATGTTTATGTTCATGTTTTAAACAAATAACAAGATCCCGTCATTTTATATTTTATTCTAGTTTTATTAGAGTCTTCGATCATTAAAGGAAAACCGTTCTATTCATTAAACCATGCATTATATTATGGTAGGAAAATAATTATCTAATGTATATTGACCATTACGATTGAACACAGAACTAATAATGTTCAATTAAACGAATTTCAACTGCACATCTGTGTATCCTGTTATCTACTGTATATCTATCTATCTTCTGTAGATGGTAGTATATTCACACTTTACTATCTTCTGTAGATGGTAGTATATTCACACTTTGCTATCTTCTGTAGATGGTAGTATATTCACACTTTACTATCTTCTGTAGATGGTAGTATATTCACACTTTACTATCTTCTGTAGATGGTAGTATATTCACACTTTACTATCTTCTGTAGATGGTAGTATATTCACACTTTGCTATCTTCTGTAGATGGTAGTATATTCACACTTTGCTATCTTCTGTAGATGGTAGTATATTCACACTTTACTATCTTCTGTAGATGGTAGTATATTCACACTTTACTATCTTTTGTAGATGGTAGTATATTCACACTTTACTATCTTCTGTAGATGGTAGTATATTCACACTTTACTATCTTCTGTAGATGGTAGTATATTCACACTTTGCTATCTTCTGTAGATGGTAGTATATTCACACTTTACTATCTTCTGTAGATGGTAGTATATTCACACTTTACTATCTTTTGTAGATGGTAGTATATTCACACTTTACTATCTTCTGTAGATGGTAGTATATTCACACTTTGCTATCTTCTGTAGATGGTAGTATATTCACACTTTGCTATCTTCTGTAGATAGTTTTATATTCACATTTTGCTATCTTCTGTAGATGGTAGTATATTCACACTTTACTATCTTCTGTAGATGGTAGTATATTCACACTTTGCTATCTTCTGTAGATGGTAGTATATTCACACTTTGCTATCTTCTGTAGATGGTAGTATATTCACACTTTACTATCTTCTGTAGATGGTAGTATATTCACACTTTACTATCTTTTGTAGATGGTAGTATATTCACACTTTACTATCTTCTGTAGATGGTAGTATATTCACACTTTACTATCTTCTGTAGATGGTAGTATATTCACACTTTGCTATCTTCTGTAGATGGTAGTATATTCACACTTTACTATCTTCTGTAGATGGTAGTATATTCACACTTTACTATCTTTTGTAGATGGTAGTATATTCACACTTTACTATCTTCTGTAGATGGTAGTATATTCACACTTTGCTATCTTCTGTAGATGGTAGTATATTCACACTTTGCTATCTTCTGTAGATAGTTTTATATTCACATTTTGCTATCTTCTGTAGATGGTAGTATATTCACACTTTACTATCTTCTGTAGATGGTAGTATATTCACACTTTGCTATCTTCTGTAGATGGTAGTATATTCACACTTTACTATCTTCTGTAGATGGTAGTATATTCACACTTTGCTATCTTCTGTAGATAGTTTTATATTCACATTTTGCTATCTTCTGTAGATGGTAGTATATTCACACTTTACTATCTTCTGTAGATGGTAGTATATTCACACTTTGCTATCTTCTGTAGATGGTAGTATATTCACACTTTGCTATCTTCTGTAGATGGTAGTATATTCACACTTTACTATCTTCTGTAGATGGTAGTATATTCACACTTTGCTATCTTCTGTAGATGGTAGTATATTCACACTTTACATCTTCTGTAGATGGTAGTATATTCACACTTTACTATCTTCTGTAGATGGTAGTATATTCACACTTTGCTATCTTCTGTAGATGGTAGTATATTCACACTTTGCTATCTTCTGTAGATGGTAGTATATTCACACTTTACTACCTTCTGTAGATGGTAGTATATTCACACTTTACTATCTTCTGTAGATGGTAGTATATTCACACTTTGCTATCTTCTGTAGATGGTAGCATATTCACACTTTACTATCTTCTGTAGATGGTAGTTTATTCACACTTTACTATCTTCTGTAGATGGTAGTATATTCACACTTTGCTATCTTCTGTAGATGGTAGCATATTCACACTTTGCTATCTATAGTTTAATTAATACATGTTATCACAATCTGCTATTTATTACTCTCACTTTGTTATAATACTGCAGAGTTTTATACTCATACTTTGCTATCTACTGAAGATAGTTTATATTCATATCCTGTTATCTACTGTTAACAGTTTTATACTCATACCTTGCCATGTACTGAAGATAGTTTATACTCATATCCTGTTATCTACTGTAGATAGTTTTATACTTGCTATCTACTGAAGATAGTTTATACTCATATCCTGTTATCTACAGTAGATAGTTGTATACTCATACTTTGCTATCTACTGAAGATAGTTTATACTCATATCCTGTTATCTACTGTAGATAGTTTTATACTCACACTTTGCTATCTACTGAAGATAGTTTATACTCATATCCTGTTATCTACTGTAGATAGTTTTATACTCACACTTTGCTATCTACTGAAGATAGTTTATACTCATATCCTGTTATCTACTCTAGATAGTTTTATACTCATGCTTTGCTATCTCCTGAAGATAGTTTATACTCATATCCTGTTATCTACTGTAGATAGTTTTATACTCAAACTTTGCTATCTACTGAAGATAGTTTATACTCATATCCTGTTATCTACTACTGTAGATAGTTTTATACTTATACTTTGCTATCTACTGAAGATAGTTTATACTCATATCCTGTTATCTACTGTAGATAGTTTTATACTCACACTTTGCTATCTACTGAAGATAGTTTATACTCATATCCTGTTATCTACTGTAGATAGTTTTATACTCATACTTTGCTATCTACAGAAGATGGTTTATACTCATATCCTGTTATCTACTACTGTAGATAGTTTTATACTCAAACTTTGCTATCTACTGAAGATAGTTTATACTCATATCCTGTTATCTACTACTGTAGATAGTTTTATACTTATACTTTGCTATCTACTGAAGATAGTTTATACTCATATCCTGTTATCTACTGTAGATAGTTTTATACTCACACTTTGCTATCTACTGAAGATAGTTTATACTCATATCCTGCTATCTACTGTAGATAGTTTTATACTCAAACTTTGCCATCTACTGAAGATATTTTATACTCATAATCGTTATCTACTGTAGTTAGTTCTATCCTCATACTTTGCTACCCAGACAACATACATATATTGGTCCTATATTGGCCCAACATTGGCAATGGCATTATCTTGTTGACCAATATTGGGCCAATATTGCTTCCCCATTGGCAATATTGGCATTGGCATTTTATTGGTCACCAATATTGGTTTTACATTGGCGCTCGTTAATTGGCATCATGTTGGCAACCAATATTGGACCAATATTGGTTTTACATTGGCGCTCGTCAATTGGCATCATGTTGGCAATCACTATCTGACATTTTTCAAAATGGATTTGTATGTATCCTATACACATGTATACTGCTGTTGAACTTCCTGGATTTACCTTGCCATGACTCACAATCAATAATCAATGGAATAATTATCATAACAATGGGATGCTGATTGTGAATTTCCTGACTGACAATGGAGTACCAGACAAGTTTATTGCTCCTTTTGTTATGCTCTCAAGTGTGTTATCTCACAACTTGCAATGTTTGGAATTCATCTAATATAAAGTCATGTCATGCTTACAAATATGGACATTTTGTGAAATCATGTACTTTATACTACAGAAACTGTTCAGCTACATTTAACTACCGCTTGCTATTAGGAGGTGATATCCAGACTAATCCTGGCCCTACTGACACTACACTACAGAATTCCTACCTTCTGAATAAAGACCACCATGTCAACTCTACCTCAACTAACTTAAAATACTCTCGCAACCAACTTCTTAAACTAAACAACAAATATGAACTGTCTCCTCCAGTCTGGACAACCATAAATAACCTTGGCATAAGAAAACGGCCAAGAGGTTGTAAAGCTGGTAACAAGCTTGGTCCAAAAAACAAGACTCATCATGATGACAACAACATTATACCAAAGATTAAACATATTTCACAGCCTACAGAACCTCCAGCTACTTCTGCAATCAATCAGACAGCTCCAAAAGTTAACTTCGCCATCTGGAATGCACGGTCGATGAAAGCTAAGACTCACATGGTTTGTGATTTAATTTTATCTCACGAACTTGACATCTTAGGTATTACAGAATCATGGCTAACTGGGACTTATCGTGATGATCCTGTCATTGCTGATTTGAACAACACCCTTCCCGGCTACGAGTTTCATTATGTCCCCCGTATTGGAAGAAGAGGTGGTGGTGTGTGTATCTGTCTGAGAAAATCTTTCAAAATTCGCACTATGGACAGAAAATCATTTGAATCATTTGAATACATCGATCTTTCAATAACATCTCGCTCTCAAAGACCTCTTCGTTTGATTGTGATATACCGACCTCAAACCACAAAAGCTAAACAACGCACTGCACCTATATTTTGTCATGAATTCTCATCATTTTTTGAGCAAATTGCAACAGTTCCCGATTATCTTCTGATTGCCGGTGATTTCAACTTTCATATGGACAACCTTCTTGACAGAGATGCCGCAAAATTTTCTGATTTTGTCGACTCTTCAGGACTACTTCAACATGTCTCTGGACCCACTCATGTAAAAGGACATACATTGGACCTTATACTTACTCGTACCATTGATAGTTTTGTTGCTAATGTTAGTAGCACTTTTTATCTACCATCTGATCATGCTGCTATAACTTGTTCTTTACATATTGCTCGTCCAGAGCCTGTCAATGTGGAAATTACCTTGCGCAAACTTCATGATATTGATCTTGATACGTTTCGTTCTGACATTGTGAATTCTTCACTATGTACCTCGTCTATTAATGATATTAATTTGCTTGTTGATGAATATAATAGTGTACTTAAGAATCTTAAGGACAAACATGCACCACTCATAACACGTTCAGTAAGGTGCCGCCCAAATGCACCATGGTACAATGATGATTTAAGGGCTATGAAACAGGAATCGCGAAGACTCGAAAGACGCTGGATTTCTTCAAAGCTTGAGATTGACAAACAAATTTTTAAGGAACACTGCAAAAAGTACAACCTAGCAATCAAACAGGCTAAGCAGAGCTACCATCAAAAACAGTTTGCGGATTGTGACTCAAAACACCTCTTCCAAAAATTTAACAAATTATGTACTCCAAACGCTACTATGTCAAAAACTCTTCCTTCTGATACCTCTGATGATGTGCTTGCCAATCGCTTCTCTGAATTCTTTTGTGACAAGATTCAGGGCATCAAACAAACTCTTGTCAACACAACTAAATCGGATACTTCCTATTTTGATTTTGACCAATGTGATTCCTCTTTTTCGGAGTTCTCCTTGATGTCTGAAGAATCGGTACGCGAGATTATCATGAAATCACCATCTTCAACATGTTCTCTTGACCCTATTCCGACATGGCTACTGAAAAAATGTGTGGATGAACTTCTACCAATAATCACCAAAATCATCAACTGCTCTTTTTTGAATGGCAAATTTCCAGACGTTCTCAAGTCAGCTCTTATTACGCCACTGATAAAGAAACCAAATCTTGACCGTGAAACTCTGAAAAATTACCGCCCTGTTGCCAACTTATCTTTTCTTGGAAAAACAATTGAGCGTGCATGTGCATCCCAAATTCAAGAATATCTTGTTAACAACAACCTTCGCGGAAAGATGCAGTCTGCTTATAGACCTTGCTTCAGCACGGAGACTGCCTTACTACGTGTGTACAACGATCTTTGTCTTGCTGTAGATAAAGGTGATGAAGCAGTCTTGATATTACTTGACTACTCAGCTGCTTTTGACACTATAAATCACACTATTTTTCTTGACCGGCTCACTACAAGATATGGAATAACTTCCTCAGCTTTAAATTGGTTTGCTTCGTATTTTACAAATCGTTCCCAATCCATTGTTATCAACGACTCTGTTTCAAATCCTCATATCCCACTGGAAGGAGTGCCGCAGGGATCCGTCATCGGTCCGTTATCATTTACGATGTACACATCTCCACTAGAGGACATTATAGCATCGCATGGTTTTCCCAGAATGATATATGCCGACGACACCCAAGTTTATCTTATTTTGAAACCTAGTGAACGCGCCACTCTCATTCCAAAATTGGAACAATGTATTGTTGACATCAAAGCGTGGTCCACAGCTAATCATTTGAAACTAAACGAAGACAAAACTGAAGTTCTTCACATCACATCTAAGTTTAGAAAAAATTCTCCTCTTCCGTCTGTTGACATTAACAATGTTCCTATTCAACCTGTTATATCTGCCCGTAATCTTGGTGTTATTGTAGCTAATGATCTCAGCATGAATGTCTACATAAATAATAAATGCCGTTCAGCCTCTTTTGCTCTCTACAAAATTGGCCGCATCCGAAATTGTCTTGATGAAAAATTGACTGAGACTTTGGTTCATGCATTCATCACTTGTCATCTTGATATGTGCAACAGCCTTTTATACGGACTTCCAGACTCCCATATTTCTAAGCTACAACGTATTCAAAATTCTGCTGCAAGACTTGTCACACGTACTCGCTTCTCAGAACATATCACTCCTGTGCTTCGTGATCTTCATTGGTTGCCTGTTAAGTTTCGCATCATGTACAAAATACTTCTCTTGACTTATAAATGTCTTCATGGACTTGCTCCAGAATATCTCACTGACTTGATTCAGGAATACAAGCCTGTTCGCAACCTCCGCTCATCTTCAAAACAAAATCTTGTTCCACCATTGGTTAGTACAACTTCATATGGTCATCGTAGTTTTCGCCATGCATCTTGTGAACTCTGGAACAAATTACCATTTCATATTAAGAACTCTCAGACTCTTAATCAATTCAAATCATCTCTGAAAACTTATCTCTTTGATATGGCATTTTGTAACATTTAATTTTATTTTGTATCTTTAGTTTCCTGATATATTGTGTCTTTCATATGTTTTGCTCTGTTTTTGTTTTGTTTTGTTGTTTTGTTTTTGTTATTTGTAAGCGCTATGGGACTTCGGTGTAAAGCGCTATACAAGAGTCGTTGTATTATTATTATTATTATTATTGGACCAATATTGGTGACCAATTGAGTGCCAATGCCATTGGCACTCTCTTGGTCACCAATATTGGACCAATATTGGTTTTACATTGACGCTCGTTAATTGGCATCATGTTGGCTACAAATATTGGACCAATAATGGGCGCAATATACCAGGGGCGGGAAATAACACCATTGATTTGATATTCAAATTATGACGTGGTCTAAAAAAGGCGGCCGCTGTTAAGATTTGTTCCGTTGCCCTTGGCCAAATTGTTCCTGGCCACCTGGCTTCCTACCTAACATTTCTCCAAGATCGCCCAATATTGGCCCAATATTGGCCCTCATTAGCGAGTGCCAATATTGGGCCAAGCTTGGGCCAATGGCCAAATAATATTATGCCAATATTGTAAGCCAATCCAGTATTGGCCCAATATTGGCACTCATTGGCGAGTTCCAATATTGGCCCAGTAAAAAAAGGTAAAGAAAGGTAAAGGTGGTCGATCCTGTAATACCAGGAGCGGAGTGCCCATCTCTCTTTCAAAGCGATAGGGCCAGACTCACTCCTTTTTATAATGTTGCTGTGTGGGGCTCGCTACACCTCCACCACAGCGAGTCTGTTACCTTCCCAGCACTGAAGAATACCGGTACCCATTTAAATACACCTGGGTAAAGAGGAGTAATTGCGGCAAAGTGCCTTACTCAAGAGCACAACATGTTGACCACAGCGGGACTCGAACCCACAAACTTTAGATCATGAGTCCAGTGCTCTACCCACTGCGCCACACATGCCCAGTATTGGCCCAATATTGGCACTCATTGGCGAGTTCCAATATTGGCCCAGTATTGGCACTCATTGGCGAGTTCCAATATTGGCCCAGTATTGGCCCAATATTGGCACTCATTGGCAAATGCCAATATTGGCCCAGTATTGGCCCAATATTGGCACTCATTGGCGAGTGCCAATATTGGGCCAAGCTTGGGCCAATGGCCAAATAATATTATGCCAATATTGTAAGCCAATAGTGGGCCAATGAAAAATCATCAATAAATATTCATCAAATACAACATGGTTTATATCGGAAAGTAATGTGAATTATTGGCCCCTCGGTGTTGGATGAGTGCGTCTACTTCCCGACGCACTCATCCAGCACCTCGGGGCCAGTAATTCACACTACTTCCCTCTATACCATGTCGTATCTACTGTAGATAGTTGTATACTCATACTTTGCTATCTACTGAAGATATTTTATACTCATATTGTTATTTTTTACTGTAGATAGTTTTTTCTCAAACTTTGCTAGCTACTGAAGATGTTTATACTCACTTCTGTATTCGTTGTAACAATTAATAGCGTTGTGATTTCTTAGGGCCAGCCAACGACGCACGCAAACAAGCGCACACCCATGATGCAATAGAGACAAAGAACCACGCGACTCTGTCGAGCTGATGCCTGGCTAGCGATCAACAAGCGACTTTAAAAGTCAAGTACTTGACAACAAAAGGGTGGTTTACAACTTCCTGAAGCAAAGTTGGTTTTAATCATACGAGATGATGAAAACGTCACTATTGAAAACGGTCCACACTCTATAGTCCGAGCTGAGTCCGACAATCACAAAAGCCAAATTTGTTCGTTGTTGTTGCTAAATTCGTGTAATAATGACATTGTTTTGACATTATTTCTCATTTAATGTTTGAAAAAATAACTGAACATTTTTTATTTGTCTTTGTTAGTTAATTATTGTGTACCATACACGAATCCACTTGTTCATTAATATCAAGCAATATTGAGTAAAATAGTCAATCAATATCATGATTGTTTTTGCTGATGATAGTGAATAAATGCATCTATTGCCGCATACAGCGTGTCCCAAAAAACTGGGTTCAAAAGTTTGCGAGCTTATAACGAAATAAGTAGGAATTAAGGATAGTTTATATTTAAGGATATCTGATATTTTTGATATTTCCGATATAAATGATATAAAAGATACAAACGATAGTTTTGACGATATAAAAGATAGAGATGATTAAAGTGAGTTGTGTATTTGCGACGATATATCTAATATTTTTTAATATTTCCGATAATATGATATAAATTATATAAAAGAAACAAACGATAGTTTTGACGATATAAAAGAGGATTTGAGTGCATTGTAAATTTGCGACGATATATCTGATATTTTTGATATTTCAGATAAAAATGATATAAAAGATACAAACGATAGTTTTGACGATATAAAAGATAGAGATGATTTAAGTGAATTGTGTATTTGCGACGATATTTTTGATATTTCCGATATAAATGATATAAAAGATACAAACGATAGTTTTGACGATTTAAAAGATAGAGAGGATTTGAGTGCATTGTAAATTTGCGACGATATATCTGATATTTTTGATATTTCCGATATAAATGATATAAAAGATACAAACGATAGTTTTGACGATATAAAAGATAGAGATGATTAAAGTGAGTTGTGTATTTGCGACGATATATCTGATATTTTTTTTATATTTCCGATATAAATGATATAAAAGATACAAACGATAGTTTTGACGATATCGTTTGTATCTTTTATATCTTTTAAATATCAAGAACATCAGATATATCGTCGCAAAAGTACAACTCAATCAAAAAATCTCTATCTTTTATATCGTCAAAACTATCGTTTGTATCTTTTATATCATTTATATCGGAAATATCAAGAATATCAGATATATCACATTGGAATAAATGTGTCACTTGTATCGGCAATAAATATATATAAAATATCATTTATATCGTGGTTAAATCGTAAAATATCAATTATATCCCCTATCTCTTTGTACACATATATCGTCGCCGTCTATCAAAATGACCAACTGTGCACCTAAACTCGCGCGATTTGCAGCATTCCCGGCATGGGGTTTATTCTCCGAAAGTACTTAACAATAACTCGGACTATAACAAAGAACATTTTTGTTAATGTTTATGTAAATAATGAACTTGTATTATTGGTATATGACCAAGATACTTTTATTTACTGCCCAAGTCTTTGTATAGAATGAATGCAAAGGCATAACATTGCTGCTAGACACTAGGGTTACAATAAATACACGTACGCGAATTTTTTTTTATGTGAAGCGTGATTCCGCTGCAAACCAGAAATGCATTTAATAATTTATCATAATTAAATTCAACCAGGTAATACCTGAAGACTCCACTCCTCCACTTTTGACAAAGGGAGTTAATAGTCGAAACATTTTTAAAATGTATTTTATGATTTGAAATGCATAATCACCTGATTTATAAATGTGTCTATATTAACAGTTCATGGTGACACATATAATTGACAAGTGAAAACCAGACCATAATTGGTTAGTTGATAGTTTTCACATTTTAAAATGTACTTTGTGATTTAAACCATTAAATCATAACTCGAACTTTAAAGGTCACTCCATTCTATTGTGTCTGTAATTTTCAGTTCATAATGACACATAGAATAATATTGTGAAAAATCAGACGACACTTGGTCGTTTACGCTCAAACTTTAAAGGTCACTCCATTCTATTGTGTCTGTAATTTTCAGTTCATAATGACACATAGAATAATAATGTGAAAGATCAGACGACACTTGGTCGTTTACGCTCAATTGTTATCCGTAGATAAACAATTATAAAAATTCATTGCATGACATTCACATTAAAACCATTTAATGTATGTCCAAGAAAAGTTTAGGGCGATTGAATTTGACCAGGTATTACCTGAGGAGGTTACAACCGAACATACTTTTCCAACCGCAATGGTACCAAGATAAACAAAAAATCATTGCATTGACATCCAAAATCAAATCAAATAATGTCCAATGTCCAAGAAAAATTTAGGGCGATTTAATTTAACCAGGTAGTACCTGAGGGAGTTATAAACCGAACATAATTTTTCCAACCGCAATGGTAACCAAGATAAACGGTTTACTAAAAAGCTTTATTAATAAACATCCATTTATCCAATATATATATTGTTCTCTGAAAAGTAAATATGATATTGACCTAAAACAATTAAGAAGTGACTCGGGTGATCAAAAAGTGTATACCAAACCGCACTGTGCACTGTGAGTAAAAAACAACGACCTCTTGTAACGAGGGTGGGTGGGTGGGGAATTTGTATTTGATCCTTCTGGTTTGCAAACAGAATACGATATGACCCGCCGAGGAAACAAGGAGAAAGGGGCCAAACCGGACGAGATATGCTTGACTGAAACACAAAGCAAATTTCGCGGGCTGGCGAATCCCGACTCGGGATTGGTTTAAAAACGTGAACCACGCCCGTCTGCAAAGGCCGTAAAACAAAAACGTGCCGGCAACCCTAGTGCATGAGCAATTCAGAATTATTTAGACGAGCAAAACAATTCGTTTATTAACGAAATCACAACAATGTGCAATTGTAGCACCGTCCATCGGGGTGTTCCTTGAAAAGTGGGACAAATGGGTTTTGACCACGCTCTATTAAAGTCTTTGTATTTCAAAAAGTTTAATTGGATCAATTACAGAGTTTAACCAATTAAGGTCATGTATATTTTGTTTAATATCCCTACATATAAACTATCTATGTTTCCAACTTTTTTAGTTGTAAACTCGCAAACTTTTGAACCCAGTTTTTTGGGGACACGCTGTACATTGGTTGCCTTCATATTCTGATAATACATTTATAATAATTATTTTACTTTGAGTACACCTTATTTTTTTACTCACCCTGTATAGTGAGTGACAGTGTGGAGTTAATATTTACATTAAATACTAATTGTGAATAATTCTTTCTGGTCTTTTTAACTATTTCAAGAATCAGTGACCTGGAAAGTTGATGAGAATTTAAAATACAGTTTTTGGTATTTAGTTGCGATTTTGATAAAATCAAATAAAGTCATTATTCCACACATATTTACATAATTTTACTGTAAATTCTAAAGGATTTGATTGTAAATTCTAACGGATTTGATTGTTAATTCTAAAGGATTTTATTGTAAATTCTAAAGGATTTTTTTATAAATTCTAAAGGATTTTATTGTAAATTCTAAAGGATTTTATTGTAAATTCTAAAGGATTTTATTGTAAATTCTAAAGGATTTTATTGTAAATTCTAAAGAATGACAGATTCTACCGGTAACAACTTCAAAACTGCTGTTGAGTGTCGACGATCAAACAAAGCGCCCGCATTGAAAATCAGTCCCCGGGAATCCCCCCCCCCCCCCCCGAGAGTTTGGACACGTCCTTGGGTTACTACTACTATAGTACTTGCCCAGGAACTAAAGCCACTACGCCTATATAAATACAGTCAATGCTGGATATCCTTCAGTTGTGTTTCGAAACTATTGAAGATCAGTCATCGGTACCTCTGCTCTCTCTCTCTCTCTCTCTTATGTATACCTGCCTTCATTGAACAATGTTACCAAAGCTAGATTCATAATTAATTAATGAGCATCAAATCGGATATTTTGTCATCTCAAATTGGAATTGCACTGTATCAAGAATGCCTGCGTGTGACGCCAAGTCCGACATGTTCTCAGCGCCATTATATGAGGAGGTGAGTGGAGATTAAGAAGATTTTCTTTAATTTTTATTAATTTGTATACATTTAAATAATACTAGGCAATATTCACGACGGATATTAAACAAATTATAAATATTTCTAAACACGTTTACGACGGTGAACCTGTTTAAAATATTCATAATTAAATTTTTATATATTCTTCATTTTTAAAATATTTTTTATAGTACAACATTTGTACAACAAAATTCAAGTTAAAGCAGAAAAGGGGTCCCTTTACCAATAAATAGCATGTTTATACCAGGAAAATTGGGAATAGTATAGGGTGTATAAAAAAAATTAGGACACTTTTTGATGATGGTTTAAATCCTTGTTAAATCACTGAAGCATGACCAATTTTTGTTTCAATGTAAAGTACAACCGATAAAGATAAAATCCTGAAAAGATGAGAAAAATCCATCATTAATTAAGGAAATTGTGACAAGGCAACCTATTTTGTAGTATGTACAATGGTCATTCACACAGTAACAGTAGAGTAACATTAACGCGCACACTATTTATGCCAACTCTACTTCTTATCATGCTAATGAACCATCTACAGTGGGTTCGATAACTTTTTTTAATGTGCACAGAATATGCATGCATCTGATTCGTGGATTATTTAGCCAGTTTTGATTTGTGCCAGAATTAAATGGATTACCAAACTAATCTTTGCTATTGACTAATTGATTATTTTCTATGCTTGTAATGTTGTGTAACGTATTGAAACGTAAACCATGTCATTTACTGGTCTATACATGTAAATCTCATTGTACAAACCAGTAAATGATATGGTTTACGCAAATGATGCTAGTTTTCTTATTTTTCATGGTCCAATGATTATAACAAGTATTACATCGTCTAGAAAAAGTGTCCTATTTTTTTTTGATACACCCTGTATAAGAATTTTATAAGATGGAGAATTTTTTCTTTCCATTGATTGGTTTTTCATTTTATTATTTTTTATATTGTTATTTTTTAAAATTTTATCTATTTTGTGCTGTTGTTATTTTTTAATATAACAGTTGTTCAATATCAATTTAATTAAGCCGAATCAACATTTAATCGAGATGGTTTAAATTATTTTGCAAACACTGCACAGTCTGCATTGGCAAATGGCATTACATATAATTGTACATTTTTCAAAGGGACGCACGGCGTTTTGAACAATTGATACCATTGTTTCATCCCGTCTATAAGGTGGAAACAACAGTTTCGGTCAGAAATATTCTATACATTTTGGGCAAACAAAAGGCTTTAAGGATAAAAATGTACAAATGAAAATTTGAATATTGATTTTTTTTTATATGCATAATGCACGGGTTGTTGTTTGGGGGGGGGGGGGGGGGTCTGATAGTAATAGTGGATGAGCGTGCATATCTTCTTTGGAAATTACCATTAAATGGGGTTTTTTTTCAAATGGTTTTATTGAGGTATTACAATAAAACCATTTAAAAAACAAAACAACATTAAATGGTAATTTCCAAAGAAAATTGTAAGGTCTTCCCACAACCACAATGCATTGCTCGAACACCAGCCAACTAAAGCTTTTTCACACAATGCACTTGTCAAGCTCTTAAGTTTTAGAAATAAGAAAAAGAAACACTGATAACTCATTTATTCATTGATGTAAACTAGAACCTAAGAGCTCCAACGATGAACGCGCTATGAAGCCATGAGTGTGTGCATGTCAATGAGAACCAAGACAAATTGGAGACCAGAATTAGGGCATTTTGCAAAGACGCAATGCATTGTGGTGGTTTCTTTATAATCTTCCTTGGGTAATTTAGAAATAATTTTGCGCAAACAGGAATAATATCACTACTAGACATTATAGTCAATGGATCGATGACATAGCAATGTACTATATTCAACAAAATTATTTTTCAAAATAACCGGCTGAGATTCATTATTTCTTTAAAAATATGACGCTACAACAAATCTTACACCCTTAGTGATTCCTGATAATAATTATAAGATTCAATGAACTTGGTTTGGTGAGCAAGAGGGGTGCCAAGCTTAAGTACAGTGTCTATGGGAGCCTCCGCCCGACTAACAAGACTTTGTTGGTTTATCGAGTGGTGACTTGATACACCTAAGAAAGAAATATCCACCCACACGTAAAGGTTTTTGATCGTCAAAACATTCATGAATCACTATTTGTACTTCATTCATAAACTTATCCCATTGCCAGTCATGTACCGAGATACGTCATACTTTCATCGTTCAATTTACACAGAGACTGCATATTTAAGGGTTCTTATTTAAATACCATGTTTACCAAGGTACCAAGGATTATTTAACTAGTGGGTTTGTTAAATATACCCAGTTATATTTATTCTTTTCATCATGAGAAACTATGGAATACCATGTGAGCCCCGCGTGTGGCTTGATCACGAAATAATCCCGTGATATAGAACGGTACAGTCCGGGGGAGGGGGCGGACGTGTACAGTTTTTATATAGTAGGCAATTAAACATGTGTTAAAAGTGTATTACTTTTTGAAAAGAAAATATATAGAACTGCGAAATTGTCATAACTGTCATTCTTACTTTCATTCTTACTTATACTGAAGTCTGAATATTTAAATTTCTTTGGCGCTTTATGGTCATTGCGTACTAATTCGGTCGGGGTGGTGAGATGTGTTATTTGTTCAAAGCAAGGCATTACATGTGTGTAATGCCTTGTTCAAAGTGACACGGCACTTTCGGCAATATCAGCTAGGCGTAAATGCTAGTAATATCCATGCAGAGGGCAATTTCCCCATTTATCGTCTTCGAACAGCGGAATAAGCACGTATACAGGGTGTACCAATAAAAAAACGCAACGCTTTTTTGTCGAGTTCTGTACCCTTAAAGGTGAGCCAAAATGGTGATTCAAGTATATTTTATTCGATGGAGTATGTTTAGAAGAATATAATACAAAAAGAAGTTATTCAAATATTGTCCAGGGAAAAGATATAGGCCTACCTAAAGTCAATCATAAAGCGTTTCTTTTTTAGTTTGGGATGAACTGTATGCGGATGACGCGTTGCTACGTAACAGGCGTTACTCCCAACTCGGTATCGATCCGGGCAGTCGATAAAAAAACGAACCAAAAATAAAATCTTATAATTATTATTCGTATTTATTACTACTACACAGATAAACAGCAATGTCTCAGTTGACGACATCAACACCCAGGATATTCCAGCAACCTTCGCTGGGAAGTCAGTTCTCATCACAGGGGCCACGGGATTCATTGGTAAAGTTCTTGTGGAGAAGATCCTTCGAGATTGTCCAGATGTCAAGCGACTTTATCTGCTCATTAGACCTGGCAGGAAAGGCGACACCATTGAACAGAGGACCAAAGATATGACCAACTTAAAGGTAAATTATAAGCTTTATAATTATTCTAATATGCAGCTATCATGTAAGCCTATTTTGTCCGTATCTAAAATATGAAATCTATAGTGTTTTTATTGTTGGCATTTGTGAAATCTATAGTGTTTTTATTGTTGGCATTTATGAAATCTGTAGTGTTTTTATTGTTAGCATTTATGGGTATACACCACCATAGTCGCTTCCATTGAAACGTGTGTTAGAAACCCGATGTTCAATCGCTTCTCCTGGGGTCCCCATCCTTAGCTGGGATATTTATTTTTGTTGTAAAATCTTCGTAATTTTGTTTTCTTTAATATTATCAACATTTCACATATGATCAACAGTCCCAGTTTTTCAGAAATTTTGATTTCGCAAATCACTAGCTTTTATAGTGCGTAAAAATCAGGAAAATCAGAGTTTCGGACCGCTTCACACGTGTGATCAAGACTCACGCCCAAGAATAATTCGTGACTTTTTACATTTCAGATTACAATCGTGAAGGTTTCAACTTTTTAATAAAACAAAATCTAAGACCTATGGTGATAATCTCGTCAAAATATTCACATTTGAAGCAGCAATCAAAGTTTTTTTAGGGACTTTAGTACCCATGCACCCTGGCCCGCAGAAGGTTATGGTGGTGTGTACCCTTATGAAATCGATAGTGTTGTTATTGTATAAAATCTATAGTGTCTTTATTGTTGGCATTTATGAAATCTATAGGGTTTTTATTGTTGGCATTTGTGAAATCTTTAGTGTTTTTACTTGTTGGCATATGAAACCTATTATAGTGGGCTTTTTATTATTGTTGGCATTTATAATTTGCAATTTTCTAGGCTTCTTTTCAGGATAGATTATGATGTTTCAAATTCTATATAAAAATACATGAATAATTATGTGTTTTTTAATTTCTGGCTATGTCATCATCATCACAATGCCCTACTTTAGTACGAAAGTGTGACACAGAAATATTACCGTAAGCAATCTTGGGGATGTCCTCCGTTATTGACACATTTTAGGAGAAAAAGGATTAATTTCTCAAGTTCGTCAATAGCGAGCCGTATATAATCCAAGTTGGCTGTTATTGCTATTTCTTCTATTACAGGTTCAACAGAACATTGTAACATAACCAGAAATGTCAAACACACACATAAAATGTTCATGCATTTTGATATGGAAATTCCATTATACCGTATACCAAGAAGAAAAGTTTCGGAAATAAGGCATTTAAAATGGCAACAATAAAATAACACTATACAGGGTGAATCAAAAAACATTGTGCACGATTTGAAACGGCCATTTGACCTTGATGCGTGCATTGAACCATGGAATTTACAGTAATCGACTTAAAAATAAGCAAACTGTGGCAAGTTTCGTAAACTGACCGCGTTTTTCGCCATTCCAATGGGATTTACACACAGTAAAATTGGTTTTGCTAAAATGGTCATTATTATCACATTAATTGTCAACATTTTCCTGTAAAATCATTTCCTTATCGTCTGATACTGAGTTGTCAAATGAAAAGGCAAATTTGAATACAAGCATCACCTGTTACAGATCAAGAAGGCAAGAAGTCTTCAAGAAGTGGAGGCAAGTGTCAGAGCCGAAGTGACAGGCTACACCGCAACAGGGGAATGGTTAAACGAGCTGTCCGCAACATGTTGGACAGAGCACACACATGTCTTCAGCAAAATGATGGCCATGTCGAAGGAAGGCTTCATTAACAAAACTTAATATCAGCAAACAGCTAAATGATTTCTATTTTGAATTGCAAGGAAGCTAACATTTCATTGTATGCCTTAAAAAACATCTTAAGCAGAAGACCGCAACTCATACCGTGTGAACCTAAAAGACAAATGTGAATGACTTTTCAGTGCAATTATCAATAAACAAAGTGTCTTCAGAACATTTCATTTGTGCAACATTTTTAGTATGTGTATTATTTATTTCTACAATGTTTTAACACCTTTGGCTCATTTAATATACCAGGAACCTGTAATAAATTACAGGCACAACAATGCCTTTCTTGTAGACTCTCACTCCATATCATCGTGCTGCTGCAATATTCATGTCTTAACTGTGTAAATCCCATTGGAATGGCGAAAAATGCGGACAGTTTACAAAACATGGTACAGTTTGCTTATTTTTTAGTCGATTTCTTTCATTTTTGGGGAGGATAAACTAGATTAACAACGCTTTATAACGACAACAAACATTTCATGGTTCAATGCACGCATCAAGGTCAAATGGCCGTTTCAAATCGTGCACAATGTTTTTTGATTCACCCTGTAGATTTCATATACATACAAAATAGCCTAACATATCGATACATAGAGCACGTGTGGTCCAGTGGATCAGCGCAGGTTTCATGATACAAAGGTTGTGAGTTATAGCCCCACAGTGGCCAACTTGTTTGTATCCTTGGGCAAGGTACTTAGTCTCAATTGCCTCGTTCACCAAAGCGAGATTGGGTAGCTGTTAAAAAGGGTGATACTTACAATCTAAGTGCTGATATGGATGTGCGCCTAGCCAGCAGCCGGCGTAGATGAAGCGAAATGATTGTGACGATTTCCCAACGACAGCGTAATAATAAATAGGCTACAGCGCCATGAGCGTCGCTTGCGACGGATACCGGCGCTATATAAATGTCCATTATTATTATTATTATGATTATTATTATTATTATGATTATTATTATTATTATTATTATTATTATTATTACTATTATTATTATTATTATTATTATTATTATTATTATTATTATTATTATTATTATTATTATTATTATTATTATTATTATTATTATTATTATTATTATTATTATTATTATTATTATTATTATTATTATTACATAGCACTTATACTGCTGTTGCAATTGCAACGAAAACTTGTGTCCTTATTCATGTTCAATAACACAGGAGGCAGAGGGACTATACTTATCAAAAAAAGTGTAGAATACAAAAATCTAAGTGCTGAATCGTTACCAAAACGAAACAACCCATTTCGATGCTTACTATTGGTTACAATATTCTCCAGAGTATAACCCCAACCAATCAGATTCAGTGTAAGAAAGGTAATCAATACTTCCAGAATTTCTTTCTTCTTCTCACTCACTTATATTAAAACAGCTGTTTCAGAGACTAAGAGAATCTCAACCGAATTTCGAGGACAAGATTATCCCCATCAAAGCCGATCTGTTGAAGCCTAGGCTGGGTCTCTGTACAGCTGACATCCTGAGGTTACAAGCTGAAGTTTCTATAGTATTTCACGTGGCTGCAACCATCAAATTCAACGAAGTTCTCAAGTTCGTATATTACCCTTCAACTATTTCCCTAACCTGAGACTAATAGGCCTACAGGGTGTGTCAAATAAGTGTACCATGTGAAACATGATTTGTTTTTGGCCATGATAAATATAAAAATTGTTCGCGAAATACTAATAATCATGATAATCATGCAAAGCAATCTGTAATGTGCTATAAGAATTCTTTTCTATCCATTTTAGAGCTTCCGTTGTCAAATTATGACAATTCTACTTGATCGGGCATGTTCAAACTCAGCTTTGACCAAAGTTTCATGTGCCGAGAGCTCTTTTATTAGAGTCTATATTCAGTGTGTAATTGAACATAATCAAACAAACCAATAATAATCTACCTACTAAATGTTGATAGATAGCTGAATTTGAACAGAAAAACATTTTTATCCATAATTATCCATGACATACCATAATATATTTGAATTTTAGACAGTATTTCAAACAGTACATTGCCATATCCTATAATCATCATCGGAATCACAAAAGCAGTTTTTTTCTTGTTCGAAAGTAGTCTTGTACTCTTGTTAATGAATGTATCATATCTCGGTAGTTTGGTGGTGGAATTCAATGGGATAAAATTGGTAAAAGAATAATAATGGCTTACCAACGGTCAGTTATTTTAAATCAAAAAGACATGGGATTTATTTTTAATATATTTTCTAACTCATACGCCACTTTTTTGACACACCCTGTACATAACCATAATATAACTATAATAATATAACTATAGCTATATTAGTCTCAGCCCTTACGGACGTCATACGACCATTCATTGTAGTTTTCCAAACCTATATCGATACAACCTCCATCAATAAAGTTTATGTAAATACACTTTTAATGGAAATTCAAACATACTTTCCACACGGCAGTCGTCTGCAGACGACGGTTCCAAAATGTTCCAAAATGTTTTCAAAAATGTCAAATTTGTTGAATCCGTGAGAGACAGACTTTGAAAAGTTGGGAACGGTTTCTGACAAATCTGTTTTGAATGGTAAAACTAATAGCAACATATGGAAAGTGTTAAATTAAATTGTCTCGTTATAATTTTCCAAAATGTTTTTGGAAGAATCTAATAAAACATTGCAAAGTTGGCGGCCATCTTGAATTTTTCAATCGCCGTTTGAATCAACTATTTTAAAAAAAGGTGTTAGATTTAATTAAAGCTTAGTTTGTCATCAGTTTGATTCCATTTCGGTTGGAAAAAAGTACCGTTCTCTCAAACATTGATTTAGGCTAGATATCGCAAAATTCATATGTTATACTATAAATCATTTATATTTCATTGTAGACTATCCGTGCAGTTAAATGTGCTAGCGGTTCGTGTGCTCCTAGAAATATGCAGAGGAATGGATTTACAGGTGAGTGAATGCCATAAGGCTCTATCTGTATTAATAGCTGCCTCCTGCACTGCTAGTTGTTTTATATGGGGTGGGGTTATTTTTGTGTTAAGCAATTGGTATAAACTAAATGTAAATATAATAGAGCAGCTATAATATTACAGGTGGTCTTTTTGTTCAGATTCTTAGTGATATGAAAATCCCCCCATGTAAAAAGGTCCACGTTTTGGAAAAAAAAAGGTCTACAGTTTGGAAAAAGGTCCACAGTTTTGGGGGAAAGGTCCACTTATAACCCCCCCCACCCCCCCTCCGAATGGTTACGGGCCTAGCACTAATGATCGTTGGGTGTAAACTGTTTCTATTTTGATTGTTATATGATTTCTTTATGGTAATTAAATCATGAATGTATTTACCTGAATATGGCCAATAAATATAGACCTACCGTTTTGAACTTGCGATACCAATATTTTAAAGATTTTTATGCAACTAACCCCCTGAGAACTACCGACCGATTGGTCAGAAAGATAGATACATCATTTATTGCGCCAATCAGAGTCAGTGTTAGAACAATTGTATCCCTGATAAAGATTGGAATGAAATATGTTACAAGCTGCATTTTAATTGGCTATTCAAATGAGTATATATTGCAATACACCAATCAGAACCACTGTAAGATAGGCAGATAGTGCCCAGGGGGTTAACAACTATGGCTGGGTCCGGGGGGGGGGGGGGGGGGGGGGTGTACTTAGTGGATATGAGGTTACGCGGATGTGCGGATGTGCCGCCAAATATAGTCCCATCCCATTTTCACCCTCTGGTAACTGGATGACCCCTTTTTAAAGCCATTGTTGGGATATTTATGGGTCTAAATTCCTTATTTTTGCTGTTTATATTTTTGCGGTGTATATTAAATAGGATCGAGTGTAGTATGTTTAGCTTTCTTGTATTGTGTTAAAAAACCATCGAAGTAATCAAATCAAGTTCCATAATGTATTGTGTTCATTCTTCTTTTTCACAGGCGTTTGTACACGTGTCCACGGCGTACTCCAACTGCCCCTCAAAACACATCGAAGAAAAAATGTACGCGCCACCAGTTGACCCGCATCGTCTACTAGACGCAATGCAGTACTTTTTACCTAAAATATAACCTTTAGTGGATGGAAAAAAATTGAAAAAATTGAAAACAAATTGTGAACTCAGAGTGAAATTGTTGAACCAGGCCGAAAAACAAAAGAAAACGCGTACATTTCTCGAGTTTACGCAAAGCAATATTAAAATAGGCCCGTATTATGTTAATTTTAATTAACATATTAACCCTAAAAGGTTGATTCGCATTCGCAAAGGATTGTGGGATAGTTCCGGTTGCCCACAAAATGTTGTCCGATCGCAGAAACTGTTTTTAAGGTATATGCATGGTGTTTTCGTAGAAGACCCGTAAGGCCAAATTTGTTTGTTTGTTTGTTTGTTTGTCCACGTCCGACCGACCGTGTACCTTGGTGCCGACCGTATTATTTTTTATTTTCTATTATTTTTTTTAAAACAACTTTTTGAGTAATTTAAATGGCCAAACGGACCGTTTTATTCCTGATTTCGTACGCTATAATGAATCTGGTCTTTATAAACACCATCCCCAATGCGCAGAACCTGCTTAATTGGAGTATAATGATCCAGATCCAGAAGTATCAAAATAATTCATACTGAATAACAACGCCATCGGGAATGCCAGTCGTATATTGGTTATTTATAAATAAAAACACATGATTTTCAGAGAGCGCAGTTGGTCAATCAGAGGCTTAATCCACATCTGTGGAACTATGGGGAACTGTGCCTTTCGAGATGAGTTGCGAGCACATGTTTATTGACATTACGTCACTCGTACCGTTCCGGAAAATTGAAGTAAAATTTGTGATTGGACAAATTGTTACACGCATGCGTAAGAATAATTTTCGTAGCAATACGTCATTCTTATCAGGTTTCGGAAGAGGCCGAAGGGGAAATCGAATAAAGCCGAAGCACGATGTGTCACACGCATGCGTATTAAAGGACGATTTTCATCAATTAAAAGATGGCGACCGTATCGGCCATGCAGCTACTTCGGAATTTGTTCAATTTAGTCTTCATTTAACGTTTTTAAATGACTTTTTCGGCCAATTTTCCAAGTTATTTATTGGTGGGGTACATCATTGATATGAATATTTCCCCTGTTCCCGATCTGATCAGGTTTTATCTGACGTTTTTGATGGCGACGATAGTTGCAGAATTCGGAAACCAATCATATTTTATCGATAATATATCGACATGTCGAAGTTTTCTTTTACGACATATCGATACAAAATGTTTGTATCTATAACAGCACTACTTTCACGTAAATATTTCTAACATAACTTCAACACTACGTTGTTTCACTTTCTGCAAATTTTCAATCATATAAATGGCGGCGACCGACATGACAACATGTTCATTTGGTTAGTTGTTGAACAGTTGTAGGCCTAGTATTAAAGTACAATTCTAACGAACTCATGAAAAAGAGTTCAATACTATCAAAGTGATGTGTTTTGTGTTTGGACGACTTCAATTCACAGTATTCATGCCGAATTTATAGTCCCGAACACAATTTAAAAAAAAAAAAGAAAAAAAAGAATATCGGACCTACCGACCCATCCTTTTTCGGACCCTCTATGGACAAACAAACAAATTTTTTTTTGGCCTAAGGTGGAATTGTCTTCCAAGAGACATGGGCGTACAATACATTCACCTGTAACTACATAATAATTTGGATGTTGATTCAGATATAATTGTATTGTATTACCATTCATCTACATAATACATCTCCTAGAAAACAGTGTGCCCTCATGAACTTCTGCAAAATCGCCCTGATAGGAGGATTTAAGCCTCTTCCTTTAATAGTTTGTATTATTTTTGTAGTCCATTTTTTAGAGATTTTGAGCGAAACCAAATATGCTCTTTTAACAATGTTTAATACTGCACATAGTGCTGAAATTGCCAATATCATGATATCCTACATTTTGATATGAAAGATTGGAATATGTTGTTGTCACTGTGATCATTTATGAAGGTTTGCAATTTCAATGAAAGAATTAATGGACAGCCATTTTAGATTAATCATCGTAATTTCTGTGTAACCTTTCCAGATGGATGTCAGATGACGTCATAGAAGCAATAACGCCCGCCCTCATCGGCAAATGGCCAAATACGTACGCCTTTACCAAGGCGTTGGCTGAGACCGTAATACGCAGCGAGAGCTTGGATATGCCTATCTGTATCGTCAGACCATCAATTGTTGGAGCATCGTGGAAAGAACCGTTCCCGGTAAGTAATACTCATAGCAAAATATAGCCAGTTACCGGGAGGTCTCTGGGAGCTCTCCCGGAGATTTCCCGGTATTTTCACATGCAAATTAGGTAGTCCCCAGAACCCAAATAGGTGGAAACTCTTCTCCAAAACTGGTGGTTCCAGGGAACTCTTCTCCAAAACTGGTGGTTCCGGAAAACTCCTCTCAAAAAGAGATCCATATACCCTATATTGTGTTGTTACTAGACAATATAATAACTTTGATATAATAATCTCAATATTCATAATCATGATATATAGCAGAATCATAATTATATATCATGCATCTTCCTATGTTCAGAATATAACCTGAAGGCTATGACCCGAGTCCTATTGCAGTTTTTCATTCAGATTGCTTATGAGTCATTTCAGAAAACCGATTGAATTTTGTTTGACGTGGTCCAGAGTCCCCAAATCCGAACAGCGTTACATCGGGTAACCATCGATTTTGTCGTCTCACTTGGACAGTGATTTGGTCCGGCCAATAATTTGGCATAGGCCTAAATTAGACTACTTCTTGAAATGTACACAACGATAAGGCTTTGAATGATATCTGATCATTTTTTAAATGATATTTTCTGTCGTTTATGTAGGGATGGGTCGACAACCTTGCAGGAGCGACCGGTATCTTCGTTGCGGTAAGTAACACTTGAACATTGACACTGATAAAACACATGTTATTGCTTACACCAAAGCTATTCAATACCGCTATCATTGACTATATTCGATATTCAATGGCCGTTTTATTTCGTGTATTTCGTCATGTTTTCCAACGACACCAATAAAGTCCACCGCTGCAAATTCAAAAGGCTAACATTCCCGCATATTGCAGCGCCTTCGAGTTCGCCAAAAATCGGGGGAAAAAACCAAACATTATTATTAAAGAATTAACAAATATTAACCTTTGACCTAACTAAATTTGCATATTATTCTCCGATACAGGGTTGTAAAGGTCTACTGAGAAGTATGCTTGGTAACCGTAACATGGTGGTTGATCTCACACCGGTAGATTTTGTAGTCAATACATTAATCACATCTGCGTGGCATACAGCAGTTTCAAGGTGGGTTTACGATATAGCAGACTACCGATATGAAGCGGTTACTCGCTATTTATAAAGCGGTTACTCGCTATTTATAAAGCGGTTACTCGCTATTTATAAAGCGGGTACTCGCTATTTATAAAGCGGGTACTCGCTATTTATAAAGCGGGGGACTCGCTATTATTTATAAAGCTAGCACACGCACTATATTATTTATAAAGCTAGCACACGCACAATATTATATGAAACGGCCACCGCAAAATGAAGCAAGAACTCGCATCATATTAAGCGGGCATTGCCTGTATGAAACAGGCACTCTCCCCCATGCAGTTGTTCCAGGGACATGGCTCCTATACCGAAAATGTCATGACCCACGCTCTTAATATCAAATTGAAATCAATTTCAACACGAAACATTGAAAAGATAAAAAAAAATCACATCTGCGTGGCATACAGCAGTTACAAGGTGCAGGCTACTGATATGAAGCGGTTACTCGCTGTAAAGCGGGTACTCGCTATTATTACTCCCACCAGCAGGAACACTTTCTTAATGTTACCATACAGAAAGCTGAGAATGGTATACTGTCTACAGATCTCTTCCCCAAGTCCACAGATACGCACCAGTATCTTCATGTATCAAGCTGCCACCCTCACCATTGTAAGACTGGCATAGCATATAGTCAGGCTCTCCGTCTCCGACGTATTTGCTCTGACGTGTCCAGATTCTTATATCATGCACAGAATTTGAAGTAGCATCTAGTTGCCAGGGGTCAAAGTTCTACCAAAATCCAGCAAGCCATCAAGAAAGTCCACTCTCTCCCGAGAGCCACAGTCCTTCAGAAGAAGTCTAGAAACCAAGACCCCACTCCTAAGATTCCCCTTGTTACCACATTTCATCCCAACCTCCCCCCTACGTCAAATCACCAACACTAACCACCACATTCTCAACACATCAGACCGTCTTCGTCGTGCCGTTTTTGATATACCTATCCTGACCTACAGACGCCCTCGCAACCCCGAGATATTTTAGTACGTCTACCATTCCACCATTAACTGATGATTCTCTCCCCACGCAGCATGGCACTTCTAAGTGCGAGTCGACCAGTAGGTGCGTGTTGCAGGGAACACATCAAGGAAGGTGATTCCTTTACCAGTTACACCACCCATGCGACCTACAAGACGAAGAGTATCATCACATGTACCACATCTAATGTCATTTATCTCTTATCATGTAGAGTGTGTGGAGTCCAGTATGTTGGTGAGACCACGAACTCACTGAAGAAGCGCTTCTATAGACACAGATCGACGGTCAACTCCAACAAGCCACCTGTTGGACAACACTTCAACCTTCCCAACCACAACATGTCTGATATGATATTACAGGGCATTGTATCTTTAGGTAGCCGTTCAGAAGTGGTACGTTTCACGGTTTCAGTAGGGAGAAGCTATGGATGAAGCGTCTTCTCACAATCCAGCCCCATGGTCTTAACATACGAGTAAAGGAAGGGAAAGATCAGACTCACACCTCCTCTATTTGTAGCTAATTAACTTTTTACTTGTATTTTTTACACATTTGTTTTACTTAACTTTATTTTTCCATTTTCTACTACTTGTTTCTATGTGATACTATGTTTTCTTTTTCTTCATTGTCTCCTCCTTTGCACAGTAATTTTCATTACTCCTTCCAGCGCATTTCCATTATTTGTTACCATAAGCCCAGACCAATTCCCACTTTGTGTTGTCTTGTTTTTCATGCATTTTCGCAGTCATTTCACTTCTTCCATCTTTGTATTATTTATTTTTAGTCATCACCATAATGGATTTTACTCACCATTGATATGTTTTAAATCCCATTTGTTGTTTACATACTCACTTAATCAATCAGCTGTCAAGTTTGATAACCCATCCCCTATTCGTCCATTTCTCACTTTGTCCCCCCATTGTGTTACATTATCATGATTATCTTTTGTCTCATTTTCTGCCCATTGTTCCCCTGTCTATATACATGTATATGTTTTGTATGTTGTATTCTGCCATTTTACCTTCGATAAAGATTCTGTTAGAATAGAAACGTCAGGTCCTCTTATACAGGGTGAGTCAAAAAGACTGCAATAGTGGAAAGAAGCCATTTTGTTTTCAAAACCAAAATGAATTTTAAAACCTTATAAACGTTGCAAGAATGATGTATTTAATCCTAACTTTGTGTGAAAAATGAAGTCGATCGCATTTTTCGTTTGTCTTTGGGGACCCTCTTTGCTGCACAACCAAATTTACCTGTTTGTCCACGAGCACAGTGATTTTCATTTGAAATGGCACACATTGCATTTTCATATTTGAATATCCCGCCAACAAAAAAATGGAAAATGTCAGTTTTTTATTAAAATTTAGAACATTATACGCTTTCATAGCATGGGTACGATTATAATTGATTATGCTAACTCATATGTAAACAAGAAAGGATGCATCAAATTCCAATAACATCACAAATGAACTCAAGTTTCCAAATTTGAATGAGAGACACATTTTGCGATCTGATGCATATTTTGAGTATCTCGTGGACAAACGTGTGAAACGGGTGCACTGGTCAAAAGGTTCACCAAAGGCAAACGGAAAATGATATTGACTTCATTTTTTCACACACATTTAGTAACAAATAAGGTATATGTATAACGTTTAAACAAATTCAAACTTCAACTTAGTTTTTAAAACAATATGGCTTCGTTCCACTATTGCAGTTTTTTGACTCACTCTGTGTATTTATGTATTAGATAAAGGACGAATAGCAGACCATCAGCAATAATAATGGGCGCCTGGCTAGCCTCTTTTGCAGGCGAGGCCGCAGGCCGAGACTGCAAAAGGGGCGCGCCGGCGACCATTATTATTGCTGATGGTCTGCTATGAGGGGTTTATCTTTCATACACGGCGAAACACCGTATCTGTACAAATAAAGATGATAAATCATAATTCGTAATTTACCTAATACAAATTGGGCAATGGATCTTGGAATCGTTTGTTATAATGTTGACATCGCTAAATTTTGCAAGAGGCTATCAAATAAAGTTGGCCTGGTGCTTAGGCCCCCATGACGCACTATACATAATACAATCACCTTCAGAGCCAGCTTAAAGTTAACTATCCATGAACTAGTTACAAACACTGCAATAACTAATTCAATATTACTGAGTGCAAGGGAGCGTGTTGAGGAATAAAAAAGCTTGTCTGATCAAGAGTTATACTTGAATGCACGAGTGAGCGTTTTAAATATCTACAATGGTTGACTATATCTGATGAACCTTCCAAGGATGAACACAAACTATCAGCAGAAGGTATTATATAAACATTAGAATTGGTTCAATAAAACGATTTGTCCTCTGGCTTAAGCAAGTAGATTATTTGACCCATGAGCTACTTTAGTTATATAATGTGGTACAACACAAACTTAATAGTCGATATAAAGGAATTAGCATAATCTGCAGTTCTTTTAACTGATCGGTCAGGTGTATCAGTAGGCCATCAACTTTCATCAGGATAACATCACATTGGTTCTTCGTCTGATGATCCTAATGTTATACCATCTTCGAAATCCATGCAACCGAGAGTGTCTTCATTACCAAGATCAAATGAAGTCTTGTAAACTATCGCCGATAATAAGGACTACGCATTTGAATGTTTGGATATACTTGGAAAATGCCTATTTTTACAGTACATGTTCATGGGACTTGACAAGAAAACTATAAGAGAATGTGAGTTATCTATGATTTTGTATCGTATTCTACTACATTATTATATTACACATATTTTAGATTTCAGCGTCTTCTCAGTTGCGTATAGATTTATACGGAAAACAAAATAATAATATCATGACCTCTTTGCCCTCCCAGTCAGCTCACCAACAAGCCCTACGCATTTGGATCCCAACCAATCGAAAATGTTTACTTTTTATATTAAAATTACATACATTTATTTGAAATAGTTTAAATTCAGTTAATTTAGGCCTTGTTGCATTAATGAATGATATTTCACGGGCGCGAACTCAAAAATGTATTTTGCCCCAACATTTTTTCTTGCCCAACCTCTCGCCCCCCGTTTCAGTTTGACCCCCACCCCTGATTGACCCTCCCCCAACAACACCAACAGTGTTACTGGCGCCGCCACTGTTTTTATACTAATTTGCTGTTCGGTTCCCCAATTGACGTCTTGAAAATGTGATTTGTTTACCTCCAAAATCATGAAAATCAAATTGTTGGCACTTATCTTGACAAAACCTAAAATGGGTCAAAACCGTGTTTTTATATATTTTATATTAGGCCTATATATACTAATTTGCTGTTCGGTTCCCCAATTGACGTCTTGAAAATGTGATTTGTTTACCTCCAAAATCATGAAAATCAAATTGTTGGCACTTATCTTGACAAAACCTAAAATGGGTCAAAAACCGTGTTTTTATATTTTTTTTTCAAAATTGTGAATTTCATGTTCATAATGGACCCTTTTTAAATGAATAATGGAGGAGTTACAGCAGTATTACGGAGGCTATGCTGAGGGTCCACACCCCATTTAAAGGGTGGGTGACTCAAGAAAGTCACTTTTTTGAATTTTGTGAATGCTGACTCAAATGTATATAAAAGTAGTTTTGGAAAGGAATGAATCAGAGAATCCAAAATGTTCTCATTTTTTAACCTAATCCAATATTTTTTTGAAATTTTGACCAAAAATTGCCACAAAAGTGATTTTTCCAAATTTTTTAAACTTTACATCATAATCAAGCGATTTGGGCATTTTTGGAAAGGAAATGGATAAGAAAATCCAAATTTGGCATCAATTTTAACCAAACATTTTGATTTTTTGAGAAAATCACACACATTTTCTACAACAATTTTTTTTTGTTAGCTTTGTTAAAAAATGTTGGGTCAAAAAGGTTTTGTTGTTGTAATTTTTGGTTAAAAATGATGCCAAATTTGGATTCTCTTATCCATTTCCTTTCCAAAAATGCCCAAATCGCTTGATTTATGATGTAAAGTTTAAACATTTGCAAAAAGTTTTTTTTGGTGTGATTTTTTCAAATTTGGACATTTTCAAAGCACACTAAAAAAATTCCAAAAATCAAATAAAAAACCCTTCCTTGAGTCCCCATTTAATGTCCCCGAATGTGTGTCCTCCTTGGATACACCATTTTTAATTTTCCCCCTAAATTGAAGAATTGGTAATGAAAAATCCACTACTATAAAGTTTGTTTCTGGTGCTATTTATGCACATCCTATTAATAATAAGGCTTGATTGTATATCCCGATCTAAATTGTAATAATTGCATTATTATAAGGCCTACCTTATCATTAAAATAAATAAATTTCATTGCAAGCATGTCGATATAAATTCAATAAAATACCATTGCCAACTATGTGTGATATTTATCCGTTTTAAACTCATAATTGTCTCTATATTTCAATCATTGATGCATACTTGATCAGGATCAGGATTTAAAACTATTGAAAAACTATTGATCATGTTCACTGTTGCTAGGCCTACTTAAAATAATGTTATGAGATGTTTACTCAGAAGTGTTAATCTTATCCGATAGGTGATAGTTTAAAAATCTATTGATCATGTTCACTGTTGCTAGGCCTACTTAAAATCTTTTATGAGATGTTTACTCAAAAGTGTTAATCTTATCCAATAGGTGATAGTTTAAAAAACCTTCTTCGTAGGTAATCCACTTATCTTTTCTTTGTTACTATTGTCTTCTTGTTGATCATCTGCTCAATATTTTTGGAAGAGGTCACTACAGGGCAGAAGACGTTATGTGAGCTAGAGGACGTTATCAAAATCCTTTGTCTAATAATGGGCTCTTGGCTTGATAACGGGCTGTTCATACACCGTAACCAGAATGGTGACCTCTTCCTACAAAATAAAGGGCTGATGCAACAATAGAAAGACAATAGATAATAATGAAAGGAAAGGTGGCTAGACGTGTATTACAAGATAAAAAATCATTTAATAGACGAAAAGCGAGTAAAAAATCATTTTCATATTAGAGGATAATAATAAATTTGATACATGTATGATATGGCCAAACTTTGTTAAGTTATACCATACTCTATTATATCAATTTACAGGCAGAAAGTCTGTCAAATATATCTCTTTGTTTTCCGATAAATGTTCATTATTTCTGCCATTTTGATTTCAGACCCACAACTATTCCAGTAATCAACTCAGTGTCTAGTCCAGTGAATCCTATCAAGTTCAAGCGTCTCAGTAAGTATTTTTTCCAAAGGCAGCAAATTGGTTTGGATTTGATTTATTTGCTATCACTCAGTTATAGCTGCCTCATAGTGCTTTATTCCATTTTTAACACTAACTATGTGTTGCTGCTTTTTACCAGACGATCGGAATCATAGGTTTACAATCAGAAGGAATTAACTCACCTTTTGATCAATTTGAGATATTCGGGTACCAAAACAAATATTTTAAGAACAAATATTCTAAGAAAAGAAGAAAAAAAGATTTAAAATCAAAAACAAATTCATGGGGTCACCTGGTGAGTATCGATTTTGACGTCTCACTTGGGCAGTGATTTGGTCCGGCAAATAATTTGGCATGAAATGTATACAATGATAAGGTTTGTATATCATTATATCTGAACATGCACTCGGACGCTGTGCAACGAACGGGTCTTTGGTATTTGTACAAAATAGGGCAACTTAAAGATTTTTTGATTTTTTATTATTGAAATCCACGATACAACCTATGGAAGACATTACCTTAATTTTCCCTACAGGGAATGTGAATTTCTATTAAGCGTGATACCTGCAAGGGTAATTCCATTTGAAATCTACACCCCAAGCGTGAAAGATTAGGACCATACATAGGTATTAGGGGTGTATGAATCTCAATGGAACAACCATGTCAAATATCCATCTCTTCAATAATTATTATATATACGTTCCAATTTTAGACATTTGTCCTAAATCAAGACCTTTGTCCCGATTCTAAACTGCATTCAATATACTGAATTTCTCAATGAAAATTCGGGAATTCGTATTCATGAATCGTAGGAGATCTAAATTCTTTACTAAATATGTTTTACTCTGTACTGATATATTTTACAGCGCAGTATGTGTTTGCGCAGACATGTAATAGAGATCTTTTGGAGCAGCCTCTTCGGAGCCCAGCTATATCGAAGCATAATGGATTGTTCTTCACCGAAAACAGGTGGGTTCATAAGACTCTATGTCGCCCTCTATCGTCGCTATCTGGGTAGGCACCACTTTAGTACATGTACATGAGTACAGCGCCAGCGACCGTACGGTAATAGTGATTATTACACCTCACACATATTTATAAGTATCCTCTGTTTTGATTGGTTCATTTTTAACCAAGTCGGATAAATAACAAAACCTACCGAATGTTTTATTTTTTAACTGTACTACCAAACATGCGAGAGTTTTAACTACTTCCCGACCATCATAATTCCATGGTTCCTTTGGTCAAAGTCAAATGAACCGACAGAGCCAATCTCAACCGACACGACGTCAATATTGGGGGGGGGGGGCCTCGCCCCCCCCCCCCCCCCCCCCCCCCTGCTGCGGATTTAAACCAGCTGAGGTATTACCCTCCGGAGAGGAGATCGACATCGATGATTGTTTTGGAGATTGTTTCACTGGCAAGATTGCAGCTCGAACCTGGACAATTCGGACAATCCTACCTGTGGTTCTCCCAGACAATGAGAGTTGTTCTGTTGGACTTATCAATGTTCTGTTGGACTTATCGGCTGCATTTGATACGCTAGACCACAAAATGCTTCTTGAACGAATGCAAACTAGGTATGGTGTCGGTGGTACTGAGTTAATGTGGTTTAAATCCTATCTCTCAAATCGAGTGCGGTCTGTTGCAGTTGGATCCAATCTTTCACGAACGCATAAATTGATATATGGTGTACCCCAAGGGTCTGTGATCGGTCCCTCCAAATTTACCATGTACAGTGCTCCAACTGAGGACGTGATTTCTAGCCATAACATCAATGTACTATCTTACGCGGATGACACGCAATTGTATATTATGTTACTTGGCATCCTGATGAAAGAGAGGAAGCAATTTCTCGTCTGAGCGCTGCATCGCTAATGTCAAAGGATGGACGACTATAAATAAGTTAAAGCTGAACGACAGTAAGACTGAGGTTATACATATTACCTCTCGTTTCACGCCAACTGTGCCCATCAACACTGTAACTATCGGTAATAGTCCCATATTTCCGTCAGATGCTGCACGGAACCTTGGAGTCATCTTTGACCAACATCTGTCAATAACTGCACATGTGAACAAACTGTCAATCAGCCTCGTTTGCCTTACGCGCCATTGGACATTATCAGGAAGTACCTTGATCGAGCGTCAACAGAGAAACTTGTGCACGCGTTTGTCTCATCCAGATTAGAGTACTGTAACCATGGTAACTGCCTTTTGTACGGACTTCCTGATAAACTTATCTCTCAATTGCAATGTGTTAAAAACTCGGCCGCAAGATTAGTTACAGGCACAAAGAAACGTGACCATATTATACGTCACGTCATCAGAAATCTCCACTGGCTTCCTACCAAGAAAAGAATCGTGTTCAAGCTTCTGCAAGTTATGTGTCTGAATTGCTGAAACCTTATATTCTCACGGCTAACCTTCCCTCTGGCTCCCGTGAGTTTCTTGTTGTTCCAAAAAGCAAAATGAAGTCTTTCGGTGATAGAGTTTTCTCCATCGCGGGTAAGGGTATGCAAACGTTGTGTAAGCGTAATATTCAGACTTATTTTCATACCAAGGACATAATATTGTCTTGGTTGTTGTGGTATTTTAATTTGGTAATATACAGCCCGTCGGTTGTTTACAAACATGGCTATATCCAGCCGTCACCCTTACTGGATTGGTTTATATTGTAACCTTTAGACATAAACCTCTAAATAAAATGTGCTCATTAACTGGTATCCATTTTGTACCAAAGTCTGGATATACTATGTTTTGAAAATCGACAATATACGACAGTAGTATTTTACGCCCTCTGTCGTCCCATCAATCTGATCAAGATAATTTTGCTTTTAATTTAAATGTTAACGAAAATTCGATTCATGAAAGATAAAATCACAATACAATCCCCCGTATCGTTATTATACGGTATTACATTATAAGTTGAAGCAGGTGATTGTATTGTAATCTGGTCATTGCTAATCTGGGAGACAACCTCACCTTGACAAAAGCAATAACTCACATTCTCATCCATCACATTAAAACTCTGATGATCTTAAAAGTAATTTTTTTAAGGTTGGTGACTGCGTACGGACTATTCTGAAGTTCTTGTTTGAAATCGCTGACTTTGTTTTGGTACCAAGGGATTGCCCCGAGGGGGCGGCACGCCCCCTCGGGGCAATCCCGAGGTACTTCGTCCCAGTCAAATGTTATACTTTATAGTTTGTTAGCCCTGTAATCAGATTTATTTCACTGATGCTTGATACGGCCATGTTTGCCGGTGAGACAGACACATACATACATACATACATACATAAGAGGATTTATAGGGCGCCTAATCATGAATATCTAGGCGCCATTACAAGAATGAGAAGCCACAAACAGGCAAGAGAAACAAAAACAAAATACAAGCTAAATTACTGATAAGGATATAGGTGGGATTTCAATGATTTTTTGAAACTGTGAACGGTTGGTGCCTCACGGATGGATATGGGCAGTGTGTTCCAGATGCGTGGACCGACGACAGAAAAGGCATGATCACCAACTGTTTTTGGATGTTCTGGGAATGTGAAGTTTGGTAGCGTCCATAGCAGATTTAAGAATACGAGTACCGGTGACAGTAGATGAGTGAAAGGAGATATCATTGCACAAATAAGATGGAGCTTCATGATGAACACATTGGTACATGATAACAAGAAGTTTGAAGTTGACACACAACGTTAGAGCGGTGTTTAGCTTACAATCGCTTGACACATGACATACATTGTACGTCCTCGTCACTTGTGTCATTTGGGGTCCATGATGAAGCTTACAAAATTTCACCGAGTCTCACAAGTCTGCTGAGGGACGTCCAGTCCAGTTACCAGTAGGCCTATCTGTAGGGCAGGCTAGCCGCCGCGCTGGCGGTACAAACAACGCCAGTTATTCAAATCATGCAGACCAAATTTGCCGTTCATCATAGAAATTTTACAACGATATAAAAATGGTGTTTTGTTTGTTGTGTTTTGATGTAGTATTTATTGTTGAAAGTACCGCCGCCGCGATCGCGAGTAGTCGTGTCACGTGTATCCATGTTCAGGGCCCACTCAAGCAAACATCTTCCTCTTGTTACCATGCGACGTCACTCAAAACGCCCCGCCCCCAGGTCATTGATGCGCGTACAAGTGAATTTTAGAGGTCTTGGCAATATATCAATAACCGGCGTTGTGCGTTCGCGTTTCAATATAACGATCAATTTGAGTGGAAGCGCGATGGTACGCACATATTCAAAAGTTATGAAAAGTACACAAGATACTTTGGTGTTTTACAATGATGACCAAATACTTACGTAAGGAAGCCCTGCAAAACCAGTACGTATGTCTCATACGTATAAGTGACTTGTACGTAAGACTTATACGATAGGTACCAAAGTAATATTTTGTTTCATTAGATAATGATCCATGTTTCGCCTGTTTTATCCGCAGACTTTTGATATTGACCTTCGACCTATGGAATGGCCAAAGTACTTTGAAAATTACATACTCGGTGCTAAGCAACACGTACTTAAAGAAGACATGTCGAGGTTGCCAGTCGCCAGGAAACAGCATCATAGGTAGGCCTAATGATTTGACGAATCTTACGGCAAATATTGAGTTAACATAGTATGTATCAACAAAAATGTGTCAGGAGACTGGGAAACGTGATCGCTTAGAATAGAATTTCAGATGCTTTTCCATGCGAGGTCTTGTGGCCCAATGGATAAGGCACTTGCCAAGTAAGCAATAGGTCCTGGGTTCGATTCCCGGGCGAGATCGTTTTCCCATAATTGTCTCTTTTCTATCCACGACGGCGAACCTGTTTAAAAATATTTATAATTTGTTTAATACCCGTCGTATATGCCTATTATTTCTATGTCTGTTATAATGCTTATCCGGGCTATGCCTTTGTATACAAATGGGATACGAAAATATAGGGAGGAACGCGTTTAACAACGGTCAATGTTCACAGGTTTTAATTGTTATGTCTGCATTCCTCGTGTGCACCTCGTGCAGCCTCCAAAACTCCAATTTCTACTTCTGCACGACAATATTTTCATCATGCCATATTTTAATGTTTTAATGCATTTTTGTTATTCTTGTTTATCAACTTTACAGGATACGACAAATCGAGTGGACCGTCCGTATCGTCATGCTTCTCCTGCTCGTCTGCATTGTCATGTTTCTACATTCATTTTTTACAATATGATCATTCTCTATCAACTGATATATCATGATCATGACGTCACTTACAGATGTTGCCAAACCCACGGTACAGTGTCCCAATTCAGACAAACAATTATTTAGATTCTATACTCTAAATAGCGAAGCATCAATTTCTGCACTTCGTGGTTGGGCTACTTTTCGCTAAAACATGTAGTCGTGGATGAGGTAGACTCTACATTGTACTACTACTTTCGCTTCTATTCCGGCAACACTGGTAGACAAACCGACGATGGACGAAGTTTATGATGAGTCAACTTTTCAAATCCAAACGGGCGCTATGTATAAGTCTACATTAGTTTGTACTAATATGTAAATAGACTGTATGAATATGCAAATATATTAAATAGGGAAATGTATTCATGAACACTTTCCACGCGGCTATTAGTGTTACTCTACAAAACAGATCTTTCAGAAACCTTTCCCAACTTTCAAAGTTTTATCTCAAGAATACTAGGTATTTGCAACAGTGGGGTCTGACCACAGAATCATCACAGCGATGGTAAAGCTACGTCTGCGTGCTCCAAAGAAGAAGCCGCCTAATGCAGCACGGTCCTTGAACTTCAAAGCACTGTGTTTCAACAGAGACCTCCAGGATGAATATACCATCAAAGTATCCAACTTCTTTGATCCTTTGGCCCAAGAGAAGAGCACCATGCCATTCCAAGAGAAGTACGACCTCCTCCAATCTTCCTGCATCAAGGCAGCAGAGGAAATCTTGCCCAAGAAACCAAGGAATACTTTCAAGAGCATATCACAGACCCAGAAAGTAAAAGCGGCAAGAGAAGCCTACATCTCGTCAACCAAGGTGGATAAAAACATGGCCAAACAAAAGTTGAAAGATGCGTACATAGCAGAGGAGAAAGCATTACTGGAGTCCAGCATCGAGCAGGTACAACAAGCTTCTCTCTCCAGCAAACACAGCACTGCTTGGAAAATTGTGGACGACATCAGTGGAAGAAAGGATAGCAAGCGATCTACGCTCTCAGGAACGCCAGATGACAGGAAAGGTTCATGGTTGAAGCATTTCTCTACTCTTCTTGGGAAACCACCAACAGTACCAGACAGAGACTTCACCATCTCCAAGGTGGTTGATGATACACTACCAATCTCAACCTCAGAGTTTACGTTAGCTGATCTGGAAGAAGCGCTTTCACAGTCAAAACCAGGAGGTGCCTTAGGACTGGACAGCATTCCACTTGAGCTCTGGAAGTCGGACACCTTTAAACCCCACCTTCTTCATCTGTGCAACAATCTTCTGCTACACCAAGAGAAACCTAAGCAATGGTCAACAGGTGGAATCATTCCCATCCCAAAGAAAGGGGACCTATCAAAACCAACCAACTACAGGGGCATCACCCTTACCAGTATTGCAGCCAAGCTCTTCAACAGGATGGTATTAAACAGGATAAGACCATTTGTTGACCCCTTGCTGCGTTGGAACCAGAATGGCTTCAGACAGCATAGATCAACCGTCTCTCAAATACTAGCTCTGAGACGTATCATTGAAGGCATGAAGACAAAGAATCTTCCTCTGGCAGTAGTATTCATAGATTACTCAAAAGCTTTCGATTCGATCCATCGTGAACGGATGTTCCAAATCCTACATGCGTATGGTATTCCAGGAGTCATCATTGATGCAATCAAGGCTATCTACACAGATTCATCTGCCTTAGTGATATCTGCAGACGGTGATACCGAACCTTTCGAGATTCTGGCTGGAGTTCTACAAGGAGACACCCTTGCTCCATTCCTCTTCATAGTGGTAGTAGATTACATCATGCGGCATGCCTTGAAGGACATCAACCAATCCACCGGGATCGTTCTTGAGAGAAGGAAGAGTAGACGTCATCCAGAGCTACGCCTTCATGATTTGGACTTCGCTGATGACATAGCACTCTTGTCTTCATCCATTGAGTCAGCTGAAATTCTGCTACAGCATATCGAAGAAGCTTCAAACTGTGTTGGCCTGCACCTTAATGTTGGAAAAACCAAGACTCTGCTAGTCGGCATCCCATCCTCCACAAATGTCACATCTCTGAGTGGTGCCAAACTTGACAACATCAAGGAGTTTAAGTACCTAGGATCGTCAATGCCAGACTCTTTCCATGACTTCAAGTGCCGGAAAGCTCAAGCCTGGGTTGCATGCAACAAGCTGGAGAAGATATGGAAATCTAAACTTGATAGGCCAACTAAAATCAAGTTTTTCCGAGCTTGCGTGGAAAGTATTCTACTATATGGTTCAGAGACATGGACAGTTACAAAGACTTTTGAGGACAGAATAAATGGATGCTACACACAGTTGCTGAGGAGAGTCCTTAACATCAGTTGGAGAGACCACAAAACTAATGAAGAGGTGTATGGTGAAATTCCTTCGCTGGCTAACTCAGTAAGGAAGCGACGGCTCCAGTTTGCTGGACACTGCCTACGAGCATCCGATCAACCTGTCTCCCGAGTGCTTTTCTGGACTCCAAGTGAAGGCCATTCATCCCGTGGCAGGAGATCCACCACCTATCCTGACAGCATCTCAAAGGACCTTGATCTTGAACCCAATGAAGTTCAACAGCTTATGTTGGATAAACTTGCTTGGAGGAAATTTGTAACTGCTGCTTCCAATATTCCGTCCAAGGACGACCGATGATGATGATGATACTAGGTATGTTTGTACCTTCGTCTGCACACGACTGACTGCCGAGTGCTGGCAGCCTAATCGGATACAACTCGGTATATTATACTGATACTAACAATGATATTGCTAATAAATATGATACTATAACTATCACATACTTATAATTAATAAAGAAAACCAGGTAAAACCTTTCGAATATTGTCGACCTCAACTCAACTTTATATTATTAGGAAAACATCAACGGATCCATACTTAGTCCGTAAAAATAGGCAGCTTATACAATATGCACATAGTCATTATACATGTATAGTGAAGCCCAAATATTGTGGACCGTGAGATTGTATTTTACATGTTTTATTTAATTAGTTGTAGCAGGGAAGGTGACCTTTCCTGGTTGTACATAAATGTTGTATACGTACATCCATTCAAATAAAGAAAACACAAGTATTATATTGAAAAAAATTGTTTGTATTGATTTATGCATTCTTATTCATGCATCGGTTTGTGTTATACCAATTTGATGTATGTATCACTTGTCACTTGTGCTTCTACAAATAAGAACCATTGGAGTTATGTAACTCACACTTTGGAATACAACTATTTTAAGGATGCATATATAATAGAACAATACATCAAGTTGAAAATCGGGCGGGCAATCATCGGAACACCTACCTTTAAACATTTACAAGTTTTTGAACAATAAAATGGATTGTCCAGTATATGACGTAAAACACTTCACCCAGGGCCGTAAGACACTTTTTTCAAAGGGGGGGGGGGGGGGGGGGGGGGGGCAACGATTCCGGCCGAGATCTCAGGCCAGGGCAATTAACGATTTGTTGCAACCATCTACAAGCGGCGACACCAACAATATTAATAATGCTACTCATCAGGCAAATCAGCGGCCCCCTCCCCGCGTTGAAGTTCAACGGGGTAGGGGAAGAACTCGCGCCCGTGTGGGCGTGGTGGTCGCGGAAGAGGCGTTAGCCAGGGCGCTATTCAACTGGGGCAGTTTTAACCGGGGAAGTAGTGTTTCTTTGCCCAGAGCTTCATCTTCGCGTCAAGTTCAAAACCACCGAAACGAAAGTCCAAACGACCAGGAAGAAAAGGATGTGCTAGATGTTAGTATCGACGCCAACGACGACTTGCGCATCGAGTTAGACGGCAGCCGCGAGGATCAACGTTCCCACGAACATGACGAACCAGGCACATCCGGGACATCTAGTAGCCGCCATTTTGCAGGCCCGTCAGTGAGTGGAGTTGGCGAGGGACGACACAGGTGTATGTCTCTTTTATCTGCCTATTGTTTAGATTTGGTTCAGTCAGGCCGGTGCCACTGGTTTAGTATAGCGCACTTTATCAATCCTTCACCCGGAAGTTACAGCGTAAACTGTCAATCATTCGTTGTGAATGAATATTCAGTTATGACTATTCATGATCTCACAAGATGTGATCGTCGCGATCCGGCGTCACGCGTCATTCTCAACTGATCTGATTACAATATTCATAAAATGTAAATAACGCCGCACCCCTCCTCTGTCACTGCCAGACGAAGCCATCCACAATTTAAAATTCATATTTTGTTCTACGTAAATTAAGTATGTTTCGTGTCATATAAGAACTATAAATTCTGCCATCATCAAATCAAATCAGTTCTACTGTAAATCACAATCAGCTTTTTTTACCGTTGATGTACTATTTTTGTGCCACAAATCATGTTTTGAGCCGATAAAATCAACCCCGTCTTAGGTCGTCTGGTTCGCTACGACCATGATAGTGCGCCCCCTACAAATCGGAGGAGTGACCTCTCCCTGTATATAAGGTCCCTGGACGGACGACACCAGTACCAGCCAAGAGCTGATCATCTATATCCAGGGATCAGCCGGTGAGCAATTTTGGAATAATTTTGGGCGGGTTTTGTCTGAGGGATCATCAGGATTCTGGCATTGGTAATATTAATCATAACAACAGGAGCTTGTATAATAATACGAGTCACGAACAAATTGGCGATAGGGGAAACACATCTCCTTTCACCATTAATTCATATCCTCATCCTCACTGTGCGTTTGAACAATAGAGGCTTACTCTCCAAGAAGACTTGCCCGTGATTGGAGTTTGGAGTTGGGGTGGGTCGGGTGTAAATGTTGGGGCCTTGTCCCTTTGAACAATAGAGGCTTACCCTCCCAGAAGACTTGCCCGTGATTGGAGTTTGGAGTTGGGGTGGGTCGGGTGTGAATGTTGGGGCTTTGTCCCTTTGAATAATAGAGGCTTACCCTCCCAGAAGACTTTCCCGCGATTGGAGTTTGGAGTTGGGGTGGGTCGGGTGTAAATGTTGGGGCCTTGTCCCTTTGAACAATAGAGGCTTACCCTCCCAGAAGACTTGCCCGTGATTGGAGTTTGGAGTTGGGGTGGGTCGGGTGTAAATGTTGGGGCCTTGTCCCTTTGAACAATAGAGGCTTACCCTCCCAGAAGACTTGCCCGTGATTGGAGTTTGGAGTTGGGCTGGGTCGGTTGTAAATGTTGGGGCCTTGTACCTTTGAACAATAGAGGCTTACCCTCCCAGAAGACTTGCCCGTGATTAGAGTTTGGAGTTGGGGTGGGTCGGGTGTAAATATTGGGGCCTTGTCCCTTTGAATAATAGAGGCTTACCCTCCCAGAAGACTTGCCTGTGATTGGAGTTTGGAGATGGGGGTGGTTCGGGTGTAAATGTTGGGGCCTTGTCCCTTTGAATAATAGAGGCTTACTCTCCAAGAAGACTTCCCCGTGATTGGAGTTTGGAGTTGGGCTGGGTCGGTTGTAAATGTTGGGGCCTTGTCCCTTTGAACAATAGAGGCTTACCCTCCCAGAAGACTTGCCCGTGATTGGAGTTTGGAGTTGGGGTGGATCGGGTGTAAATGTTGGGGCCTTGTCCCTTTGAACAATATAGGCTTATCCTCCCAGAAGACTTGCCCGTGATTGGGGGTTGGAGTTGGGATTAGTCGGGTGTAAATGTGTGGGCCTTGTCCCTTTGAACAATAGAGGCTTACCCTCCCAGAAGACTTGCCCGTGATTGGAGGTTGGAGTTGGGGGTGGGTAGGGTGTAAATGTTGTGGTCTTGTCCCTTTGAACAATAGAGGCTTACCCTCCCAAAAGACTTGCCCGTGATTAGAGTTTGGAGTTGGGGTGGGCCGGGTGTAAATGTTGGGGCCTTGTTCCTTTGAACAATAGAGGCTTACTCTCCAAGAAGACTTGCCCGTGATTGGAGTTTGGAGTTGGGGTGGATCGGGTGTAAATGTTGGGGCCTTGTCCCTTTGAACAATATAGGCTTATCCTCCCAGAAGACTTGACCGTGATTGGAGGTTGGAGTTTGGATTGGTCGGGTGTAAATGTATGGGCCTTGTCCCTTTGAACAATAGAGGCTTACCCTCCTAGAAGACTTGCCCGTGATTGGAGGTTGGAGTTGGTGGTGGGTCGGGTGTAAATGTTGTGGCCTTGTCCCTTTGAACAATAGAGGCTTACCCTCCCAGAAGACTTGCCCGTGATTAGAGTTTGGAGTTGGGGTGGGTCGGGTGTAAATGTTGGGGCTTTGTTCCTTTGAACAATAGAGGCTTACTCTCCAAGAAGACTTGCCCGTGATTGGAGTTTGGAGTTGGGGTGGGTCGGGTGTAAATGTTGGGGCCTTGTCTCTTTGAACAATAGAGGCTTACCCTCCCAGAAGACTTGCCCGTGATTGGAGTTTGGAGTTGGGGTGGGTCGGGTGTGAATGTTGGGGCCTTGTCCCTTTGAATAATAGAGGCTTACCCTCCCAGAAGACTTTCCCGCGATTGGAGTTTGGAGTTGGGGTGGGTCGGGTATAAATGTTGGGGCCTTGTTCCTTTGAACAATAGAGGCTTACTCTCCAAGAAGACTTGCCCGTGATTGGAGTTGGGAGTTGGGGTGGGTCGGGTGTAAATGTTGGGGCCTTGTCCCTTTGAACAATAGAGGCTTACCCTCCCAGAAGACTTGCCCGTGATTGGAGTTTGGAGTTGGGGTGGGTCGGGTGTGAATGATGGGGCCTTGTCCCTTTGAATAATAGAGGCTTACCCTCCCAGAAGACTTTCCCGCGATTGAAGTTTGGAGTTGGGGTGGGTCGGGTGTAAATGTTGGGGCCTTGTCCCTTTGAACAATAGAGGCTTACCCTCCCAGAAGACTTGCCCGTGATTGGAGTTTGGAGTTGGGCTGGGTCGGTTGTAAATGTTGGGGCCTTGTACCTTTGAACAATAGAGGCTTACCCTCCCAGAAGACTTGCCCGTGATTAGAGTTTTGAGTTGGGGTGGGTCGGGTGTAAATGTTGGGGCCTTGTCCCTTTGAATAATAGAGGCTTACCCTCCCAGAAGACTTGCCTGTGATTGGAGTTTGCAGATGGGGGTGGTTCGGGTGTAAATGTTGGGGCCTTGTCCCTTTGAACAATAGAGGCTTACTCTCCAAGAAGACTTCCCCGTGATTGGAGTTTGGAGTTGGGCTGGGTCGGTTGTAAATGTTGGGGCCTTGTCCCTTTGAACAATAGAGGCTTACTCTCCAAGAAGACTTGCCCGTGATTGGAGTTTGGAGTTGGGGTGGGTCGGGTGTAAATGTTGGGGCCTTGTCCCTTTGAACAATAGAGGCTTACCCTCCCAGAAGACTTGCCCGTGATTGGAGTTAGGAGTTGGGGTGGGTCGGGTGTGAATGTTGGGGCTTTGTCCCTTTGAATAATAGAGGCTTACCCTCCCAGAAGACTTTCCCGCGATTGGAGTTTGGAGTTGGGGTGGGTCGGGTGTAAATGTTGGGGCCTTGTCCCTTTGAACAATAGAGGCTTACCCTCCCAGAAGACTTGCCCGTGATTGGAGTTTGGAGTTGGGGTGGGTCGGGTGTAAATGTTGGGGCCTTGTCCCTTTGAACAATAGAGGCTTACCCTCCCAGAAGACTTGCCCGTGATTGGAGTTTGGAGTTGGGCTGGGTCGGTTGTAAATGTTGGGGCCTTGTACCTTTGAACAATAGAGGCTTACCCTCCCAGAAGACTTGCCCGTGATTAGAGTTTGGAGTTGGGGTGGGTCGGGTGTAAATATTGGGGCCTTGTCCCTTTGAATAATAGAGGCTTACCCTCCCAGAAGACTTGCCTGTGATTGGAGTTTGGAGATGGGGGTGGTTCGGGTGTAAATGTTGGGGCCTTGTCCCTTTGAATAATAGAGGCTTACTCTCCAAGAAGACTTCCCCGTGATTGGAGTTTGGAGTTGGGCTGGGTCGGTTGTAAATGTTGGGGCCTTGTCCCTTTGAACAATAGAGGCTTACCCTCCCAGAAGACTTGCCCGTGATTGGAGTTTGGAGTTGGGGTGGATCGGGTGTAAATGTTGGGGCCTTGTCCCTTTGAACAATATAGGCTTATCCTCCCAGAAGACTTGCCCGTGATTGGGGGTTGGAGTTGGGATTGGTCGGGTGTAAATGTGTGGGCCTTGTCCCTTTGAACAATAGAGGCTTACCCTCCCAGAAGACTTGCCCGTGATTGGAGGTTGGAGTTGGGGGTGGGTAGGGTGTAAATGTTGTGGTCTTGTCCCTTTGAACAATAGAGGCTTACCCTCCCAGAAGACTTGCCCGTGATTAGAGTTTGGAGTTGGGGTGGGCCGGGTGTAAATGTTGGGGCCTTGTTCCTTTGAACAATAGAGGCTTACTCTCCAAGAAGACTTGCCCGTGATTGGAGTTTGGAGTTGGGGTGGATCGGGTGTAAATGTTGGGGCCTTGTCCCTTTGAACAATATAGGCTTATCCTCCCAGAAGACTTGACCGTGATTGGAGGTTGGAGTTGGGATTGGTCGGGTGTAAATGTATGGGCCTTGTCCCTTTGAACAATAGAGGCTTACCCTCCTAGAAGACTTGCCCGTGATTGGAGGTTGGAGTTGGTGGTGGGTCGGGTGTAAATGTTGTGGCCTTGTCCCTTTGAACAATAGAGGCTTACCCTCCCAGAAGACTTGCCCGTGATTAGAGTTTGGAGTTGGGGTGGGTCGGGTGTAAATGTTGGGGCTTTGTTCCTTTGAACAATAGAGGCTTACTCTCCAAGAAGACTTGCCCGTGATTGGAGTTTGGAGTTGGGGTGGGTCGGGTGTAAATGTTGGGGCCTTGTCTCTTTGAACAATAGAGGCTTACCCTCCCAGAAGACTTGCCCGTGATTGGAGTTTGGAGTTGGGGTGGGTCGGGTGTGAATGTTGGGGCCTTGTCCCTTTGAATAATAGAGGCTTACCCTCCCAGAAGACTTTCCCGCGATTGGAGTTTGGAGTTGGGGTGGGTCGGGTATAAATGTTGGGGCCTTGTTCCTTTGAACAATAGAGGCTTACTCTCCAAGAAGACTTGCCCGTGATTGGAGTTGGGAGTTGGGGTGGGTCGGGTGTAAATGTTGGGGCCTTGTCCCTTTGAACAATAGAGGCTTACCCTCCCAGAAGACTTGCCCGTGATTGGAGTTTGGAGTTGGGGTGGGTCGGGTGTGAATGATGGGGCCTTGTCCCTTTGAATAATAGAGGCTTACCCTCCCAGAAGACTTTCCCGCGATTGAAGTTTGGAGTTGGGGTGGGTCGGGTGTAAATGTTGGGGCCTTGTCCCTTTGAACAATAGAGGCTTACCCTCCCAGAAGATTTGCCCGTGATTGGAGTTTGGAGTTGGGCTGGGTCGGTTGTAAATGTTGGGGCCTTGTACCTTTGAACAATAGAGGCTTACCCTCCCAGAAGACTTGCCCGTGATTAGAGTTTTGAGTTGGGGTGGGTCGGGTGTAAATGTTGGGGCCTTGTCCCTTTGAATAATAGAGGCTTACCCTCCCAGAAGACTTGCCTGTGATTGGAGTTTGCAGATGGGGGTGGTTCGGGTGTAAATGTTGGGGCCTTGTCCCTTTGAACAATAGAGGCTTACTCTCCAAGAAGACTTCCCCGTGATTGGAGTTTGGAGTTGGGCTGGGTCGGTTGTAAATGTTGGGGCCTTGTCCCTTTGAACAATAGAGGCTTACCCTCCCAGAAGACTTGCCCGTGATTGGAGTTTGGAGTTGGGGTGGATCGGGTGTAAATGTTGGGGCCTTGTCCCTTTGAACAATATAGGCTTATCCTCCCAGAAGACTTGCCCGTGATTGGAGGTTGGAGTTGGGATTGGTCGGGTGTAAATGTGTGGGCCTTGTCCCTTTGAACAATAGAGGCTTACCCTCCCAGAAGACTTGCCCGTGATTGGAGGTTGGAGTTGGGGGTGGGTCGGGTGTAAATGTTGTGGCCTTGTTCCTTTGAACAATAGAGGCTTACCCTCCCAGAAGACTTGCCCGTGATTAGAGTTTGAAGTTGGGGTGGGTCGGGTGTAAATGTTGGGGCTTTGTTCCTTTGAACAATAGAGGCTTACTCTCCAAGAAGACTTGCCCGTGATTGGAGTTTGGAGTTGGGGTGGGTCGGGTGTAAATGTTGGAGCCTTGTCCCTTTGAATAATAGAGGCTTACCCTCCCAGAAGACTTTCCCGTGATTGGAGTTTGGAGTTGGGGGTGGGTCGGGTGTAAATGTTGGGGCCTTGTCCGTTTGAATAATAGAGGCTTACCTCCCAGAAGACTTGCCCGTGATTGGAGTTTGGAGTTGGGGTGGGTCGGGTGTAAATGTTGGTGAACAATAGAGGCTTACTCTCCAAGAAGACTTGCCCGTGATTGGAGTTTGGAGTTGGGGTGGGTCGGGTGTAAATGTTGGGGCCTTGTCCCTTTGAACAATACTAATAATAATAATATAACGTATTTATAAAGCGCAACATGTATAAAAACCTCAGAGCGCTGTACACAAAAATACACATAAAAGAAGGGAAAGGCAAAGAATATAACATCAACATGGAGCATTGATCATGATGCACACATAGGAATGTAAAAAAGATACAAAATAGAGAGTCCGATAGGATCATGAGAAGAGGTGAGTCTTGAGAGCGCGTTTGAACGAAGAGACGGAAATTGCATTTTTAACAGTCAAAGGTAAATTATTCCATAACATAGGTGCTGCGATCGAAAAAGCTCTCATACCGTATGAGGAAGTAGATGATCTAGGCACGTGGAGGCGGAATTGTGATGCCGAGCGTAAAACGCGATTTGCATTATGGTGTTGCAAAAGTTCACAGATATATGATGGAGCAAGATCGTGCATGGCCTTGAAAGTCAGAAGAAGAATTTTGTAGATAATCCGTTTGTTGATGGGGAGCCAGTGGAGTCGACGACGGTCAGGTGATATGTGTTCCTTTCGTTTCACTTTACAAACAAGTCTTGCAGCAATGTTTTGCACGCGTTGCAGCTTGAGGATGTCCGAGTCTGGTAGTCCATACAACAAACTGTTGCAGCAATAGAGGCTTACCCTGCCAGAAGACTTGCCCGTGATTGGAGTTTGGAGTTGGGGTGGGTCGGGTGTGAATGTTGGGGCCTTGTCCCTTTGAATAATAGAGGCTTACCCTCCCAGAAGACTTTCCCGTGATTGGTGTTTGGAGTTGGGGTGGGTCGGGTGTAAATGTTGGGGCCTTGTCCCTTTGAACAATAGAGGCTTACCCACCCAGAAGACTTGCCCGTGATTAGAGTTTGGAGTTGGGGTGGTTCGGGTGTAAATGTTGGGGCCTTGTCCCTTTGAACAATAGAGGCTTACCCTCCCAGAAGACTTGCCCGTGATTGGAGTTTGGAGTTGGGCTGGGTCGGTTGTAAATGTTGGGGCCTTGTACCTTTGAACAATAGAGGCTTACCCTCCCAGAAGACTTGCCCGTGATTAGAGTTTGGAGTTGGGGTGGGTCGGGTGTAAATGTTGGGGCCTTGTCCCTTTGAATAATAGAGGCTTACCCTCCCAGAAGACTTGCCTGTGATTGGAGTTTGGAGATGGGGGTGGTTCGGGTGTAAATGTTGGGGCCTTGTCCCTTTGAACAATAGAGGCTTACTCTCCAAGAAGACTTCCCCGTGATTGGAGTTTGGAGTTGGGCTTGGTCGGTTGTAAATGTTGGGGCCTTGTCCCTTTGAACAATAGAGGCTTACCCTCTTAGAAGACTTGCCCGTGATTGGAGTTTGGAGTTGGGGTGGATCGGGTGTAAATGTTGGGGCCTTGTCCCTTTGAACAATATAGGCTTACCCTCCCAGAAGACTTGCCCGTGATTGGAGATTGGAGTTGGGGGTGGGTCGGGTGTAAATGTTGTGGCCTTGTCCCTTTGAACAATAGAGGCTTACCCTCCCAGAAGACTTGCCCGTGATTAGAGTTTGGAGTTGGGGTGGGTCGGGTGTAAATGTCGGGGCCTTGTTCCTTTGAACAATAGAGGCTTACTCTCCAAGAAGACTTTCCCGTGATTGGAGTTTGGAGTTGGGGTGGGTCGGGTGTAAATGTTGGAGCCTTGTCCCTTTGAATAATAGAGGCTTACCCTCCCAGAAGACTTTCCCGTGATTGGAGTTTAGAGTTGGGGGTGGGTCGGGTGTAAATGTTGGGGCCTTGTCCCTTTGAACAATAGAGGCTTACCCTCCCAGAAGACTTGCCCGTGATTGGAGTTTGGAGTTGGGGTGGGTCGGGTGTAAATGTTGGGGCCTTGTCCCTTTGAACAATAGAGGCTTACCCTCCCAGAAGACTTGCCCGTGATTGGAGTTTGGAGTTGGGGTGGGTCGGGTGTAAATGTTGGGGCCTTGTCGCTTTGAACAATAGAGGCTTACCCTCCCAGAAGACTTGCCCGTGATTGGAGTTTGGAGTTGGGCTGGGTCGGGTGTAAATGTTGGGTCCTTGTCCCTTTGAATAATAGAGGCTTACCTCCCAGAAGACTTGCCCGTGTTTAGAGTTTGGAGTTGGAGTGGGTCGGGTGTAAATGTTGGAGCCTTGTCCCTTTGAACAATAGAGGCTTACTCTCCCAGAAGACTTGCCCGTGATTGGAGTTTGGGGGTGGGTCGGGTGTAAATGTTGGGGGCTTACCCTCCCAGAAGACTTGCCCGTGATTGAAGGTTGGCAGCGTTCGAAATAGCGGCCATCCGGTCATCCGAAATGACCAAATCTACCGGCGGATGACCAGTTTTTCTTGGCTGATCATCCGGCGGATGACCAAAATGATGGGAGATGAAAGTGAAGAAAAGGATCACCAGGATGCATTAGAGGCTATAGACATGACCGTCATATTTAGAGACGTACTGAAAGAACAAGTCATGGTCGCGAATGAACCAACCCTCGAAGCTGCACATGAGGATGACAATGACACAGCTGACGACACCGACCCTGCAGTTGCAGTTGTTGAAATTGAGGCTGCGTCAGATGAGGATGACTTGGATACAGATCCAATGGAGTCGGGAGATAAAAGTGAAGAAGAGGATCATCCGGATGCATTAGAAGTTGCAAATGAAGATGACACTGGCACAGCGGACGACACCGACCCTGCAGTTGTGGAACTTGAGGCTGAGTCGGATGAGGATGACCTGGATACAGATCCAATGGAGTTGGGAGATGAGAATGAAGAAGAGGATCATCAGGATGCATTAGAAGCTGTAAATGAGGATGACACTGACACAGTGGATGCATTTCTGGGCTTACAGCTGGTCGTCCTATTGAGAGACGTACTGAAAGAACGTGACGACTAGAACAAATAAGTGACTGAAGAAAAATAGTAGTTAAAAGAGAGGAGATTGTAAAATAAAGAGAAAGTTGTTTATGGAGCATATAGGTTAATGTGGAGTTGCCAATAAGTATATGTATGTGTATATATATGAAGACTCGCTTAAAATATGATTTTTGAGCTTGCCACTGACAAAAATGCGGATAACCAAAAATATTGGCGGATGACCAAAATCCCAACCTAGGTTATCCGGTGGATGACCAATATATTTTTCTTATTTCGAACGCTGAAGGTTGGAGTTAAGGGTGGGTCGGGTGTAAATATTGGGGCCTTGTCCCTTTGAACAAAAGAGGCTTACTCTCCCAGAAGACTTACCCGTGATTGGAGGTTAAAGTTGGGGGTGGGTCGGGTGTAAATGTTGGGGCCTTGTCCCTTTGAATAATAGAGGCTTACCCTCCCAGAAGACTTTCCCGTGATTGGAGTTTGGAGTTGGGGTGGGTCGGGTGTAAATGTTGGGGCCTTGTCCCTTTGAACAATAGAGGCTTACCCTCCCAGAAGACTTGCCCGTGATTGGAGTTTGGAGTTGGGGTGGATCGGGTGTAAATGTTGGGGCCTTGTCCTTTTGAACAATAGAGGCTTACCCTCCCCGAAGATTTGCCCGTGATTGGAGTTTGGAGTTAAGGGTGGGTCGGGTGTAGATGTTGGGGCCTTGTCACTTTGAAAAATAGAGGCTTACCCTCCCAGAAGACTTGCCCGTGATTGGAGTTTGGAGTTGGGGTGGGTCGGGTGTAAATGTTGGGGCCTTGTACCTTTGAATAATAGAGGCTTACCCTCCCAGAAGACTTGCCCGTGATTGGAGTTTGGAGTTGGGGGTGGTTCGGGTGTAAATGTTGGGGCCTTGTCCCTTTGAACAATAGAGGCGTACTCTCCAAGAAGACTTCCCCGTGATTGGAGTTTGGAGTTGGGCTGGGTCGGTTGTAAATGTTGGGGCCTTGTCCCTTTGAACAATAGAGGCTTACCCTCCCAGAAGACTTGCCCGTGATTGGAGTTTGGAGTTGGGGTTGATCGGGTGTGAATGTTGGGGCCTTGTCCTTTTGAACAATATAGGATTACCCTCCCAGAAGACTTGCCCGTGATTGGAGTTTGGAGTTAAGGGTGGGTCGGGTGTAAACGTTGGCGCCTTGTACCTTTGAACAATAGATGCTTACCCTCCCAGAAGATTTGCCCGTGATTGGAGTTTGGAGTTAAGGGTGGGTCGGGTGTAAATGTTGGGGCCTTGTCACTTTGAACAATAGAGGCTTACCCTCCCAGAAGACTTGCCCGTGATTGGAGTTTGGGGTGGGTCGGTGTTATTTTTGAGTCTAATAGTGTGTAATTCAACCCTTTTTCCGGCAGCCCTGGTGTTACTGCCTGATTTTTATTTTTTCGCATACACTGTTCACAACTTAATCTCGTACAAACGCAATTACAAATGTGAAATCAATAAATACAATACATACATATACATCTTGCACTAACAAAACCTACATATAGGTCAGCCCGGAGTGACGTCATATGTCGTTTGCTGATGTAAACAACAGTCGCGTACACGACCTCACGCGATCACTAGGAACGATCTTGTGTATGATTGAGTAGAGCGTGGAAACTGATGTGTAAAGCGTTTTGCTTTGTTGTCAACGACAAATGACAAAAATACCCGGATGACCGGGCGACCTATACAGTACACTACCTGGCTAATATGAAAAAAACATATCTTCAAAATATTAACATTTAAAATATAGACTTTACTATATACAAAAGTGTTCCATTTATTAAAGGTGTCCAGCAAGCACACCAGTGTGTATTATATATTCGAAAAATAAATATTGGGCCCAAATTGCGTAAGTGTATACAGGGTGTATAACAAAACAGGACTCTCTTTCAGCATGGATTTAATCCTTATTTAAACCACTGAACCATGACCAGTTTTATCTTATTGTCAAGTACAACTAATAAAGTTAAAATCCTGAAAAGATGAGAAAAATCCATCATCAATTACGGGAAGTGTGACCAATTAGGCAAGTCAACCCATTTTGTAGTATCTGCAATGGTAATTCAGTCAGACAGTAAAGGTACAGTATAATAACAGTGGAAGATATAACATACGGTATTTAATTAGGCTAAATGGGAAATTATTCGTATTCTTATCATGCTAAATTATTCTTATTCTTATTGTTGTGACGCTAAATTTATATTGATATTATTAATTCTAGATATTTTCATATCTAGAATTCAGGCCATGGTTGACTTGAAATGGCAACACCGTACTTCCGTATTCTGAATCCCATTCAGTCTACGCGCCAATATCTCTGACCAATTCAAGTCGTCGTGTCACGCTGACAACACCTCATGATAAGTTTAGGCCATATAGTTTTCAATTCACACAACAGGACTAGTGAGCTCTGAATGACAGAAGCTCACGATTGATGCGTGTCATGTCATTTCTTTAGGATAGTCTGGATGCTGAATGCTGTGTTCGTTTATAATATGAGTAAGTGAACTATTTATGATGAATTAATAAAATGTATATATAAATAACTTGGAAGCTATGTCCGTTATATTTATTCTGTGTGTTTTGATCCCCTCTCCGCCATGCGAGTATTTTCCCTAAAAGCACGTCACGACATTATCATGCATAATGGCAGAAATTGAAGTGACTTACAAGAACCATGTCTTTGTCCTTCTCTGTCAATGATTGGTATAAACACTATTGACATGATTGGTGCTTTCCTACCACAACTTTCATACATGCTGAGGCTTTCTCATGAGAACACTAAGCAACATTGAACCATGGAATTAATAGACAGAGATATGTATTCCAAGATTGAACATTGCACAGAAATATTCATGTATAAAATTTGTGAATTATGTAGCTATTAAAGGCATATTATGTGATCTTTTCCAGAGAGCGCCCTCTATTCATGATTTTTTTTAGAAAGTAGATTTTCTTGCAGATTTACATTTCCGATCATAAATCATGTATACATTCCAAGTTACAGAGCAATACGATTCCTAATTACCTCAAAATCATGGTTTTAGAGTGAATTTAGAGTGAAAAATTTAATTGTCGGAATTCCGACAGTTTATTTTCACTCTAAAACCATGATTTTGAAGTAATTAAGAATCGTATCGCCCTGTAACTTGGAATATATGCATGATTTATGATCAGAAATGTAAATCTGCACGATAATCTGCTTTATATTTTTTTTCGATGTTGAGGGCGTTCCCTGGAAAGATCACATAATATACCTTTAATGATTTGTGCTAGAATTAAGAGGAATAGCAAACGAATCTGTGCTATTGTTTATTGATAGATGATTTACAATATTTTTGAATGCAAAGTATTGAAATCCCATTTGTACAGACTAGTAAATGACATGGTTTACGCAAATTATGCTAGCGGTCTTATTCTTCATTGGATTAATCTCAGATTTTCTGAATATTATAATTATTAATTGGGCTTTGCACTGATGGTGAATTGGTCATAGTCCAGTGGTTTTGAAAAAGTAAAAAACCGCCATGGAACAGAGTCCTATTTTTTGATACACCCTGTAGAACAAGTATGACAAAAAACTAATACAAACTGCCATCCCTGAACATGCCATTTTTAACATTCGCGGCGATCAAAAGTCCCGGTGTCGAAGCGTACGTTAGCTTTTGTCTAATTTCCATTTGCATAATTAATTAGGGCCTAAATATAAAAAAATTAAACATTTTAATTAGTGGGCCTAATTAATTATTCAAATGGAAATTAGACAAAAGCCAACATACGTGTTTAGCTCTTCAAGTGAACTACCTATAATTAGCCATAATTAGGACATTTCACGGCAACTGGAATTGGAAAAAAAGAAAGAAAAAAAAAGAAAGTTGTTGCCAAAGATGTTGGTATTATGCCCCTTTGACATATCATATCTCAGCAACCGAATGTCCGATTGAAATAAAAAAATTCAGTTCCAGAATTGTTAGACCAAGGGCTAGTACATATACTAGATTTTAAAGGAAATCTAAAGTTTTGACTCGGCCAATAGAGCCCCTTAAATTACATGGTGTGACATGATACTACTAATAATGGCAAGTTATGAATATTCAAAGCTATTCAATGATAACCTTTTCACTCACCCGAAAAAGGCAGAACAACTGTCAAAGCAAATGGCATTCACTGTATCATTTGCTACTGTAACATTTTCTGAAGAGCAGTAGTGTACTAAATCATTTTCTATTGCTTGGTGTGGGGTTTTTTTGATTTTTTTTTTGATTTTTCCTTTCGATGTTTTGAGACTATTTCTGCGATTGTGTACAAATAGGGATTAATAGCTGAATTCAACGGTAACACAACAGTCACTGACCACGCATACACTGCTGGGGGCAATTCAATGACCCTTGCTTGAACAAGTATTCCCATGGTGATTAATGGAGCCCAAAACATAAAGTCAGTGACCACTATAGCTGTGACTTTAACAGTGAGTCTGACCTGCTTTTTCATATTAAATGGTTGTCCAGATTGTTTTGCAGACTTGGTAACAGCCCTCACAATCTCTATATAACATACAAGTATTAACAGGTAACATAAGCAGTTGAGGCAGAGGAAAAGTGCAGTTGAAAAGTACAAGCCATCATCAACCCCAGCAAATTTAGTAGTATATGTATCTTTATCATACAAAATGCTTCCATTTACTGGATCGATCTCTGTCCTATTACGCACAGTAAAGAATGTTTTGGTTAAAGCTAATGGCAAACCAATGCACACGTGTGAGTTATCATAAAACTTAAAGTTCCTTCCAGATAAAATGGAGGGAACGACACCTAAAGCCAGTGAACACAACCATAACAGCGTAACAGTGACTATTGTAGACTGTTTACCCAATTTGTTAGGAGAGTAAGGAAATCTAATGTTGATAAACCGATCTACCGTTAATAATGTTACAAAGAATACTGATCCCTCTGTTGATATTATGGATATTGCACCAGAGATCCTACAGGTAATACTAGACCTCCAGGTTTCAGATTGCATGGGGAAATAGTCACCAAAGTATATATCTGCACACGCAATGATTAGCATGTACATGCCCATCAGTGAATCAGACAGGGCTAGATTGCTGAGTACTATGTCTTGCACTTTGTAATCTTTAGTATTTTTCATCCGCCATACTAAAACAAATATGTTTCCACCAAGTGCATTAATACCAATAAACCACATCATGATTACCAACGACCTGTCTGATAATAGCCTATAACATGTGAGATATGGAGATCTTTTACCACCAGCACTACATAGAACATCATCAGGCACGTAGCACTCACATATCTCATGTTGATTTACAGCTAGTTCAGAATTAATAGGGAGGGCAGAGAAAGTACCGTGAGTTATGTGTATCAATGGATTGTTTTGTAGATTAATAAAATTTAAATTAATTAGGTGATGCAAATACGGACATTCTTTCAACCTATTTTCAGACAAATCAAGGAGAACAAGGTTTCCTGTGTCTTTGAATATGTCATAGCCAATATGTGTTAACTTATTTTCTTGCAGCCATAGAAACTGCAGATTGAGTAACCCATGCAAAGTATTTGTGTCTAACCATTCTAAACGGTTAGAAGACAATTCAAGATATTCAAGACTGTGACACCCATTCAATAAACCACCAGGCAGTACTTTCAGCATGGTTAAAAATAGAAAGAGGATTCTCAAATTATTCAAATTATTGAATTGGTGAGAATTTAGTATGACTAGTTGATTTCGAAACAAATGCAATTCTATCAAGATACCCAATTTCCAAAATATGTTACTTGGCAATGTGATGAATTTGTTTTCTTTGATAGTCAGTTCAGTCAAATTTCCCAACTCGTAGAACAAATTACCTGGCAATGTGCTCAATTCATTGTCACCCAAATCCAGCAGTGTCAATTTTCCTAACCCTCTAAACGTGCTCTCATTTAAGGTAACCAATTGATTTTTATTCAAATACAATTTATTAACATTTATTACGTCCCAGAACAAATTACCTGGCAATGTGGTCAATTTGTTGTTATCCAAAGCCAGTAGTGTCAAATGTCCCAAACCTCTAAATGTGCTCTCATTTAAGATAACGAAGGGGTTTCCATACAAAAACAATATATTCAAATGTGTTAGGTCCCAGAACAAATTACCTGGCAATGTGGTCAATTTGTTGATATTAAAATCCAGCAGTGTCAAATGTTTTAACCCTCTAAATGTGCTCTCATTTAAGGTAACTAATTGGTTTCCCTGCAAGTGCAATTCATTCAAATTTGTTAGGTCCCAGAACAAATTACCTGGCAATGTGGTCAATTTATTGTCATCCAAATCCAGCAGTGTCAACTTTCCTAACCCTCTAAATGTGCTCTCATTTAAGATAACCAATTGATTTCCATACACATACAATTTATTCAAATTTGTTAGGTCCCAGAACAAATTACCTGGCAATGTGGTCAATTCATTGTCACGCAAACTCAGCAGTGTCAAATGTTCTAACCATCTAAATGTGCTCTCATTTAAGGTAACCAATTGGTTTTCATACAAGTGCAATTCATTCAAATTTGTTAGGTCCCAGAACAAATTACCTGGCAATGTAGTCAATTTGTTGTTACCCAAAGCCAGTTGTGTCAAATGTCCCAAACCTCTAAATGTGCTCTCATTTAAGATAACCAAGTGATTTCCATACAAATACAATATATTCAAATTTGTTAGGTCCCAGAACAAATTACCTGGCAATGTGGTCAATTTGTTGTCATTAAAATCAAGCAGTGTCAAATGTTTTAACCCTCTAAATGTGCTCTCATTTAAGGTAACTAATTGGTTTCCCTGCAAGTGCAATTCATTCAAATTTGTTAGGTCCCAGAACAAATTACCTGGCAATGTGGTCAATTTGTTGTTATCCAAAGCCAGTCGTGTTAAATGTCCCAAACCTCTAAATGTGCTCTCATTTAAGATAACCAAGTGATTTCCATACAAATACAATATATTCAAATTTGTTAGGTCCCAGAACAAATTACCTGGCAATGTGGTCAATTCATTGTCACGCAAACTCAGCAGTGTCAAATGTTCTAACCATCTAAATGTGCTCTCATTTAAGGTAACAAATTGGTTTCCCTGCAAGTGCAATTCATTCAAATTTGTTAGGTCCCAGAACAAATTACCTGGCAATGTGGTCAATTTATTGTCATCCAAATCAAGTCGTGTCAAATGTTGTAACCCTCTAAACGTGCTCTCATTTAAGGTAACTAATTGGTTTCCATGCAAGTGCAATTCATTCAAATTTGTTAGGTCCCAGAACAAATTACCTGGCAATGTGGTCAATTTATTGTCATCCAAATCCAGTCGTGTCAAATGTTGTAACCCTCTAAACGTGCTCTCATTTAAGGTAACTAATTGGTTTCCCTGCAAGTGCAATTCATTCAAATTTGTTAGGTCCCAGAACAAATTACCTGGCAATGTGGTCAATTTATTGTCATCCAAATCCAGTCGTGTCAAATGTTGTAACCCTCTAAACGTGCTCTCATTTAAGGTAACTAATTGGTTTCCCTGCAAGTGCAATTCATTCAAATTTGTTAGGTCCCAGAACAAATTACCTGGCAATGTGGTCAATTTGTTGTCATCCAAATCCAGTCGTGTCAAATGTCCCAAACCTCTAAATGTGCTCTCATTTAAGATAACCAAGTGATTTCCATACAAATGCAATTCATTCAAATTTGTTAGATCCCAGAACAAATTACCTGGCAATGTGGTCAATTTGTTGTCATTAAAATCCAGCAGTGTCAACTTTCCTAACCCTCTAAATATGCTCTCATTTAAGGTAACCAATTGATTTCCATACACATACAATTTATTCAAATTTGTTAGGTCCCAGAACAAATTACCTGGCAATGTGGTCAATTCATTGTCACGCAAACTCAGCAGTGTCAAATGTTCTAACCATCTAAATGTGCTCTCATTTAAGGTAACTAATTGGTTTCCCTGCAAGTGCAATTCATTCAAATTTGTTAGGTCCCAGAACAAATTACCTGGCAATGTGGTCAATTTATTGTCATCCAAATCAAGTCGTGTCAAATGTTGTAACCCTCTAAACGTGCTCTCATTTAAGGTAACTAATTGGTTTCCCTGCAAGTGCAATTCATTCAAATTTGTTAGGTCCCAGAACAAATTACCTGGCAATGTGGTCAATTTATTGTCATCCAAATCCAGTCGTGTCAAATGTTGTAACCCTCTAAACGTGCTCTCATTTAAGGTAACTAATTGGTTTCCCTGCAAGTGCAATTCATTCAAATTTGTTAGGTCCCAGAACAAATTACCTGGCAATGTGGTCAATTTATTGTCATCCAAATCCAGTCGTGTCAAATGTTGTAACCCTCTAAACGTGCTCTCATTTAAGGTAACTAATTGGTTTCCCTGCAAGTGCAATTCATTCAAATTTGTTAGGTCCCAGAACAAATTACCTGGCAATGTGGTCAATTTGTTGTCATCCAAATCCAGTCGTGTCAAATGTCCCAAACCTCTAAATGTGCTCTCATTTAAGATAACCAAGTGATTTCCATACAAATGCAATTCATTCAAATTTGTTAGATCCCAGAACAAATTACCTGGCAATGTGGTCAATTTGTTGTCATTAAAATCCAGCAGTGTCAACTTTCCTAACCCTCTAAATATGCTCTCATTTAAGGTAACCAATTGATTTCCATACACATACAATTTATTCAAATTTGTTAGGTCCCAGAACAAATTACCTGGCAATGTGGTCAATTTGTTGTCATTAAAATTCAGCAGTGTCAACTTTCCTAACCCTCTAAATATGCTCTCATTTAAGGTAACCAATTGATTTCCATACACATACAATTTATTCAAATTTGTTAGGTCCCAGAACAAATTACCTGGCAATGTGGTCAATTCATTGTCACGCAAACTCAGCAGTGTCAAATGTTCTAACCATCTAAATGTGCTCTCATTTAAGGTAACCAATTGGTTTTCATACAAGTGCAATTCATTCAAATTTGTTAGGTCCCAGAACAAATTACCTGGCAATGTGGTCAATTTGTTGTCATCCAAATCCAGTCGTGTCAAATGTCCCAAACCTCTAAATGTGCTCTCATTTAAGATAACCAAGTGATTTCCATACAAATACAATATATTCAAATTTGTTAGGTCCCAGAACAAATTACCTGGCAATGTGGTCAATTTATTGTCATCCAAATCCAGCAGTGTCAACTTTCCTAACCCTCTAAATGTGCTCTCATTTAAGATAACCAATTGATTTCCATACACATACAATTTATTCAAATTTGTTAGGTCCCAGAACAAATTACCTGGCAATGTGGTCAATTTGTTGTCATCCAAATCCAGTCGTGTCAAATGTCCCAAACCTCTAAATGTGCTCTCATTTAAGATAACCAAGTGATTTCCATATAAATACAATATATTCAAATTTGTTAGGTCCCAGAACAAATTACCTGGCAATGTGGTCAATTCATTGTCACGCAAACTCAGCAGTGTCAAATGTTCTAACCATCTAAATGTGCTCTCATTTAAGGTAACCAATTGGTTTTCATACAAGTGCAATTCATTCAAATTTGTTAGGTCCCAGAACAAATTACCTGGCAATGTAGTCAATTTGTTGTCATCCAAATCCAGTCGTGTCAAATGTCCCAAACCTCTAAATGTCCTCTCATTTAAGATAACCAAGTGATTTCCATACAAATACAATATATTCAAATTTGTTAGGTCCCAGAACAAATTACCTGGCAATGTGGTCAATTTGTTGTCATCCAAATCCAGTCGTGTCAAATGTCCCAAACCTCTAAATGTGCTCTCATTTAAGGTAATCAATTGGTTTTCATCCAAGCGCAATTCATTCAAGTTTGTTAGGTCCCAGAACAAATTACCTGGCAATGTGGTCAATTTGTTGTCATCCAAATCCAGTCGTGTCAAATGTCCCAAACCTCTAAATGTGCTCTCATTTAAGGTAATCAATTGGTTTTCATCCAAGCGCAATTCATTCAAGTTTGTTAGGTCCCAGAACAAATTACCTGGCAATGTGGTCAATTTATTGTCATCCAAATCCAGTCGTGTCAAATCTACTACCCCTCTAAATGTGCTCTCATTTAAGGTAACCAAGTGATTTTCATACAAATACAATTTATTCAAATTTGTTAGGTCCCAGAACAAATTACCAGGCAAGGTTGTCAATTTATTGTCATACAGATATAGTCGTGTCAAATGTTCTAACCCTCTAAATGTGCTCTCATTTAAGGTAACCAATCGGTTTCCATACAAGTGCATTTCTTTCAAATTCGTAAGCCCCCAGAACAAATTACCTGACAATGTGGTCAATTTATTGTCATGCAGATACAGTTGAGTCAACTGCTCCAAACCTCTACAGGTGCTTGCATTTAAGGTAACCAATTGATTTGTATACAGGCTTAGTACAGTCAAGTTTCTGGGCTTCCAAAACATATCAATTGCCACTGTATTTAATTCATTATCATGCAGATCAAGTTTAGTTAGCATCACCAGATCTCGAAATAAACCACCATCAATTTGAACCAATTGATTCCCATGCAGGTCCAGTTCACGCAACATATACAAACCAAGAAATATATCTATATGGAGGGTTGCAATGTGATTTTCCTGCAAGTATAGCACTTGCAAATTATAAAGTCCTTGTAATGAATTGACATCAATGTTCACTATAACCTTACTGCTTAGATCAAGAATGGATGTGCCTATTGGGTACACAATCATCGCTTCTTTTGTTAGGTTAAAACCATTATCAGAACACTGAAAGATTACTTCCCGTTTGCCAAGCAAGGCATTACAATCAGATGGAAATACAGGCCTACAGCTATGATCAGAGTCCAGGTCACAGGTAATTTGACTAGTATACCCTTTAACATATTTGCAATCTGGTGTCTGATTCCCTTTTTGGTTGGGCAAGATATCATCATCATCATCAGATTCCGGGCACGGATGAACTGATTCTAATGTTGATATCCAATTTAAGGAAAAACTGGCGTTACCTTGAAGATTAAGAAGAAACTGTTTCTGCCGCAGAATAGTACTGCAAACGGAATCTAACTTAGTGAATACCACATACTTATTAATACAATCTAACATATCCCCTTGTCTTTCAATATAAAAGAAAACAGCATCACTAGAAATCGCACTTCCTAGAATGTTAACACGAGCATAATATCCTAATGGTACATTGACCTGCATGCTGCAAGAGTCGTCAGCACTTCCATGTAAGACAATCGCTCCTGATGTATTTTCATCTTCAATATGACATCCTTCAGTTACGCTGCTGTTTATATCCCACAATGGTAATACCGACGTTTGAGCTCTAGCTCCCTGTTGCTCAAGGATTATGTTGTATTGAAAAACAGCTGACAATACGATGACTGACAGTCGCAGAATTAACTTGAGGATGCAAGAGGCCATGACTAGAGATGAGTTTGTCCTCAAATATGGTAATTAGTAATTAAGTTCTCTTACACTGAGCAGACAAGTGACCACCCAACAATCGTTTTCTGACATTTAAAAAAGCATTTAACAACAGATCATCAGTCCATCACAGTGAATAACACTGCATTCTTATTCTGATGAATTTACAAACATGAGAAAGATATATTCTACAAACATGCGAGAGATTGATAGATAATAAGTCCTGTCCCAGTGTGAACTGGATTAATTTGCTAATCACCACAAATAAAACTTAAACCGAGTACCATACATGTGTATTTGTACACAATTTTGTGAGCATGACAATGTATTTGCTTGTTAACTCCTTCACATCAAACGATGGCACAAATAGCACTGCAGGATTGTCAACTTTTACTGTTTACTGCCTCCTCTGATCGCGCAGTATTTCAATTTCCGTTTTGATAGCTACCAGTGTTTTAACTGTTCACGCTATGTGTAATAACATGTGCAATACACGATACGATTGGCGACAAGTTATATTTACTTTAGATAAAAAGTAGTAGCTCATAATTTTTAAATCGACACTCTAGCTGTCAATTAGCATTCTAAATAGATGGTGTGACCGGTGACGTAGTGCCCGGCAGTATGCGTGCGCACCTACAGGGAATGTACTTTAATTCACACTTGATTGATCATTACTTACTATGCTTACGGTGTAATAGTGCAGTAGTCATGGTCTGCATCCCTAAGCACAATGAGAAACCAGGTACTAAATCTGGTTGCCCGGCAGTATGCGAACGCACCATTAAAATTGGCGCTCAGTGATGTGTGTTTTGCTTTCAAATAGTATGTATGCAGTAGTCATGGACTAGTACCTCTAACATGTCTTTAGACCAGGCGCTAATCAATTTGTAAACACTACTGATGTAAACAACGGTCACCTCATCTATACGCTGCCGATGTAGGATGCGGAAAGAAAGCCATGTGTGAAGTGCAACAGGCCAGTGATACTGGATATGGTTGAAATTTGTTGGTGCAGTTGTATTATTTTCACGAATCAAGTTTTTTTGACTCTGAGATCAACAGACTCACACAACTTTATATAATATCCAGAAACTGTTCGGGTACATGTGAAATAACGAGTTGCGTGATATTCATCTTTTTTCAACGCTTACAAATATCTGCAAATGTCCAAATCTTATTTAGTAGACAATTTGATGGCTTCCAATATTTCCCCACATGGTGCGTTACCTATATCGAAATACATTGGATCTACGCAGGATATCGGGATTCCAATTTCTAGCTCACATTGACATAATCCGGTTGATCTATCTCTATTGTTGTCGCACAGTCGCAGCGTCACTATTTGTAGTCACGGTAATCACTTTTAGTCAATGTTTCAACCTGCTGAACCATGAACAGCACTCACAGATTTCACTGATGGCTACGTAGAGAAATATGCAGTCACTGTATCACCACACAAGAAGGTGCCAGTGTTCACCCAATGATGAAATCCCGCGTACAGACTTGCTTAATCTATCTGTGTAAATATCACCCGTAGACGATCACACAACAAACAGGTAACATTAAGTTGAACACTACCACAATTAATAAGTTCACAATAGAGATGTCGCAGAGCAAAATCGCTAATATTAGACTTGACTTATATTGTTGATGACAATATCTATAAACTGCATCTATACTCCGCACTCTGTGGTCTGATACAAATATATTGAAGATTTTCACAAAACTCAGTAGTATGATATAGTGGAATTCACCCTGCAAGACTGTTTGGCTATAAGGCCAAACAAAATAACAACTTTGTTTCCAGTAGCAAGCCTGAAAAGTCGAATGCGAAATGCGGTTCTTTATTTTTATTTTGTTGGTTCAAATTCATAGTGGGGATTCACTTGAAATGGTTTGATTTAGTCAAACCAGTGAATTTTTGTTACTCTTATGCTCGCTTAAATGTGATATTCGCCGCGGATTTTCACTTTCGTGTTTGCCGTGTGTAACCAATCGCCATCTTGTTCCCGTTTTTTCTATTTAAAACAATAAATGCGCAATAATCAAGTGTCCCAGTAAAATGCGCGCGCACTAATGGAAACAAAAATTTTGTTTTGTTTTTTGGCCTATCCGTCTTAATTGATTTGTATCAGCATAGCGCTCCAAACCCCATATTATTAGCAATGGATCTAATAATACCAATTTGCCAGTTTCCTAGTTGTTCCCTAATAAAAAGCCAATTGATCAAGCGTGTATAATAGACACTATATGGTGAATCAGAAATTTAAAGGGATACAAAGTAGTGTTGAAGATTTTTTTAAAATTTAATTTCCTTCAGAATTTAAGATGATCATTACAAATTTACCATTATTGTTGTTTCTACTCACAAAAACACAGCAAAACTTGATTACAACAATACCATCGATATTTATTAAACCTTTTCTTAAACAAATAATTATGGTTTGCGTTATTTATCACGCGTTCTGCAGGGGGACACTCCCGGGGGGGGGGCACTGACATTTGAAACGGGTATAGGTATGTGCCGCGCTGAAGACCCCCCTTTTCACCCTCTCCTGCTAGCTCTTATGACCCCCCTTTTGAGCCTGCTTCAGTTCTAAAGACCCCCAATTTTATTGAAAATTCAAAAAACGCGAAATTTTGCGTTCCAAAACCCCAATTCTTCGAAAATATTGCGTTCTTGCTAATCAAAATTGAACTATAGGCCAGTTCTCAAGACCTACTTTTTGAAAAAATCAGTTCCTAAGACCCTATTTTTCATCATAAAATCCACTCAGCTCAGTTCTGTAGCCCCCTTTTTTGAGACCCTGTGCGGCACACCCCTACCTAAAAAAAAGTTGAGTGCCCCTCCCGGGGGGACACTGTCTGACGTAAAATACTTATCACGGCTAGATCAGCATTTTTGAATCGACGTTTTGTTGTACAAAGAGGACTGGTTTTTCTTAATCCTGATAATATGTGTAACATTACATGTAGGCCTAATGCAATTGTAAAAAATATACCAATCCCAGTTTTTATCATAATTGAGGGTGCAGCCTACATTTAATAATAGACAACTGCATTTATGACATCAGAAGAAAACAATGTTGTTAATATAAATGTATACAAATATGAAACCCTCAAGTAATTGACTAAGAAATGTGTATGCCAGTGTATTGCGCACAGATTACTTGATATTTGCATTACATTTATATTATACTCTTCCTATTAAATTGCTTTATATATGTAACATAAATGCTTCTTGTTATACAGAAAGGATCTGTCAAACCCTTGTAGAATGAGTAACCATCTGAACAGGCAGGTTTCAGGAAAGGGCGAGGTACAAGAAATCAAATAGGTAAGGGGGCACACCACTAAATAACTCCCCCGTTGAAATACACGCGTTTCGGCCCTTTTTCAAGACCGTATTTTTACCCCACGTAACAATGATGGAAGTTTTTATTTCGCATGAATGTATTAGATATGTGTTGAATTTAATTTTAAACTTGATTTTTCTTGACCCGTCTAGATCAACTTTTTCGCTACGGGCACCTAAACAGCGCCCTCACCATTTTAAACCGATATTTTTGCTTCCTCACCGGTTCCGGCAACGATATCCTTCCGCAGCCTAGGCTCCCGTGCGTATTCGATTCCGACGATTTTGACCACGTTAGCAATGCTGAGGTTCTATTCTATCTTTTTCATAAACAAAATGCAAGATTTACTTCTATTTGCTTTCCCCTGGGACGATGATCAAATTGATATAGGTACTATTTCTCCGAACCCTACACCAAACGCGCAAGGATTTAGTGTAGTGCCCCCTTAGAAGCAAAACTTTGTTTGAGTTTTCGTTCTTTTTTCTACATATTTCGAAAGAACAAGTATTTCTAAGATATATCGCCAAAGCATACCTCTGTGCGATCTGTGGTTCTCAAATAAGAGCATTTTTCTGAAAAATGATGATGTCCCAAATGTTCATAAATTGTGTATAAAAGCAAGAAATCACCCAGTCCGGCACCATCTGGTCCGGCACCATCTGGGATGACATCGATTTTGGCGAACTAAAGTGTATGCATTATTAATTGTTTCGTGAATAATTTAATACAAACTAACTTAACATTTAGTAAACATGTGATTATAATATTACATACAGACAAAGTCCGACACAAATTCACTATTCTCTAGTTTTCAGTAATGGTAGCTCTAAGAAAATCTGTTTGGGTTTAAAAGGGAATGTTTGAGAGATATTTCATGTGATCTTTCAATTGTGGTGATACATGGAGGTGAACACCCGCTGTAATTCTTCAAACCGTGGCATGTGATTCTCCTCTTATTGTCTGTCGAAGATTCTAACACCAAGTGGTCGCCTTCTGCGCACGTCCGCTCGACACACTCTATGGGAAACTTCCCCGGCATGGCGTTTCTCACCATGCATGTCAGGTCAGGTCTGCGGTTCTGTAAGATGTACACGGCTCTTGGAAGCGTGGTGATTACCTCCCTGTGTCCAGGATACAGCAGATGACACCTGTGGTAACCATCCTTGTTCCTACAATGTTTTCACACCCAATACGAACCAACAAACATTCGCAATTTCTAAAACATTTCTGGTAGGTATACTGTAGTTTTGACAGTATCTTCTGCTCATCCGTCAGGTTATCACCACCGCTAACCATGGGCGCCTCCATTGTTATACATACAGTACAATGCCCCTTTTGATGATTCGTCAAAAGTTGAGTGGCCAAGGCTAGCATGATTGTGTTTAGATTTGATTTAAAATACTGTATTGTACTTTTATCCTAATAGTAGTAATCTTAAGAAACTTATTGACAAAATAAAACTGCGAAAATAGAGTGAAAATGAGAGTTTTTCAAGTAAAAGGTACCGTAATAGGCCAAGCACAACACGTTTTAAAAGTTGTTTTTTGTTTGCGTTTTCTTTCTTTTTTCTACATATTTCGAAAGAACAAGTATTTCTAAGATAAAGTGCCAAAGCATACCTCTGTGCGATCTGTGGTTCTCAAATAAGAGCATTTTTCTGAAAAATGATGATGTCCAAAATGTTCATAAATTGTGTATAAAAGCAAGAAATCACCCAGTCCGGCACCATATGGTCCGGCACCATCTGGGCTGACATCGATTTTGGCGAACTATAGTGTATGCATTATCAATTGTTTCGTGAATAATGGAATACAAACTAACTTAACATTTAATAAACATTTGATTATAATATTACATACAGACAAAGTCCGACACAAATTCACTATTCTCTAGTTTTCAGTAATGGTAGCTCTAAGAAGAGCTGTTTGGGTTTAAAAGGAAATGTTTGAGAGATATTTCATGTGATCTTTCAATTGTGGTGATACATGGAGGTGAACACCCGCTGTAATTATTCAAATCGTGGCATGTGATTCTCCCCTTATTGTCTGTCGAAGATTCTAACACCAAGTGGTCGCCCTCTGCGCACGTCCGCTCGACACACTCTATGGGAAACTTCCCCGGCATGGCGTTTCTCACCATGCATGCCAGGTCAGGTCTGCGGTTCTGTAAGATGTACACGGCTCTTGGAAGCGTGGTGATTACCTCCCTGTGTCCAGGATACAGCAGATGTCCAGGATATCGCAGATGACACCGGTGGTAACTATCCTTGTTGAATCACATGCCACGGTATTGGGTGTTTTCACACCCAATACGAACCAACAAACATTCGCAATTTCTAAAACATTTCTGGTAGGTATACTGTAGTTTTGACAGTATCTTCTGCTCATCCGTCAGGTTATCACCACCGCTAACCATGGGCGCCTCCATTGTTATACATACAGTACAATGCCCCTTTTGATGATTCGTCAAAAGTTTAGTGGCCAAGGCTAGCAGGATTGTGTTTAGATTTGATTTAAAATTACTTTTATAAATCCTAATAGTAGTAATCTTAAGAAACTTATTGACAAAATAAAACAGCGAAAATAGAGTGAAAATGAGAGTTTTTCAAGTAAAAGGTACCGTAATAGGCCAAGCACAACACGTCTTAGAAGTAAATTTTTTTTTGTGTTTTCATTCTTGTGTCTACATATTTCGAAAGAACAAGTATTTCTAAGATAAACTGCCAAAGCATACCTCTGTGCGATCTGTGGTTCTCAAATAAGAGCATTTTTCTGAAAATGATGATGTCCCAAATGTTCATAAATTGTGTATAAAAGCAAGAAATCACCCAGTCCGGCACCATCTGGTCGGTGTCACCATAGGGTGCTAGGGGACTCAGAATTGACGCTGTGTGATACACTCAAGACAAACTGTATAATATTTACCACCAATACATTTATTTTTCACTAGACTTTCATGAGAAATATAACATAACAAGAATACGTTGCAACGCTAATAACTAGAGCTCAAATCGCGAACCGGTTTCATATATATCGTCTTGACTATGGTAATCTTCTTCTCTTTGGTGCTACGGAACATGAATTGAACAGAGTTCAAAGATTGCAGAACAATGCCGCTCGGTTGATATGTTCCATATCCATGCGTGACCATATTACTCCTACGCTTAAAGAACTCCACTGGCTGCCCATACGGGAAAGGATTCAATTCAAACTCTGTCTTTTTGTCTTCAAAAGCATGAACAATACTGCACCTGGATATTTATGCAATTTACTGTCACCATATGTTCCTCGAAGAGCTCTTCGTTCTGCAAATGACATTACTCGCCTAAATGTTCCTAGGACAAATAAGGTCTTGGGTCAGAAATCTTTCAGTGTAGCTGGTCCACGGGCATGGAACAATCTCCCTCGTACCATAAGAGAAACTGACAATATCTCTCATTTTCGTTGTAGCCTAAAGACTCACCTTTTTCCATGCTAAATGTATTTTGTGTACTGATGTGTTACATGCGCTATGATCTAGATGGAATAGCGCTATATAAATATTAATTGTTATGTTATGTTATGTTATATTCTTCCGCAAATGTTCGTACTCGTAGCATTACTAATGTTGACATGATGAAACGACGACGTTGACTTCCCTGGTGATGATAATGTTCCCTTTCCCACAAATGTTCCGGTTAAGGCCAATTCCATGCCAAATGTGAATAACAGCCAAAATTTCAAATTGGTTTTACAAGTTTTTCTCCTCTATTGTTGGTAAGGGGTATATCTCTATTTATCAAGTCTGATATGATCTCACCTCAATTTGTTCGTTTTGGTCATTATATCATCGTTTGAAAATAGGTGCGCAAAAAGGACAATGCTTTTTTAATTTGGCTTGAAAAAAGCGCGTTAACAAAAGTGTATTATTTTTGTAATATAAAGTATTGCTTTTTTACGGAGCGTTTAAAGTGCCATCAGATGGCTACATAATTATCTTGACATCGTCGTCGTTCTATGGATCATGGCTGATTCTTTGTGACCCTATTGATGATGGAGCGCCACCGTTGTCTATTTTGTGACATGCGATGTGCAGAGATAAGAGATAGACCAGTTGCTTCTTTAATGCCATCAGTCCAACGAAGCTTTGGTCTGCCACGTTTACGTCTTCCTTCAATAGCTCCTTGTATTATCACCTTTTCTAGATTGTCACCCTCTCGTCTAGCAATATGTCCAAAGTATTGTAGCTTGTTGCGCATGATCTTTGTATACAGAGAAGTTTGGTTCCCATAAGACAATTCATTTGTCTTATGCTCTTTCCATGATATTCCTAGCATCTTGCGCCAACACCACATTTCAAAGGCTGATATTTTCTTTGAATCTGCAATTCCGACTGCCCATGTTTCAGCTCCATATGTTGCGACCGGAAAGATAAGTGCCTTCATAATACGTATTTTTGTGGCCTTTGTGATTCCTCTATCCTTCCAAATGGTTGATAGGGCATTTGCTGATGTCGACATATTATCAACGTTATGTTGAGATAGTCACATATTTTTTCTGACATTCTTGACTTAAACAGTTTTATTAGTCGTCATGATGATATAGACTATTTTGTCAAGTTTACTTTACAAAACATAGATGTCGTCATGGTGAGATACAATATCTCGTCGAGTCGACTTCACAAAAAGGAAATGTCGTCATGGTGAGATAGATTATCTCGTCAAGTCGACTTCACAAAAAGTAGATGTTGTCATGGTGAGATAGATTATCTTGCCAAGTTGACTTCATAAAAATGCAATATAGACTTTATCGTCAAGTCGACTTCACAAAAAGTAGATGTTGTCATGGTGAGATAGATTATCTTGCCAAGTTGACTTTAATAAAAAGTGAATGTCGTCATGGCAATATAGACTTTCTCGTCAAGTCGACTTCACAAAAAGTATATGTCGTCATGGTGAGATAGATTATCTCGTCAAGTCGACTTCACAAAAAGTAGATGTCGTCATGGTGAGATAAAGTATCTGGACATGTTGATTTCATAAAAAGTGGATGTCGTCATGGTGAGATAAATTATCTCGTCAAGTCAACTTCACAAAACGTGGATGTCGTTATTTCAAGTCGGCTTTGCAAAAAGTAGATGTTGTCATGAAGAGATACGTGATCTTGACATGTCGACTTCCCAACAAGGAGAAGTCGTCATTGGACGATACATTTTCTTGTCAAGTCAACTTAACAAAAAGAGCATGTCGTCATGGCAAGATAAATTGTTTTGACAAGACGATTTCACAAAATGCGGATGTCGTCATGGTAAGATAAATTAACTTGTCAACTTGACTTCACAAAAAGTGGATGTCGTCGTGTCAAGATAGGTTATCTTGTCAAGTCTACTTGGCAAAAAGAAGATGTAGTCATGGCGAGATACATGATCTTGACATGTTGGCCTTCGCGAGATAAACTATCTTGTCAAGTCAACTTCATAAAATAGATGTCGTCATGTCGAGATATATTATCTTGCCAAGTCAGCTTTTCAAAGAGTCGAAATTGCCATGGCGAGATAGCATTACTTGTCATATAGCATGCTAGGCACATCTTCAGCAGGTTTTTCACCCTCGGACAGGCTCATGGTGCAATCGGAGTCGCCCATCGTGGTTTAGTTGGTTCGTGAAAAGCAAGATGGTGGTGATGGTGCACGTGCATAAAAACTTTTGACGCCAATTATCATTTGACGAGATTATTACGGAAGCGTCTAAGTGCCATCCGACTTGATTTCAAGATAATTTATCTCTTCATGTCAACTTAATCACGGTTATGTCGACATGATAAGATAATATATCTTGCCAAGTCGAATTAGCAAAAGTTTGATGTTGACATGGCAAGATAAATTATCCCGCCAAGTGGACTTATCAAAAATTGAATATTGAAATGGCAAGATAAATTATCTCGCCATGTAGACTTATCAAAAATTGAATGTTGACATGACAAGATAAATTATCTCGCCAATTCGACATTCACTTCTTATGAAGTCAACTTGGCAAGATAATCTATCTTACCATGACAACATCTACTTTTTGTGAAGTCGACTTAATGAGATAATTTATCTCACCATGACGTCATCTACTTTTTGTGGAGATGACTTTTCAAGTTAACCTATCTCGCCATGACGACATCTATGTTTTGTAAAGTCAACTTGACAAGATAATCTATCTCACCATGACAACAGCTACTTTTTGTGAAGTCGACTTGTCGAGATAATCTATCTCACCATGACGACATATACTTTTTGTGAAGTCGACTTGACGAGAAAGTATATATTGCCATGATGACATTCACTTTTTATGAAGTCAACTTGGCAAGATAATCTATCTCACCATGACAACATCTACTTTTTGTGAAGTCGACTTGACGAGATAATCTATCTCACCATGACGACATTTACTTTTTGTGAAGTCGACTCGACGATATATTGTATCTCACCATGACGACATCTACTTTTTGTGAAGTTGGCTCTACAAGTTAACCTATCTCGCCATGACGACATCTATGTTTTGTAAAGTCAACTTGACAAGATAGTCTATATCATCATGACGACTAATAAAACTGTTTAAGTCAAGAATGTGAGAACAAATATGTGACTATCTCAACATAACGTTGATAATATGTCGACTTGTTAAGATAATTATGTAGCCATCTAATGGCACTTTAAACGCTCCGTACTTTTTAAATACTATTTGTGATTTAGTTATTCTAAATAAAGCTTCCAATGAAAGTAAAAAGCAAAAAAGTGATATCACTTGCGAAAGGCGCAATGCGAGTTATCATTTTTACGTTCATTTTTTCCATTGGATCGCGTAACGTCCGTAACATTTTTTATCTTTTTTTTCCTCTTGGAGAAAACTAATTGGCTGATTTTAATAACATCACACATTCACTGTTAGTTTGTGATGGGTTCAATCATTAAGAAAAAGAAAAAAAAAATATAATTAGAAATACCTTAATGAGCGTTACGGACATTACATAAATCGTTACGGACGTTACATAAATCGTTACGGACGTTACAGCTTTTACTCAAGACTTTGAAGAGCTTCATTGGGAAGTTAAAAACACCACCACAGTTGCTACCAGGAAGAGGACTGAGGCATCACCGAGGACTGAGGATGAAGTTTGATGTGGAAGAACTAGCCCAATTGAGGAAAAAGTACTGTTGACAAGTCAGGAGTGTAACACTATGTAATTCTTTGATACTGTGTTGTCTTGCCACATATTATGCTATGAACTTGAAACTTCCAGAGTAGTTTCTGATCAGCATTGTTTAAAATATGTTAAACAGTTCTGTGACAGTTACATCTTTTGTATATGAAAACTTTTGACCTCTAAAGTGACGAAAAACAAGTGTTTTTCATAAGAAAAATGACATTTTTTCCATTTTCAGTGGTAGAGATATACTTTAAAGGGTTTTTGTATTTAACCATATCAAATAGTGTTAGAGTGGGTAGTGTTAATAACCTTTAATATAGATACCTAAAACACAAACAAGCTTTGTGTGAATGAAAACAATTAGCATATACTCTGTAGTAAATATGCCATAAAACATAAATAGATGTTTTCAGACTACCCTTCCATTATTTTACAACTTTAACCAACTAAGAGATCATTATTTATGGTTGAGGAGGGGGTTGATCATGTAACTTTCATATGTTGAAATAGGGGGGGGGGGGTTATGTAACTTTTTATTCATAAACAGGGGGGTTGTGTAACTTTTTTAAACTACAAAGATGGTGGTGATTGGAGTGATTTTAGAGGCTATTTTGGAGTGTAAATGCCTTTTTTTCTGCGCTTCGCGCATATTTTCTTAAAACCTATCGACTTCAAAAACATTTACTGTGAGACTACTACTGGACAGCAAATCTCAGACAATCTGTTGGAAAAATATCTATAGGCCTAATCATCAACGGTCGAGAAATTAGAGCCAGAGGGTGTCTAAAACATGTTAAAAGGCATATTGTGATCTTTTCCAGGGGGCAACATTCATGATTTTTTTAGAAAATAGATTTTCTTGCAGATTTACATTTCTGATCATACATCATCAATATATTCTGTGTAACAGAGCGATACGATTCCTAATTACTTCAATGTAGTCGCAAATGTACCGACGGAACCTACCTATGCCTCTGAAAAAGGTAAAGTGGTACACAATAAGGTATATTGTCAAATTTTACGGGGGGCACCCGCCTACTCCGCCCCCTGTATCCGCCACTGGTTTTAGAGTGATTTTTCTAGAGTGAATAATAAGTTGGCGCGCAGACCTGACAGTTTATTTTCACTCTGTGTATGTTACAAAATCCAATTTTATGATTTAAAAAAATGTTATTTATTGCATGCTTTTCACCTCAGCTTCTGCTTACAAAAGTAGAACGTTTCACTGGATTGCCTACAGACTCTAAGCCAAAAGAAAAGAGAGCACGCGACACAAAGCGTAGGTGATGCGTGCAATTGACAGCATACCAATGGGACATTTTATTTGCCCAAACAAATTATAAATTCACACACAATAAGCTACCAGCTTCTCTGGCGCTGTTGAACCACAAAATTATTAATATCAATGATATTTTGGGCTCTCGTGTAAATATGAAGTAAATGACCTTTTAAGGCATTTATGTTGTTAACTCGTGTCTATTTTCTTTAGAGTTCTTAACGACACTTATGAGTTCAACGTACACGTAGTCAGTAATTATCCCAATTTCAGACCATTTAAGGGATATAATCTTTACTGCAATTTGTGTCAGACAATGATTGGAAAAAACATATATTTATATATGACGGCATCAGGACAAGAAAAAACCGCCTCTCAGAAGGGCAATCTGAAAAGGTTAACCAATTTGTCAAATTCAACACCATACTTCTATAACATTTTGTGGTGTGCCTTAACACTATATTAACCATGCATCTATTTGCACTAAACTTCTTAGTAAATAAGATCAAATGTGTATCAAAAATTTCAAGGCAGCGAACGCGAAAAACCCATCCCTCCCAACGGAAAAATTGGCAAAGGGAAATTTTTTCCAATACACCTGAATTGACAACACCATACTTCTATAACATTTTGTGGTGTGCCTTAACACTATATTAACCATGCATCTATTTGCACTAAACTTCTTAGTAAATAAGATCAAATGTGTATCAAAAATTCCAAGGCAGCGAACGCGAAAAACCCATCCCTCCCAACGGAAAAATTGGCAAAGGGGAATTTTTTCCAATACACCTGAATTGACTTTATTTAACTTCACCAGGCAGCGATGTTGTAGCCCCAAATGTATACCAACCTGCCAAAACAAGGGCCTACTAAGGGACTTGTACACCCCCCCCCCCCCCCCCCCCCCCCTTGAAAAAAAAGAAAAGAAGAAAAATTCACTGAGTTGGCCAAACACAACGTCAACAACAACAATATCGTGGCAAACAAAGATTGGAAAATCACATATATGTATATATGACGGCATCAGCTCAAAACAAAAAATAACCATTTAAAAATATTAATATATAATTACTTTCATAAAGAATGCAGCAAAAAAAAACCTTTCCAATAAATCGTACTGGTACCGACCAAAAGGCTTACCCATTCCCCTGGTCATGTGTTTTAAGCTCGCCTCCTTTCGCGTTACACACGGATTTTGGCTTTCGCGACATGAATTTAACTTTACACATTTATATTTGCTTGTATACCCCCCCCCCTGAGGTAGTAAAAGTATACATTTTCTGAAGGGAAATTGCATGAGGAATCCAAATATGTCATTAAAATTATAGTACGACCAAGAACTAAAATGGTATGATCGGAAATGTTCGGAAAATATCAGAGTTTTTTAATTTTCAATTTGAGATCCATATATTTTGTATACCTATCCCTATCATTATTTTGTTTACATATTTGAATTCCTCATGAAATTACCCATTAGATGATATATATTTGTCAAAGTTACTACGTCGGTATGGTAATTATCCCGGCTAGTGAATATCTCAAATTTTTATTTCATATATTTTTAGAATTTTCAGAAATATTTGTTTAAGGATGAACCCTTCCATTATATAAACTGCATTTCTGAATTCCTCTAGTTACAAGCTTTCCAAAAATGTATACTTTTGCTATCATAGGTTGAAAACTTTTTCTGTTATAGTCATTTTTATAAATCCGGTAAATTAAGGCTGATTATTCATGTTGACTGTGTAGCGAATAGGAAGAAAGCTGATGATCATTGTCTTATCCATAATTAATTAGTTGTTAATAATAGTTGACAAGTCTATTGAACCACATACTTAATGACTACTAAATATCCTTTGAAATGGGACCAACATTGTGTTTTTAACATTAGGGGATGACTAGTTATTGTAAAAAGAACAAAGCATGGGATTATCCCCATTGAGTTTGTACAGGCAGCACCCCTTCCAGAAACACCCCTTCCAGCACCACCCCTGGTCCCCAAACATCAAACAGCTGTATCTCCCTTTCTGTATTAGCTATACCAATGCCATTTGGCAGGCGGATAGCTTGTTATTAGGGCTTTAAAATGATACCAAATTTGTTGAGATAGCTTTTGTGGTTTTTAAAATATATGAGGAAAATGACAGCATGAAGCTAAAAAATGTAACGGCACCACCCTATTGGGAGGCGAGTTCATAACGCGTGACCCCCCTACACATTCAACCAAAAAGACTTACCGTCGAACCAAAGCAGACGCATCACGCCAAATAATTTTATTGCATGGTAGAAATGTCGAATATATGACAGGAACTCTTATATAATATGCTGCCTTAAGGACACAAACTGGCATACTAAATCATCCTCCAGATCATTGGTACGAAGAAAAGAAAAAACAGTGTTGATATGGCTCATTGGAACAATCACCATTAGAATATTGATAATGTCTTTAATAAGAATGCAGCAAACACCTTTCCAATAATCCTTCCGATACCGTCCAAATGTGTATTGATGTATCAGCCCGAGTGCAGATTCCGAAGAGACCTGTATAAAATTGTTTATCAAAACAAAGCAAAAAGAAGGCAACAGAAAGCGAGCAAAAAGAAGCAAAAACCATTTTGACATGCAAGAACATACATTCTATAAAAAGGCAATTAAAGACAAAGATACACAAAAATGTAACCTTGTGATGGATTTATCCAGGACCGCGGGTAGGCTTTGGGTAACTGATGCAGGTAAGATGCAACCCAGCCGCATCTTGGCCCCTTAAAACCTAATTTAACAACTAGTTACAAAACCCCCATAGATAAATGGTTGCTACCAACATTATAAACTATTGATGATCATAGCTAAGTACTGTTGATGTAAACGACCTTATTGATGCGGCCACACAAAAGGTTCTCAATCCTTATACACCTGTTTAAAACAGATCAATGCCCGACCTTCAAAACCTGTGATAAACACCATGAGCTGGTCAAAACATGACCTATACAAATAGCGGGTTATTTTAAAACATGCATCGATCAACATGTGTGTTGATTAAATATGGATAACAGAGTGCTGATCTTTTAATAAAGCTGTTACAGACCTTAGCCCAGCAGAAAATGGCTGACACCAAAGTGCCTCTATAAACATAAAGCGTTAAATATTAAAAATTATAATTGCAATGATCTGTACAATACAATTGACATTGTTGGCGCACATGCTAGAAAAAACCTATTGATATCACACGCCCGATGGCTATACCCCCAGTTGAAAAAACTCTACCAAAATTATCAAACAAACAATGCTCACCGGCTGATCCCTGCAACATATTTGTCAGTTCTGCCACTGCTCACGCACTTCATTTTCTCGGGCACTCCGTTGCGAAGCTGCTGAATTCGGTCCAATAGAAATTCCAGCGTTACTACTGTTTCCGGTGACTGGCGCTGACGTCATTCCGTATTAGCTTGGTTTTCCGTCCCTTGTTATGTTATAATGTTGCTCAATATAACCGTCAACGTCATCCAACTCCTGGTGCAGAGAATCCTCCGAAACTACGTTTAAAAACAAAGAATCCCGTTCGCCCACATTCACAGAACATCCCGCCATTTTCCGAGTCCCTGGTCCATGGGTTAATATTTTGCGGGAAGAGCCTTATTGGCCCATGACTCTAGATACTGTACTGAACGTTGCTATAAAGATGCTATGATAGATGACCCGACTTGTAGTCGTACCTTATCCACTACCGCCTTAAGTCACATTATGAAAAACAAATCTCGTCGGCACAACAATGAAATGTTTCCATAAAGGTTGAAAATTGAACAAACCAACGGATGGCATTATTTTTAGTCGATCCTCCAACGAGATAAAGATTCACGATACTTATCAAAAACAGCAGGCTGGGTGCTAGTAACTATTGCAGGTGTCTAACACTAGTAAGAGAAGGACGATTCGTCCTATCCACAAACAAAAATAGATAAACCAGCCCCTGTCGAAGATGACAAGACTAGGAACATTTTTAGACATCCGTATGGCATGCTGACAAAACGCAATATGAGAGAGAGTGGGACACAGTGAGAACAGCAAAGTAGCAACACTGACCTTTGAACAAAGGCAATTCGCGGGCCAGTAAACACCAAACCTGAATAGCAGAGTGGGTTGCAAACACCCACTTGAGCATCCCAAAAATCAATGCGCTGGGCTTTATCGCTATAAGCAAACCAGAATAATTTAGATTTCATTAAATAATTCTTTATTATACGTTTCTGTCCAGAATGTTATAACTTGTTAGGGTTATAAAGACTCACAAAACCATCCAAAATGTATAAATATGACAAAACTTCAGGCTCGCTACACTCGCCATTACTAATTTCACTCAATGAAAAGAAGGGGCATCATGCAATTATTGGCCGTTCAGATAGGGCAAAAACAGAATTTGCCAACGTATCCGTGAACAAAATTCTAAAGGTATAGACAGCCCCCTTTAAGTGTACAAGTTGATTTTTTTGGGGGAGGGGGGGGGGGGGGGGGGGGGAGGGGGGTTGTGTAAAAAGCTACTGGGCCATGTAATTTTCAGTTTCAGCTGTAGGGGGGGGGGGGGGGGGGTAGGTAATTTTGACATACGAGTCTCGAATTTGTCCCCCCCCCCTCCACCATAAATAATCAAAGTAACACAAGAAAAACACATGGATTTTATGACAAATTAGGGACAAAATGTCCCATTTTGATATCTTAACTCTTGTTTTATTATTGATTTTAATACCTGTAGGGGAAGGTGGGGTAATGGCGGACGCGGGGTAATCGCGGACAGGGCTGTATCTAAAGGGAGGTGAAAGAAGGTGGTATTTTGCCACTTTATGATGTTAGGTGCCTCTCCACTGAAATCACACAAAACCTAAATGGGATGGTTGTCTCGCAAATTCTCGCGAGAATTACAAAAATCACTTTTTGGGCAAATTGATATTCTTGGTGCATTAATTTCTCTTTGAAACTGGTATTTCTACATCAAGGGAAACAAAGTCTTGTTATTTTTTTATGTAATGTATGATACCTTCTGATAATAAAGAAATGAATTCGGAGTCACAATGATGAGCATAATAATAAGAGAGGATGTGCCCATACATTGTACATGGATTGGGGTAATCCCGGACATGTACCGTTTCCATGGTAACCAATATGGGCGTGGTCAATTTAACATCATAAATCGGTAATAGTTGTTGACCATATAAATATGTGACATTGTTCTTTGATTTCTGCTACACTTTTAAAAAGGGTATTTTTTAACTCCCATTGAAATGCTATATTCCAATAAAAAGAGGGCTGTCATTGATAAATAACGTCCAGGATTACCCCCAGAGTGTGGGGTAATGCCGGACGACGCCATTTCTTTTTATTGCGTCGTAGCTTCGAATTTCAAAATGATGAGTTGATAAAAACTTGATAAAAGGTAGAACCTTCACAGTGCTTTGTGTTTACATGATTTTTATTGTTATATGACGTATTGTATGTGTGTTATAACTCTCTGACAAAATGTGTCCGCCATTACCCCACCTTCCCTAACGTCCGTAACGCTTCAAAATGTAACGTCCGTAACACTAAATCAACAGCGTTGGACGATACGGGAGTATTAATTTCAAACTTGCTTTTTCATGTTAACATAGAATGAAGTCAGGGCTTGCTCAATATAGTTGACAGAAAAAAAATAAACAGGGAACTGAACAGAGATTTAAGGATATGTACCATAGTCAAAAAGGCACTTCATTTCAAGGTAACGTCCGTAACGCTCGTTTCTAATTTTTGTTGCTAATTAACTAAGAAAGCTAAAACAAAATTGCTTCATTATATTGAACATTAGAGTGTTTACTACTAGCATACTAAGAAATAAAGTGTTATCTTAACAGCAAACAGATGTGCTATTCAATTAAAAGTTGCAAGTTGCATGTATCTGTAACGTCCGTAACGGTGGAATTGGCCTTAAGCAAAATATTGACGTACCTGGACAATGTTCAATGTTCATTGATTTTTACATTTATCCTACCAGGTCGTAGTTACGGCATCATTATGTTGATATCCGTATGGTTCGGGGTTGCTCCCTCAAACAGAAACGGTCGCTGTTTCAGCACACACAAGGGTACATGTAGCTTCCAAATAAAACAGTAGTTCAATCCAAACCGAAAAGCTACAGATAAATATATAGATAAAATACCGGACATCGAAATAACATCTGGTATCTGAATTCACCTGATTATCATGCAAATTGTTTCTAGTATATTAACATGCCGAAAAGATATTACAAAGCATGACCTTTTTATCCAAAATCCTTCTTGGCATATCCCAATTAAATATCCCTTTTTGCTCTTGCCATTGAACAAACTTATTAATATCAATATGATATTTGAATTCAACCTGGAACACATACATTCGATTAATGTCTTAATTTGCTTCCAATGGCACGTTTTTTGTATTGGTATTTCTATTCAGGCGTGAAACATTATTTGTCGCAGCATCAAACTTATCGAACCCACAATCATCAGCTTTATTTTCAGCCTAGGTTAAATAAAATATGAGATATTCAATACCTGACTTTTGTATTAAGCATTATTTAACATTACTACTTACACGGGATAACAGTTCTAAACTGTGCTGCAACTTGACCTTGTACAAAACTGTCACGCCCATTTTCTAACGTGTGGCATGATGGTATTTCACAAACTCCAAATTTATATTACTTTCAGCACTTCACAGTAATATGATTTTACTCAAATGATATCGAGAAATGAAAGGTCCAACTTACGTTAATTCCCTTAAATAAAATGATTGCAAGATGGCTGTCTCAGTAGTGTCCTGGTCAGACATTCCATTCCAGACACCAAACCATAGTGTGGGCATCCGATGACCATAATTGACTCCCCGACTCCTATGCCTTTATAAGCCAGAGGTTTATAACATTAGGCCAGGGATACTATTAATTTTGGGATAGGAAAGTCCTATACTAACGTACGTAGCGAAAACGGACCCTTTTGCATATTTGAATAAATTATGGTAATCGTCCGGAATGCGTCCGTGACCGGCGTTTAACGCGTTTAACAATGTTTAACCAGGTTTAACGGAATTGTTAGTCAGCATAGGTTTGGGGGCGCTGTAGATTTATACAGACGACGGTGGCCACGCGAAACCTACATTTTGAATTCGTAGTGAATAACACGTAATCGTGAATATTAAACTTATCATTTTGACAAATTCATCATAATTAGAAGAATTTTTATCATTAACCGGGCGATGACTGTTAAAAATAATTCAAAATGGTGCACTCCCGTTGCCATATTGGGTCGTCTGAGAGACGCGTGGCCAGCGTCGCGTTGTCTGCTACAATTATGCCTTATCGGTAGAACAGCGCCACCAATTCTATGCTGACTAAGTTCAATTTAAAAGTGGACCCGATCGGCAAGCTCAGTGGCGCACCCCTGATTAGGCCCAGTATAAAACTGGCCTACCACATAACATATAGTGGGCGCACGCCAAATACATTGGTCAACCATATGAGTTCCACCAAAGATACCTCACCATCGATATTGTAAACTGCAATGCTAGTTACCAGCCCACCTGGACCATGTATTGTTAGGCAAAATACAGTATTACATCCACCACAATGAATTGACTACACTAGACTGAACCCAGTCTTAGACTGATCCCAGTCTAACATGTGATGGCCTGTACATGTGAATGGCCTAGCCTTACTCCAAGGCTTGGATGTTTTGTAAAAAGAATATAATAATTACATGTGATTTATAACTTTTTAGACTTGATCTCAGTCCTCAGAAGTTAAACAACAAATATTAGGGAGTATACCAAAACTGCCGTGACATCCGGCACCATCTGGGCTGACATCGATTTTGGCGAACTATAGTATATGCATTATCAATTGTTTCGTGAATAATGTAATACAAACTAACTTAACATTTAATAAACATTTGATTATAATATTACTTACAGACAAACTCCGACACAAATTCCCTATTCTCTAGTTTTCAGAACTGTTTTCAGCTGTTTGGGTTTAAAAGGGAATGTTTGAGAGATATTTCATGTGATCTTTCAATTGTGGTGATACATGGAGGTGAACACCCGCTGTAATTCTTCAAACCGTGGCATGTGATTCTCCTCTTGTTGTCTGTCTAAGATTCTAACACCAAGTAGTCGCCTTCTGCGCACGTCCGCTCGACACACTCTGTGGGAAACTTCCCTGGCATGGCGTTTCTCACCACTGAGGCATGTCAGGTCAGGTCTGCGGTTCTGTAAGATGTGCATGGCTCTTGGAAGCGTGGTGATTACCTCCCTGTGTCCAGGATACCGCAGATGACACCGGTGGTAACCATCCTTGTTCCTACAATATGTTCACACCCAATACGAACCAACAAACATTCGCAATTTCTAAAACATTTCTGGTAGGTATACTGTAGTTTTGACAGTATCTTCTGCCCATCCGTCAGGCTATCACCACCTCTAACCATGGGCGCCTCCATTGTTATACATACAGTACAATGCCCCTTTTGATGATTCGTCAAAAGTTTAGTGGCCAAGGCTAGCATGATTGTGTTTAGATTTGATTTAAAATACTGTATTGTACTTTTATCCTAATAGTAGTAATCTTAAGAAACTTATTGACAAAATAAAACTGCGAAAATAGAGTGAAAATGAGAGTTTTTCAAGTAAAAGGTACCGTAATAGGCCACGCACAACACGTCTTCGAAGGGGGGCACACCACTAAATAACTCCCCCATTGAAATACACGCGTTTAGGCCCTTTTTCAAGACCGTATTTTGACCCACGTAACAATGATGGAAGTTTTTATTTCGCATGAATGTATTAGATATGTGTTGAATTTTATTTTAAACTTGATTTTTCTTGACCCATCTAGATCAACTTTTTCGCTACGGGCACCTAAACAGCGCCCTCTCCATTTTAAACCGATATTTTCGCTTCCTCACCGGTTCCGGCAACGATATCCTTCCGCAGCCTAGGCTCCCGTGCGTATTCGATTCCGACGATTTTTGACCACATTAGCAATGCTGAGGTTCTATTCTATCTTTTCCATAAAGAATAAGCAAGATTTACTTCTATTTGCTTCCCCTGGGACGATGATCAAATTGATATAGGTACTATTTCTCCGAACCCTACACCAAACGCGCAAGGATTTAGTGTAGTGCCCCCGTAACCTGAGAAACCTGATGGAAAAGAGCTTGGAATTTCAACAACCCCTTTATCTACGCTTCAATTTAGTGAATAGTGAGGTTAATCAGACATGACATTGTGAGGAGAAATATTCGAATGAAAATTGGTTGAGCACGTATTTGTTGCTAAATCTGTCTCACTCAAACTACCTTCCTTAAGCATACTAAATGCAATGAACTGGAACTAACACAAGTTGCAGGGTACAGAGTGGTTAATTAGCATTTGAGGAGAAAAATACTAGTGAAAATTGGCTGCTTATTACGATTCTCTGGCTAAATCTGTCTCACTCAATCTACCTTCCTTAGGCATAATAAATGCAATGAACTGGAACTAACACAAGTTGTTGAGAAATTTATCTTCTTTAATATGAGATATTGCACGCTGGGATCGGTTGAATATTTATGAAGCGACAATCCAAAATGAACGGTAAAGTCACAATTTCAAATTCACATTTTACATTTCAACACGGGGGAGAATATGACAGGTAGCGTTTGTGTGGCGTATTGATCCATTGGAACAATACGGCCAACTGTCCAACCTGCGCATGCATTCTCAATTGCACTACCGGTAATCGATAAGGTACCCGTAGATGGGTATGCGTGTAGAAAATAATAATGTGAAAATGAAAATCGGACTTCACCTTACATTTGGGAGTGTCACTTCCTCAATAATCACCCGATCCTAGCATGCAATATCTCATATTAAAGAAGATAAATTTTCAACAACTTTATATTTTAATATTTTTAGGTAGGATATATATTTTTAGAGTTAGAAGCCCATCTATTACCTGTATAGTTACTTTTTTATACACCACATAGGTATAATACCAACCAGCATGAAATAAGAATGCATAAATCAATACATAAACAATATGTGTTCAATATAATACTTGTGTTTTCTTTATATTAATTCTTATGTAGATGGTAGCATATTCACACTTTAATATCTTCTGTAGATGGAAGTATACTCTCTTAATTCCAAAGATTGAAAATTCAATCTAAAAGATTGACTTTTCAATCTTTCATAGATTGCCGTGAGGGAACAAACTTTTAAGTTTGACATTTAATCTTTTTTGGATTGGAAGGTTTCAATCTGGAAGGTTGAAAGTATCAATCTATTAGATTGATATGTTCAATTTAATTTGGATTGAAAACATTTCCAATCCAGAATTTAGATTGAACTATTCAATTTATTGGATTGAAAGTTTCAATCGTTTTTCGATTGAAAAGATTTCAACTGTAGTAACAGATTGATATTTTCAAGCCTACATATTGATTTTTTCGTACACACGAATAAATGACTGGCAATTGGAAGAACAATATAATATTATTATGTAACTCAGAATATATGTATGATTTATGTTCAGAAATGTAAATCTGCAAGAAAAGCTACTTTCTAAAAAAAATCATGAATAGAGGGCGCCCCCTAGAAATGATCAAAATATGACTTTAATAATTTCCAACTAGAGCGGTTCGCGGGTTTCGCGGTTATCGGATTTGGTAGGTTTGGTTTTTGGTTGTGCGGTTTTGGTAGACATGGTTTAAGGTTGGTACATTAGGATCCCAGCGGAACCATTGGTGATGTGTGTCGTGTATTTGTTTATTTGCTATTGAATAATGTATCCCACTTTTAGCGATATGTGTCTTTTATCAAGGATAGTACGATGGTAATATTTATTCAAATTTGATGGCTTTGGTATTTCTACACGTGTTTACTACAAAGAGTTGTTACATTGTTGTGGTGACAAATTATAACAGTGCAGCAGGTAGCGAATATGGTTTCGATTCAAAATGTGAAATCATATCCAACAAATCAAACAGGGTCACATTTTAAGGTATCTCTCATCTTTTAGCCTAAATCAGCAGCGAAAAAAAAAATTCCTAAGGATTTCAATGCAAACGTCATTTGTTCCATCATGTTTTGCGGTTTTACAGGTTAGTTACACCGACCTTATACGTAGCTCAAAGTGTGTAATAATATACAAAAATTCATACTGGGGCACATTTTAGTGTCTCTGTCCTTTTTTAGCCTAAATTCAAATTTAAATCAGCAGCGAAAAAAATCCTTGCGATTTTAATGCGTACTTCATTTGGGCTGGGATTTTCGGGAATTCTTAATCTCTTGACTCGATTAGTTTTTCGGGCGGGACCCGGGATTCCCGAAATGTCTCTAAACATTTGATTCTGAAAATTATCCATCATTTCATTCATAAAAATAATAAAAAATGAAATGAAAATAAGCTTACTTAAAAATACACCTTGTCAGCTAAAGTACGACTATTTATTGCAAATTTATAGTGGAGATTCATTTGAAATGCGAACATTTGTCCCGTTAAATGTGTTGAGGATTGACCAGTTCGTTAGACAAACTTTATACGTAGCTCGAAATGTGAAATCATATCCAAAAAATCAAATCGGGACACATTTTAGGGTATCCTTCATTTTTTTGGTCTAAATCGCCGGCATTTTTTTCTTTTTGCGATTTCAATGCGATCGTCATTTGTGCCGTCAAATTTGTTGCGGTTTGACCAATTCGTTACACCGACCTTATACGTAGCTCAAAATGTGAAATCGTATCCAAAAAATCAAATCAGGACACATTTTAGGGTATCCATAATTTTTTTTAGCCTAAATCCGAAGAGTTAATGAATACATTTTCCAATTAATTCATATATTTGCATATGATATTAATACAGTCTATTCACACATTAGTACAAAATAATGTAGATTTATATACATAGCACCATTTCGGAGATGAAAAGATGACTCATCATACACTTCGTCCATCGTGGGTTTGTCTCCCAGTGTTGCCGGAATAGCAGCGAAAGTAGAAGTACAATGTAGAGTTTACCCCATTCACGACTAAATTCTTTAGCGAAAAGTAGCCCAACCATGAAGTGCAGAGGTGGCACAAGAGCCTAATTACAAAAAATTATGCTTCGCTATCATGGCTATAGAGTATAGAATCTAAATAATTGTTTGTCTGTGAAATGTCGGCCGAATTGAGACACTCTACCGTGGGTTGTTTTGCAACATCTGTAAGTGACATCATGATCATGATGTTATCAGTTGATAGAGAATGATCATATTGTAAAAAATGAATATAGAAACATGACGAAACAGACTAGAAGGAGAAGCATGACGATACGGACGGTCCACTCGATTTGTCGTATCCTGTAAAGTTGATAAAAAAGAATAAGAAAAATGCATTAAAGCATTAAAATATGGCATGAAAATAGGGTTTTAAGTAAAGCGTTGTCGTGCAGAAGCGGAAATTGGAGTTTTGGTGGTTGCACGAGGTGCAAACGAGGAATGCATTAAAGCATGATGATATATGGCAGGAAAAAAGGTCTAAAGTATTTTTGTCGCGCAGAAGCACAATGTAAATTGCACTATCTGGTGGGGTCAGGTCCTCCCTATAATTTCGTATACCATTTTTATACAAAGGCATAACCCCGGATGAGCATAACAGACATTCGATTGCATTTTTGATACATTAAATCTTAACTAAATATTTGACGAATTAGATTCGTCAAATCATTATTAGTAGGCCTACCTTTGGTGCTGTTTCCTGGCCACTGGCAACCTCGACATGTCTTCTTTAAGTACGTGTTGCTTAGCACCGAGTATGTAATTCTCAAAGTACTTTGGCCATTCCATAGGTCGAAGGTCAAGATCAAAGGTCTGCGGATAAAACAGGCGAAACATGGACCATTATCTAATGGTGCAAAATATTACTTTGGTACCTATCGTATAAGTCTTACGTACAAGTCACTTATACGTATGAGCCATACGTACTTATTTTGCAGGGCTTCCTTACTAAGTCTCTTGTTGAGTTCTTTTAAGATCATCAGAGTTTTAATGTGATGGATCAAAATTTGGGTTATTGTTTTTGTTAAGGTGAGGTTTTCTCCCAGATTACGTACCAATAACCAGATTACAATACAATCACCTGCTTCAACTTATAGTATAATACCGTATAATAACGATACAGGGGATTGTATTGTGATTTAATCTTTCATGAATCGAATTTTCGTTAACATTTAAATGAAAAGCAAAATATCTTGATGGGACGACAGAGAGCGTAAACATGGTAAAACACTACTGTCGTATATTGCGACTTTCAAAACATCTAGTATATCCAGACTTTGGTACAAAATGGATACCGGTTAACGAGCGAATTTTATTTAGAGGTCAAAGGTGACAATATAAACAAATCCAGTAAGGCTGACGGCTTGATTTAGCCATGTTTGTAAACAAACGACGGGCTGTATATCATCAAGTTATGATACCACAACTACCAAGACAATATTATGCCCTTGTTATAAAAATAAGTTTGAATATTACGCTTATTCAAGGTTTGCATACCCTTACAAACAAACGGAAAATAAGTGCGGGTTTCCAGCATCCACCCCGAGGACTGGCTCCTCACGTTTGGACCCCATCTTTTTAAATTACGGATGAAATGAGCACCCCGGGAACTTCGTAAAAAACATGTTGTTTGTTCTTGATATTCTATCTTACCTTTTTGTCTTGTTTCTGCATGCACATGCTCTGTTTGGTCAACTCATTCCTATCCCATTGCCATTCGTTACTGACAAAGTAGGCGATGCCTTCGACGGCTCTATCCAGTGCGTCGTAAGTGCGGACCATTCTGAGGGGAAATAAATTAAGCAGCTATTTAGAAAACTTTTAAAGCATTTTCGGAAAAGTTAATCCAATCCATGGTGCCCTCTAGTGTCAATAAAACAAGTGACTAATTAATTCAGAGTAATAATAAAGAATACGTGTATAGTTTTTGACTCTAAAAAAATGCTAGAATCGCATTGTTTCCTATATAGATGGGAGATAAAATTGTAATTTTAAAGCACTAGTTTTTATAGCGTGAGAAGATTCTAGAAACACCGTACTCCAATGTTTGTCTTCCAGAAAATGAAAATCATATCCGCGATTCACTAAATAAGCTTCAAGTTACTTTTTTCAGCATGAAAGAATGTTAGCGCGAAAGTCTAATTGCTAGAAAAGAGTTGCTGGAAATGCTGGAATTGAACATTAATTCCGTGTAAGATACCATTGTGTTGTAGGAACCCCCCCCCCCCCCCAAATTGTTTTAAGCGGAACTTTGTATTTTACGATCAACAACGACAGCAGTTGTTTGTTACTTGGACACCACCGTCTGACTGAGTCTAGTCTAAGCACTTTCCACGCGCAGGCGTCTGCAGACGACATTCGAAAATTTCACAAAATGTTTCAAAAATGTCAGAATTATTGAATTTCATTACCATATTTGGAATCACCATGAGAAAAGCATTGAAATAAGTACAAACATGCCTAGTATTAGTTCAGTAATCCTTGAGATAGACTTTGAAATTTTGGAAAGGCTTCTGAAAAATCTTTTTTGTATAATTCCTACCTTGGTCTCTTTCCTTGGAGTTTAGAAACCATATCTAAGATGTAACACGGCACTTTTGCCCCCAAGCCCAATAGGCTATTGTTAACATTGAATAAGACGAACCACAGATTAAAGTGAAATTCACCAGGTGAAATTATATATTCTTGATTTACAAGAATTGCTTTACTTTGGAAAATTTGAATATACTGTGTAATGACAATTATAATAATAATAATAACACACATTTATATATAGAGGGCTTTACTTTAGTGAGATCTAAACTCAAAGCGCTGCACAACAAATAAATAAAAGATTAAAGCAATAATACAACAATGAGCATAAATCTACAAAAAAATATACATACACAGAGTCACATGCATATTTTAAACAAAAAACATGAGATATGAAATACACAGCATTTAGATTTCCAAGTTAAATAAGTAGGTCTTAAGTCGCGACTTGAACTCCTGAACTGAACCTGCCTGGCGTATGTCCATTGCGAGAGTTTTCCATAATTTAGGACCCGCGATGGAGAAAGCTCTATCACCGAAAGACTTCATTTTGCTTTTTGGAACAACAAGAAACTCGCGGGAGCCAGAGCGAAGGTTAACCGTGGGAATATAAGGTTTCAGCAAATTCAGAAACATAACTTGGACCAGCATTGTTAAGTGATTTGTACACGATGAGCAGGAGCTTGAACACGATTCTTTTCTTGATAGGAAGCCAGTGGAGATTTTGATGACGTTAATTATATGGTCACGTTTTTTGTGTGCCTGTAACTAATCTTGCGGCCGAGTTTTGTACACGTTGTAATTTAGAGATAAGTTTATCAGGAAGTCCGTACAAAAGGCAGTTACAGTAATCTAATCTGGATGAGACAAACGCGTGCACAAGTTTTTCCGTTGAGGCTCGATCAAGGTACTTTCTGATCTGTCCAATGGCGCGTAAGGCAAACGAGGCTGATTGACACAGTTTGTTCACATGTGCAGTCATTGGCAGACGTTGGTCAAAGATGACTCCAAGGTTCCGTGCAGCATCTGACGGAAATATGGGACTATTACCAATAGTTACAGGGTTGATGGGCACAGTTGGCGTGAAACGAGAGGTATGTATAACCTCAGTCTTACTGTCGTTCAGCTTTAACTTATTTGTAGTCATCCATCTTTTGACATCAGCGATGCAGCGCTCCAGACGAGAAATTGCTTCCTCTCTTTCATCAGGATGAAAAGTAACATACAATTGCGTGTCATCCGCGTAAGATAGTACATTGATGTTATGGCTAGAAATCACGTCCTCAATTGGAGCACTGTAGGGTGCACTACACTAAATGGTGTATCCCCTAACCTTAAGGGCGGTGTTTAAAGATAGAATCGGAAAATATGCATGGCAAAATCCTCAATTAAAAAAACTTGACGGTAATACAATTGCGTTAATGCCTATGATTTTTGATTAATTATGATTAATGGGACATCACCTACATGCACCCTGACTATAAACTGTGAATATCATCTAGATAAATTTTGAGAGATCTCTCAAATTTGTGTTTTTTACTGGAAACATTGACTATTACGGCGGCATTTCCAAGCTCGTCAGAGAGGTAGTCAACTCCATGGGCGTATTTTGAAAAATCGAGCAGGTTCACCTACCTATTTTTTTCACTTTTTGGTGAGAAAATGTGATCATCTTTCAGAAAAAATCACTCTACAAGGTCCAATTTCGCAATTTAGTGGTCTAACACAGAGTTTTATATCAGTGTTTTTGTACATAACCCTATGGAGCTCTATTTAGTAGTGTGACCCCTTAAGGGTGCACTACACTAAATGGTGTATCCCCTAACCTTAAGGGCGGTGTTTAAAGCTAGAATCGGAAAATATGCATGGCAAAATCCTCAATTAAAAAAACTTGACGGTAATACAATTGCGTTAATGCCTATGATTTTTGATTAATTATGATTAATGGGACATCACCTACATGCACCCTGACTATAAACTGTGAATATCATCTAGATAAATTTTGAGAGATCTCTCAAATTTGTGTTTTTTACTGGAAACATTGACTATTACGGCGGCATTTCCAAGCTCGTCAGAGAGGTAGTCAACTCCATGGGCGTATTTTGAAAAATCGAGCAGGTTCACCTACCTATTTTTTTCACTTTTTGGTGAGAAAATGTGATCATCTTTCAGAAAAAATCACTCTACAAGGTCCAATTTCGCAATTTAGTGGTCTAACACAGAGTTTTATATCAGTGTTTTTGTACATAACCCTATGGAGCTCTATTTAGTAGTGTGACCCCTGTACACGGTAAATTTGGATCACAGACCCTTGGGGTACACCATATATCAATTTATGCGTTCGTGAAAGATTGGATCCAGCTGCAAATTGCACTCGATTTGAGAGATAGGATTTAAACCACTTCAACGCAGAACCACCGACACCATACCTAGTTTGCATTCGTTCAAGAAGCATTTTGTGGTTTAGCGTATCAAATGCAGCCGATAAGTCCAACAGAATAAGAACAGCGTCTTTCTTATTATCCAGTGCGCAAAGCAGATCATTTTGAAGGCGCAGAAGAGATGTTTCTGTGCTGCAATTGGGTCGGTAGGCAGAGTTTATTGATGGTACTAAATAACTGCTTTGAGTTGCAACCCGCGATTTTGGATCTGTGGTGTTCAGTCTTAGCACTTTCAAGCATACAGAAGTATTGTTTGCGTTCTTTGTATGCGAGCTTGTCTATATACATGAAGTCGAGATTTTAGCATCCGGCCATCGAGTCGTCTCTTGACAGTCTTAGCATCACGTAAGGAATCGGTGTACAGGGTGCATGTGGTCTAAGGGAAATGTTTTTTGTTGTTGTCGTTTCTGGTGCGTGAAGGTCAACTAGTTTAGCAAGAGTGTCATTATACTGCTCTGCAAGTTCATCTATAGTGTCCGGAGGAGTTGTAGCAAGTGATGACGCTGTGATATCTCCACAGAAAGCATCAACATCCAAATTCTTAAATTTCCTGAAACACAGCGTTTTTCTTGGTAGCAGCAGGTCGAGTGACTTTCGGATTTAGTTACAACAAGATCCATGGCGGTGGGTGGGAAAATCAACCAACTGTTGCAGTCCAGCACTCTCCAGGATCTCTAAGAAAGCTCTGGCTTCAGTATCGGCCACATCATGAACATGGATGTTAACTAGTCTTCAACTAGGACTACAGGAGTGGAGATCAGAACTATGGACTCAAGCAGTGTCGAGAACTCTGTTAAGAACATTGATGTCGTCATCTTGTTTTTTCGTGTTCTTTGCATCGTATGTGAGCTTAAATTATAATACTACTGTAGAAACACCGGAAAAGCCCATAGTTACATCCCCGGTCTTCAATATTACCGTACGGTCGCTGGCGCTGTACTCATGTTCATGTACTATAGAGGTGCCTACCCAGATAGCGCCGATAGAGGGCGACATAGAGTCTAATGAACCCACCTGTTTTCGGTGAAGATCATTCCATTATGTATTAGATAAAGGACGAATAGCAGACCATCAGCAATAATAATGGGCGCCCGGCTAGCCTCTTTTGCAGGCGAGGCCGCAGGCCGAGACTGCAAAAGGGGCGCGCCGGCGACCATTATTATTGCTGATGGTCTGCTATGAGGGGTTTATCTTTCATACACGGCGAAACACCGTATCTGTACAAATAAAGATGATAAATCATAATTCGTAATTTACCTAATACAAATTGGGCAATGGATCTTGGAATCGTTTGTTATAATGTTGACATCGCTAAATTTTGCAAGAGGCTATCAAATAAAGTTGGCCTGGTGCTTAGGCCCCCATGACGCACTATACATAATACAATCACCTTCAGAGCCAGCTTAAAGTTAACTATCCATGAACTAGTTACAAACACTGCAATAACTAATTCAATATTACTGAGTGCAAGGGAGCGTGTTGAGGAATAAAAAAGCTTGTCTGATCAAGAGTTATACTTGAATGCACGAGTGAGCGTTTTAAATATCTACAATGGTTGACTATATCTGATGAACCTTCCAAGGATGAACACAAACTATCAGCAGAAGGTATTATATAAACATTAGAATTGGTTCAATAAAACGATTTGTCCTCTGGCTTAAGCAAGTAGATTATTTGACCCATGAGCTACTTTAGTTATATAATGTGGTACAACACAAACTTAATAGTCGATATAAAGGAATTAGCATAATCTGCAGTTCTTTTAACTGATCGGTCAGGTGTATCAGTAGGCCATCAACTTTCATCAGGATAACATCACATTGGTTCTTCGTCTGATGATCCTAATGTTATACCATCTTCGAAATCCATGCAACCGAGAGTGTCTTCATTACCAAGATCAAATGAAGTCTTGTAAACTATCGCCGATAATAAGGACTACGCATTTGAATGTTTGGATATACTTGGAAAATGCCTATTTTTACAGTACATGTTCATGGGACTTGACAAGAAAACTATAAGAGAATGTGAGTTATCTATGATTTTGTATCGTATTCTACTACATTATTATATTACACATATTTTAGATTTCAGCGTCTTCTCAGTTGCGTATAGATTTATACGGAAAACAAAATAATAATATCATGACCTCTTTGCCCTCCCAGTCAGCTCACCAACAAGCCCTACGCATTTGGATCCCAACCAATCGAAAATGTTTACTTTTTATATTAAAATTACATACATTTATTTGAAATAGTTTAAATTCAGTTAATTTAGGCCTTGTTGCATTAATGAATGATATTTCACGGGCGCGAACTCAAAAATGTATTTTGCCCCAACATTTTTTCTTGCCCAACCTCTCGCCCCCCGTTTCAGTTTGACCCCCACCCCTGATTGACCCTCCCCCAACAACACCAACAGTGTTACTGGCGCCGCCACTGTTTTTATACTAATTTGCTGTTCGGTTCCCCAATTGACGTCTTGAAAATGTGATTTGTTTACCTCCAAAATCATGAAAATCAAATTGTTGGCACTTATCTTGACAAAACCTAAAATGGGTCAAAACCGTGTTTTTATATATTTTATATTAGGCCTATATATACTAATTTGCTGTTCGGTTCCCCAATTGACGTCTTGAAAATGTGATTTGTTTACCTCCAAAATCATGAAAATCAAATTGTTGGCACTTATCTTGACAAAACCTAAAATGGGTCAAAAACCGTGTTTTTATATTTTTTTTTCAAAATTGTGAATTTCATGTTCATAATGGACCCTTTTTAAATGAATAATGGAGGAGTTACAGCAGTATTACGGAGGCTATGCTGAGGGTCCACACCCCATTTAAAGGGTGGGTGACTCAAGAAAGTCACTTTTTTGAATTTTGTGAATGCTGACTCAAATGTATATAAAAGTAGTTTTGGAAAGGAATGAATCAGAGAATCCAAAATGTTCTCATTTTTTAACCTAATCCAATATTTTTTTGAAATTTTGACCAAAAATTGCCACAAAAGTGATTTTTCCAAATTTTTTAAACTTTACATCATAATCAAGCGATTTGGGCATTTTTGGAAAGGAAATGGATAAGAAAATCCAAATTTGGCATCAATTTTAACCAAACATTTTGATTTTTTGAGAAAATCACACACATTTTCTACAACAATTTTTTTTTGTTAGCTTTGTTAAAAAATGTTGGGTCAAAAAGGTTTTGTTGTTGTAATTTTTGGTTAAAAATGATGCCAAATTTGGATTCTCTTATCCATTTCCTTTCCAAAAATGCCCAAATCGCTTGATTTATGATGTAAAGTTTAAACATTTGCAAAAAGTTTTTTTTGGTGTGATTTTTTCAAATTTGGACATTTTCAAAGCACACTAAAAAAATTCCAAAAATCAAATAAAAAACCCTTCCTTGAGTCCCCATTTAATGTCCCCGAATGTGTGTCCTCCTTGGATACACCATTTTTAATTTTCCCCCTAAATTGAAGAATTGGTAATGAAAAATCCACTACTATAAAGTTTGTTTCTGGTGCTATTTATGCACATCCTATTAATAATAAGGCTTGATTGTATATCCCGATCTAAATTGTAATAATTGCATTATTATAAGGCCTACCTTATCATTAAAATAAATAAATTTCATTGCAAGCATGTCGATATAAATTCAATAAAATACCATTGCCAACTATGTGTGATATTTATCCGTTTTAAACTCATAATTGTCTCTATATTTCAATCATTGATGCATACTTGATCAGGATCAGGATTTAAAACTATTGAAAAACTATTGATCATGTTCACTGTTGCTAGGCCTACTTAAAATAATGTTATGAGATGTTTACTCAGAAGTGTTAATCTTATCCGATAGGTGATAGTTTAAAAATCTATTGATCATGTTCACTGTTGCTAGGCCTACTTAAAATCTTTTATGAGATGTTTACTCAAAAGTGTTAATCTTATCCAATAGGTGATAGTTTAAAAAACCTTCTTCGTAGGTAATCCACTTATCTTTTCTTTGTTACTATTGTCTTCTTGTTGATCATCTGCTCAATATTTTTGGAAGAGGTCACTACAGGGCAGAAGACGTTATGTGAGCTAGAGGACGTTATCAAAATCCTTTGTCTAATAATGGGCTCTTGGCTTGATAACGGGCTGTTCATACACCGTAACCAGAATGGTGACCTCTTCCTACAAAATAAAGGGCTGATGCAACAATAGAAAGACAATAGATAATAATGAAAGGAAAGGTGGCTAGACGTGTATGCTTCGATATGGCTGGGCTCCGAAGAGGCTGCTCCAAAACATCTCTATTACATGTCTGCGCATACACATACTGCGCTGTAAAATATATCAATACAGGGTAAGACATATCTAGTAAAGAATTTAGATCTCCTACGATTCATGAGTACGAATGAATTCCCGAATTTTCATTAAGAAATTAAGAGAGAAAAAAATTACAAGTCAGCAGAGCGATTCTTGACTGAGGTATCCCCGACCGCCGAAGGACATATGTATGGGCGGCCGTGTGGGTCAATATATTGAATGCAGTTTAGAATCGGGACAAAGGTCTTGAATTAGGACAAATTTCTAAAATTGGAACATATATATAATATTGAAGAGATTGTCATGAGTAAAATAAAAGTTTTCACTCCAGAAATACTTTTGACCAATGGGGATAAACCTTATTGATCTTCTTATGGATCAGGCAATGATCAGTGTTATGTCATAACACATCACTGTCATTGTTGGTAGGATTCAATGGTGCAGGAAAAGCTATATCGATATTTAAATTAGCGTGTAGAGAGAGTCTCTCTGTGCAGATAAATTTTGGATAGTGAAGGGTGCACATGTCACTAAAACTGTGCAGTCCCTTCCCCGCCCGTTTTGTGGCCAAATATATGGAATCGCAAAACGTACAATGTCTATGAATTATTTACAGTCATTAAAAAGCCACCTTCCATGAAGAAGTGCATTAGCAGGGCGATTTAGGCACCATTGCAGATAAAGTCAAATTCTGGACTTTATATCGTGCTACCATTACTAACGTATTGGAATTGCTGAATGTGTGCTGTGGATGTGATGTGTGAGCTGACCAAAAAATGGGATGATAAACATGACTTTCACCGACTTTATTTGGAGTTTTCGTGTAAGTAAATGTCTTTATTCTGAGTGTATAATAATATTATGATTAGATATTATTTTAGATAATATTTGGTGAAACTTAAGTCAATTTCAGTATCATATTATATACACCAAATTTTGTTTCTGGAAAATTATTAGTTATTAATTTACAGCAGAGCGACGTTATTTAAAGCAAGAGATGAAACACTCTTGTATTGGTTAATTTAATGTTGTGTTGATAATGTATTTGAAACCAGTAAGATTTTGGCAGCAAATCCAAAAACCGATTCATTTTGGAGTTTATCAACTTGATAGCATTTAGTATATACATTATTCAATCTGATTTTGGTATTGTTCATCATTAGGTTAAGCTCTTGTGAGTTGAGAAATATTCAAATTTGTCAATGCGTTTATAATAAAAGGCCATGTGGATACATCAACTTGGTTAAATTTACATTACAATGGACAGTAAATAATGTAGATATACAGACTATTCGTCAGTGGATTATCTTATGCCAATGCATATCAATGTGAACATTTAGTTCAAGCGAACTGGTATCTGTGAATGTTCCCGTCTTGTAATTTATACAGCCGTTTTGGAGAGAGATATATTTTCGAGTTTTTACATCAATGACGACGACGTATTTTCCACGACACTGAGAACAACGAGAAACAACAATGGCCATATAATCAAGACATCGACGCAAGACAAGACGCAAGACAACTACAAGTCCGTAAGCTAAACTATAAACATTTTGATATCCTGATTTCACGTGAAACACAGGTTGCCCACGACTACGATTGCCGGCTAGCGTTCATTAATTTTCTTGTACTGCAGTACTTGTTATATGTGTACAAATGTTTAATTGTTTTTTCAATATTTAATAAATCTATGATATAATTTGATCAAAATAACATCTTGACTGTTGTGACCGTCTGAGTATCCATTGATTATTAGTCACTGTGTGGTAGGTTCTAAGGATATATTTGTGTGAACCGTGGTATAAAGAGGATCCGAGGTCTTCTGTTGACATTTTGAGGGCTCGTCCGGGAAATCCTTAGAAGTTGCCATAACAGAGATTATGTATCAACGACGACCAGACGAATAGATATTTAATTGTTAAGATAATCCAAATTATATGCATTATCAAGTATAGGCTATGAAAGTCAGGTAATTTTAGGGTATTCTGATTTTGTTTGTTTGAGCAGCCACTACAATTATATATCACTTTGCATTCTATATTCCAAAATTCCAATACACTGTATATTTGGTTGTTGCAAAATTTTGCATTGCGCTCAAAATTTAGGTGCGACAATAGTGTAATTCTCCAAAATGGAAGTAGAAAGGTTGGCAAGTGTTGGTAAACAATTGGGTTTAAGTGGGACCTAATTACAAACATTTATACATTATGAAAGAGTGAGAGAGAGATAATTGAGGGCACAAAATAGAGATGAAGTGAAAAAACATGAACATCATGAGAAAACGGTTTTAGAAATGCAAATTCAATTAGAAAAACTTAAGCTTGAGGGAACCAAAGAAAACCCTGAACTTTTAAATGCATTACGATCAAAAGTCCCAGCTCCTTGGCTACCAGAGTTCCGTGAAGGTAAAGATGATATGGACGCATATCTTCAGCGCTTTAAGCGGTACGCAACAGCACAATGCTGGAAGAAAGATGACTGGGCTATTAAATAGTGCTTTGTTGCAAGGTAAAGGTATGGCACGCCGTTTGGGTCAAAATTAACATTGTTTTTGTATATCAATTTGAGTTTTTACATTTTTTTTTTTGTATATCAATTTGTGTTTTACACATTTTTTTTGTATATGAATTTGTGTTTCACATGTTTTGTTTTTTTAAATATCTATTTGTGTTCTATACATTTTTTTTTGTATATCAATTTGTGTTTATATGTATCGTTTTTTGTACATTATTATGTGTTTTTACCTATTTTTTTGTATATCAATTTGTGTTTATATGTGTCATTTTGTTTTGTATATCAAATTGACGTGTCGTTTTTTTGTGTACATTAATTTGTGTTTCTACATCAAAATACCAATAGAACACTATCTGAAAGCACACAATGAAAACAGCCTTGGAATATTAGTTCAAGCAAACCGCGACATGTGTACAACGCAACGGTATGTGTATACAACCCAACGGGATACAAACACAAAAACATATACACAACATAAACCGAATACGCGAAATGAGTCAGAAATCACGTGAGCAGTCCTACGTGCTGTGAATGTCGTCATGCTCCGTCAAGGGAGCACTGCACCAAATCAATGCGCAATTCGTGTAATCCTCTAGTAGTTCCGGAAAAGCACGAAGACTAGGCTTGTAAATGTGAGGTTTTCGGGCAATTTGTTTCTCCGGGGATGGTATGTTTGTATTTAAATGAACGAATGGGACCTATCCGTTGCACCTAAATGATAAAATACGATATTTTTAATTTATCGACCTAAATAGTGCCCAGGGCGTAAGCCAGGGGCGGAAATTTCTTGTTAGGTGTGGGGGGATGATAAGTGTGGCCCCCCAAAAATGAAATTGAGCTGGTACCATCTATGCGGTGCGCAGCACCGCACTCCGAGCTATGCTCGGACAGGGGGTGTCTGAGGGGGGATGTGGCCCCCTCAGAAGTAGAATTTTTTTTCAATTTTCAAACTCATTTGGTGCGATCTGGTGTATACTTTTGACCAATATTGTATTGAAAAGCCATCACTTCATTTTCAATAAATATTTTGTTTTTTATCAATGCACGAAAGAAGTTGAGCAATATACTGATATATTCTTGATTTTAGTATGGTTTAAAAGCTCGAACAGGGGGATTTGGGGGGATGTGCCCCCCGCTCAGAATTGGATTTGTTTTTAAATTTTCTAACCCATTATTTGGTGCGATTTGGTGTGTCTACTTTTGACCAATATTTTATTGAAAAGCAATCACTTTATTTCTGATCAATATTGGCTTTTTAAATAGGCAGATAGGCCTATGCCACAAAGAAGTTAATTAGTTACCTCCAAAATATAGATTCTAGTCAACGTTCTAGTACGTACGCGTATCCTGACCAACGTACAATAAACTCCAAACGTTCTTATGTCCCTTGCATGCCTCCCTGCCCGCCTTTCTTCCTCTTTTTCCTTTTTTTTCTTCCTTTTTCCCCCTTTTTTTCTTTCTTTTTTCCCTTTTTCCCCCCTTTTTTCCTTTTTTTTGTAGATGTGAAAAATCAGGGGGGGGGGATGATTACATTGACCAACCCCCCAGGTCAAAAGGATATACCCCCCCCCCCTGGGATTTCCGCCCTTGGCGTAAGCGTCTGCCTAAATGGTGAACAGGCATGCCAGAAAACGTGAAAAAGTGAGGGCGCTGTGTGCAGGTCCGTAGCGGGAAATTTAGGTTAATAACCCCTCATGAAACAAGGCTTAAATTAAAGTTGAGATGTTACTGAAAATGGTCATAGGTGACAAGTATGCCATAAATGTAACCGGAGGGTAGAAAAGGTGTCTTGAAATATGGCACTTTTACACGTATTTCAATGAGAAAGATATTTGGTGTGGTGCTCCAGTAAGGGATTCCCCCGGTGATTACAACGATGTCCGCAATAACAAAGCGAAGGGGGAATCCCCAAACAGACGATCGACAACTTGCAAAACATCCCCACCAAAATGTCACGAAAATCAACGCAAGAACAAATTACCAGTATCAGTTGCCCCTCAGTTATTAATAAAGAAAGATAATAACATTCTTATTTTAACAAAGAAACGAACATAAATGATTCTACGAAGTCGGATTTTTAAGTTCAAAATCCGACACCGCAAAAAGTTATTTTTCACGCAAACGCGCCATTTTAACTATTCGGCAAAAGTTCGTAAATTCAATCTTGATAAATTACGTTTTCTCAGAAACCCCCACCTCTTTCCATCTCCACCACAACCCCTCCCCTCCCATTCACAAAAACCTTCCACCACAAACCCCCCACCACCACAAATGTAACACCCTTCCCACCTCACCCCTAGGCCAACCCTTCCCCACCCCGGCATCCACGCCACCATCCCCCTTCCCCACCACAAACCCTCTCCCCTTCCCCACCACAAAACACCTCCCCCAACACAAAACCCCTCCCCCAACACAAAACCCCTCCCCCAACACAAAACCCCTCTCCAACCACAAACACTCTACCCATTCCACCCATAGGCATACCCTCCCCACCCCATTCATCCACAACCCCCTCCCCATCACAACCCCTCATCCCAAACCACATCCCCTTCCCATCCCCACCACAAAACCCCTCCAACTCACAAAACCCCTCCCCATGCTACCACAACCCCTTTACCATCACAATCCCCCACCCCTTCCCCACCACAACACCCTCCCCACCACAACACCCTCCCCTCCCATTCACAAAAACCCTCCACCACAAAACCCCTGCCCCACACACCCTTCCCACCACCCTATAGGCTAACCCTTCCCCACCCAATGCATCCACGCCACCATCCCCCTTCCCCACCACAAACCCTTGCCCTCCACCACAACCCCCACCCCCACCACTAACCCCTCCCCAACCACAAATACCATCCCCATCACATCACAAACACCCTCCCTACCCCCACCTCACAACCCCTATCACAAAATTCACATGGTTGCACCGCCCATCTGGTCTACCGCTACTCCACCTCGCCAGGTTCACAAACATAGGCTTTTAATATTCAACTCAAAAGTTCGAGAACAAAAATATTTTCCCCAAATAATTTAAATTCTGTGATTTTGCGGACTGCTGTTATTTACAGCTCGTAACTCTAGTCACGTGGATTTTGACCTCGTTGGCAAGTAAGTGTGTGTCGATCGTTTTGTGTCGATCGTTTTGTGTTGATATCATTCTGTGTTTATATCATTTCGTGTTTGTATACACTACTGTGCCGGTCGTTTTGCAGTGTCTATACGATTTTGTGTTTGTTTAAACTAATTTACCAGTCGTTTTGCGTTTATCAAAAATCGACACGTCAAAACACAAATTGATATACAAAAAACGACACGTAAAAACACAAATTGCTATACAAAACAACACATATAAACACAAATTGATATATAAAAAATAGATAAAACACATATTAATGTACAAAAAACGATACATATAAACACAAATTGATATACAAAAAAAAAAATGTATAAAACACAAATTGATATTAAAAAAAACCACATGTAAAACACAAATTGATGTACAAAAAAAACTATGTAAAACACAAATTGATGTACAAAAAAACTATGTAAAACACAAATTGATATACAAAAACAATGTTAATTTTGACCCAAACGGCGTGCCATATAAAGGTGTTGCTATAATAGACTCGCTTCTGTTGATGCTAATAATTATGATGGATATTTGACATGGTTATTCCATTGAGATCCATACACCTCCGATACCTATGTAAGACCATGGTCCTAAGCTTTCACTCTTGGGGTGTAGATTTCAAATGGAATTACCCTTGCAGGTATCACACTTATTTGAAATTCACATTCCCTGTAGGGAAAATGAAGGTACATGTAATGTCTTCTATAGGGTGTATCGTGAATTTCAATAAAATAACCCAATGTCTTTAAGTTGCCCTATTTTGTACAAATACCAAAGACCGGTTTTTTGCAACGTCCGAGCGCTTGTTCAGATATAATTATATACAAAACCTTGTCATTGTATACATTTCCTGAAGTAGTATATTATGCCAAATTATTTGCCGGACCGAATCACTGCCCAAGTGAGACGTCAAAATAGATAGTCACCAGGTTACCCCATGAATTTGTTTTTGATTTAAATCTTTTTTTCTTCTTTTCTTAGAATATTTGTTCTTAGAATATCTCAAATTGATCAAAAAGTGAGTTAAGTCCTTTTGGTTGTAAACCCTCGATTTCGATCGTCTGGTAGAAAGCAGCAACACATAGTTAGTGTCAAAAATGGAATAAAGCACGAGGCAGCTATAACTGAGTGATAGCAAAATAAATCAAATCCAAACCTATATTATATTTTGATGTTGTTCTCTGTGTTTGGGCTTTTATCCTATCTTATTTGTATGTCACTTTCATTGGCATTTTTAACCTCTGCCCATTTGTGTTTCATGCATATTTTCTGAGTTGCAGTGAACCAATTGATTGGCCTTTCTTCAGAGCTCTCTTTCGAGAGTTACCAGTTTGATTTTTAATCACTCTGGTCATTAACCTTGTTAATGTCTGTTGGGCTATTGTTCACATTTGCGCTTTATATACAAAAAAAAATTGCTGCCCTTTGGAGAAAATACTTACTGAGACGCTTCAACTTGATAGGATTTACTGGACTAGACACTGAGTTGATTACTGGAATAGTTGTGGGTCTGAAATCAAAATGTTAGAAATATATAATGAACATTTATCGGGAAAAAAAGAGATACATTTGACAGACTTTCTACCAGTAAATTGATATAATAGAGTATTGTATAATTTTTCAACATTAATACACAAAGTTTGGCCATATCATACATGTATCAAATTGATTATTATCCTGTAATATAATGATTTTTTATTTCATTTTCTCACTTTTCGTCTATTTAATGATTTTTTATCTTTTCAATGTTTCGTGTTGAAATTAATTTCAATTTGATATTAAGAGCGTGAGTCATGACATTTTCGGTATAGGAGCTGTGTCCCTGGAAAGACTGCATGTGAGAGTGTTTCATACCGGAAATGCCCGCTTAATATGATGCGAGTTCTTGCTTCATTTTGTGGTGGTTGTTTCATATTATAGTGCGTGTGTTAGCTTTATAAATAATAGCGAGTACCCCGCTTTATAAATAGCGAGTACCCGCTTTATAAATAGCGAGTACCCGCTTTATAAATAGAGAGTATCCGCTTTTTAAATAGCGAGTACCCGCCTTATAAATAGCGAGTACCCGCTTTATAAATAGCGAGTAACCGCTTCATATCGGTAGCCTGCTATATCGTAAACCCACCTTGTAACTGCTGTATGCCACGCAGATGTGATTAGTGTATTGACTACAAAATCTACCGGTGTGAGATCAACCACCATGTTACGGTTGCCAAGCATGCTTCTAAGTAGACCTTTACAACCCTGTATCGGAGAATAATATGCAAATTTAGTTAGGTCAAAGGTTAATATTTGTTAATTCTTTAATAATAATGGTCGGTTTTCCCCCCGATTTTTGGCGAACTCGAGGGCGCTGCAATATGCGGGAATGTTAGCCTTTTGAATTTTCAGCGGTGGACTTTATTGATGTCGTTGGAAAACATGACGAAATACATTTACGAAAAAAACGGCCATTGAATATCGAATATAGTCAATGATAGCGGTATTGAATAGCTTTGGTGTAGCAATAACAAGTGTTTTTTAGTGTCAATGTTCAAATGTTACTTACCCCAACGAAGAGACCGGTCGCTCCTGCAAGGTTGTCGACCCATCCCTACATAAACGACAGAAAATAAGTGAGACGACAAACAAATCGGTATTCATAAAATGATAAAGGTCATGCATCTCGCAATTGCATAAAAGTAAAGATTAATCATAGTTGAACCTAGGATTAGGAAGAGTGATACGTAAACTCTTCTTAAGCCAGATTACTAAGAAGACTCGTTTACAAGTTAATCCTAAGTTAAACTTTATGATATATAGAGTACTATGAAGATCAACTGTAATGGATTCTAAAACAATCTCATTAAAGAAGAGTTGAACACTTCAGAAGAATCACTCTTTGAAATGTCTATAAGCTATGCTCCTTTTTTCTTGTATGGGCTATTTTCTGAAATGACTCATTATGAGCAATCTGAATGAATAACTTGTATGCAATAGGACTCGGGTCACATCTTGAGGATAAATTCTGGATAAACATTGGAAAATGTATGTTATGAAATTATGATTCTGCAGTATATCATGATTATGAATATTGAGATTAGATATCAAAGTTATTATATCGTCTAGTGTTAACTAGTAACAACCCAATCTAGGGTCTATGGATCTCTTTTGGAGAGGATTTTCCCGGAACTACCAGTTTTGGAGAAGAGTTCCCCGGATCGGAACCACCAGTTTTGGAGAAGAGTTCCCACCTATTTGGGTTCTGGGGACTACCTAATTTGCATGTGAAAATACCGGGAGGTCTCCGGGAGGACTCCCAGAGACCTCCCGGTAACTGGCTATATTTTGCTATGGGTATTATACTTACCGGGAATGGTTCTTTCCACGATGCTCCAACAATTGATGGTCTGACGATACAGATAGGCATATTCAAGCTCTCGTTGCATATTACGGTCTCAGCCAACGCCTTGGTAAAGGCGTACGTATTTGGCCATTTGCCGATGAGGGTGGGTGTTATTGCTTCTATGACGTCATCTGACATCCATCTGTGTAGAGGTACACAGAAATAACGATGATTAACCCTAACCCTGCCAAATCCCGGGGGGTCGCGGTGACTTTTGGGGTCACTTTTCTCCGCGCAGAAAAAATCTGAAAAAGTGCCTGCCCGAATGGGTTAGGGTTAATCACAAATGGCTGTCCATTCTTTCATTCAAATTGCAAACCGTTTCATAAATGATCTCAGTGACAACAAAAGATTCCAACCTTTTATATCAAAATGTATGGTATTGGCAATTTCGGCACTATGCCGTGCAGTACTTAAAGAGCATGTTTTATTTCGCTCAAGACCTCTAATGGATTACAAAATCCTCTGTATAGCTACCAAAAATAATACAAACTAAAGGTAGAGCCTTAAATCCTCATATCAGGGCGATTTTGCAGAAGTTCACACTGTTATGTATATGTCGATGAATGGTAATAAATACAATTAAACTTGAATCAACATCCAAATTATTATGTAGTTACCATGGTTACAGGTGAATGTATTGCACGCCCATCCATTGATATGTCTCTTGGAAGACAATTCCACCTTACGGGTCTTCTGCGAAAACACCCCACCTTAAAACACAGTTTCTGTGATCGGACAACATTTTGTGGTCAACCGGAACTATCCCACAATCCTTTGCGAATGCGAATCAACCTTTTAGGGTTAATATGTTAATTAAGATTAACATAATACGCAAAGCAATAATATTGCTTTGATTATTGCTTTGCGTAAGCTCGAGAAATGTACGCGTTTTCTTTAATTTTTCGGCCTGGTTCAACAATTTCAACCTGATTTTACAATTTGTTTTCCATTTTTTTAAGAATTCTTAAGAGGTTTTTCCATAACATTTAAGGTAAAACTTACTGCATTGCGTCTAGCAGACGATACGGGTCAACTGGTGGCGCGTACATTTTTTCTTCGATGTGTTTGGAGGGGCAGTTGGAGTACGCCGTGGACACATGTACAAACGCCTGTGAACAAGAACAAGAAGAATGAACATAACACATTATGGATCTTGATTTTGATTACTTCGATGGTTTTTAAACACACTACATAATACAAGAAAGCTTAAAATACTACACTCGATGCTATTGAATATACACCTAGCACAAAAAGTCCCTGACCAGGTGTTTTAATGTTGGCTTATCCAAACTCAATAATCGGTACCAAAAATCGGAGATATGCATAAAATGGGCAAATTTTGGATGTCATTGATTTTGCATTGTCCACTGTGTGCTATCTCAACCAGTCACACTAAGCAAGAATATCCCATTGAAACCCACTTTTAGTGCAAGAATTGTTTTGGTTGTTGTGATCGATTAAACAATCATAACACCAACAGTATCCACTCGATTTTTATTAATAATATCAATACAATGCTATCTATTGTAGATAGCAATATCAATACAATTCTATAAACTGTAGATAGTAATGTCAATACAATGCTATCTATTGTAGATAGCATTGTCAATACAATTATATATACTGTAGATAGCAATGTCAATTCAATGCTATCTACCGTAGATAGCAATGTCAAGATTTCCCAATTGTCTGCAAATTATATCTTCCGTAGATCCCAGTTAAATATCTTTCAGCTGAATTATTGATTTTGGATTAGCCAACATCAAAGCGCCTGGTCAGGGAGTTTTTTGTGCTACATCCCATTTACTACATCATTCAAAGATGAACAATAAAAGTTGTTGTTTCTACTCACAAAAACACAGCAAAACTTGATTAAAACAATATCATCGCTTTTTATTGAACCTTTTCTTAAAAACGCCCTCTATATAAATATGGTTCGCGTTATTTATCACGCGTGCTGCAGGGGACACTGTCTGAAGTAAAATGCTGATCTTGTAAGATTTTTTGAATCGGCGTTTTGTTGTACAAAGAGGGCTGATTTTTCTTAATCCTTACAGGTGTAAGTTCATACATGAATCAAGTAGAAACAATTTACACCCCACGATCATTAGTGCTAATACCAGGCCCGTAACAATTATTTTTTTCGGAGGGGGGGGGGGGGGGGGGGGGGGGGGGAGCGAATTTTGTCATAAGTGGACCTTTCCACCTAAATTGTGGACCTTTTTTCAAAAGTGGACCCTTTTAACAGGGGGGGGGGGACTTTTCATATCACTAAGAATCGGAACCAAAAGACCACCTGCAATATAGCTGCTCTATTATAGTTACATTTATACCCTATTTGGCCATCTCGAGACAGTGACGTAACTTAACAGGCGCAGCTTTTACGCACGCGTGTGTATCTTCCGCCTTTCAACTCTCGTGTTTGTACGCTAGCGCCGCGAGTAGGCGCACGCGTTATGTGCTGCAATTAGTAGAATACGCGGATACGTCACTGTCTCGAGATGGCCAAACAGAGTATAGTTTATACCAATTGCTTAACGCAAAAATAACCCACCGGCCCCATAAAAACAACTAGCAGTGCAGGAGGCAGCTGTTAATACAGATAGAACCTTGTGGCATTCACCCACCTGTAAATCCATTCCTCTGCATATTTCTAGGAGCACACGAACCGCTAGCACATTTAACGGCACGGATAGTCTACAATGAAATATCAGTGATTTATAGTAAAACATATAATTTTGCGATATCTATAGCCTAATTCAATGTTTGAGAGAAGAGTAATCACTTCCAACCGAAATGGAATCAAACAAACTAAATTTTAAGTAAATCTAACACTTTTTAAAATCGTTGATTCAAAACGGCGATTGGAAATATAAGATGGCCGCCAATTTTGCAATGTTTAATTAGAACCTTCCAAAAACATTTGGAAAATTATAACGAGACAATTTAATTTAATACTTTCCATATGTGACTATTAGTTTTACCATTAAAAACATATTTTTCAGAAACCTTTCCCAACTTTCTAGATATAGAAATAATTGATTTGTGTGTGATTACGCACTGAAAAAACTCACAGCTAATCAGCTAAGACTTATATTCTTCACAGCCAGTCACACCCTTTGTCCCGCAAATTGCGGTTATCACTCCAGACCCATTCATCTGTCTCGTTCAGATAGCATACAGTTATGACAGTTATCACACACAAATCAATGATTCCTATACCTAGTGCAACTTTTCTGTTGCTATGCGCGGTCATTGAAATCGCCATAACTTTACAAGTTTCCATTCAATTTTGTTGAATGAGGTATCAAACTGCGAAGAAGAAATTTGCCCATTTAATGTATATCTCAGATTTTTTTGAATTATATAATTTGAATTAGCCAACCTCAAAGCACCTGGTCAGGGAGTTTATGTGCCAGGTGTATGTTTGGAAAAATATAAGGAATGGTCCTATGACGTCCGTAAGGACTGAGACTAATATAGCTATAGCTATATTATTATAGTTATATTATAGTTATAGTTATTCAGGGTGCGTCAAAAAAAGGGAGTTAGAAAATGTATTAAAAATAAATCCCATGTCTTTTTAAAATAACAGACCGTTGGTAAGGGATAATACCAAATACACTTTATTCCATTGAATATAACCAACAAACTGACTAACGAGATATGATAAATTCAATAACAAAAGTGCGAATCCCACTTTGACCACTTTTGAACAAGAAAACGACTTTAACTGAAAAAACTGCTTTTGTGATGCCGATGATGATTATAGGATATGCCAATGTATTGTTTGAAATACTGTCTAAAATTCAAATATTTTATGGTACGTCATGGATAGATATGGATAAAAATGTTTTTCTGTTCAAATTCAGCTATCTTTCAACAATTTGGTAGGTAGATTATTATTGGTTTGATAATTACACGCTGAATATAGACTCTAATAAAAGAGCTCTCGTCACATGAAAGTGGTCAAAGCTGAGTCTCAACATTCCCGATAAAGTATAATTTTCATAATTTGAAAACGGAAGCTCTAAAATGGAAAGTTTTTTATTATGGCACGTTACAGATTGCTTTACGTGATTATTAGTATTTCGCGTACAATTTTTGTATTGGTCCCGGCCACAAAAACAATTATCGTTCACATGGAACACTTTTTGGAAAATAGTTGAAGGGTAATACACTAACTTGAGAAATTCGTTGAATTTGGTGATTGCAGCCACGTGAAATACTATAGAAACTTCAGCTTGTAACGTCAGAATGTCAGCTGTACTGAGACCCAGCCTAGGCTTCAACAGATCAGCTTTGATGGGGATAATCTTGTCCTCGAAATCCGGTTGAGATTCTCTTAGTCTCTGAAACAGCTGTTTATAAATCAGTGAGAAAAAGAATGAATATTGGCAGTATTGATTACCTTTCTTACACTGAACCTGATTGGTTGGATTTATACTCTGGAGAATAATGTGACCAATCGTAAGCTTGGAAATGGGTATTTTTGTATTCTACACTTTGTTGATAAGTAGTCCCACTGCCTCACTCACACCCTTAATATTGTTATTGAACATGAATAAGAACACAAGCTTACGTTGCAATTGCACATGCATTTACAGGTGCTATGTACCGATATTTTAGGCCATTTTGTATGTTTATGTAATGTATGATGATATGTTATTGTTGCCATATTAAATGCGTTATTCTCGAAACTTTTCTTCTTGGTATATAATGGAATTTCCATATAAAAATGCATGACCATTTTATGTGTGTGTTTTACATTTCTGGTTACGTTACAATGTCCTGTTGTAACCCGTAATAAAAGAAATAGCAATAACAGCAAAGCAAACTTGGATTATACCGCCCGCTATTGACGAACTTGAGAAAGTAATCCTTTCTCTGCTGAAATGTGCCAGTAGAGGACATCCCCACGTCAATAGTGCTTACAGCGCTATTTCTGTTATTTCGTAACTGTGACAAATATGTCACAGTTTCGTACTAAAGTAGGGTATTGTGACCATGGTGACGTAGCCAGAAATAAAATAAAAAATATAAAAAATTAGTGTTTATATATTTTAATATATATATATAGAATTATAGAATTAGAAATCACAATATATCCTGAAAAGAAGCCGGAAAAGGTGTACTTTAGGTCCCAGATTCTGGAATGTAATAGTATTGTCCGATACTGGAACACCCAGTATCGTTCGATACTGCTACAAAGTCAGTGTGCCAGTATCGGCCGATACTGGCACACATAAAATGTTCCGGTATCGAGAGATACTGGAACATAATTATGTACCAGTATCGTTCAATATCTGGGACAAATCTCACTGGTATCACGTGTGCCAGTATCGCCCGTTAATGGAACAGTAAAATCGTACCAGATCCGACCGATACTGGCAATTTTTATGTTCCAGTATTGAACGATACTGGTATACCAGCTGGGTGCCTAAAGTACACTTTTCCATGCTAACATTATACACCTAGCACAAAAAGTCCCTAACCAAGTGCTTTGATGTTGGCTAATTCAAAATATATAATCGGTACCAAAAATCTAAGATAAACATTAATTGAGCAAATTTCTTCTCCGCAGTTTGATACCTCATTCGAAAAAAGCGAATGGATACTTTTAAAGTTACGGCGATTTCAATGACCGCGCATAACAACAGCAAAGTTGCACTAGGTATATGAAATCATCGATTTGTGTGTGATAACGCAGTGAAAATGTATGTGTTAAGAATCACAGCTTATCAGCTAAAGGGTTTAATCTTCACAGCTAATGTAGTCACACCCATTATACCGCGATCACTCCAGACCCATTCAGATCCAGATACCTAGGTGGCTCGTCCAGATAGCACACAGTTTGATATGACAGTAATCACACACAAATCAATGATTTCCTAGTGCAACTTTGCTGTTGTTGTTATGCGCGGGCATCAAAATCGCCGTAACTTTAAAAGTGTCCATTCGCTTTTTTTGAATGAGGTTACAAACTGCGGAGAAGAAATTTGCTCATTTAATGTACGTCTCAGATTTTTGGTACCGATTATCTTTTTTGAATTAGCCAACACCAAAGCACCTGGTCAGTGACTTTTTGTGCTAGGTGTAGAAGCTTGAATGACAATCAAAGTAATTATAACTTACCTTTAAGTTAGTCATATCTTTGATCCTCTGTATAATGGTTTCGCCTTTTTTGCCAGGTCTGATGAGCAGATACAGTCTCTTGACATCTGGACAATCTCGAAGGATCTTCTCCACCAATACTTTGCCAATGAATCCCGTGGCCCCTGTGATGAGAACTGACTTCCCAGCGAAGGTTGCCGGTATGTCCTGAGTGTTGATGTCGTCAGTAGTATGCACACGTATTACGATACCGGTGTTGGAGTAAATTTTGGGAGCACTTGGAGTACATTTTAGGAGCAGGGCATAGGTCATGGAGATCAAGGTCAAGTCAACATTTAAATCGATGGTTATGATCAAGTAGATAATAATGCGTCACTTAATGACATTTTAGTTTTTCGCAATGAATTCTATTCGTCTAGTCTATTAACTAACACATACATTGTACGTATTGTGTTTGCTGATCAATGATTTGTTTTCCCAACAGTTATTGTTAGCCTTCAGAATTGTAATTGAGTATAATAAGCCATGACATTACATACAAATAACGACAAGACAAGTGTTAAGAGTCATCTCAGGTAAATATCGAGTATAGGGGGCAAAGCTCGCCGATTTTTTCTTTTCTTTTCCTGGCCAGGTTGAAGTACTTTGGTAGCATATCAGAAAAACGAGATTAGTTTGTTAATCTTTTACTCGTTGCCATGGCAACAGCCCAATTTAGATTTTAGCCATTTTTGGTCAATATCAGTTAGAAATAGTCGAAATTTACCGCACATTCGTTATCTTATTGCAGCAATATGCAAGATTTTTTTTCAAAAGTAGCTATTACTTGATAAAAACACATCTTTATACTTTAAACACAAATAAATTTAAAAAAATTAAAAAAATGTTTTGATGTATTTTCTGACCTGGCAACACTGCTAGTTTTGACATATTAAGAAAATTGATATTTTAGCCTATCTTTGCATCTCGTAAAAACTACTTGCCAGGGCACTCAGGATATTGTCCTCATAGGAGGAGGAAGGGATGACTTTACCCTACTCATATCTGATGAAAACAGCTTGGGGTATTATATACTTTAACGGCAGTGTTGCCAGATAATGACGCATTTTGGAAAAATTACAATATTTCGTTTGTTACAAATAATGACATTCATTTTGATACTGAAGCCATTTTATTACGACAAATTGGATTTAGTATATACCAGATGTTCCAGGGACTTCCATAGATACCTGTTAAGTAAAGCAGGTGGTAATATAGGGCATATACTTCTACTCTTGTTGCCAGAAAGTTCACAGTTCGGCAACATTGCTATATTCAGATAATTTGATTTTGTATATTAGTCGGGTATGTACAGGGGAGTGCACGTGCACCCCCAGTACTAAACCAAACCAACTCTTTATGTGTCTTTTAGGGTCCTTAAACACATTTTAGATGTTAACAGTGAAACAAAATGGGATGCTCTCCAGATATCCAAGATGGCGTCCAAAATGGCCGCCAAAACAGCTGCCAAAACAGGTCAAATCTCATAAAATGACATATAGCAATCAAATTGTATGGTGAAAGTATAGTTGTAATAGTGGGATGTATGTATTAGACCACTAGACACTCATATCTAGAAGTTTTGCTTTGTTAACACACCTAAATCCAAGATGGCCGCCAAAATGGCCGCCAAAAATGGTAAAATTCCATATATTGGCATGAACCAACATGTATGAGTAAAGTTTTAACAATGGGATGTATGTGTTAGACCACTAGAAACTCATACCTAGTATTTTTACTTTGTTCACATATTTTAGAATCAAAATGGCCGCCAAATTAATGGCCGAAATTGGTCAAAAAGTGGTCAAAATTCCATAAAATAGGCTAATATCAACTGAAATGTATGATAAAAATATAATTTTAACGATGGGATGCATGTGTCAGACCACTAGTAGCTAATTTCCAGTATTTTTGTTTTGTTAACACAGTTCAAAATCCAAAATGGCCCCCAAAATGGTTCCCGAAGTGGCTGAAAATTTGTCAAATTCCATAAAATGGGATAATATCAACCTAAATTTACGATGAAAATTTAGTTTTAATGGTGGGATGTATGTATTAGACCACTAAGTTCGAGCCCCGCTACGGCCAACATGTTTGTATCCTTAGGCAAGGTACTTAGTCTCAATTGCATCGTGGTTCAGAAGTCACGTATAAATGGTGGTCTCGTGCATCAGAAGAGCAAAATCCGAGCACGTTAAAGGTCACAGACTCCTTCGCAAAGAGTAGGGGATCATCCCGTTCTGTGTACATAAAAATTCATGTCCCTAGGTTTCAGGGGCACTGTACCGTTAATGTCCGATGTATGGCGCTGTGTACAGTATAACAGTATATGTGTATGTATACACTCTGACAATATCAATTTCGAATTATCATACACTCATGTAGACTATTTTTATATTGACAGCGGCAATTTTGGTGGCCATCTTGGTTTTAAAGTATGTTATTGCAATGCAAATATACTGGATATGAGTTACTAGTCTATTACATACCCCAATGTTCAAACTATACTTGCATCATATATTTTGGTTGATATCATCACATTTTATGGAATTCAAACAATTTGTTCAGTAATTTTAGACCCATTATGGGGGCCATTTTGGATTTTAAAGTATGTTAACAAAGCAAAAATACTAGATATGAGTTACTAGTGGTCTAATACATACATCCCATCCTTAAAACTATATTTTCATCATACATTTAGGTTGATATTATCCCATTTAATGGAATTTGACAATTTTTGCAGCAACCTCGAGAACCATTTTGGGGGCCATTTTGGCATCCATTTTGCAATGCAAATATACTGGATATGAGTTACTAGTCTATTACATACCCCAATGTTCAAACTATACTTGCATCATATATTTTGGTTGATATCATCACATTTTATGGAATTCAAACAATTTGTTCAGTAATTTTGGACCCATTATGGGGGCCATTTTGGATTTTAAAGTATGTTAACAAAGCAACAATACTGGGTATGAGTTATTAGTGGTCTAATACATACACCCCACCATTAAAACTAAATTTTCATCGTAAATTTAGGTTGATATTATCCCATTTTATGGAATTTGACAAATTTTCAGCCACTTCGGGAACCATTTTGGGAGCCATTTTGGATTTTGAACTGTGTTAACAAAACAAAAATACTGGAAATGAGCTACTAGTGGTCTGACACATGCATCCCATCGTTAAAATTATATTTTTATCATACATTTCAGTTGATATTAGCCTATTTTATGGAATTTTGACCACTTTTGACCAATTTCGGCCATTAATTTGGCGGCCATTTTGATTTTAAAATATGTGAACAAAGTAAAAATACTAGGTATGAGTTTCTAGTGGTCTAACACATACATCCCATTGTTAAAACTTTACTCATACATGTTGGTTTATGCCAATAATTTATATGGAATTTTACCATTTTTGGCGGCCATTTTGGTGGCCATCTTGGATTTAGGTGTGTTAACAAAGCAAAACTTCTAGATATGAGTGTCTAGTGGTCTAATACATACATCCCACTATTACAACTATACTTTCACCATACAATTTGATTGCTATATGTCATTTTATGAGATTTGACCTGTTTTGGCAGCTGTTTTGGCGGCCATTTTGGACGCCATCTTGGATATCTGGAGAGCATCCCATTTTGTTTCACTGTTAACATCTAAAATGTGTTTAAGGACCCTAAAAGACACCTAAAAAGTTGGTTTGGTTTAGTACTGGGGGTGCACGTGCACTCCCCTGTACATACCCGACTAATATACGAAATCAAATTATCTGAATATAGCAATGTTGCCGAACTGTGAACTTTCTGGCAACAAGAGTAGAAGTATATGCCCTATATTACCACCTGCTTTACTTAACGAGTATCTATGGAAGTCCCTGGAACATCTGGTATATACTAAATCCAATTTGTCGTAATAAAATGGCTTCAGTATCAAAATGAATGTCATTATTTGTAACAAACGAAATATTGTAATTTTTCCAAAATGCGTCATTATCTGGCAACACTGCCGTTAAAGTATATAATACCCCAAGCTGTTTTCATCAGATATGAGTAGGGTAAAGTCATCCCTTCCTCCTCCTATGAGGACAATATCCTGAGTGCCCTGGCAAGTAGTTTTTACGAGATGCAAAGATAGGCTAAAATATCAATTTTCCTAATATGTCAAAACTAGCAGTGTTGCCAGGTCAGAAAATACATCAAAACATTTTTTATTTTTTTTATTTTTTATTTGTGTCTAAAGTATAAAGATGTGTTTTTATCAAGTAATAGCTACTTTTGAGAAAAAAATCTTGCATATTGCTGCAATAAGATAACGAATGTGCGGTAAATTTCGACTATTTTTAACTGATATTGACCAAAAATGGCTAAAATCTAAATTGGGCTGTTGCCATGGTAACGAGTAAAAGATTAACAAACTAATCTCGTTTTTCTGATATGCTACCAAAGTACTTTGCCACCTATACTCGATATTTACCTGAGATGACTCTTAAATATTTTACAATATTCTTGCATTAAACATTCACATACTCTTCTTCGTGGTGATTTTGATTTAAGTCAGTTAAAAATAAAAAAATTCTAGGAGCTTCAGAAGGCGCTGCCCCCTGGCCCACCGACGGGGTTTCGCCCCTAGAACCCAAGGGAGCTTCGACAAGTTGGTTACTAACATGTGGAGCATCAGTAAATCTAGTTGAGAAAGCCTGCATTAGACCATATATCCTGATAAGACTCTTGATTAACTCGTATTACATAATTGATGATGATTTAAGCGTGATTGCAGCTGATTAACAGGATTAAAGACGATTATTGGACACAATTAAATATATATTATAAATCATACAGAATCATTTTTATTAACCTCGTTTTCAAGTTTAGGGCGCTTGATCAAGACCTTTATGGTCAAGCCAGCAGGTACGGGACTACAATACTGAAAACCCAGTTTTACCACATTGTCATGGATTCGAAGAAAGCACGACGAAAGAGAACCTTGACAGTTGACTCTCGCTTTTATAGGATTTATTGATAATGTCATATTCTATTTTACAGAAACAATAAACCAGTTATTAAAATAACTGGTTTATTGTTTCTGTAAAAATCAATCTATTTGATTGGTCAATACAGACAACGTGTTAATGTTGCTAAAGATAATTTTGGGGAAACCCAAACATACTGACCGCTAAAAATAACTTTTTGAGGGATACAAATCATTGATCAGCACACGCTTAGAAATGAGTGTCAAATTTTGTTGGGTAAAAAAGAAATGTGTAGTTTTTTACCCAATATTGTGCTAAACATCAATTTCGTAAAATAACTTTTTACACATGCAATAGTTTACTATTGAATTCCGAGTTTTACACTCTGGAAGTGTAGAAAAGTGCCCGTAATTGGGTAAAACATGATTTGACACCATGAAAGTGTAAGAATTATTGGGTAAAGGAAATGTACCCAATTTATGTGTACCAAAAATGACACAAGTGTTGAGTAAAACCTCTTCACAACCCCGGTTGTGTAAAGTGTTACACATAAGTGGGTCAAAATAGGGAACATGGTCGTTTTGGGGTAAACATTTACCCAACGATTTTTTACATTTTTTTACACTTTGACCCACTATGTTACACATAAGTGGGTCAAAATAGGGAACATGGTCGTTTTTGGGTAAACATTTACCCAACGAGTTTTACACTCTGGAAGTGTAGAAAAGTGCCCGTAATTGGGTAAAACATGATTTGACACCATGAAAGTGTAAGAATTATTGGGTAAAGGAAATTTACCCAATTTATGTGTACCAAAAATGACACAAGTGTTGAGTAAAACCTCTTCACAACCCCGGTTGTGTAAAGTGTTACACATAAGTGGGTCAAAATAGGGAACATGGTCGTTTTGGGGTAAACATTTACCCAACGATATTGTAGTTTTAAACTTTGTTGGGTAAAATATCTGTGTAGAAAGCCGCGTTACCGATCGATGTAACTATTGTCCAAGGTAAAGTAAACTATGCGTGTAGTGTTGCGGGAGCACATTAATATTATCAAGGCGATTTTTCAACGGTTTGCCGTAGTACAGGAAACCCATACGTTGGTGGGTTTTTTTTTTTTTTTTCCCTACCAACGTATGGGGAAATTGTATAGCGAGAAACTGTCAATTTGATTTGCTGTATAAAGTAAATGGTCTGACTTTCGAATGAGGGTCGGGTGAATTACAGCAAAACTGCATTTCCGCTGATTTTCATACTAACTACGCACCTTCATAAAGTCCTCTTCTTCCTTGTCAGCCACTTTTTAAAACATGAAAATCCTAAATTATTCGATATTTAATCACTGAATCTCCGCCGTGTAATGCAATGGTAGAATTTGTTTTCGTAGTTTCCGATATCTTTGCTATCCAATACGCAGCGCGCAGTCCAGATCAGATCAGATATAGTCTCGTCCACCAGTCGTAAAATAACATACACGTCTATCTGGTATCTGTGAGAATATTCTCAACACTACATCCGGAGCCAAGCGAGTCTTCGTACACCCGGAATGTTAAAACGACTCGAGATACCTCTATCCAGATATCGACGAGTTATCGAGCCCTGCACAGTAAAAAAAAAAGTGAACAACATGTTTAAAAAATTGAACAACTGCTGTTTAACGGGTGAGCTGAGCAACTTGTTGCTCAAAATATTAAACATCTGGGGTTGTTTAAAGTTTTAAACACCTAGTTGTTTAACTTTTTAAACAACATGTTTAAAATCAGATTTTACACATTGGTGTTGTTTAAAAATTGTTGTTCAATTTTCAAGGGTTGTTTAAAGAAAGTTGTTCAATCCTCATGGGTTGTTTAAAAAAAGTTGTTCAATCCTCATGGGTTGTTCAAAGAAAGTTGTTCAATCATCTTGGGTTGTTCAAAGAAAGTTGTTAAATCATCTTGGGTTGTTCAAAGAAAGTTGTTCAATCCTCATGGATGAAATTGGCCTGTTTAAATAACCAGGGTTGTTTAATGGTGGTTGTTTAAAACTGCAGGGTTGTTTAAATGATGGTTGTTAAAAAAACAGGGTTGTTTAATGGTAGTTGTTTAAAATTCCAGCACGATTAGAAGACTTGAATTTCTTGTGTTGAAGTACACAGACAGAACGGCAGAACTGTCGAATTCGGATGCCTTCTGTCTGTGGAGCAAAATCGCGAAATTAAAATTATATTTTTGCAAAAAATATCCATCTTCGCCGTCTATCATCAAACTATATCGGTTCTTTGGTCATCATATTTCATTATTTTCTTGATTGTATTTCCCCATCTTGTCAGCAAAATCTTTAAAATTATGATTTAAAATCGAAATTTGTTTACCGAATGAAATACGGCGGCCATTAATTTGAAGCATATCGCAAACGAATCATTGTGACACGTGACTTGTGACGTCACAAGTAAACAACGTTGTTCAAGATCACTTTGTATTGATGTGAACGGCGTTCTTTATACTGTAAACAACACCTGTTTAAAAAAATGTTGTCTTCTTTAAACAACGATGTATAACTTTTACACATCTGTTGTTTGAAAAAGTGTACAACCTAAATTGAACAGCGATATTTTGTACATCGTTTTCTCTGTGTGTGTAATCTCTTTTTAAAGAGATCACAGTCAAGTTTCGTGAAATCAAAGCTAGTGCCATTGAAGTGTATTGGCTTAAAATGTCACCTTATTTTTCAACGGATTGTTTTATTTTTAAGGAATTTGAAACGAATGGCCAGATATATGAGGAAGAGTAGATAAGAACACGCACAAATAAGTGTTTTTATGAGATCTTGTAAGCGATACGTAAATTACCACAAAAATCATATGTAGAAGGAGTCATACTTAGGATGGGGACAGATAGTGAAACATGCAAAATACCCTATGGTGAATAATACCAACTGATGACAAATATCACTAAGTATGATTTGTTGTACTAGGTTTGCCGGCAACCTGACCTTCACACATCGGTCTCCCTTAAGATAATATAGCTTTATAATTTACTAGTTTCATTATATTTATACTTTTTCATGCCAATCTCAACATTTACCAACTAATTTCAGCAATTTCTTTCTATCATGTCATATTTAGTCATATAAAATAGTTTATATTAACACAAAACACTTCCACATGTCAACTACTTCGTTAGCACAGTGGGTACGGCGTCAGTCTTTGAATGCAAAGATTGTGGGTTCGAGCCCCGTTCCGGTCAAGTTAAGATAAATTCTTCTAAAAACCTTTAATTCCGTGGATATTAAAATTGCGAAAGAAGATTAGAATACAAATATGACACCCAAAATGGCTTAAAATATATTCCTGTATTTTTTAAAATTAATTTAAGTGTTGGGTAAAACCTGTTGTGTAAAGTGTTACACATAATTGGGTCAAAATAGGGAACATGGTCGTTTTGGGGTAAACATTTACCCAACGATTGATGGGTAAAATGTTAACTATGTGTTGTGTAAGACTCTACACAACCACTGTTATGTTCATTTTTACCCAACAAACGACCATGTTCCCTTTTTACCATCCTGAAGTGTAGTATTTTACCCAACATTGCTTAATTTTTTCTAAGAGTGCAAACACAATAATGTATATGTGTTAGTTAATAGACTAGACGAATCGAATTTATTGCGAAATACAAAAATGTCATTAAACAGTCAGTTGTAGAACGGGAGCCCGTTTCAATTGAGGGCGCTCTAAAACGACGGGTGTACGTAACCAAGGTAACGCACACCCGTCAATTTGCGCAATGGTTTAATTTTCCCCTTTTACACCCAATTATCTGCATAACAAGTAACTATACATCGAGTTGAGGGCAGCATAAGGTATCAGAACTCCTTGCGACATCCAGTTAGATGATTTAATTTAACCTTTAACCGCAACATCACACGACACATGCTTTAATTATGTCTTTTTTGACCGGTTTGCTGTGATGAGACCACCATTTTCTAGACGCGATTACACCATTTTATAGAATTTTTAGTGTAAGAGTGATAATTTTTACATTAAATATAAGCCCCGTAGTATTTAGAAGTGATGCCTTTGTAACGGTTATCTCTTTGATAAGAGAGTTATTTCGTTGTTTAAAATCGGCAGAATCGGCTATTTATGAATTTTTACAATTACTGTGACGTGAGGCCGTTCCCTTGCTAACGCAGTCCCGTTCTCAAGCCCGCCCTCTATTGAAAAGGTTTTTTTGTTCGCATTCCGGCGGGCGACGGACTTCGGTCACTTAATGAATCGCCGTGTAAAAAATGACGGCAGTGCGCCTCAATTGAAACGGGGCCCCGTTCTACAGCTGACTGTTAAAGGGACACAATGTCATGTTGATTTTTTGAATTTTTTATTAATTTACTTCAGAATTCAAGATAAACATTAAAAATTACCATTATATTTGTTTCTACTAAAAAAACCACCCAGCAAAACTTGATTAAAACAATGTTTTAAATATGTTGGAATAACACCCTTAACCATGTAAAATGCTGGCTGCGGCTCTACCAGCATTTTTGAATGGACGTTTTGTTGTACAAAGAGGGCTGATTTTTCTTAATCCTTATAGGTGCAAGTTCATACATGTAATACAATTGTAAAAATATACAAATCCCAGTTTTTATCATATATTTTTGTAATTGAGAGCGCTGCCTCCGCCCCTTTAAGTGATGCATTATTATCTATACTTGATCGTAATCATCGATTACAATGTTGACTTGACCTTGATCTCCATGACCTCTGACCCTGCTCTTAAGATGTACTCCAAGTGCTCCCAAAATGTGCTCCAAAACCGGTATCGTAATGGTACGTCTGCATACTACTCGTCAACTGAGACATTGTTATTTATAGGCTATGTAGTAGTAATAAATATGAATAATAATTATATAAGATTTTATTTTTGGTGCGTTTTTTCATCGGCTGCCGACCGCGGACCGATACCGAGTTGGGAGTAACACCTGTTACGTAGTAACGCGTCTCCGTGTTCCTCCCACACTAAAAATGATGATCGATTTGAGGTATAAATTTTTCCCTGGACAATATTTAAAGAACTTCTTGTTGCATTATATTCTTCTAAACATACCCAATCGAATAAAATATACATGAATCACCATTTTGGTTCCCCTTTAGGGGTACAGAACTTGACAAAAAGTGTTGCTTTTTTGTACACCCTCTATACTATACGTGCTTATTCCGCTGTTATAGGCGATAAATGGGGAAATTGCCCTCTGCATGGATATTAGCATTTGTTTATGCCATATTGCCGAAAGTGCCGTGTCACTTGAACAGAGCATTCACACACAGTCAGCTAGCATGTCACGCAAATGGTCGCTATTTTCTTTTTCAGCCAGCGTGAATGCCTCGCTCGGCCAACGGACGTTTTTGCAAGGATGAAAATGAGAAGAGTTTTAAAATTGCTATTTCAGGAAAAATCACCACTATAAACTCCTTATTATGGTTGGCAAGGCTTCAAATGATGTGTAGGACCTAAAATACTGAAAACCGTATCGCAATTTTTATGCAATATTTACATTGAAAAGTGTCTCCATAAATTTGCCATAGCCTAGGCCTATCTCGATAAAAATGGTCACAACCCTACTGAATATTTCGCCGCAAATAAAGTGTAGTCTTTGTCTTCGTTAAATGTCAACATTCGGAAGGCTAATTGCTTCAAACAGTCAAGACCAGTAAAATAATATGAACAGATGATTTTAGTTCGGCAAATTTGCACATTCCGCCATTCTCTGTGAAGAAAGTCGAGTCACCGATCGATGAACCTATAATTGTCCCGCCAAGGTAAAGTAAATCAGCCGTGCGTGTAGTGTCGCGGGAAACACATGTACATGTAAGGATATCAAATGGATATCCCTAACCTATGCTATGTCAATACAGAGAGTTTAAAAATTTAAATTTTCAGACTTTAGTACAGTTCACGTCCAAATTTATTAAGAATGAAAGTTATGAAACTGTATTCAAATTAATTTCCCAGTTCAATAACTTTAAACGCATGTTTAACAATTTCAGACTTGACAACATAGGCCCCTATTGCACATTTTAAAAACGTTACTACTGTATATAAAAACCAGACGACGCTGGCCACGATTTTGCCTAACTTTGCAATTCGTATTGGTTTAACACGTAATCGCGAATACCTATCAACAAATTCTAAATATCACATTCCTAGGAAGAGTTAAATCCCAAAATCAATGGAGTTGGAATGTATAATCAACATGCTATTTTGTTGCTAAATAATGAAGAATATAAAAAGTAATACAAATTAAAGAAAAAACTTCTTATCTCCACTTACCACCTCATTTATCGGCGCAGAAAACATGTCGGACTTGGTGTCACACGCAGGCATTCTTAATACAGTGCAATTCCAATTTGAGATGACAAAATATCAGATTTGATGCTGATTAAGTAATTATATCTGAATCTAGCGTTGGTAAAATTGTTCAAAGAAGGCAGGTATCGACAAATACAAAGAGAGAGCAGAGGTACCGATGACCATGATGATGCGATTGGCAGTCTTCAATTTGATAAAAGTGCTTGGCTCTGAATCTAATTCTGAATATCATTGAACTTAACTGCCGTATGGCGCATGAAATATTGGTGCAATTTCAGTAGTTTTATCATTCAATATAATGCAAAAAGCTGTATCATAAATCAATAAGTTGGAGCTTTTTAACAGTGTATTCTGATGCAGAGTTGAAATCATAACCAGATGGTTACTTATCAGTTTTATAGCAATGGTATCATCAATTGCTTCCATTATAGTGAAATATTCTGAATAATAAATGAGATAAGATACTGATACTGAAGCCCACGATTTTAAGTCCAATTAATCATTTTCCGTGCATTTGTTCTCGTGATTTCTTTGTTACCTTAATTTTTCAAAAATAATAATAATAACAATAAATATGATAATAATAATAATAATAATAATAATAATAATAATAATATCACTAATGATAACATTAAGGAGAAATGATACATGAGATTAACTAACAATAACATTCATTTACATATTTAAATAGTGAAAAAGGACGTTTTTTGGCAAAAACCGGACCAAGTTAAAACAAAAGAAATTTGCGTTTTGAGAAAATCTTATTCTATAGATCCATATAGCGAAAATGAACGTTTTGTGAAATCTGTAACGATAATGGCATTTCAGGTCCTCTACAAACCCCACTAGATGATATATGTACCCCCGCAACACGCATACTTACATCTAGTATAATAGTTGTTTGTTCCTCCATTCGATTGTCCCTGGTTTCATCAACAGAAATATATATGATGGAAGTGAAAAACCGATTTCAGTGTCATGCCATATCGGAGCGGATAAAGATATATACGTTGATGAAATAACATGTTCCCCATTATATGGCAGGCATTGGGCTTTAACTGCAATGTTGTTCTCATATTTGTTGTCTTCTTTTTCAACCTCCCCTAATTCATGTGGGGCTTCCCAAAACTAAAGTATTACGGGTGACGTGTTTTACGATACTGAACCATTCATTTTGAATAATCATTCAAATTGCCAATTTTTGCGCGCTTCACGCAAATTAGCTAATTAATCTAAGCTTGAATAGGGTTATTTATTTGGTCACACACGATGGCTTACAGGAACGTTTTTCTGTACCATTTAAAATTTAAAAAATATTTGCATGTTTTATGAGCATTTTTTCTACATACATGTGTTTCAACATTATAAAACACAATTTAGACTCACCCCCTAGTCACTACGTGTATTATATTATAGTAAATGTTTAAAGGTAGGTGTTCCGATGATTGCTCGCCCGATTTTCAACCTGATGTAAGTTCTATTCTATATGCATCCTTAAAATAGTTTTATTCCAAAGTTTGAGTTACATAACTTCCATTGGTTCTTATTTTGTAGAAGCGCAAGTGACAAGTGATCGGAACATCCACCTTTATACACCATACAGTCATCAAAAAAAGTAACTATACAGGTAATAAATGTACTTTTAACTCTAAAAATATATATACTAGCTAAAAATATATATACTAGCTAAAAATATTTAATCATAAAGTTGTTGAGAAATTTATCTTCTTTAATATGAGATATTGCACGCTAGGATCGGTTGAATATTTAAAGGGGCGTGTACATCTCAAGTGTTTGTCCTGGACAAAAATCACATGACTCCCTACGTATCTGAGTCTCCGTATTCCCATGTAATAATACCCATGGTGCAATAGATTTGCCGCGAATTTTAATCGACAAAACGTAATGTTGAAATTATTGTACGAACGAACTGTGTCTAGAATAGTTTCAAAAAGAAGTGCAATGCATAATAATAAAATCAGAATTACAATCTCCTTCAGCATATAATCAACTTTTGGGCGATAACCTTTGATAAAAACGCACAACAATCGAAATATAAAGCATTTTACCCTCCGATTTCAGTGATATTTGTATTTTAAACTCTATCTAATTTTATTTTAAAACTGTTTTATGCATAGTTTTCAGTAGCTCAAATGGTAGAGCGCTGGCTTCACAATCATGAGGTCAGTGGTTCGAATCTTGTAAATGTCTTTTTATTTTTGTTATTACACTCTTTTTTTTTAATAACAGGATTGCTTATAATCGTTCGCTATATTTATTGAATGTTGAATAATACTTTTTTCATTTGCAATTTCACTACGATAAAGAATGTCCTGTAAATATAATTGTGTTGATTGAATCATGAACTATGGAGTCCCTAGCACGTCTATAATAGACATGGTCTGCAAAGACCAATTGTTATGTAAATAAGAAGCCAGTCGGCTTATATCCTTGAATCGATTTTTTTAGTTCCTTCAACACAGATATTTGTAATTTGCTCCAATCTTCAAAAAAGAGAGTTGTATCTTCAAAAATACATTACGCAGTTCACGGCTTACGCGGCCTGGTATGGGCGACAGTATTTTGGCGTAGATTTGATACCGTGCTGAACTCATCATGCTCATCGCTGCAAGAGCGCAATTATAAAATGCTGTCCGCTGTCCTAAATCTCTCTCGTCTTGACTCCCGGTCCTGAGCACATCATAACCCAATATTTGTATTGTGCCACTACTGTGAGATTACAGGGCCGTAAGACACTTTTTTCAAAGGGGGGGGGGGAGCGTTTTCAAAACAAAAAAAAAGGAAGATTTTTGAGAGTCAATTATGCGCGTGTAGCGCGCGAAAAATTTCGAATTTGCACCTATTTTGTGCACGATCGAGGTACATGTTGGCTCTAAACAAGCTTGTAGCAAAGAATATTGCATTTTGGGAAGACAAATGCGCGCGTAGCGCGCGAAATTTTTTCATCTGTGTACACATTTTCCGGGGAAGATTTTCAAAGGGGGGGGGGGGCGATCGCCACCATCGCCCCCCTCCTTCTTACGGGCCTGGACTAAATAAGTGGGTATGCCGACTATAGTTTTATGTCAAATCTCAACATAATTGAGGCTACCGACGTAACGGATGCGCCAAAAAGTGGCTCTATAAAAGTTGTAAAATAAGCTGAAACCATCTAAAAATGCTCATTTATTGTTTTGTTCATATAACTATACAAAGACCGTTTGAACCAATATATCATCCATTAATATATCCATCTATCTATATATCTAAACACGTTCTTTTGATACCCTTTTTAACTTCAGTGAAATAATTCAACAAGTTAAAAAAATATCTGAGGCCCCATGGCCATATGAGCTAAAATGTTTGATCGTATAACTTAAATAAGACACATTGATTCAACATGGTAAACACGTGCTGATCATTTTTCAGATTTCATTTTTTATATTCATGCGGCTTTTGCAAAAACAAATTGTCAACAAAACTTCAGTTTTATGCTAACATTAAATACATGAGACGTACTCCAAAGTGTTCAAAATCTTCAGTTGTATGCTAACACTAAATAAATGACACGTATTCAGAGAACATTTCAATGTCAAATGCGCAAATTGTCCAATTTCCAATTTGGTGCATTTATTCATATACAGACAGGCTGTCCAAAATGATATAGTAGGCTGCGCCTACCCATCGATGCCCATCATTAAAATCAATGAGATTCAGGTCCAGTTTTTTTCATCATCTTTGACATAACCATTTCATTAAAATGTTACGATCACGAATATCGGAATTATTTCACCTCTTTGGCAAAGTACAAAAGGGTGGGGGTGTGTGTGTTAACACTTTCCACGCGGCAGGCGTCTATGAACCGAACAAAATGTTTCAAAAATGTCAAAATGATTGAATTTCCATCACCATATTTGGAATCACCACAAGAAATACATTAAAATAAGTACAAATATACCTTGTATTGATTCACTAATTCTTGAGATTACTTGAAATTTCGGAAAGGCTTTTGAAACATCTGTTTTGTGTGGTAAAACTAAAATAGCCGCGTGGAAAGTTTTAAACTTGTTTGAAAGAAACATAAATAGTCTCTCAATGCCTTGTCTGCTATTGTTCCCGTCTGTTATAAACTGTTGTTCGTTATGGTTGTTCAAATCATTAACATCCTTTAATTTGAAGAGTAAAAATGGATCGTCACACATCACTTAAGTGTGACGAACTTCTTTATGTGTTAGGGTGTACTTTGTTTTACTTTGATTTCATTGCAATATTGTAGATTCTTTACCATGTTTACAGTGGGTGTGGTTTTGGATGTCACTGGACTGTGATTGGTGTTTTATTGCTGATTTTCATCCGATACGCAATATAAACTGCTCACAAAAAGTATCGAAACACTTAGAAATGATCCAATACATAACGGCTCGAAAGGGTATGCATTAATCGAAGCAAATAACCTAGTGCATAATTTTGTTCTGCGTATTTTGACACCTCGATCGTTGAGATACGATGTTGCGGGGCGGAGTTATTGTCATTTCAATGATCGTGGGTCCACTTTCCAAAGTGACACTCATCCCTATTGAAAATCACGAATTTGATCATTCCAAACAGTAATGCAAACCTCTTTCTATAGGATGATTGTCACTTTTGAAACTGGACCCACGACCATCGAAATGACAATAACTCCGCTCCGCAACATCCTATCTCATCGATCGAGGTGTCAAAATACGCGGAACAATATTATACATTTGGTTATTTGCTTCAATTAATGCATACCCTTTCGAGCCGCTATATATTGGATCATTTCTAAGTGTTTCGATACTTTTTGTGAGCAGTTTATATTATGAGAC